>OX463238.1:24366440-25566440 GCA_949820135.1 Sylvilagus floridanus | reverse complement strand
CCATGTAGGCAAATTCCCTTAAATTTCAAGCCCTGGGAATAATTCCCTGTGATTTCAGCTCTGCCCTTTACGTCATCCTTTTTTCATGAAATGTGGCACAAAGAGTCAGCAGAGTAATTTCAATCATCCGCTTCTTTCCTGTATATTATGTGAGTCCAGTAGCTTTCTTTCATTGCTTAGTATCTCTGTCCCTTTTGGTACAAGACAACAGTGTTCTTTTGGTATAAAAATATTGTGGTTTCAAAACATACATCATAGGAATGCAGTCCAGTAAATAAGAAACTTCGACAAATCTCTCCAGGTTAATCCCATTACATTTCTTGCTTCTGCTTAGGTGACTAAGTCACACTCTCAGCTTTCCTACCATAGTGTGCTTTTTCTGATAGTGCATATCTTCACTTTGACATTTTTCACAATCTGAATGGCTTGAACATTTCCCAAATCATCTAATCCTGGTGGTCTCTTTTGGTTTAACAGTTATCTTAAAGCAATTCTTCCTTTGTATTTTACTATAATCAGCAAAAAAGAAACCTAGGAGCATTTTCCTACAACCTCCTCCATTGAATGTTAAATGTCACAGATTACATATTTTCCTCAGTTGAATGTTCAAAGTCATAGCTTACACATTTCACACCCTACAAAACAGTAAGACACAATTCCACTTAACTAAGCTTTCTGCCACTGTACAACAAGGATCTCCTCACCTGCAGTGAGGAGCGCAAATGTTAGAAACCTTTAAAAAACATTTTAATCCTTTGGAAATGAAGAGATGTTGGGGGAGCAGTGTTGTGGCACCACCTATGATGCAGCATCCCATATGAGCACTAGTTCAAGTCCTAGCTACTCCACTTCTGATCCAGCTCATACCTGAGGAAGCAGTGGAAGATGACCCAAGTACTTAGGCACCTGCCACTCACACGGAAGATCACAATGGAGCTCCTGGCTTCTGCCTGATGCCATTTGGGGAATTAACCAATAAATGAAGCATCTTTCTCTCTCTCGCTCTTTCTCTCTCTCCTCTCCTCTCCTCTCCTCTCCTCTCCTCTCCTCATCTCTCTCCTCCCCTCTCCTCTCCCTTATTCTTTACCTCTGTGATTCTTTCAAATTAATTAATTAATTAATTAATCCTTAAAAAGATGAATAGATGTTTGGAATGAATCATAAAAGGAAGTAAAAAAGGTGGCACTTTTCTCATTTTATTGTAAGATGCTGATAGAGGATTTGATATATTAGGAAAAAATTAAATTTTAAAGGTACTCTTTAGAAAGACAAAGAACAACATGGAATAATCCCTGTAAAAGCCACATTCCCAATTGGTACCAGTACTTTAGCTAGAAATATCACTGCCTCCAACAGTTCAGGGTTTGGTGATCAATAAAAAGAGAAAAGGCTACACCATGTATTAATTTATATGATCTTCTTCCATTCTCCAGATAGATTAAAGACATTGGAGGGAGTTATTTATTTATTTAATTATCACAACATACTTTTTTCTATCAACACATAAGCAGGATACCTTTTTCTATAGTAAATAAGTGGTAAACAGTTTTCTAGATGTATGTAAACATTCATCAATTAATAATTTGCATTTGACATCAATGTGGTACAATGATACTAAAAAAAATTCCAATTCCAATTCCAATATTTTGTGCATGCTGTTTTTTTTTTTTTAAATATAAGGTAAATTGTATTATTTCTCCCTTGGATTTTTTTCTAAAACAGCAAAATTAATGCTAGAATAAAGATAGGTCTTATGATTTATAAACATGTATGTATGTGGTCCACTGTGCTCCATTTAATTTCTTTTACAGGATAACAAGCTTAAAGGATAAAGAAAACTAAAGACCTGCTATCTCTCTATATTAATGGAGCTTTAAAAAGTAAAGAGTAACAGATTAACGGGCACAAAGATAATATGAATTTGGTGAAATAATAAGCAGGTTGTTTCTTATGTTCCATAGCAAATTAATAGGAGATACTAGTTAAACTGATCACAAAAATGAGCCTAACCCATTGTCTTGAGACAATGTGGAAAAAAGTTTATGTAGTGTATTTCAGAAAGTACGTTGAGGTCATATTCAGAACTAGTACAAAGCAGATGGATGAATTGGGCTACACTGAAATAAAGAACTACTATTTTTTAAAAATTATTTTCCTTTCTAGAACTGGCATTTATCAGTACCTCCTCAAAATAATATACTGCTGTGATTTGATCATAGTTAGAATTGTTGTTGTTTTCCTTTAACCCTCAAGCAGTCAAGAGATACTGTATTGATAACCAGCTTTTAACAGAGAACGTTGTTCAAGAGTGAATTTTTTCTGCATACCCAAGTGATATTCTTGGTTAAATATTTAATATTAACTAAATGAAAGTAACAGTCAGAACAGTAGCTATATGGTCAAAAGTGGCCAAAAGGCTGTAAAGGTTGAGCAAATCTGAATTGCTGCAAAGACTCATGTTTGTCATGTCTGTGTTCACATATGAACCTATTTGAGTTTTACACACAGAACATGTACATAGTATTTTGAATATAAATTATGATTTTTAGCTTATACACATCGGATACTCTAGGTATCTAATTTAAAAATTAATATTTAAACCAATGTAACAAACCAGCCACTTGATTAACAATGTGATGCTGTAAAAGAAAACAGTAAAATCAAATATACAGTCTAACTTTCTGGTCAAAATGATAAATGACACCCAGTTTAATAGATCTGTGAAAGAATGCTTGTGCTCAGGATAATTGTTCTTCACTAGTTGGTAACACAAAAGTTTCCTCAGTTCAGCATTTTTATCAGTATTATTACTCTCTCCATTCCTTTCATAACAGGATAATAACTATCTCTGATGATTCAAACTAAAATCTGAGGTCTTAAACCAGGTTTTTAAAAGGAAGTTTATGTTTCACAGCATCAACATGTTTTACTTAGGGCTGCCACTGGAAAATACAGCTGCTCTTTCATTTGTGTTGTCATATGATAGGTAAAAGATGCCTATCTCCTTTATTTATTCCATGAGAACTAGATAGCATTGAAAACATAAGAATATCCTCTATTTATGCCTCAATAGTATTAATATGCATGCATTTTTTTCTGATATTATTTTAGAAAAATCATCAAGGACTAAACAAAAACATTAGAATGACTATAGTTTACATGTAATGTTTTAGATAACATTATCATGTTACTGGCTTAAATACTAAAAATACTTAACGCTATTTATTTTATTAGTTATGAGAAACGTATGACAAAGCATTCTCTCTTTCATTTAGTAACACTTATTAACAATGATAAAAGAAACTTATCTTTTAAAAAAGACTCATTTTCCTTCAATTAAACAGAGAAGACTGTGGTGAGCTAACTGGCCCATGAAATCATTGGATTCGTGAAAGTAGGTCTTTCTAGTATGTACCATTCAAAAGAGCTATCTGATCCAAATATTAATAATGCTTAAGCTTTTGAATAGTAATAGAAATCCAAATCAATGACACAATTATTTTTCTTTTAAAGATGCAGAGTATCACCTTACTGGACAGTGAATTGCATAGACATGAGGGAAAATTTGAGAAATTATCATAGCCAACTCAGACTCAGAATTGTTTACGTGGCATGAAGACCTTAATTTTAATCATCTCTAGAAATGGCTGAAAGAAACAATGAATCTAACATTTATTTATTACATATCAATTTCATGTTATAACTCAAACAAAAGAGCAATTCTTCTAAATTTGAACATATATAAATATTTCCATGAAACATTCATTTTAGTATAATTTCATGAAGAAACTCAGGGTAAACATATATTGTTTTAAATTCCTTTAAAGCAACATCAAGGCAATCATCGATAATATTATAAAAATCAGAAAATATAAGGGGTTGGTGTTGTACCGTAATGGGTAAAGCCACTGCCTATGACACTAGCATACTATATGGCTGCTGGACTTCTGATCCAGCTCACTGCTGACGGCATGGGAAAAGTAATGAAAATAGTACCCACATGGAAGACCTGGGTGAGCTCCTGACTCCTGGCTTCTGACTGGCCCAGCCCTGGCCAATGGAGCCATGTGGGGAATGAACCAGTAGATGAAAAACCCCACCCCCTACTCTAACTCTGAATTCAAATAAATAAACACTTTTTAAAAAATCAGAATTATGAACCCTGATGATAACTTATATTTCACATGTATTACCATGAAATTCAAAGTTGCCAAGAGCATTAGTCTCATACATACAATATTAACCCATGATATTAAAATAGAAGATACCTAAAATCATTCATTTATTGGGGAATTATAATGTGCTAGTCATCGTGTTAGGTAACAGGGATAACAAGAGAACTAAGTGGCCATTTTTTCATGGAGCTGATGGTATACTGGTGTATGAGATAGAAAACAGAGAGGTAAAAACACATATATACAAATTATTATTCATAAAATAAAAATAACCTAGTTGTGGGAGAAAATGATTTGTGAGAAGAGGAGAATGAACCATTATAGCTAAATGTGTTAGAAAATGCTTTTGTAGAGATTGCAAGTGCAAGGATATTTATAAAGATAAACATATGAAATACCAATAAGGCAAAATTCACAATGTTTGGTATCTGATATAAATTATCAGTCATCTAAGAAAACATGCAAACATATCCCATATAGGGAGAAAACTCAATGAATTTAAATCTGCAACTGATAGAGATAATAGAAGAAATGACAATAAAATGATTATTATATCTATATTCCATCTGCTCAAGATGTTAGAGGAAAGATTAAACATGTTAAGTACAGGGATACATGAAACAATAAAGATAAAAATCAAAAACCTAGGAAAAAATCCAAACGTCTAAATTGAAGCATATACTTGATAGGATTAATGCTGAGTTATACAATGTATAAGAAAGATGAGTGAAACTGAGGACACAGACATAAAAATTATACAAACTGAAACAGGGAAGGAAGACTGAAAAGAAATATAAACAGATCATCAGTGAGCTGTGGAGCTAACACCAAGCAGCCTAATATATCTGTTGACTCAACTCCCTTAAAGAAGAGTGCAGGGCTAGTGCTGTGGTGTAGTGAGTTAAGGCCCCGGCATCCCCTATGGGTGCCATTCTGAGATCTAGCTGCTCCAGTTCTGATCCAGCTCCCTGCTAATGTGCCTGGGAAAGCAGCAGAGGATGGCCCAAGTCCTTGGGTCCCTGAACCCATGTGGGAGACTCAGAAGAAGATCCTGACTCCTGGCTTCAGGTTTGTTCAGCTCTGGCCATTGCAGTCATTTGGGTAGTAAACCAGCAGATGGAAGACCCTGTAACACTGTTTTCAAATAAATAAAATAAAAATCTTAAAAAAAAAAGAAGAGTGGAGTATGGACAGAAAAAAATGCTTAAAAAAATTGTAAAATTTTCAAATGTAAGAAAATTATAAATTGATAAGTCCATGAAGTTTAACACCCTAGCATAGGAAACACAAGCAACTACATCAAGAAACATCATAAGCAAACTATATAAAACTTGTGATAAATAATCAATTTTTAAAGCATCTAGAAAAAAGAGATACATTGTATATGGAGTGATAAAAATAATCAGAAATGGTGAGATTTTTACATACCCCTCAAAATAGTTGATATCAAAACTAGACAGAAAACGTATAAGAACACAGAAGTGATTAATAATACTAACCACAACTTAACCTATATTGATCATGCTATTTCAACGAATAGCAGCATAATATGCATTCTTTTCAAATATGCACAGAACATTTTCCACAACTGATTAAATTTTGACCCAAAAAAGTGTCAATAAATTCCAAAGGATTAAAATAACATATAATATGGTCTAGGGGTAACTAAAATGGAATTTAGTGAAAAATTAAAAACAGATAGGTGACTGGAAAATCACCAAGGTTTAGAAACTATGTAACATAGCTCCAAATAATTCCTGGGTCACACAAAATTATCTGAACTGAATGAAAACTGAACATAAAATATTCACATTTTTGGGTTGTCACTAAAGTACTACTTCAAAATCTATGATATCATATATATATATATATATATATAATATATATATATATATATGTTAGAAATACTTCTCAAATCAAAGAGCAAAAACAAGAGATAGAAAAAGAAAATGTAACCCCAAAACACAGAAAAATAGAGTGAAACATAAAATTGAAAAATAATAGAGAAAATAAATTGATTAAGGTAAGTTGAATTGATAAAATTTTAGCAAAAAAATAGAAAACACAAAAAGTTCCAATAACACAAATGAGAAAGATGGCACGACTATAGCATTATCAGATATTAAATATTGATGGAGAACATTACAAATAACTTGTGGCAATAAATTCAATAGCTTTTTATAAAATGAAAATTCTTTGAAAGACTCAAATTAGCAAGGCTCATTGGAGAAGAAATATACAGGCTGTATCTAGGAAGAAAGCTGAATTTGTGGCTAACCACCTTTCCACAAAACTACTGTGGGCCCAGAGGGCTTCAGTCATGAATTCCAGATACTACAGGGAGAAATGACAGCAGCTCTAAAAAATACCTTCCAGCTGTTTGAATGCAAGAAATGCTTCTCATCTAATTATGTCAGTCAGACTTATTCCAATATAAAATCAAGGCAAAAACATTACAAGAAAACTACAGTAAGGTATCCTTTGAGAACAAAGATGCAAAAATTCTGAATAATTTAGCAAAGTGAATGCAAGAATATACCAAAAGAATAATACATCATGAGTATGTTTATTCCAGATATTCTGGTTTAGTTTAACAATTAGCCTGAATTCCCTAGAAAAGAAAAGCATTTAATTGAAAATCGATCAAATTCACCAAGCCAGTTAGATGACTGACTCAAAATACCAACTGTTCTCCCTCCTACACCCCAAAACTCCCAATAACAAATAAACATCTACCTTTGTCCAAAATAGCAAAAGGAGAGAAGGGGATTGAAAAAAAAAAAAAAAAAGCAGGTATCTTGTAGAGAACAGAAACCTGTTACAGCCACACAGAAAAGGGAGTGAACTCCCACCTCCCTAGCCAGGACAGGTGGAACATGAGGGCCCTAGAAGACTTCATCACTGTTACATACACCTACAGTCTTGTCACTGCAGACTGGAGCAGTCCTAATAGACTCTAAGCTGGGCTGAGGAAGTGACACAGGGTCAACACACTGCACTTTTCCCAGAAAAGGAGCCAAGGCTGTGCCCCACACACATTCCCTCTACTCCCATGGCCCATGGTGCTATTGCTCTGTACTATCTTAGCATCAGTGTCACTGCTAGAATGCACTCTGCTCCAGGAAAGAGTAGCCATTATATCTCTCCACCCCTGAGGTTCAGTCACCATCATACCATGCCCACACATGTAGTGAGGCATCCGCAAGAATTACTGTTATGCCCTAAGCCTTAAGAACAAGCTACTGGAAAGCCACTCTTTCCCTCTGATCCTCCCATCCCAGTCACTGGTGCAGCCACTTCTTAAGGCTGAGCTAAAATGGCATCCTACCTTTGGGCACGTCTCACATTATTGGTGTAGTGATGCCATCAACACATCTGAGGTAACACCCCAGTGCCAGGGACCTCAGGTCTCTTGTTCATCAAAACAGTGGACCTCACAGTTCCATGTCTGACTTGCTGTCACTTCCCAAGGGACCCAGAGGCTCTGCAGACCTATGTAGCTGTGCTTTCTGGGGCCAAGCTGGCCTAATGCCTTAAGTCTCAAGGAATCAGACACTTGGATAAGCTGTGCTACACACTCTCTAGGCCAGGAAGCCACAGAACTCCACTGACCTTGAATTGGACTAGCCTAATGCAGTCTGAGCAGCTAAGGAACCCTGCCTCTATGAGGGGGATAGTCTTCCATTTACTGCTCCTACCCCAAAAGCCCAAGATACAGCACAATTTTTTGCCATTCTTGAGTTTTCGCTGCTGACTTGACTCACAGAGTCTGGGCTACTGCTGTGTCCTAACATCCCAGGATCCAGAGTCACCACTACATGGTACCTCACCCCCTAGAGCCTGAGCTGCTCTGTTCCCAATTGATTTCAGATCCTGAACTGTAGCTGTTCTCTGCTCTCTGCAGTCTGAGCTTCTGAAGCATCTCACCTCCCTGAAACCATCCCAGTGCCTTATACTCCGCCCACCATGGTCAGAATCATAGCTACTTCCCAAACCCCAAAGCCTTAGGTGTGGGAGTGTGCCTCAGAGCCACAGACCTTGACTTAATGGGAGATATGCAGTCGTTCATGTCTTGAAGAATGATCCCACGCCTCGAGTTCCAGCTGCTATAGTGGTTTTGTAAGATCCTGAGTCCAAGAACTTGGCACCTCAGCTGCTTCAAGCACCTGCTTTCTGGATACATTGCTGGTGTAGCTTCCTGTGAGTCATGCCACACCTGATATCAAGAGATACCCCTCAGCTAAAACTCTCCACTGTGAGGAAGACAGAAACAGGAAGACTGCTAAAACTAATCATATACACAGCTAGCTTTACTGCCAGAAATTACTCCAGCCCTGACACTGAGGCACATGGAGTCATGCTGACATTGGTCACAATTGAAGAAGTCGCATTCAGACTATATTACTGAGCCCACAAAGAACCAGAGCCAACATACCCTGCCAAACCCTGAGGCCCATCTGCTGGTCAAAGTCTTTTATAAAAAAAAAAAAAAAACAACACTTTCTAAAGTTTGGAAGTAGTAACTATACAACCAGATGCACAGGCACCAGTGCCGGGACACTGGAAACATGATAAAACAGGGAAACATTACAGCACCTAAGGAACACAATAATTCTCCAGTGACTGACCACAAAGAAATGCGAATTTATAAAATGTCAATAAAGGAATGCAAAATAATAATGTTGAAGAAACTCAGTGAGCTATAACAGCACACAGACAAGTTAATGAAATCAGTACAATTAATGATCTGAATGAGAAATTCAACCAAGAGACATATAAAGAATAACCTAAAGCTACATCTCAATAGATATAGAATAAGTAGTAGGGAAAATATAATAGCCTTTCCTAGTAAAAATTATCAGCAAAGTGGGAATAAAAGGGAAGCACTCACCTTGATAAAGGGCATCTACAAAAACTGGCATTTAATATCATATTTAATGCTAAAAGAAACTAAATCTTCCCATAATACTAGGAAGAAAGTAGGATATATAATCTAACAACTTCCTATCACCATACTTGTAATTCTAATTAGTGCCTAAGGGCAGATAAAGGAACTAAAATTATATTTTTTCCTTGGGAAGCAACTAATAAATCTTTACTTCACAAACTACATATTTGTTTATGGAGAAAACCTTATAGAAGCTATAAAAGCTATTAGATTTAATAAGTGAGTTTATCTAGCATGTAGGTTACAAGATAAATATAAACAACTTTTACATGTATACAGCAAAAACTAGAAACTAGTATTTAAAAATTTTATCATGATATAGTAAAGGCATAAAGATAAATCTTACAAAAGATATGCAAGACTTGAACACTGAAAGGTACAAGGATAACTGGGAGAAATTAAGAAAAATCTGAATAAATGCAGATTAACCATATTTATGTTTAAAAAGACTTAATATTGCTAAAACATCAACTCTCCATAAATTAAACTTAGAATAACCATAAAAATTCTGAGAAAGAATGAAACTGTAGAATTTATAATATCTAATTTAAGGCTTGTAACAACTAACAGCTGAAGTAATCAATATAGTAAGAGATTTACAGAAAAATATACATGTAGATTCATAGAATAGAGTCCAGAAATAACTCAGATATAAAGGGTCAAATGAATATTTGACACAATTTCAAAGGCAATCAGTATAGAAATGACAGTGTAGACATTATTTTCTGGGCACTTTTCTGCTAAAGCTTTGGCTTTCTCTAAATGTTCTCCTAACAGGTAGATATTAATTTTTTGTCCTTTAGAAATTGAACCAAAAAATACGAAATTGTACACTTTTTCTTGAGCAAAGATTTGACATGTAAGAAGCTTTAGATGCTTAATACGTACATTTGAGGATGAGTTTACACCATGGAACATTGCCATCACCAAGGTCATAACCATACCCACCATCTCTCAAAGTTTCCTCCCACACTTCTAATTGACATTATTGTTTTGTTTTGATTTCAAATTGTGCACTTTAAATATGCTTAGTTTATTATTGTCCGTAGAACATTAAACAATTTAAACCAGATTATTCTCAGGAAAGATGAAATCCCTCACTCCTGGCTTCAGCTTGGTCCAGTCTGGGCTGCTGCACACATTTGAGGAGTAGGCAAGTGAATGAGAAAATTCAATCTCAATCTCTCTCTCTCTCTCTCTCTCTCTCTCTTGCAAATAAATAAATATTTTAGAAAGAGAAATAATTTAGGAAATATGTGTTCACACAAAAACATGTACACATTCTTCAACATTATTGATAAGACAGATGAAAATGGATACAACACAACTGTCCACCAATCAATCAATGGGTAAGAGACACACAGCCTATCTATATATTAGGATGTTATTTGAGAAAATAAAAGAATTAAATGCTAACACGTTGCAACATGGAGAAAACTCAAAAACATTTGCCAAGTGAAGGAAATCAATTAGAAAAGACAACATGACCAGACAGGACTTCAAAAAGCTCATTTAACATGAAATTAAAAGATGAAAAGAATAAATATAAATTCTCAACAGACCAAGATGCTTTTGTAAATGATGAAGTCAGCCATTCCATCTGTGTCTAAAGGCCTGAGGGTCTTGGGAATTTAATCATATCAAGGAAGTTTTATGTTTTTAATAACTGAATAGGAATATGAACCTTTTAGAGTCTTTCTTTAATAATACAAACAAAAAGAGGTATGAAGGAGCTAAATCAGGACATTAAGTTGGATGCCCAAGAATTCGCCATCAGAACTCTGGGAAAAAATGCTGTTGTTTGACGAGAGTGAACAGGAGCACTGTGGTGGTGGAGAAGCACTCTCTGCTGAAGTTTTTCTGGGCACTTCTCTGCTAAAGCTTTGGCTTTCTCTAAATATCCTCCTAACAAGTAGATATTAATTTTTTGTCCTCTAGAAATTGAACCATAAAATGCCTTGAGCATCCCAAAAACTTTTACTGACTTTTGCTCTTCTGCTTTTGTAAAAACAATATTTATTTTCATATGATTTGAAAGAGGAGACAGACAGACACTAAATATCTGCTATTCACTCCCAAATTTCTGCAGCCTGTTAAAGCTATGTTTCACCTGCCGTTCCGATTCTTCAAACAAATGAAAAAGGCTTCAGGATCTTGGCAGCCATTGAGCAGGAAGTTTATTTCACTTTTTCTGTCCGAATTGTGTGAGCTGGACTGCTGTGTATTTTATTCCTTGTCAGTCCTCTTCAATCAATTAGGGCAGAAGCAACATTAATTCTTTCCTTGCAGATTGCTGTGGATGGTCTGTGCTGTGGGCTTCATCTTCAACATCATAATGTCCCTTCTTAAAGTGAATTACTCATTATTAAACTAATGATTTATTGGGGACATTATCCCCCATAAACTTTTGGTAAAGCATTAATAATTTCACCATCCTTCTACCCAAGCTTCACCATAGATTTAATATTTCTTCTTGTATCCTGCTTAGCAGGATTCATGTTGATCTAATAGGGGCTTCTTTCAAACTCTTGTCTTATTCCCAGTGTTTCAAACTAGATTCTGTTCAAATATAAGACATTAGTAGGAATGTATTTGGCTAAAAAAAAAAAAAAACTTGAAATGCATGTATAGTTTTTTAAACGATATACATTTCCGTGAACTTTTTGAATATATGGAAGATCCCACAGATGATTGCATTTATGTGAAATTTCCAAAATAGGCAAAACCATAGAGGCAGAATATCAATTAATTGAGGGTTGGCAGTGGAAAGTAGCAAGGTAGGGAATGAGGGAATGACTACTAATGGTGATAAGCTTTCTTTTAGGCATGATGGAAATGTTCCAGGATGAGATTAGATGATAGTTATACATCTTCAAAAACATCCTAATATCGAATCATTTACTTCAATGAACTTTATAGCATGTAAACTATATCTCAGAGCTTGTAATGAAAATCTTGGTGGAGAGGCAGATGTTGCGGCATAAGTGAGGTAAGCTGCTGCTTCGACACCCCAGATCAGAGTGCCTACTTCGAGCCCTCACTATTCTGCTCCTCCATTCTAGTTTCCTCCTAATAATCCTTGGAGGCAGCAGATGATGTGACCTAAGAACTTGGGTCCCACAACCCACATGGAAGATCTATACAGAGTTCCTGGGTCCAAGCTTTGGCCTGGTACAACCAAAGCTTTACTGGGCATTTGGGGATTGAACAAGTAGACGTAAGATCTGTTTCTCTGTCTCTCCCTTTCTCTCTATCATTCTGCCTTTCAAATAAAAAAAAATTAAAGTGGGGTGAAAAAAAGGAATGATCATTTCAGATACAATATATGTATTAAAGGTAAAGACAGAATTTGATAATGGGTTCTCTACTCAGGTTGAGAGAGAGCCAGTAATTAATTGTAATTCCTGGAGAGATTAATTCACTAAGTAAAATTGTCAAGAAGTAAATTGAATATAATCAGAAATTGACAGGTGAGGTTTAGGCATGTACACTGTTTATACATACATATAGATATGTCAATCATTCATGAAAGTAATCATCTTTTTAGAATGTGGTACATGAGATACATTTCAAATCCTCTTTACTACTACCTTTTTGCTCTACTTTGTATTTTTTAATGATAAATTCAATCTAGGCAATTAATAAATAAAGGTTGACTATCCTAATGGACAAATTATGACAGTTTTAATAAAGCTGTAGGGGAGAAATGATATCTTCTCTCACCCATCATTAAGTTTGTGTCTGAGATCCCTATGATAAAAGACCACTAAAAAGAGAAAAGCATGTAAATTTATATAAGACCCACAGAAACAGGAAAATCTATATTTCTGTGCCTTGGTTAAATGCAATGTGGACAGCTCTACAGAAGTTGATTAGACAAAGGGAGCAAAAATTACTGGTAATCAACCACAAGGCATACTTAGCAAGGCCTGTTCAGATTCTTGTGTGTTCCTGTGTCTCATTGCTAGGGACATTCCTTTCATCTGGGAAACAGAAGCGTTTCTCGCCCATGAGGGTCTTATGTCTTTTGGTACAGGAAGGTCAGAGGATATTTTTGGCCTGCTGGGGGGGAATAAGTGTGGGAGGGACTTTCCTCCTGCTGATTTCTTAAATCCCAAAGTATTATATGATGGGGATACTATTTCCTGATTCCTTTAAAGCTATGAGTAAAGAAAAGGAGTGAGTTAACATTTATAGCTTCCTGAGTTCAGTGGTGTTGAGGTATGGACACACATGAGATCCCATCAATCATAAAAGTTTCAGGCTTTTGTTATTATTCTCATTTTACGGCTTTTTTTAAAGGCTCAGAAAGGTTAAATTTGCTAAATGTCCCACAATGCAATGAAGCTATGATTCTACAAATGTGCTGGATTTTAATTTTTCCCCTATGTCATACTCAAAGAATTATCTATTACATTCTTTATCTTAAAATTGAAATAGTGATTCCTTATCTCCTTTGTTTAAAACTAGAGTTACTAGAAAATATTGAGAAATGATCTCTACTCCTGAGTGACATTATAATTAGGGCAAGCCAGAAAACAATATCCTGTCTGTCCACAAGTAGGTATCCACCGGCACTAGAAATCTCTGTGTCCAATTTATCCACCTAATCCTTTCTCTGGTCAGTAGAATAAATGCGGGGACATGTATACAAATCTTCCCTGAAATAGAAAAGATAGGTTGAACTGTGTGCTCACTTCTAACGCACATTTCCAGAACAGACTGGCAAACAATCATTGACTTTTGTCATAATTTTTAACATTTATAATAAATCTGAAGAAATCTAGAAAAAGGTGTTAAAATATCATAGTTCTATCAGCCTAACAAAAGGGTAAAGGTTGGTGAGCTGAAAGAAAAAAGATACAAAAGTGCCCTTAACAGTGTATTAAGATAATTTACTGGGAAAAAAATGATGGGATATATTGCATCACAATACCAATGTTATGTTTCAGAGAGAGGGTTTAGGAATAAACTTAACATTTTTTTGTAACTTTAACATTTTCTATAGCAACCATGCTTCTATTTTGGCAATGAAGAAACATGTTTGCATATGTCTTAAGAGAGAGAATGAAAAATGAGAAATCCACATGGACTTGTTAGTTTCTTTTTTCCCTACCATTATAGGCTATAGTCGATTTAGGAACCACATATGTATTGTTATGTGTACATCTGCCCAAGCAATCCTAGAGAGAAGAGGAGACTATCATGATGAACACACCATGAAGCAACGAAAAACAAGAGTAGGGAGAGATTTCACACAAACAACACACAAGTCAAATTTATATGTATCACATAAGAGTTATAAAATATCTTTAGAAAAGAAAAATCTTTTTGAAAATGTTTAGTTTTGTACTTGAAAGTGCTTAATAACTCAGGCATGGTGCTAATTATCCTATCCATCTAAAAAATAGTGTGATTTTATTACATTAAAATAAGACCAATAAAGAATGTAATGAAATTTCCCTAAAGCAGTAAACAATGTATTAAGTTTAGCAAATAACTTTGACTATATGAACATAATATATTCAGGACAAAAGAGATAATGAAGTATCTAAAGATTTATTTTAACATATGCAAACAGAAGTAAATTTTAGAGCTAAGACTAATAAAATTCAATAAGAAATGAGTAAAATATTGACAGTAGTTAAGCTCTAATATGAAAGATTATTCCCTAATCCTCTTAGTGCTTCTTGATTTTTCTTCAATGTCAGTCTTATAAAATTAAGAAACCCTGCTGTGTTGTAGTTTTTTAATTTGTTCATAGCTAGTTTGCAAAGCAGAAAAACAACTTAGGAGCTAATATTTTTATGAAGGGGGAAAGATTTTAAAAGCAAAATTCAAATGATTTTATCCAATGATCCTCTTATAGACAAATTAATTTGGTACCTTAAACAACTTGAAAGCTAATTCAGAATTTCATATTTTACTAGCGAAGTATTTATCTAACTGATGAGGCACACAGACATTTAATAATTGATTTATAGGTTGCAAATGAAAAAATCCAAACTATAAAAGACTATTTAGTTTCCATTATCCTCTATAAAATACTAGGTTTCAGGATTATGCTTTACCACACATTAAAGAGTTTATCTTCTGGGTGCCCTAGGCAGCCATCCAGTCTAGTAAATGGCTAACATAAGTCATAACAATAAAACTAGATGGAGGGTTTCTGTTGTTGTTATTTTACTTTCAGCACCACTAGATTATAGTGCAGTGGGAGTGTGAATCCCTGCCTAATGCCTTCAAAATGTTCCCATATGTTTCGCAGAGCAGCTTAGACTATGGTGGAACAGAAAAGTTCTAAATAGCTAAAGAAACATTATACTCCCTATTACAAAAGGCTACAGTATGATAACATTTCAAAATGGATATAAAATAATTGTTGCTTTGCTTCTTTCGGTGGTGTGAAACATACACAGAATGAAAACAAACAAACAAAAATGTTCTTTGTTGAAGTTCTTATCCCACAGCTTTCCCTGATGGTCAAATGTATAATTCCTGGCCATTGACCTGTCTTGACAGAGTTTAGCACTTAGCTGGTGCTCACTAAATGCTGGCTGTCGTATTAACTGAGATGAGAACCAAGAAGAGGTAACTGCAAACACAAATCCAAAAAAGACCCCCTCCCTCAATTTTTCTTCCAGCTTTTTTATTGTGGTAAAATACACTAAAATTTACCTTCTTAACCATTATTTAAGTGTTGAATTCAGCAGTATTAAATACATCCCCAATGCTGTAGAATCATCATCACTATCCATCTCAGAATTCTTCATCTAATACAAGTAAAACTGAAACTTTATACTCATTAAACAATAACTGCCCACCCTTCCTCACCTTCCCGGACTTTGGAAGGCTCTATAACTTTCTCCGTCTACTCTTTTGACTCCTCTAAGTACTTTACTTAAATAATCAGACAACATTTGTCTTTCTGTAACTTTCTTATTTCATTAAGCATAATGTCCAAGCTTCATTTATACTGTAGCATGTCAACATTTCCTTCCATTTTTGAGCTGAAAACCATTCCATTGTAAGTATGTACTACATTTTGCTTATGTATTCATTCATCAGCTAACCCTTGGATTACTTCAATATGTTAGCCATTGTGAATATGACTATGGGTTGTATGAATATGCATCTCTTCAAGTTCTAGCTTTCAATTCTTCTGAGTACATCCCAAAAGTGGAACTGCTGGATGATACGGCATAATTCTACTTTTAACTTTTTAGGAACTCTCATACTGTTTTACACGGCAGCTATGCCATGCTACATTTCTACCAATACTATACAGCATTCTAATTTCTACACAGTAACACTTGCTGTCTTCTGTATTTTTTTTTGGAGGGGGGGATGGTGGGGGATGGTTGCCATACTAATTGATATGAAGGTATTGTGTATTTTTAAATTGTGCTTATTAGTTATTAGTAGATCTTCTTTAGAGATACATCAAATCTAATCCTTGTCCCTCTTAAAATTGAATATTTTGCTTTTGTGTTGTTGAGTTTTAGGAATTCTTTGTTTTGTGACTATGAATCCCTTATAGCATACATGATTTGCACATCTTTGTCCCCTTTCTGTGGATTGCCTTTTTACTCTGTTGATGGCATCTCCAATTTTCCCCCCAACCTAATTTTAAGCTGATTTCAAGCTTTAAGAAATGGATGGAAAGATACACATCACACTTTAAAGGGATATATAATGTCCACTCTACAAATAATTATTTGGATTACCCCAAGTAACAAAGTTATATTGCTTCATATTAAAAATACCTCTAGAATCAAAGAGATCAGGTAGAATGCCACATAAGATGATTAATAATGCTATGTTGAAAGAAGGAAGAAGCAGAGAGGAAATGAAGAAAGAAAGGGAGGAAGGCTGGAAGGAAGGATCAAATGGTTCAAAATATTAATTAATATAGAAATAAAAAGTAGACATAGAAAGATGTAATGATTTTTAATACCAACATTATCCATGTAGACATAAATGTATTGATGAGCATTGGAAAATATTTATTTCTAATGGAATTTTTAAAAATCAGATATTTTCTTTTTAAAAAAAATTACTTATTTATTTAAAGGCAGAGTTTGAGAGAGAGTGAGAGGTTGAGCACACTTCTATCTGCTGGGCCAAGCCAAATCCAGGAGACAGGAGTCAAGAGCTTCATCTAGGTCTTCCACGAGGGTGAATGGACCCAAGCACTTGGGCCATCTTCAACTTCTTCCCAGCACATTAGCAGGGAGCTGGAGTGGAAGTGGAGCAACTGAGACTCAAACTGGCACCCACAGGGATGCTGGTGATGCAGACAATGGCTTAACATGCTGCACCGCAGTGCTGGCCCACAGATATTGGCTTTCAAAAATCCTGCTGGCTCCTTCAACATACCAGTTTTACAGACCTAGAAAATTGCTTTTCTTTTTTTTTTTTAAAAATGTAAAAATATGTCATTATGGTATTGTTTCATGCTAAATAAGTATAGGGTCACATTTTAGAATGCTACTATTGATGATAAGGTAACAGTTAATGATCGCTTTTCCCATTTTATAATGTTGAGAATTGTTTTCCCTTGATAGGAAGTAATTCTTGTTATAAAATTAAGAATTATTTTCCCTTAAGAGCAATAAAAATAGTCATTATGCTTATGAACACCTGTCTTTGTTTATATCACCCTAGGTTAGCAAATGTCAAATAGAAGTATAAAAATATATTACCTTTTATTTTTTTTCAATGTTAAAATTGGAAAAAAGAAAGTTTCTAGCATGGCAAGTTTCTTATTGATAGTAAGAGGAAGCCAATAAAATGAAGGGATAGTGCTAATATCCATCCTGAAACTATCAGTGGCAGTAAAGGATCATGTTCAAGGGATGAAATCTCCTTCAGAAATCACCAAGTTTCATCAAAACTTAGGATAATCTCAACAGAAATATACTGTCTCCCATGATCCTATGAGATCACTTATTATGCAATCAAGGGAAAGACGTGATGCGAAACTGAAGGTGAAAGAGATTTAGAAGAAACCATATGTAACATGAATGATCAAAATAGTTTGTGGCAGAGACAGAAGATAGATAACAGTACTTCAAAAAGTTTATGGAAATGGAATTAAGTATTTTTGTCTGAATCTTTTTTTGAAATCCATGAATAGTTTTTCTATAATATGCATTTTCCATGAACTTCTTTAAGAATCCTCATAGGCATGGATTTAAAAAAAAAATGCACCAAAATAAACTTATCTTTCAACTCTCTTTTCCCATTAACTTTTGAAGTATTCTTATATAGGTGTTCCCTTAGGACTATGTGAAAGCAAAAAAAAATAAAAAAAAAAACCAAAACAAAACAAACACCTGACATGGAAGGTATGGGAGCCTAAGAACAGTTAAGAAGCAAACTGCTATTCTTTAAGAGCCTTGGTTTATAATAAAGCATAACAAAATTTGAAAGCAGTGATCTTACCCTATAAACATCAAGTGCTTTTATAGGTTTTATCTATTAAAAATATGAGAAGTTTCAAAGAGCCTGTGGAAAATGGAATTAAAGACAATGCCCACTTCCATGAACTTATCTTTAGATAAACAGAACCTGAAAGCATTTTACATATAGTATCTATTAAGCAATCTATGAGTTATTGGGGATTTTCTTAATGCTAATGTTCTGTATCTGTGCTGACCAAATACAGGGCATGATTTGGCAGGTCTTGTATGCTGAATGAGATTCTGCATTTCTACTATGAGCCTAAGTGATGTCAGTGCACACTGAGTGGAAGGTTCTCACACAGGCTGATTGGTCACTGCATGGGGGGGCGGCATTTTCAGGGTCAGACTACAAGCAGAATAACAACACTGCCATTAAAAGGAAATCACTCTGTCATAATAACGATAAATAACAGTAAAGAGTGCCAGGCCAGTCCCACTGTCTTACTGGCCATATTTTCCTTGACCATCTAAAGATATGTGTGGGAGACAGAGGAGTGTTAAAAGGATAGATGGGAAGGAAAAGCTACTTACTTTTTCCCATCTCTCTAATGGCACTTGCCACCTAGCTACAGTAGGCAGAAGCTAATTTTCAATAAAGCAAGAAAAATGTTTCCTACTGTTTGAATTTCTGTTTTTCCTGTTTATCTTGCATGTGTCTTTTTTTCTCCTTTTTCACTTGGAGCCCATTAGTTATCATGGAAACAATGACTCTTGTGAGAATGAGGAATAGAGACATAACTATTTTCAACTGAGGCAAAGTGCCACAAATTACATTCAATTCTCAGAGCTGGGTTTACACCACAGTTGGAGAGCAGAAAAATTAAATCAGAAATTAGACTGTTGAATTATTCTGGATTCAACTCTAGAAGGCAGGCTGCTGGTCTCTGCAGGAGAACATATGAATCCGAGCTGCAGAGAATGATTAGGCAATGAACAACCCGCTGGGAGAAAATGGATTTGTAGGAGGAATGGATAAATACAATTCTCCATCCCTTTCCTACAAATTTCAACTATTCTTTGGTGAGAGATTCTGGAATTACTGCATTGACAAAAACTGTTAGTAAGAACTTAGGAAAATAGCACGTTTCCATCATTTAGGGAACAGACTCTGGTTAGGATAATTTTTTTTTTTAAAAAGGCATCCACATTATGTAAGAATCCCATTTATATGAGTACATGCAGGCAGAGTGAAGACTACTAAAGTGGAGATGTCCAATAAAAATCTGAACCAGATTCATTAGTCCCGAAGACAAATGATGATCAAACAGAGCACTTTAAAATGAACTGCCAAAAACAACGAGAGTACAGCTCACTGCTGCTATTAGCCATAATTGGGTTTTGGAAGGAAACAGAGCTGAATGTAATATAGGTAATTAAAGAACAAGCTTTTGTTAACACTGGCAATCAAGGGGTTGTGATTTTACAGGCTTGGAAGGTATTATGGTGCCTTGAACTAGTCTATTTTGAAATAGGTAGTGTATTTCTCTTTCCTACAACACTAAAGCATACTCTTAGTTAACACACATAATTTTCTATTCAAACTTTTTGCTAACCATTTAGGGCAAAGATGAGCATTTTCAAAACCAAGAATTACCATGGAAACTATATTCTTAATCCCTGAGGACCGGTGAACAATAAGTTATGAAATCATGATCACAAAATTACAAGTTCCTAAATAGTGAATTACTGTAACTACTACGTCAACATGAAACATGTAGGTTTTTATTTTGTTTCCCTTTAAAATCAACATACTTCTCTTTTGAAAAGATTTTATTTATTTAATTGATAGGTAGAGTTTTACACAGAGAAAGGGTGAGACAGAGAGAAAGTTCTTCCATCTGTTGGTTCATTCCCCAAATGGTTGCAATGGCTGGGGCTGAGCCAATTTTAAGCCAGGAGCCAGAACCTTCTTCTGGGTTTCACACATGGGTCCAGGGGCCCAAGGACTTGAGCCATCTTCTGCTGCTTTTCCAGGCCATAGCAGAGAGCTGGATCTGAAGAGGAGCAACCGGGACTAGAACTGGCACCCATATGGGATGCCAGCACCACAGGTGGAGGTTTAAACCACTATACCACAGTGACAGCCCCCATATTGTTATTTATAAGATGCCTATAATATTTTGGTTAGGTAACTTAAAACGAATATGGTTTTCAAAATATCATCAAAATCAAAATTAAAATTATAATGAACATAAAATAATGACCATTGTCACATCAGATATCCAGGATTTCTAGAGATACAATACACTTAGCTTTAAACATAAACTATTCAGGTGGGCAGGTGGCAGTGAGACACTTTGGTGGACATGGCTCCCAACACATCAGTAGCTGAACCTAAGTATCCTAAAGGCATCTGGGCCATGCTGCCAGGCTCTAGCTACCTAGGCATCTAAATTGACCAAAAACTTGTCTTCCATTTGGCCTCCAGGGACATACAGAGGGCCATGGTGGCTTCTGACTCAGAGTTGGGAAAGCATGCTGAACGCAACTGGGATGCTCAGAGAGTGGTAAGCAATGAGACAGCTGTGGACCTCATTGAGAAGACACTAGAGTCCTCTACGTGCATAAACGGCTTTCTTCTCGATGCCTCTCCACGGGTGATTAAGCAGAGAGAAATGCTTAGTGACATCATGAGAAAGAGGAAAGAGAAGCTTGTTTCTGCAACTGAATTCTGCAGTTTCAGACTCTTGCTTTGCAGAACTATAGAAAAGCTGGTTCCTTCCATGAGAGGTCATTCTTACTACAAGGAGCCCATGAGAGGTGACAACACTGGAAATCCTTGATCCATCCATCAGATGATAATGAGAGGCCCTTAAAAGTCAGCAAAGAGGCCTATCATACTCAAGACCACACCTCTTGTGAAATGGAAATGTGAGATCCATTCTCCCAGCAGTGCATCCCAGACCCCTGATGTGTTTGCCTGATTCACAGCAGCCTTCTCCAGAGCCACATTCTAGAAACAAAAAAACAGCATAGTACATCTGCTCGTTAGCTGTGATCTTGGCTCTTAGGTGCTGGGTAGAGGGCATGAGTGCTCAGGGTAAGAATGGAGAAGGGAGGGTTGGTGAGGGGCTGGAGGAATATTGGGAAGAGTAGCAGTTTTCTCATAGTGAGGTAGTTTCATTTTCATACAGCTTTAAATACTAAGATCACAGGGTGTGTACGTACACACAGAGAGATCCAGTCTTATTTCTAAGAATTAAAGATTGCGTTTACTCTGGACTGGCAACTTCTTGCTCACTGACCAGTCCACCTGCATTCACAGCTAGATCTTGGTAGCCACACAGGATGCACTACAATGCTTGGCTCCTTCATCTTTCATCCACAGTGTGCTAAGGACCTTTTCAAATAAGTGAGCAAATATCTTGAGCTATATCATCCAAAGACTGCCCCTCCAGCCTCAAATCCTGTGACTGGAAATATTCTACAGCACTCTGATCCATTACTCTCAATGAGGTGCCTTCCTTAACTGACCACACGTTGCCTTATTTGACTCCCACATCAATGAAATATGTTAAAATTTGTTGAAGAAAATGTTCAAGGCCAGCACCGCGGCTCACTAGGCTAATCCTCTACCTGCGGCACTGTACTCCAGGATCAAGCCCCGGTTGGGGTGCCGGTTTCTGTCCCGATTGCTCCTCTTCTAGTCCAGCTCTCTGCTGTGGCCTGGGAGGGCAGTGGAGGATGGCCCAAATGCTTGGGCCCTGCACCCACATGGGAGACCAGGAAGAAGCACCTGGCTCCTGGCTTCAGATCAGCACAGTGCGCTGGCCGTAGCAGCCATTTTGGGGGTGAACCAATGGAAGGAAGACCTTTCTCTCTGTCTCTCTCTCTCACTGTCTAACTTTGCCTGTCAAAAAAAAAAAAAAAAAAACAAAGAAAGAAAATGTTCAAAAGTAAAACATAAAATCATACCAGAAGACCAAATAAGTAGGACCTCCATAGAGAATAGCTAGTCATGTTTCATTCCCAAGTTTTAGCACTCCCCTGCCCCTGCCACACACCCAAATATCCAAACATGCTACTTGGAAAGGAAACTTGAATCTCCACGGAGTCGTTTTCAGATAAGAAATTAAGCTGCATATGTTTTCTAAGTTGGGCACAAAGGCAGCATTAGAAAGCTTTATGGTATTCATTGACCCTTTCCTGCTTTCCTGTATGTGTAAAGCTGCTACTCAGCAAATTAAAATGAACTAATGAGCTCAGACTATCCACACCCACCTGGGGGTTGCACTCGGCCTCACATTCAGTCAGGGAAGGTAAACTGCTCTCAGCCCCCGCCTTATTCTGAGGTACAATCTAACTCTACTCTCTGGTTTCCAGGCTAGATCCTCATAAGCAAACCTCAATCTCCATCTTAAATTCCCTCCAAATTCAGGACCCAGATCCTTCCTGTCAGCCACACTGAATTTCTGGCAGAAGACCCTCTACATTTCTAGCTCCTTCTAGGATTAGAACCTACTCTGCTTAGGATCTCGTCAAAACTCTCTGGACTAGGCTCTCAAATTCTAAAACCGCTACCCAGATTTGTGTAACTTTGCTGGCCTGACAGAGAATGAGGTTATTAATGGGAAAAAATGCTGTGCAGGGGAATGAGTGCTTATGAACAAATGGCACACACATCTCAAGTAAGATTGTTCAGATCTAGCGGACGACCTGGCATGTCACTACACCTTCAAATGTGTGACCTTGGGAGAATTTCTTAGTTGTATGTGTGTGTTTGCTAATCTGCGACATAAAGAAAATGGTAAAAAGACTTATTTCTTCTTGTTGAGGGGCAATCAGACAAACACCTATTAGTTACTTAGAACTGAGCCAAGTGATCTTATTCATGAGAGTCTGTAAGAGCCTTTCTAGAGAGTTGCAAGAAAATATTGATAAGTAGGAAACTTTTCAGTCAATCAGCTCAGGTTATAACTAAAGGAAATTGGGGTATTATCATTAATGTAATTTCATTTGTACCTACAGCCTTAAAAAGAATGGGAACATTCAGGTAACATAAACTTGCTATTTTTCCTAATAAAATATTCCTAAATATGTCTATATGAAATATATGAAACTTGTATAACTTAAATGATTTTTTTAGAAAATATTTATGAGCATAAGTATAATTCATATGTTAATCATTTAATGTCAATGACTGGTCATGTAGAACCCATTAGCATCACGTATGAGACAGAAATTTGACAAGATGAACTGTGTGTTTTTACAAGTTTCTTCGCACTTGGTAGACAGAAGGAAAACGCTGCTCTAGGGGTAGATGAGAGTAACCCTACTTCTGTAACATGGCCTAAGTTGTGGTACTTTTGGCATGTCTCCTCACTTAAAGATAACAATTATAAACCTGTTAACATTTGGGAGTACTTATTATATGCCAGTTATTCTTCTGAGGGCTTGGTTCATTTGATCTTCCTAGCAATCGTAAGAGATAGGTACACTTATTATTTCTATTTAAGAAAGAGGGCCCTGGGAAACTGGTAGAGGAACATTCACAAGATCACACTAATTCTAACTGGCAGAAGAAAGTTAAGATTTGAGTGGGTGCCCTCTTCTTTTTTTTTTTTTTTTCTTCCCTTTATGAACTAGTCCGTTCCAAGCCAGTAGGTGAAGTGAGCATGTTAGACCCTCACACAAGGCAGGAAGAGCCTCTGCACTCCAGTCTAGCACAGTGGTATGGAGTTCAGAACCTAAGAGGATGAGAAGGGGACCCCATAGAGGAATAAGGAAGGTGGCCATGCACGGGGTGCCCAACATAGGGGCACAAGAGATTGTACCAATGTTTGATATCAAATTGTGTCCTGCATGCATAGATCTTTTGTAGAAATGACTGCCACAGTGAGAACAAGAGATGCCCAGGAAATAAGAATGAATAGCAAGTATGTAAATCCTTAAAATAGAAATTGTAACACATCTGCAATTAAAAGTCACTGCCAGGTATCAAAGGTTAATCTTTATATGACTACTGACAGGTAAAACATCTTTTCTCCAAACATCATAAGCACTGGTAATAGACCATTGGTAGATCCATCTTTAATCACTGGAATTTAATTATTGTGTTCTTTTAAAAGATATTTAGCTAATATGCTTGAAAATATTTTATCATGATATTTGATTCTTTAATATATAAAACTCTTTATAAGACTTGTAGACAATGCTATGCTGTTAATATTTCATTGTCTGCACTGATGTGAAAAATATGTGGTTACCAGGCAATATTTATTTACTACAAAGAAAAGCATTCAGAAATAAATATATTAGCTTGTCTTACAAATATTTACCAATGAATCTAAAGCAGTAAGGGATATCCTGATTGTAAAACAGGCATTTAAAAACCCAGTTACGCTAAGGTGAGCAAACTAATTTCAAGGTGATAATTTTTTTTTCTTTGAAGATACTGTTCATTCTCCCCACCATAATGCATATACATACATATATATACATATATAGACCATACATATATATACATGCATACACCATACATGCATATACCATACATACATATACACATATATATATATATATATATGATAAGCTAGAATTTGAAGCAGCCAAATTTTTTACTTCTAAGTTTATTTTTATATCAATTTCATTTCTGGTCAATACAAATATATTAGGAAAATTTGTTAATCATGTCTTTCCAAATATATCATTGCCATAATGAAAAACTTCATGCTGGTTTTAGATTCTAGACAGCATTAAACAGTTTAAAGTTTACAACTTTCTCCTGAGGGACTGAAAGGAGATATGTGTGACACAAAAGGACTCTAATCAGCACTTTAATTTGGATTGTTTTGTGAACAAAGTAAATTTTAGGAAAAACTACAAGAGGCACAAAAGACTAAGATAATTTCCAATAAGAGATAAAGCAATAAGAGAAACTTTATCTCAAAAAGTAACAGCTGATAATATATGTGGAAACTTGAACATATGAGTAGCCTTTTATATAAGACAGTGAGGGGGAAAGGCCTTTTGATGAGATGAATAGCAAAGTAAAAACAGAGAATATAAAATATTCTTGCTAAAACTACAGATCAATGGCCCAAGATTCGATCGATCTAAAACACTTCTATGATCAAGCCCTCTTCGAGCACATTTGGAATAGAGATCTAATTGGATGTTCTATTTAGAGGCTGTGCTATTGAAAAAGCCTTTTTTCAGCATAAAATGGGCATAGTAATATAACTCAACAAGCAGCAAGTAATGGAATGGGATTAAACAAAGAAAAACATACACCCACAAAGGTGAACTTGGCGTTGGAGGGCTTCAGTTGCATTTAAAAAAAAAAATTCTGAATAAACACAAAATGTCCAGCATAGTCTTCCCAGCAAGAACATTATTTATTGGAAGCCAGAATGCTACTTCAATGCATTCTGATTCCTTATTTTGTTACATAATAATGTGCTTAAAAAGCAACACATTGTGAGCTTGGGAGCTGTTAGGCATTTATTTACCATGGTGGGTTAATCTCATTCAGTGAGGTATAGAAACTCAGTAATGAG
Organism: Sylvilagus floridanus; assembly: GCA_949820135.1. NCBI lineage: Eukaryota > Metazoa > Chordata > Mammalia > Lagomorpha > Leporidae > Sylvilagus > Sylvilagus floridanus. The sequence continues at coordinate 25,540,351 of OX463238.1, read as the reverse complement.
TGCTACAGTATATAAGCTAATTGCTAGGATAAAACCAAATGAATAATTACTTAACTCCAGAATGAGGCCTGTGGGAATTTTTCTTTAATAAAGGTTTAATTCACCAGTGATAATGAATGCAATCTCACATACTACTGAATAACACCATTAGCATAATGGCTGTGATACAAAAACTATAATTAGAACTAAACAGAAACGTTAATTACAACCACCGAGGTACTGAATGAAATACTGTTGTTTAAGAAATTGACCTGTTTTGCTGTCATGTTTTATGGGCTCTAAGTTATTTGTGTGTGTGTATATATACATATAAATCTGCATATATTTAAACATATATTAGAATAGAGTTTTTATCATTCTACTGAAATCATTTTAAGGATAATAAACATATTAACAAGGAATTGTCTAGAGTTTAAAGTACAGGCTAAACATAAAAATGATTAAAGCTTTTATCTCTAGCTCTATGACACTAGAAGTGGTTTCTGAAAATGTAAAGTATGATATATTTCTATAATAAATTGGAAATACATTGTATAATCAAAAAGAATTAAGAAAATGGGTCTAACCTCATAGTTCCTAAAAGACTCAGCTATTACTCGTAAAGTTCTTTGAATTTCACTTACCAGATAGACAAATATTTACATATAAATATATAGCTATATACATAATAGATTTATGCATGCTGATAAATATTTGCTGATAAGAATTTCAAAACCAAGTATCACACTCTATTAAACTTAATAAACAATAATATTCTATTATATATACAATTTTAATGGAACATGTTTAAACATAATCTCATAAAGATAATGGATATTTATTTCAAATGTGGTTTGTTAACAACTCTAATGCTATTGCTTTGATAATAAAATATTATTATTAAGATGGAATTTCTTCATGAGAGACTAAAAATACTCTCTGTGCCATACCAGTTAAAACTAGAAAAATGATCTAGAATCATATTCATAATTTATTTCACTGCTGATTTTGATCCTTTTCCCCCATTGCTTTCTTTTAACTAAATACATTTCACATTGTTTTCTATCAATCTCTTCCTTCCATAACATTGTAGTTTTCTAATAGTATAACATAATTGTTGAGGACAGATATTGGAACGTCTTCCATATGTACTTGGAAAGTGCCCCTCTTCCTACTATCAATTATCTCATGAAAACTATTTTTAGTGAAATATTACCTCTAATGATGTATATGAGAGTTTTAGTTATACTTCATAGTAGCTATTACAATTTTATGTGATCTGTATGACTACTCACCACCACAGCATCCACCCTGACCATAGACCATGAGGAAACAGAAGAGAGACAGACCCTAGGAAAATAGTTAGCTTAGATGTGTCATTTTCTGTGCTAATCTCATAATTTCTTATATAAACAAAGGGTTTGAGTAGAACTGATGGTTGTTTCCAAGTTTCTCTTTTGTTATCCACTATCTTGTGGAATTAAGCCTGAAAGAATTCCTAGACTTAATTACCAGCTTTGACTTTTAACCTGCAACCTCATGTTGGAGATTCCAATAGGTAACTGGAAATCCTATTTTTATTTTAAAGACAGAGTGACATGTACACACAGAGAGAGAGAGAGAGAGAGAGAGAGAGGGAGAGAGAGAGAAAGAGAAAGAAAAAGAGAGAGAGATCTTCCATCTGTTGATTCACTCCCCAGACACCTGCAATAATCAAGGCTAAGCAAGGCTTAAACCAGGATTCTGGAGCTCTATCCGGGTTCCCCACCTGTGTGGAAGAAGCACAAGTACTTGGGCATCATCTCCTGCCTCTCAGGATGCATTAGGAAGAGGCTGAGGTGCAGAGGCTCCAGCACTGAAACGCAACCTGAGTGTCCCAAGTGGCAGTTTAAACTGTTGTACCATAATGACGGCCTTGAAACTTTTTTAGTTAACAAAAACTATATATTGGCCGGCGCCGTGGCTCAACAGGCTAATCCTCCGCCTTGCAGCGCCGGCACACTGGGTTCTAGTCCCGGTCGGGGCACCGGATTCTGTCCCAGTTGCCCTTCTTCCAGGCCAGCCCTCTGCTGTGGCCCAGGAGTGCAGTGGAGGATGGCCCAGGTGCTTGGGCCCTGCACCCCATGGGAGACCAGGAAAAAGCACCTAGCACCTGGCTCCTGCCATCGGATGAGCGCGGTGCGCCGGCCGCAGCGTGCTGGCGGCAGCAGCCATTGGAGGGTGAACCAATGGCAAAGGAAGACCTTTCTCTTTGTCTCTCTCTCTCACTGTCCACTCTGCCTGTCACAAAAAAAAAAAAAAAAAAAACCCTATATATTTAGTTTGTGTGACATGTTATGTATACATTGTAGAATGGCAAAATTAAGCTAATGAAACTATGCATTACATAAAACACTCATCTAGTTTTTACAGGGGTGGTGAGAACACTTAAAATCTACTCTCTCAGCGATTTTCAAGAATACAATAATTTTAAGTATAGTCACCTTGTTATATAACAGATGTCTTCCTATCTAACTTTAACTTTGTATCCTTTGAACAACCTCTTCCCAACAAACCTGGCCCCAAACTACAACATCTAGTAACCACCAGCTTACTCTATGCTTCCATGCAATCAACATTCGCAGATCATTCATGTAAGTGAGATCATGAAGGATGTGTCTTTTTATGTCTGGCTTCTTTCAGTTTTCATAATGTCCTCCACTTTAAAGGTCAGAATCTCCTTAGGTCTTAAGGCTGAATAGTATTCCATTGTAAATTACATGTGTGAAATAAATTCTGGCACCAGTAGGACAGAACATGACCCTCATCACTTGGACATACAGCTAATACTGGGCATTACCAACAAAGTTATCTACAAACTAACTACTGTTTAGTCCTGGTCTCAACAGATCTTCATCTTATTATATTCCTTACCTCCATTAATGATGAAACACCATCATGTACACCATGAAAGTACACTAGAAGAGACATATTGTGGTTATAAGATTAAAGACAGTGTCAGGTCCTCTCAGACATTTCATAGGGCCTACACTGTGTGACATTTAGCAATAAGATGCAACCTGGCCAGAGAATTTCCAGCACTGGCCCTGGGAAGTCCTGGGTCTCCACAACAATGAGACTCCAAAATTCCAGTTGCCCTAGAGACATGGCTGCCTCAGAACACGTGTAACTTTCATGAGCCCTAAAGGAAGACTTTTTCTTATGAGACGAGTTTAACTCCCTTTATGAAATTAACACCTAATGAACAGTACAGAAGAGGGAAGAACTCCCCAGACTCCAACAATGGTCTTCAGTGGACACAAAACCCTCTGCACAGGTGCTCATCTGATGCTTCACTATATGTGGTTGGATTCACGGGCCTGCTGCTGTCCATCTTGTGAGAGATTGCCAGAATGAAAAGTCATCCCTGGGGAAGCTGCTCCACCAGGACCACCCAAAAGCTACAACTGCAACAACCACCCAAGCAGGAAATCCAGAACGCTATTTTTGTTTTAAATTCTGCTTTTCTTGTCATTCTCAAATGCCTTATTTCCCCCTAATTGAGAAGGAAGGGCTGTAGGGGAAAAAATAATTTTATTATCACAAATTCTTGAATGATCTTTAATTTACCATGAGTTAAAAGAACTATTTTTAGAACAATTAAAAGGAAAACTCCAGATTTTAAAAATAATATTTTAATTTGGACAGCATATTCTTACCATTCTTGGCAAATATGTTAGCAACTGACTATCATAAATGCCATTTAAATATTATTAGTAGATCCATGTGGGTATAAAAATGCTTGTTACATAATAACTCCCCAAATGCATGTGTTAAAATTGCTTCTAACTAGCTGGCTTGAAAGAGATCACATGTTTCCTTAATGAAGCAACCCTGGGACTTGCCTGTCTTATAAAGGAAGAGGAGGAGGGGAATCATAATGGCTCCCAGCAATCAGTACGTTTACCCTTGGCTGATCTCTGCATTTTGAGAATTACATGCATAGTTTGAGAAAGATTCACCTTGCTATGGACCTTGAACCATTCTGCAAACACACAGAAAAATAAATTAAGTTAGTTCAAGAGCTGTTGCTGCTGCTAATACTGTCCTTCACTCAGGAGAAAAATAGGTGGGTGCACTAAATATAGTGGGGAGGACTACAGGGAAGCATGGCACACAATCTATACTCGGCCTGGAGACTATGAGCATATAAATTTCTAAAAAGGAGAATGATAATCAAGCATAAACCTTCCATTTTGTGGTATAAAAAATAGCAATCATGGTTCAATCACGTGGCTCTATGCATGTGCAATGCTTGTCTTTTTTTTTTTTTGCACTTGCCACTTCACAATATATAAAAACTCTTGTCCAAACACAGCCTGATACTACACCCACAATAAGATTCAGCCTCCTCTGTATTTTTAATTAACTCATGCCCAGCAGTCGTTTTTAAGAGCTAACATTTTGTGTGAGTTACAGTATGCACACTGCTGAGACATAAATGCAAAGTAATCACTCTAATAAGTAGATATAAACATTCACAACAATTGCAACAAGTCTCTGCAACAAATAAGGAAATATAAAGAAAAATAACCAGCAGCAAGCCAGAAAATAAATCTCAATACAACTGAAAGGGTAGGAATGTCATTCAAAGCCCTGATCTTTTATTGCCTTGAGTAATTTCAACACCCTAAAGTCACTAATGAGCTTTTTCTTTCAATGCCAAAAAATGAGAACACTGATTAGGAAATATAAACAAAAACCAAGACTTCAATTTTCATGTTTGTGCCAAAGACACCAGCAGAGAACTCAAGGCACTTGGGTGACTGTATAATTTCCATAATAGGAAGGAATTATAAAACCTTAGTCCAGAACCAAACAGGGCGAGCCTTCAGAACATCACCAGCAAAGAACAGGCCTTAGCCTCGGAGAATGATTGGCAGGTGTGAGAGTAAAGAGAATGCCAGAGCTGACATCAAGTGAGACAGGAATGAGTAGAGCAAGGTCAGGACCAGGTAGGAGGAAATAAGCAGAATAGATATTATTTGAGTGTACAAAACATCAGGAGAGAAGGTTAAGCAAGATGGCATCATGGCCCAACTTCTGTGTCTCAAAGGTTACCTTGTCTGCTGGTTAGAAAATGGATTGTTATGGGACCAGAATGAAAACAAGGAGCTCACGCATGATTTATTACAGTAGAAGGTATATTTGTAGATAGTGGCAGAAAGGACTGGAAGATCAAGGACAGGAGGAGAAAGTAGGGAAAAGCAAAAGAGAAAGAGTCCGTGGTTGAGACTCAACTCATACACAGGGAATATCGGGAAGGGTAAACAATGTTTAGACATATCTCAAGGCAGTAAACTTTTTAAAGATTTATTTATTTATTTTAAAGGCAGAGTTACAGAGATGCAGAGGCAGCAGAGGGAGAGGGGTTTTCCATCTACTGATTCACTCCCCAAATGGCTGCAACAGCCACAGCTGAACCGATCCGAGGGCAGGAGTCTGGAGATTTTTCCAGGTCTCCCACATGTGTGCAGGGACCCAAGGACTTGGGGCATCTTATTTTGCTTTCCCAGTCACATTAGTAGGAAGCTGGATCAGAAGCAAAGCAGACAGGACTTGAACTGGAGCCCACATGGGATGACTGCACTGCAGGTGGTGGCTTTACCTGCTACACCACAGTGCTGGCCTCTCAAGTTAATAATTGTTACAGTTCTGATCTATATCAAGAGCAGTCTACTATATGCCATGGGCATTATCATTGCCTTTTAGCAGTTTACAATCTCCTGTAGCACAGAGACAGTACATATGCAATTATTGGAAAAGAATAGCTAAAATTTTAAATATTTGTATATTAGTATTAACTATGCACTAGTCTGAGAGTCAAACTCACTGAACTTCACACAAACTCCTGCTACAAAGGAGAAAATTTGGGTCCAGAAAAGTAAGGTGAAAAGCTGAAGAGCACCCAGCTGATAAATGTTAGAGGCAGGGTTTACAATGACAGTTTGGTTCCAAAATCTATGTATGGCTTTAACTGTTTAACAAGAGGGAGGGGGAGTGGAGGAGGCAGAGGAAGGAAGCAGAGAGGGAGAGGGAGAGGGAGAGGGAGAGGGAGAGGGAGAGGGAGAGGGAGAGGGAGAGGGAGAGGGAGAGGGAGAGGGAGAGGCAGAGGGAGAGGGAGAGGGAGAGGGGGAGGGAGAGGAGGAGGGGGAGGGAGAGGAAGCTAGTTCCCGATGGTAAAGGTGTCATAAAGATGGATTCCAGGGCCCAGCAATGTGCCATAGTGGGTTAATGCCCTGGCCTGAAGCACTGGCATCCCATATAGGCGCCAGTTCAAGACTCTACTGCTCCACTTCCGATCCAGTTCTCTAATGTGGCCTGGGAAAGCAGTGGAAGATGGCCCAAGCCCTTGGGCCCCTGCACCCACATGGGAGATCCAGAAGCAGCTCCTGGCTCCTGGCTTCAGTTAGGCACAGCTCTGGCCATTGCCACCAATTGGGGAGTGAACCAGCAGTTGGAAGAACCCCCCTCCCCTGTGTGTAACTCTGACTTTCAAATAAATAAATAATTCTTAAAAAAAAAAAAGATTGATTCCAATCTGACCATCTGGGAATATGGAAAATTCTCTCTGAGGAGGGCAGCACAGAATCAAACTTTATGACTTGGTAAGTATAGTGTAACACACTGAAAAGGAGAGCAGAGTAGGATTGCCAAGGTAGTTTGAAAAGTAAAGAATAAATAGAGTAAGCTACCTAGGGTAAAAACCCATGCAAAGTTTAGGAAATTATTTCTTAGATGCAATTTTGTTCAAGTCATGATTTGCCAAAAAGAATCAATCAACACCAAAAATACCTATTTTAAGTTGGTAGAGTGGTTAACTTGCTGCATTTCAATAATGGTAAGAATCTGATAGCTCATTACCTATGCGATCCCTGAGTGTCTAGTGCCTGTCCTTTCATCTCAGAGGAAGAAGAGACATTTAGCTGTGTGAAATTAAACGCATAGAACTGGTTCATGATACCCTGAGACTGGGTAATTACCATCATAAACCTTTGTAAGGGAAGTGACTATATTATTGAGAAACAGCCAAAAAGTCTTCTCTACAGGAGAGTCAGACTATGGCATATATAAGACTTGGGGAGTGGGATGGAATGAGAGGAGAGGACTGGCAAATTCCAGGCCCAGGAATAACAAAATCTAGTCCAATTCAAAATGGTTTTCACTTACATAGTACAGGAGTTATAAGAATACAGAAGGCTATAAGAACCCTCTCTGTTTGAGAGGCAGAATAATGGGACTCCAAAGATACCTACATCTTTTCACAGAAACCTGTGAATATGTCACCTTACATGCAAAGACACGTCACACTTCAAAGGATTTTGATACTGGAAGATAATCCTGGGTTATCTAGTTGGGCTCAGTGTAATCACAAGGGTCTTTAAAAGAGGGGGTCAGGGAAGTCAGAGTTGGGGAAGAGAATTAAAGATAAGAGCAGATCAAGGAGGAAGAGATTTGAAGCTAGCTTCGGAGAAGGAAGGGGCTACCAGCCAAGCAGTGTAGGCCCTGGAAAAGGCGAGAAAGTGGATTCTTTTCTGTAGTCTCTACAAAGAATTCAACCTCAGTTTAGAATTTTTGGTCTCTAGACAATATTCTTGGGTTGTTTTAAGCCACTTTGATTTTGGTCATTTGATAAAACAAGAAACTGATAAATGCTATATATTTTCTAACTCTTCATTTTATTATTTCTATTTTTCTTTGTATTCAATATTCATTCACTCCTTTATTCTTCAAGTATTTATCAAGCCTCAAGGCTTGCCAAGGTTTTCTTTAATGTCTAAAACACATTGGTAAATAAGTCAAGGTGTTTCTCATAAACTATCCCCATCTAATAGAGGGTAAAAAATCAAAAAAGTGGAAGAAAATCTTTTCAGTGATAGAGTGAGGAGACTAGAAAGACAGAAAAAAAAAAAAAGGTTAGTTCTGGGAAAGGTGTTCAAGAAAGCTTTATAGATTTTTTTTCTGTCTCTCCTGTTTCTTTATTTTGCAAGAAAAATTATGAGATATTGGGTTTGAAAGAAACTCTGGTGAGTTGCAAAAATGAGGAAAAAGAAAGCTTATGTGATTCCCCAGTCTTTCAGAGAATGCAACATCAAGCAATAACACCATGGGTGACAGCAGCTCCTCCCGCGTCAGCTGGATCTGGAGCTTCCTGGGAGTAGGTGGAGGAACTCCATAGAGGGCGTGCCTGAGAAGCCTTCCCTGGCTGAACAACAGATGTTATAGGGTTTTCAAGTACAGATATACTCTGTAAATTAATCCTTCATGTCCTCCCCCAGAAGGTCAAATACATTAGGGAGGAAATACCACATTTTCTTCAAAGTTTACCAAAGCAAAAAATAATGTTGACATTTTACTTTACCCTTAAAATGAAAGAAACTGAGACACGATCCACAATTCCCACAGCTGGAGGCTGGAGGAGACACCAGGTTCTGAAAGCGAGGTGAAGGCAGATTGTGGCAGCCGGCACCACTGCTAATACTACCTAGGGAAAACACCTCACTCGCTTTGAATCCATGCTAGTGTCCTACTTGGGGGGGGGGGATAGGCTACCCCCTGAATCCAGCAAAGGAAAAGCACATTTATTTCTTCCCATCCTCCTCACAAGGATGGCAGGCAACCAGAGGGGAGTAGGAGCCATCTTGAAACAAGTAGACACTATCATGACAGAGGGAGAAAAGCCTGTTTCCCACCATCTTTGAATTGTCTGGTTGGGAAGGTTGACAGAGGATCAGGCACCCGCTTAGGATTATGAGTTGCCCCAACCTCTAATCTATCACCTGGGGCTCAAAATGCCAAGGCAGAGCAACCACAGGCAGCTGGCTCTAGAAATGACTCTGCTCTCGCAATGGATGGGACGGGCTCACGGGGCAGAGTCAGAATTATCTGCACCCCATGATTGTGGGAGATTTGTTTGCTCTGACTGTGGGAACCCTATGACTGTATGATACAGTAAGTATGGGGTATAGCTGGGACCCTGACCAATCATTGTTTCTGGCATTAGCAGCTCAGACCTTCATGACTGCCTGGATGGATCACCACAACAGGATCCGTGTTCATACTGAGGGCTGCAAAGATCCTTTGTGTAGTTCTTGTGCCAGCTTGGGTGAGGGCTGGACCCACTGTGAACTAAGCCCAGGCACTGATCACCTTGGAAGAGAGGAAATGAGGGTGTGATCACAACAGAGGTGAGCATACACTACCCTCTGCTGACAACAGAGGAGATCTATCACACTAAAATTGGGTGTAACCTTGGATTCTCAACCCATCCTTGAAATCTGACCAGAGCTTCCTAGCCACACCCAGGGCATGCCTATGGGTATTTGCTGAAAGAGAAGACACTCCATTAGGCCACAAAGACAAAGACAAAACACAACAGTAGAGAAAATCAACAAGGGTTCCCATAAATGCTTAAAAATAAATGAAGAATTAAGAAAAAGGGAGACAACATGACTCGCCAAAGAAAAACAACAGCACTTCAATATTATAACGTGAATTTAAAGAGATTGATGAAATGCCTGAAAAGGAATTCAAAGGAATGATAAGATTATGCAGAGGCAAGCAGAAGCCAATTCATAAGTTTAAGAAATCCATATATGGAAGACATGGAAGAAAATTTCTAAAGTAGATTGAATTTTGAGGAGAAATCAAAATGAAATATTAGAAATGAAGAATTCAATGTGTCCAAGAAAAAAGACAGAGGGAAGCCTTAACAGCACACTTGCTGGGGCAGAAGAAAGAATATCTGAGCTAGAAGAAATACTTAAGCCAATAAAAAAGAAGAAATTAGAAATTAGAAAAATAAAAACCGTGTTGGAGATTTATAGGATACTACCGAATGACCCAACATAAAGGAATTACAAGTTCCTGAAGGTGTGGAGAGAGAGAATGAATTAGAAGACTTATAAAGTGCAATGATAACAGAAAATTTCCCTAATCTGGAGGAAGAAAGAGACAACCAAGTACAGGAAACACATAGAACTCTTAATAGAAATGATCAGAAAAGATCTTTACCACAACACATTGTAGTCAAACTTCACAACAGTAAAATATAAAAAAAAATTCTAAAATGTGCATGAGAGTAATGCAGAATTTCATTCAGAGGTTCTACAATTACAATCACAGCTGAATTCTCATCATAAATCCTATACGTTAGGAGAGAATGAGCAACATAGTCCAAATCTTAAAAGAAAAAAGAAATAAACATCAACCCAGAATACTGTACCCTGAAAAGCTCTCATTTATGAATGAAGGTGAAATAAAGATTTCCCACAACAAATAGAAATTTAAAAAAAAATTGTCATCATTTGTCTAGCCTTAAAAATAATTATCAAGGATGGGATACACACAGAAACACAGAAAATAGTCACCATCATGAAAGAACAAAAAAATTTCCTAGTAAACATACAAAGGAAATCCAAAGCAATCAATAGGAATATTTATGGAAAATTGGCAGGGCCAAGTCATTACTTATCAATAGTAACTTTAAATGTAAATGCCCTCAATTCTCAAGTTAATAAATACAGATTGGATGAATGGATTAAAAACCAAGACCCATTGGCCAGCGCCGTGGCTCAACAGGCTAATCCTCTGCCTTGCGGCGCTGGCACACCGGGTTCTAGTCCCAGTTCGGGCGCCGGATTCTGTCCCGGTTGCCCCGCTTCCAGGCCAGCTCTCTGCTGTGGCCCGGGACTGCAGTGGAGGATGGCCCAAGTGCTTGGGCCCTGCACCCCATGGGAGACCAGGAAAAGCACCTGACACCTGGCTCCTGCCATCGGATGAGCGCGGTGCGCCGGCCGCAGCGCGCCGACCGTGGTGGCCATTGGAGGGTGAACCAATGGCAAAGGAAGACCTTTCTCTCTGTCTCTCTCTCTCACTGTCCACTCTGCCTGTCAAAAATAAAAAAAAATTAAAAAAAAACCAAGACCCATCTATTTGCTGCCTACAAGAAAACATACCTCATGATCAAAGATACACACAGACTGAAAGTGAAAGGATAGAAAAAGTCCATGCAAATGGAAAGCAAAAATGAGAGGTGAAGCCATCCTAATGTCAGACAAAATAGACTTTAACAAAAAATATGTGAAAAGAGACAATGAAGGACATTGTGTAATGATTAAATTAATTCAACAGGAAGACATGACTACAACATGTATATGCACCCAATGGCAGGGCACCTGGCTATTTACAAATGTTAATGGATCTAAAGGGAGAGATAGATTCCAATACATTAGTATTGGGGCAGCTCAACACACTACTTCATCAATGGACAGATCAACTAGATAGAAAATCAACAAAGAAACAACAGAGATAATCTACACTAAGGACCAAATGGACCTAACTGATACTTACAGAACCATTCATCACACAGTTGCAGAATACACATTCTTTTCATCAGTGCAATGAACATTCTCTAGTATAGACTATATCTTGGGCCACAATGCTAGTCTAAGAAAATTCAAAGAAACTTTACTTAATACATACTGAATCGATCTTCTCTATATAAAGATAATCGAAAATAAAAAAAAAACCTCAGTGTTACATTGGAAATTGCATAAAAAATTAATCAGTTTCAAATATATATATATATATATATATATATATATATCATATAGGATCTCTGTCCTTAATGTGCTGTACAATGTGATTCAATGCTATGATGAATACTCAAATAGTATATTCCACTTTGTGTTGCTATATTAGGGCAAATGGACGAAATCTTTACCTAATACATGCTAAACTGATCTCCTGTATACAAAGAGAATTGAAAATGAATCTGGATGTGAATGAAAAGGTGAAGGGAGCGGTTAAGGTGGGAGGGTTGCCATTGTAATCCATAAGTTGTACCTTGGAAATTTATATTCTAAATAAAAGTTTTAAAAAAAAAAGAAAAAGATAAGGAACTCAATTAGACCAAGAAATGTTGGTTTAAAAAAAAAAAAAAGAAAATTCAAAGTAACTAATATTGTGCCATGTGTCTTACTGACCACAGTGGAAAGAAGCTTGAAATTAAGAACTCAAGAATCTCTAGAAAATATGTGAACACAAAGACTGAAATACGTTAGTGGATGAATGATGGGTCACAGAAGAAATCAAAAAGGAAATAAAAAAATCCTTGAAGTGAAAGAAAATGACAACACAACATATCAAAATTTATGGGATGGGGCTGGTGCCATGGCTCACTTGGTTAATCCTCTGCCTGAGGTGCCGGCATCCCATTTGGGCACCTGATTCTAGTCCCGGTTGCTCCTCTTCCAGTACAGCTCTCCACTGTGGCCCGGGAGGGCAGTGGAGGATGGCCCATGTGCTTGGGCCCCTGCACCTACTCGGGAGACCTGGAAGAAGCACCTGGCTCCTGGCTTCATATCAGCAGAGTGCCAGCCATAGCAGCCATTTGGGGAGAGAACCAATGGAAGGAAGACCTTTCTGTCTGTCTCTGTGTCTCTCACTGTCTATAACTACCTGTCAAATAAATAAATAACCTTATGGGATATATCAAAAGCACTGTTAAAAGGGAAGTTTATAGCAAATAGTGCCCATCAAAAATTGGAAAGGCATCAAAAAAATAGCTATCCATGCATCTCAGGACCTAGAAAAATAACAACAAACCAAGCTCAAAAGAAGTAGGACAAAATTAATAACTAAAATTAGAAAATAAACAAAGTTGAAACCAAAAATAATAAAATACCAAAACCAGTGAAATAAACAGATATTTTTTTAAAAAATAAATAAAAATGATACACCATTGACACAAGTAACCGAAAAAAAAAAGTGGGAGAAGATCCAAATCAATCAACTCAGAGGGGATAAAGGGGCTGTAACAACACATATCACAGAAATAAAAGGAATAATCAGAAATTGCTACAAACAGCTACATACTAACAAATGAAAAAATCTAGAAGAAATGGACGGATTCCTGGACACATATAATTACCAAAATTGAGTCATGAAGACATAGAAAACTGAAACAGATCAATAATCAAGATGGAGATGCATTCAATAATAAAGACTCTTCCAGCAGACAAAAGTACAGAACCAGACGGTTTCAATGCAGATTTCTAGCAGATTTTATTTTATTATTATTTTTTTTTGACAGGCAGAGTGGACAGTGAGAGAGAGACAGACAGAAAGGTCTTCCTTTTCCGATGGTTCACCCCCCAATGACTGCTATGGCCATTGCACCGCTCTGATCCGAAGCCAGGAACCAAGTGCTTCCTTCTGGTCTCCCATGCGGGTGGAGGGCCCAAGGACCTGGGCCATCCTCCATTGCACACCTGGGCAGCAGCAGAGAGCTAGAATAGAAGAGGAGCAACCGGGACAGAATCTGGCACCCCGACCGGGATTAGAACCCGGTGTGCCGGCGCCGCAGGCAGAGGATTAGCCTATTGAGCTGTGGCGCTGGCCCAGATTTTAAAGAATAAATAATTCCAATTCTTTTCAAGCTACTGAAAAACAATTGAAAGGGAGCATATCCCTCCTAAACTCTTTCAAAAGCCCTACATTTTAATTTCAAAACAAGAAAACGAACAAAGAGAACTATACACCAATATTATTGATGCACATTGATATAGAATCTTCAACAAAATACTAGCTAATAAAATCCAACAACACATCAGAAAGATCATTCACCTGGACCAAGTGGGATTTATTTCTCATATGCAGGGATGGCTCAATGTATGCAAATCAACAAATGTGATGCATCACAGTAACAAATTAAATAATAAAAACCATATGATTTTCTCAATAGTTGCAGAGAAAGCATTTAGTAAAATACACCATCCTTTCATGATAAAACTTTAAGCAAATTGGGTATAGAAGTAATATTCCTCAATATAATCAAGGCACAGCCAGCATCATATCGAATGGGGAAAAGTTGGAAGCATTTCCACTAAAATGCAGAACTAGACATAGACACCCACGTTCACCACTGCTAATCAATATAGTCCCGGAAGCTTAGACAGATTCATTAGTCAAGATAAAAAACCAAATGGAATTAAATTGGAAATAAGGAAGTCAAATTATCCCTATTTACAGATGACATGCTTCTATACATAGAAGATCCAAAAGACTCCACCAAGAGACTATTGAAATTTATAAGAGTTTGGTAAAGTGCCAGGATATAAAATAAACACAAACAATCTATAGCCTTTGTCTACACAGAAAGTGCCATGGCTCAGAAGGAACTTTTAAGATTAGTCCCAGGCACAATAGCTACAAAAAATTAAATACTTTGGAATAAATTTAATCAATGAAATGAAAGATTTCTATGATGAAAATTATAAAATATGAAAGAAATAGAAGACACAAAAATGGAAAAATTCAATACAATCCCAATCAAAATACCAATGCCATTCTTCACAGATCTAGAAAAGATATTCCTAAAACACAGGTGGAAACCCAAGAGACCCCGAATAGCTAAAGCTTTCTTATATAACAAAAAGAAAGCCAAAGGCATCACAATATCATGTCTCAAGACATACTCTAGGGCATAAACAAAACAGCCCAGTATTGGCCAAAAAAAAAAAAAAAAGACACACAAACCAATGCACAGAACAGATACCCCAGAAATCAATTTACAATCAATTGATCTTTGACAAAGGAGCTAAATTCAATCTCTGGAGAAAGGAATTCTCTTCAAATAATGGTGCTGGGAAAACTGGAGCTATGTTTGCAGAAGTATGAAACAAGATCCCTATCTTACAACTTATACAAAAAAATCATCTCAAAATGTATCAAGGATCTAAATCTTTTACCTGATGCTATCAAATTACTAGAGAAGAACTTTAGGGAAACTCTACAAGACAATGGCACAGGCAAAGACTTCTTGTAAAAGATCCCAGAAGCATAGACAATCAAAGCCAAAATAGACAAATGTGTTTATAACAAGCTGAGAATCTTATACACAGCAAAAAAAAAAAAATCACTCAGCAAAGTGAAGAAGCAACCAACAGTTGGGAGAAAATATCTGCTAATTCTACAACTCATAAAGCAATAAAATTCAGAATTTATAAAGATCTCAAGCAATTATACAACAGTCCAGTTATGAAATGGGCAAAGGACTTGAACAGGCACTTTTCAAAAGTTGAAATTCAAATGGCCAACATGTGCTGAAAAAAATACTTAAAATCACTAGCCATTAGAGAAATGCAAATCAAAACCACAAGGAGGTGGCTTCACTTCAGCCTAGTTAGAAGCACTCTCAGACAGAAATCAGCAAACAATAAATACTGCTGAGGGTGTAGGGGGAAAATGTTTCCCTAATCCCACTGTTGGTGGGAATGCAAGCTAGTACAACCACTATGGAAGACATTTGGAGCTTCCTCAGAAAGTTGAAAATCAATCTACTATGACCCAGCCATCCCACTCTGAGGAATTTATTCAAGTGAAAAAAAATCAACATATGAAGATTTATCTGTACCCCCATTTTTACTGCAGTTTAATAATAGCTAAGATATTGCATCAACCCAACTGCCCACCAACTGATGACTGGATTAAGAAAATGTGGTGTATGTATACACTGGAATATTACTCAGCCATGAAAAAATAAAATCCTTTCACACAAATGGATACACCTGGAAACCACTGTACTTAATGAAATAAGCCAGTTTCAAATAAATAATTATCATGGTTTCCCTGATTTGTGGTATAATAGAGTACAAACAATGTAATGTGTAAATATTTTCATTGCAATCTACATCAAAGTATTACTATGCATAAAGTGTTGAGAAATAATGGCTTAAAGTCTAAATGAACCTATTTATTATCTTATAACTACACAGGAAATATGTAGATGCTGCATTGTCATTTGTTGTATATCACTGAAAGAAATTATGAATGACTACTTGACCTAAAAATGTATATTGGTGAAATGGGCATTTATACATTCAATTATTGTTTATAGCCACTGACTATATTCTCATTAACTATGGTCTTTTTGCTTTTTACTTGTTGAACTTCTTATTCAGTGAATTATTAAGCATTTTACCGTAATGTAAATTTAAATTATAAAAAGAATGCCACCACAAAGGAAAATAATGTATTTCCATTAATTTTAAGTTTATTTACTTTCAGATTTTTCTTTTTTTAAGTCACAAATCTATATGTTCTTCTCACAAGACACTGAATGATTTATGTTTTGCTATCACCAAACTGTGACCAGTGACCCAAAGCTGAATGACACAGGTGGAATAAACAATTACATTCTAAAGACGATTCCAGACATATCCTTGGAGAAGTTCCTGAGGGAAGTTAGAACTGGCACTGCCCTCCTCATGCCTCCCCTGACAGGTGTCACCTGTTTAAGTAGAATACAAAGAATGTGACACAGAATATATGGAGCAGTGAGTGAGTGATCCGTGAGCAAGGCAATTTGTTCTTTCCTCCTCTCTTCCCAAGATAATGAAGAAGTTTGACCACCTCCTGCCAAAACCAAGTGATGTCCCCCAAGAATTGGGTGAGGTTGCAAGATAGAGAGACCAACATTGTTTATGAGCAGAATTGCTTTGTGACCACTAGAATCAAACAATGGTTTAGGTGGTAGGAGAGGAGGTAGGAGTCAATGGTGGCACCCATCACCTCTTCCACTACAGTGCATCGTGGGAGTCATGCTCCTGGCAGGTCAAAATTAGTAGGAAAGTAGTCAGGCATGAGCTGCCTTGCAGGTATGTCAACCAAGAAGACTGTCTTGTGGGAAAGCAGATTTCAGTAACCTTAGGACAGCAGGCTCTGAGCTGTAGCCTGAGACAGGGCAGAAACCAAGAGAAGGCCATGCTGGGATCCTCTCTGCTGTCAAACAACACAGAGTTCTTCTCAGGGTACCCTGAAGAACACAAACAGCTCACAGAGAGCATGTGACTGAATGACATCGTGAAGAAACACATGCATGGCTTTTCTCCATTCCTCCCCCAGTAATCCCTGCTCCAACTGAGGGTGCAGCAGAGGAAGACACGGCTGGGAGGAGGGCACAGGCCACACTTGCTACCCACCTCTGATCTCATGATTCCAGCTAAGGCTAGCCTGGCTGACTCAGAAAGCAACTGGCGTTATGTGCTGGGATAAATGGTAACTGCTTGCTTTTCAATATGCACAGGGACAATAAAACTAAGAATCTAGCTGAGATATTCTTAAGAGACAGAAATTAGGTCTATGTTAAGGTGACGAAAGAAGAAACAAACAAAAGTAATAATTAAAAGTAAAACGTTTAATAATAATAAAGTAAATAATAAAAAAGTAAAAAGTTTAATAACTGGTATGTACAAACAAAACTGGGGTATTTTAAGAACAATTTTGCAGCGGCCGGTGTTGTGGCACAGCAGTTTAGGCTTCTTGTGATGTAACCTCCCTGCTCACATGCCTAGGAAAGCAGCTGTAGATGATGGGTCAAATTCTTGGGCCCCTGGCACTAATGAGCCAGACCTGGATGTAGTTCTGCGCTCCTGGCTTCTGCCTGGCACAGCCTCAGGCCATTTGGGGATTGAACCATCAGATAAAAGATCTCTCTCTCTCTCCCTCTCTCTCTCTCTCTCCCTCATCACTTTGACTTTCAAACTACATAAAACAAATCTTTAAAAAGGGGCAGGGTGGGGGCATTGTTACAACTCAGTGGGTTAATCCTCTACCTGCGATGTCAGCATTCCATACCAAGGCAGATTGAAATCCCAGCTGCTTCACTTTCTACCAAGGTCCCCTGCTAATGTGCCTGGGAAAGCAGCAGAAAATTATGCAAATACTTGGGCCTCTGCACCCACAGGAAAAACTGAGAGAGAATTCCAGGCTCCTGGTTTTGGCCTGCCCCAGCTCTAGCAGACCCAGCCGTGTCAGACATTTGGGGAGTGAATGAGAAGATGGAAGATTATCTCTCTCGGTATCTCATTCTCTCTCTCTCTCTCTCTCTCTCTCTCTGAGACTCTGCCTTTCAAATAAATAAATAAATCTTTTGTTTTTAAAAAAAGAAAAACTATAAGTCATATCTAGCTACAAATACTCATAAAGTTTGAGGCTGTAATTTATACCCTTAAAATAGAGAAAGCACATGTTCAATATTTTCAAAGTCCCTGAAACACAAAAACAGTTTCTGGTTCCTAGGAAATGTTAGTTACAAATGCTTGTCTGAATATCATATATAACTGTAAGTTGAACATATACACAAATATGCATATACCTGCTACTTTTTCTAGAAACAAAGAAAAAATACAATCACCACAGCTTTACTTAGCTTCTTTATTTTATCAAATAAACAATATTTTTTCATCAAAATATTGGGAAAATACTTTGTCTTAGTAAAGGAGAATGTAAACACAGTAACTCTAATTTGGAAAGAGTCTGAACCTATATTTATTGGATAATCAAACATATTGTAAAACCGAGAGACACAGCAATATTTAAAATCAAGCTGATTACCCTTTGGAGGCAGATGATGAACAGCTTACTTCAGCAAAGCAGAAATTGCTACCAGAGGTTTTATATTTATACACACACACACACACACACAACAACAGTTCTTATTTATTATCAAAGATAATAGCTGTATACCTCCTCTAAAGGCAAGAAATGAAAACTCTTAAAGACATGATGTTAAAATATCCAAACCTAACAAAATGTGATGCTAATTAAGAGCATGGCTTGGAAATAAATTCAAGCTGACGACTCTTCATAATCCACAGCAATGAAGGAAGGAAAGGTACGTTGACTAAAATGGTGCACAGAATCAGTTACCTGTATTTACTTTGGGAGGGAATTTTTTATTCCAATATTTGAGCAAAGGATGTAAAGAAAGCCTCAGAAATTTCCTCAAGACCATGCAAGTTCGTCTCTTGGACCCTTCCTAACTCAACAACTTCCTCTGGCTCCATCCCGAGAATAGGCAACTGCTTTTCCCAACTGACACAAGGCAAGGGCTGGAAGAAATTCTTCCAGCCCTTGCAGGGTGGGGGTGGAGGGTGAGGGGTGGTGGTAATTAGTATAAATGGATGACCAATTAAAAACTCCTAATTTGCCCAAGTACAATTTGGTTGAGACATTTTGTTTCAATAATCTTTTTTTTCTGAATTTGAAAGGTAAAGAGCTTTGCGCAGTGGCAGTATCATGGCCAATGAGGTATATCTGAGGCACTATTATTGCTGATTGAAAACTTTTCCCAATACCCCACCATGATGACTTGACAGGTAAAGAATATGATAAAACAATAATGAATTAATTGAGATAAGTCTCATCTAATTAATAAAGGGGCAATGTCCCCACAAAGTGCATGTTTTACACTTTACATTTTAAGAAGTTGAGATGTTTTGATTTAAGACAGCAAAGGGTATGACTTGTAGACTTAACATTTCTTTTTTTTTTTTTTGACAGGCAGAGTGGACAGTGAGAGAGAGAGACAGAGAAAAAGGTCTTCCTTTTCTATTGGTTCACCCTCTAATGGCCGCCGCAGCAGGTGCGCTGCGGCCGGTGCACCGCGCTGATCCGATGGCAGGAGCCAGGTGCTTCTCCTGGTCTCCCATGGGGTGCAGGGCACAAACACTTGGGCCATCCTCCACTGCACTCCTGGGCCATAGCAGAGAGCTGGCCTGGAAGAGGGGTAACTGGGACAGAATCCAGCGCCCCGACTGGTACTAGAACTCTGTGTGCCTGCGCCACAAGGTGGAGGATTAGCCTATTGAGCCACAGCGCTGGCCAATATTTCTTTTTTAAACAATTTATTTCACAATGGTTTTAAACTTACAAAGCAAAAATTGTGAAGTGTAAAACACAAGAGTTCCCACACACCCTAGACCCCATTTCTCTGATTATTAATATCTCATATTAGTATCTTTGCCATAAGTTCTTTTTATGTCATGTTTTCATCTAGGAAGTCATGAAAATAATCATCTGCCAGATGGAGTGAATTGAAGATCAAGATAACTGAGAAAAATTAAAAGAACACTTAAGTATATGAAAGGGTTTAAATATTCAGATTTGGGTGACTGAATCAGAGAAGGCTGAATCTACCACCATGAAACATAGTTCAGCCTTATCTGCAGTTTCATTTTCTAAGGTTTCATTTACTTTTAGTCAACATGATCTGAAAATACTAAATGGACAATTCCAGACATAAAGAATTCCTAAGTTTGAAATTGCACACTGTTGTCAGAGGCATGATGAAATCTGAAACTAGCTCATGCTTTCCTCCCGTATGAATCACTGCCTTTGTCCAATGCATCCATATTGTATACTCTGTATTCCTATTAGTCACTTTGTAACACCTACTTATCAAATCTGCTATCCCCAGATCATGGTGCTTCTGTTCAATTAACCTTTATTTCATTTAATCATGGCTCCAAGTGTACAATAATGGTGATGCTGGCAATTCAGATATATTGAAGAAAAGCCATGAAGTTTTCCTATAAGGTGATAGTTCTCTACTCAGTAAGAAAAAAAGATCATATCTTGAGATTGCAAAGACCTGTGGTAAGAATGAGTTTCGAATCTATGAAATTGTGAAGAAGGAAAGGTAAATTCATACTAGTTTTGTTCTTGTACCCCAAGCTGCAAAAGTTAGAGCTACAGTGAGTGTTAAGTTCTAAGATGGAATAAGTCATTAAATTTGTGGGTGGAAAACATGAACAGAAAACATGTTCTTACTGATGGCAATGTGTTACATCAGAAACCATCAGGCCTATAGAAGATTTAAGCAACAAATCCCTGAAATGAGTGACACAAAGCCATTTACAGCAAGTAAGGGATAATTGCATAGATTCAGGAATAGAGTTGGCCTGAAAAATATACAAATTACTTAGAGAGCTATATATGCTGATGAAGAAGTTGATGCCAAATTTCCAGTAGAGTTGAAGAAGTTGATTTAGGAGAAAGGATACCACCCACAGCAAGCATTCAACTGCCATGAAACCTGGCTCCTCTAGAACATGATGCTGAATAGGATCTACATTAATAAAAGTGCAAAGGAGACACTAAGGCACAAACACAAAAGGGCAGATTAACTCTGGTGCTATGTGGCAATGCTGCAGGACATATAATCAATCCAGGCACTGTGTACAGAGGGAATAGCCCACATTCGCTTTAAAAAAAAAGGCAAAAATTATCAACCTGTACTCTGGCAACATAATGAAAAAAAATCATAGATGACAGTCATCTTGTTTAAGGAACTGTTCTAACAATGGTTTACTCTAGAAATGAAAAAACAATATTGGCAGGCATACTGGAATTTAAAGTACTTTAAACTTTTAAAGACATATTTGTTTCTTTGAAAGAATTACAGAGAGATAGATACATGTGTACATACACACACACACACACACACAGACATGCAAACACATGTGGTGGGGGGGTAAGAGGGAGAGAGAGAGAGAGAGAGCAAGAGATAAACTCTCCATCTGTTGGTTCATCCTGAGATGGCCATAACTACCAGAGCTGTGCCAGGATCCAGGAGCCAGGAGCTTCATCTGGGCCTCCCACATGGGTGACAAGGGCCAAAACACTTGGGCTATCTTCTGTGGCTTTTCCCATGCCATTAGCAGGGAGCTGGATTGGAAGTGAAACAGACAGGACTCAAACCAGTGCCCATATGGGATGTTGACACCACATGTGGTGGCTTTACCCACTACACCACAACTCTGGCTCCTAGGAATTTTTAACAGTCAATGCACTAGGTCACACTAAATCTATTTTCTATGATAGTGAAAATTTGCAAGGTTATATTTTTAAAAATTTATTTATCTATTTATTTGACAAGCAGAGACAAAAGGAAATAGCCTCTCATCTACTGGTTAACTACTCAAATGCCTAGACTAGCAAGGGAGCCAAAGCTGGGAGCCCAGGATTCAATCCAGGTATCCCACATGGATGGCAGAAACCCAATTACTTCCACAAAGGGTCTGCATTAGCAGGAACCTGGAGTCAGAAGCCAGAACCATAAATCCAACCCAGGTACTCCAATGTGAGACAAGATATCTTAACCAGTAGATCTAATGCCTCTTCCCACAAGGTTGTCTTTTTATCTTTAAATACAAATTCCTCGCTTCAGTACCTTGCTTAGGGCACTATTTGGTTTGCCAAGGCCACATGTACCCTGTTATTTTATTACATGTGTTTAGCAATTGATGCAGACCCCAATCTAGATATAATCAGCACTGGAAATCATTCACTATGGCTGAAAAACTTTGTCAAAACTGCAACACATTAATCAAAACCAGAAACCATGAATGCCTTCTGGAAAAACTTATGGAGTATACCAGAATGATTTTAAAGTCCTTGCAGGGATCAACAGAGAAGTTAGGAAATCATTCATGCAGTAAGACAAGTTGGTGGAAAAGGATTTGTTGGCAAGCTTGATGAAGAAGGAAAACATACTGAAAGCAATTAAGAAGTATTAACAAATGAGGAATTGGAAGAATTTGTTGACTCATCTTCAGAGGAAGAAGAAGAAAGAACTGAAGCAGAACCAGCATTGTGGACATTACTAAACTTGCTGAAGTGAGTCACACTGTAGAGACATTGAAGGACAAAGTTATAGAATACAATCCTCATATGTAATGCAGAATTAGAGCCACCAGTATAATCATCCAAGGAGTAAACCTCTGTAGCAACACTTGGATGAATTAAAAAGACAGAGAACAACAACATCCAATTACAATGTTCTTCAAACGTCTTCAGCAAAAACAAACCTTCAACTGTTAAGGATCCCTAATCATCATCATCATCTGTTCCATATAAATAACCAAACCACTGCCATTATTATGACTTGATGTCCCAGAGTCACCTGATACAGATAGATCCATGTTCTGACACATCAGAAAGTCAGTAACAGTACAGTGCTACATCAAAACACATGTATCATTCATCTCACTGCATCTCATCAAGTAGGCATTGTGCTATCTCATATCAGCGAGAAGAAATATCTGAGTATGTACATAAGATATTTTGAAAGAAAATCCACATTCATATAACTTTTACTAGAATCAATTTCTCAGGGGTATTTATTGCAGGCTCCCCTCCTCACTGCATGAATACCAAAACCCGTGGGTGTTCAAGTCTCTTGTATAAAGTAAGAAGCTCCTGGCTCCTGGCTTCAGATTGGCTCAGCTCTGGTTGGTTCAGACATCTGAGAAGTGAACCATTAGATGGAAGGCCTCTCTACCCCTACCCCTACCCCTACCTATATCTCTACCTCTACCTCTACATGCAACTCTTTCAAATAAATAAATCTTTAAAAAATACGACTACAATACTGAATCCAATGTAAATGCTATGTAAACAGATATTATACTATATTAAGGAATAACAGCAAAAAGAAAAAGTCTTTATATGTTTAGTATAGACACAATTTCATTTTTAAAATAGTTTTGATCCTCATTTCGTTAAATCTACAGATGTACAACTTGTGGGTACAGGAAAACTTCTACATATGTATATGACAAAGCATAGTATATATGGAATTTGCTCCTATCTGCAGATTCAGCCATCCTTGGGGTCTGGGAACAATTACTCTATGGATAAGGGGAGAGGAGAACTCATGAAACTTAGAAGGCAAATAAAATTGAAAAGGTATCAAAAGACTTAGACAGACAAGAGGTACATCATTCCTTTTGTTTTGAGTTCTAGAAACCATAGAAACGTTGACATCAATCTCAAAAGAGAATTCTGAGACAGGTTTTTAAGCAGATGGCTGGTATATATTTAGGGAGAAAGGGTGGAAATCAAAGAAGTCCAACTAAGGTCACAAAGAAAATGCAAATCAAATAAATATTAGCTTCTTTTTTGTTACTATTTCTCTGTTAAAAGAGTAGACAAATATCCAAACATACAAGATCCTGAGTTCATTAAAGTATTTCACAAAATTACAATATTATAGGATATAGAAAATACAGAACAATGAAATTATATCAATCTAGAGTGCTATGCTGTCTTATGCTGCTAAGTTCTCTTCTTTCGTAATATTTTTCTCAGTGACTTGAAAGAAGACATGGAAGTCATGATTATCCACTTCCAAAAGATGAAAATCTATTTTGATTTCTTCATCATGAAATACTTAGCTTTCACTTTCATATTTTGGCTTTTGTACACGCTGTTTCTTTTCTCACCAATGTCTTTCCCCTGTCCTGATTTGTCCTGTATAAAGTTCCAATGTTCTCATTACATCTCAGTTTGATTTATATTACATCCTTTCATATGTCCTCTCTAAGGGGTTGGGGAATATTCTCCCATTGAATGACTGAACCAATGCCAACATGTTGCAAACTTCTAGTGTATTTGCTGTTCAGCCATTTAGACTATGACCATCCTAAAGAAAGCATTTTTTAAAAATTCAATCTGAGGGGCTGGCACTGTGGTGCAATGGATTAAAGTCCCCGCCTGCAGCACCAGCATCCCATATGGGCACCCATTCAGGTCCTGGCTGCTCCACTTCCGATCCTGCTCCTTGCTAATGCACCTGGGAAAGCAGTGGGGAATGGTCCCAGTCCTTAGGCCCCTCCATGCATGTGGGAGACCCAGAAGAAGCTCCAGGCTCCTGCCTACAGATAGGCTCAGCTCCAGCCATTGCACTCAATTGGAGAGTGAACCAACGATTGGAAGATTTTCTCTCTCTCTCTCTCTCTCTCACTGTGTGTGTGTGTGTGTGTGTGTGTCTACCTCCATCTGTAACTCTTCCAAATGAATAAAATAGATCTTTAAAAAATTCAATTTGATATTCTAAATTCTGAACTGTAACATATTAAGGTTTTGATGAATAAAACCAACTTGCATAATTCTGAAGAGGTTAATAAAGATAGTGAGAAAACCCTATCAAAAACTGTAGAAGAAAAAATGAACTATCTGTAGAATAGAAAAGTTCTGCTATTATGAAAGGCCGATTGCTCCAATTGTCTATTATAATGACTCACAGAATGTAAAAACATAAAAAATAAGGTGAAATTCAATCAACGAGAAGCATCACTGATATGAAAATATTTTTCAGTAAATTATACAAAAATATTGCAAATGATATTAAGGCAGGAAATGTGGGAGGATCCATATATTCCAATGTTGAAAACCTTCAGAATCACCAACAAGGAGGAAATAGCAGACAGAAACTCACTCACATTACTTAACTTTGGAGAATAAGCAATGGAGGGAACAGCATTTGCTACAGTGATTAAGACTCTCCTTGGATTGCCTCTATACCATAGCAGATTGCTTGGCTATAGTCCTAGCTCCTTCACCTCTGAATCCTGCTAATGCACTTGGGAGGCTGCACACAATGGCTCAAATACTTGGGTCACTGTCACAAATGTGGGAGACCCAGATGGATTACTGGGTTTGGCATGACCCAGACCAGGCTGTTGTGGACATTTAAGGAAGTAAACTAGTGGATAGAGGATCTCTGTATAGACATGTTTCTGTTTCTGTCTCTGTCTTTTTGATAAAATGAAAATTATTAAAATCTTTAAAAAAACCACTGGAGTCATGAATAGCTCATAGCCAATAATGGAGCATCCCATTAAGACTCTAATTTCCACTGGGAGAGTGATGGCCGTGGGAGACTACATGTGGGCTATAGTCATTGGCAGATGAATGGTACAGCAGCAAGACCAGAAAGAGGACCACAGTATAAAGCTGAGAGCCAAAAGAAGATAAGTTATCTAAAAGCCAGTCTCCAACATTTTAGTTTAATTAATAAAAAAAAATTCTCTATAAGGGAGTTCTCCTAGTTGGAATTCCTACCAATTTACCTCCTACCCAGAACACCTAAGGCTGCTAGACCACTCATACAAATTCATCTACCAGTCACAAATACAGTAAAGGATTTTTATGGCAAAAATTTAGATAATGAAAATTCATTAAACCACTTATAAGTAATTATTAGCTCAGAATATATGTCTCCAAAAATAATATACTTTTCTAACAAATAAATTTTTAATAATTATTTATTTATTTTGAAAGAGTTACAGAGAGAGGAGTAGAGCCAGACAGACAGCAGTTTTCCATCAGTGGTTCACTCTCCAGATGGCTATAAATCAGAGCTGTGCCTGGCTGAAGACAGGAGCCAGGAGCTTTACCCAGGTCTCCCATGTGGGTGGCAGTGGCCAAAGCACTTGGGCCATCGTCTGCTTCTTTTTCCAAGCCATTGGCAGGGGCTTGATTGGAAATAGAGCATGCAGGACATGAACCAGCACCCATACGAGGTGCCAGCATCACAAGCAGTGGCTTTACCTGCTATACCACAATGCTGACTATCAATAAAATTTTTTTTGAAATTCTTTATATATAATACATATTTATATTTATGCAAACAAGGAAACTTCAAGAAGTTCATGGAAATGAAATTAAAGTATAATGTATTTTGGTGCAAATTTTTTTGAAATGCATAGTGTTTTCATAATATGCATTTTCTGTGAAATTTTAAGACCTTTCATATATATAACTAAAGATGTACTTTCATCATTGAAAACAAAAATAAAAATTGTAAGTGTATCAACCTAATGCTCACAATAAAACTCAAAGAAATAATGGATTTTGAAATCAGAGGCAAAAGTGAAAACTACTAAGTGACAGACTGACTTAAAGAAAAAACACATAGAAGAATGCAATTGAAGTAATGCATTTGCCTGAGTGAAAAACAGTGAGCATCAAAAGCAACAAATAATAAAATCAGCATTATAGAACCTTGGATTCATTATGCAGAGGACAAATGAGAGAAAGGCCAAATGAACAGAGAGCTAGAAAATTGGCAGCCAAATAAATTCCATATGCTATTCCTAAAGAAGATATCAGAAAAAATATTAAAAATAAAATGATCAAAAGCATCTTTGCTTTATAAAACGATTTTATTTATTTATTTATTTATTTATTTATTTGAGAAGTAGAGTTACAGACAGAGACAGGGAGTGACAGAAAGGTCTTCCACTCACCCACTGGTTCAATCCCAAATGGCTGCAACGGCTGGAGCTGGGCTTATTTGAAGTCAGGAACCATGGGTTTCTTCCGGGTCTCCCACATGGGTGAAGGGGCCCAAGCATTTGGACCATCTTCTGGTGCCTTCCCAGGTGCATTAGCAGGCAGATGGATAAGAAGAGGAGCAGCCAGAACATAAACTGGGCCGATATGGGATGCCAGTGACGCAGGCTGAGGCTTAACTTACTTTCCTGGCCTACAGAAATAGCTGAATCTGCCTATCTAAAAGGCTTATAAAAATCAAGAAAATTAATGTTTTAAAAAATAAGCACACTTACATGGCAATGACATTTTTAAACTTCAAAGACAGAGTCTCCCATTATTCCAAGTTAAAAAAGATTAAGGATGAGGAGAATAAAGATCAAGGTGGGTTCAGAATTTTTGTACTAATTATAAAATGCTAAAATGAAATTAAATATTGTCTACGAAGGTTTTGGAGAAAATAACTCTTATCCACGATTTTGATGTGCAGCCAACTTATAGGTCATATGTAAATACAAAAGAATAACATTCTCTGACTGCTAAGGCTTAGAATGTAGAATATTAGGGGTTTTTTTCTATAAATATTATTTGAAAATAGAAACTGGCCAATCAAGATGTAATCTACAAAGAAAAAAATGAAAAGCCCAAAGGACAAATATAATAACAAAAAAATAAAAAAGAATCTGTATCAGGACAGATATGTTGAAGACTTGCAAAGCAACATGTAGCCTGCTGGAGTTGAGGCACATGCTCACATCAAAATAGCAACATATAAGAGTCATCTAAATTAAAAAATAAACATCCAGTTGAGAAAAAAATGCATGTGGAATTTTGACAGAAAAAGAGCTATTATTTGTAGTATAAAAAGAACACTACCAATTGTTAAGAAAGAGAGAAGCATGCTAATTAAACAACTTAGCAAATGACCCAAGTGGACCATTAAGAAAAGAAGAATGTCAGGTGTCATTCAAGTTTGGGAAAAGATTCATTCTTAGTAGCAATCAGATAATACAATTTAAAACAATATTGTTGGGGCCGGTGCTGTGGTGTAGTGAGTAAAGCCACCACCTGCAGTGCCGGCATCCCATATGGACGCTGGTTCTAGTCCTGGCTGCTCCACTTCCGATCCAGCTCTCTGCTGTGGCCTGGGAAAGCAGTAGAAGATGGCCCAAATGCTTGGGCCCCTGCACCCACATTGGAGACCCAGAAGAAGCTCCTGGCTTCCGATCAGCACAGCTCAGGCCATTGCAGCCATCTGGGGAGTGAACCAGTGGATGGAAGACCTCTCTCTCTCTCTCTCTCTCTCTCTGCCTTTCAAATAAATGAATAAATCTTTAAAAAAATAACAGAATAAAACAATATTGTGAGTTATTTTTTATCTCTAAGATTAGAAGTAATGAAAAAGCTTAAGATACCCCAAGATGGCTAAGGTGAGAGCGAATGAACACCCACACACTATGTCTTCTAAAGAGACATATAATAACATAAATTGGAAACTTTTAAAATTATTTTTAGTGACTCAACAATTACACATTAAGATTTTTGAACAACATCCATGCACAATAAAATGCCAGAATAGTTTGGGAAAATCATCCATATTCACTCAACATTTATCAGTTATAAGCCAAGTACCATTCTAAAGAATACTGTGGATAGAATATATCTGTGTCTCCCCAGAATTCATGTTTCCAATCTCAACCTACGGAGTGATAGCATTAAGGGGAAGGTACTCCTTGGTAAGTGACTAGTGCTCTGCTACAAGAGCCAAGAAAGAGCTCCTTTATTGCTTCAGCCACGTGAGGATATAGCAAGAAGACTGCAGGCTATCTACCAGGAGGCAGACCCTTACGAGACACTTAACCTGCCAGAACATTGAACTTGGACTTCCCAGCTTTCAGCATTATGATTAATTAATTTATTTATAATCCACTCAGCCTATGTTGTTCTGTTACAGCGCTCCCAAAGGACTAAACAGGAATCTATCTGATCAACATGACAGCTCAGATACCAAACCTCATTTACATTGTATTGTGGAAAAGGAGACACCATATAATTGAGATTTCTGACTACATTACCTGAAAGGCACATAAGAATGAAAATAGAAATTCTTGAAGTCATAGAACACGACTTAGATATAATGTAAAAATAGTCTTTGTCTTATCTATTTAGTAGTATTTCTTAAAGGAAAGTTCCATGCTCACATTTTATTGACAAATACTCTTAGAGAATTCCAATCAATGTTACCAAATTAAAGACTGAAAATTTCTGAAAGACTTTGGTTTCATTTTCTTTAAGGTTCTCTAAACTTGTCTTATTTTGTAAAATTCAGCTCTGTAGTTCTTTCTCATCATATAAAAATGTATTTGAAATACTGTCATAAAGAATAGTATAAAGAAGCAATTACAAATTGTCTCAATTCCCCCATTCTGAGACAACTACTGTAAAAGGTTCACCACCTACCCTCCTTTCTACCACCTGTTCATGTCTACAGACACACAATCAAAGTGTACATTTAGAGATCACTCTAGAATACTGTAATTATTGTGAGTGCATTTCTTTTTTTATGATTTATTTATTTATTTTAAAGTCAGAGATACAGAGAGAGTGGGAGAGACAGATCTTCCATCCACTGATTTTATTCTTGAGATGACCTCAATGGCCAAGGCTAGGCCAGGCTGAATCCAGGAGTGAGAGTTTCTTTCAAGTCTCCCATGTGGGTAGCAGGGCCCAAGCATTTGGGACATCTTTCATTGCTTTACTCAAACCATAGCAAGGAGCTGGATCAGAAGTGGAGCATCCAGGACATGAGCCAGAGCCCATATGGGGTGCTGGCATCACAGGGGACAGCTTTAACCACTACAACACAATGCTAGCTTTCTTTTCTCTTATACCCCTCCATACCCTATCCAGAAAGTCAACACATGAATCTGACTGCTACTTTTACTGTATTCATATAATCATGTACACAATTTTGCATAAGAGTATGTTAAATGTGATTAACCTTGTAGTCTGAAAGTGGGCTAAGGCCTTCAGTAGAAGATGATGAGTGAAAATTCCAAAAACGTTGTAAAGATTTGAAAGAGAGGTCCTAGACACATATTCATATAACTTTCTAAGAGGGGAACATAACTGTGCCTGTGAACCTTACTCAGCTTCTACATCTGTCCTATACTGTGTAAAGACTGTTGACCCAACAGCATTGTATCAGCATTTTCTCTTCTTAACATGGAAGAGGGGGCTACTCTCACATACTGGCTCAGCTCAGAGGTGGGAAGTGGGAAGTGGAGCAGGCAATCCAAGCCTGAGGAAGGATGCTTGCCTAAGGAGATCTCCATGTTATTTTCTGGTTGGATGCTGTTGACTTCAGGAAATTCATCAGCACAAGCCATACTTCATCCTCTCCTATCACAAAAGCATTCTTGATGTCTATGCTACACCCCTACAAGATTTTGGAGGGAGGCCGGGGCTGTGGCTCACTTGGTTAATCCTCCGCCTGCGCGCTGGCATCCCACATGGGCACCGGGTTCTAGTCTCAGTTGCTCTTCTTCCAGTCCAGCTCTCTGCTGTGGCCTGGGAAGGCAGTGGAGGATGGCCCAAGTGCTTGGGCCCTGCACCCGCATGGGAGACCAGGAAGAAGCACCTGGCTCCTGGCTTCGGATCGGCATAGCTCAGGCCATGGCGGCCATTTAGGGGGTGAGCCAATGGAAGGAAGACCTTTCTCTCCATCTCTCTCTCTTACTTTCTAACTCTATCTGTCAAGTAATAAAAAAAAAAAGATTTTGGAGGAACATACAATTTTTAAAAGCTGCTGGAATTTCTATGAGAACAGAGTAAGGAAAGAAGATTGCCTTTCCAGAGAGGCAAGGGTATAAATTTTTCATAAATCATATATATTCAGGGAGCCTAGCAGGAAGAGTGGACTCTCCCTCTATCTCTCTTTATATATATATATATATATATATATATATATATATATATATAATCTAGAAATGAATTAAGAGAAAATTATTAAAAGTGTATCACTTGGCTGGCGCCACGGCTCAATAGGCTAATCCTTCGCTTTGTGGTGCCAGCACACCATGTACTAGTCCCGGTCGGGGCAACAGATTCTGTCCCAGTTGCCCCTCTTCCAGGCCAGCTCTCTGCTGTGGCCAGGGAGTGCAGTGGAGGATGGCCCAAGTCCTTGGGCCCTGCATCCGCATGGGAGACCAGGATAAGCACCTGGCTCGTGCCATCGGATCAGCGAGGTGCACCAGCTGCAGCTACCATTGGAGGGTGAACCAACGGCAAAAGGAAGACCTTTCTGTCTCTCTCTCTCACTGTCCACTCTGCCTATCAAAAAAAAAAAAAAAAAAAGTGTATCACTCAAATTAGTGTGTTGGATATTGAGTATAGGAGCAGAATTGAAAAATCCACAAATACAGTGCCAAAACAAAGTGCCAGAAAGTTACATATCTGTCATGACAGACAGCATACAGGGGCCAAGAAAGAACCTCAAACAACAATCAGCCATTGCCTGGTAACTCTCATCTCTCTTCCCTGTACTGACAATGAAAGAATGGGAAGCAGCAAGAGAGTGAGGGAGAAGGCAGGAACAAGATACAACAAGAAAGAAAGAACAGGTACTACTGCCCATCTCCACCTCATCTACCTCACTGCTAGTTTGTAAATGCAATAATCCAGGCTGAACTAGGGATGAAGGAAAAGATTTGATTGATTGAGATGTTAAAGTTTTGATGTTAGATTAGAGTATATTTCTTTTTATCTGAAAAAAAAAAAGCCTGAAGCAAGAGTTTTGAGATGAAGATATAATGCAGACGCAGAACAGAGATCTGACACAGCTTGGTCATCAGTGAAGAAAACTAACAATTATTTCCTTATTGCATCTCCTTGAGACTATCACATTTAACAAACATCTGTCTAGAGATATAGTTATCATTACTAAATCTGCAAGATGCAATCGTATTTTATTTGTTCATTTACGTCTTCCTTCACTTATTTAGTAATATAATCTGGAAAGCTTCCCAAATCTTAGTTGTAATATATTCGTGTTGACTTATTTTGAGTTCTTGGTATAGATATACATAAGTTTCTCATCATTTTTAAAGACGTTTAGTCTAACAGACTTTGGTTGCATTTCAATAATTTTTTTCCTAAAAATACCTACTGTAATAGCCATCCATATTTTTATGCAAACTTTTAAAAAATAGATTATTTTCCAAGAGTTTGCTTGCTAGGAAAACTTATGCATATTATATATTAATATATTGCCAAAATGACTTCTATTAAGAATGCAATGAAATTTTCATTAGCAATGTATGAGAATGCCATATTCTTCAATTCCTACTAGTACTAGATATAACTATTATTTTAATTTTTAACAAGTAAAAAGAGATATCTTGTTATTTTCATTTGCATTTCCTTGACTACTGGTAATTTTGAGCATGTTTATTGGTCATTTGAATTTGCTCTTTTGGGAAATTCCAAACCAGTGGATGGAAGATATGTCTGTCTGTCTGTCTCTCTTCCTCTCTTTAAGCAAAATTAAAATAAAAAATAATTTTTTTCATTTTGGAATAATTTTAGATTCATAGAAAATATATAAGAAGAAAGTAGATTGAAATCAAATACCTTTAACCTGCTTTCAGGTTTTCCTGATGGCACATTTATCAAATATAAGAAATCAATATTCACAATATTGAAACCAAGATTACCAACATCAGTATATTACCAATAACTAAATTTCAGAATTCATCAAATTTTTCCAGGTATACCATTGATGTTTTCTTTCTGTTCTAGGATAAATACAGGATTCTAGAGGTCATTTATTTGATATGTCTTCCTGTTTCTCTTAGTTTGTAATAGTTCCTCAATGTTTTGTTGATTTTCATGACCTTCAAAGCTATGAGGAATACTGGTCAAGTATTTTATAGGATGTCCCTCAATTTGTATTTGTCTGTTTTGCTCATGCTCAACTGAGATTATATATTTTTAGATAGTGACATAAGGTTCCCTTTTCATAACATTTTTCAGGTAATATCTGCCTCTATCAACTGAGTATAAGAGTATTATTATTCAACAGAAAAACCTGGCAACACTTAAATTTTTCCAGGCTTTGCCACAGTAAAGTTACTATTTGTCCCTTTGAGTATTATTTGAAATGAAATCACAAAAGCCATACATTTTTAAAATACACTAATATAAAATTTCACTGAAACTCTTGGGTTTCCTACCTAAAATATTGTTTTATAACTTCTGGAAGAAAGCCCAGCCTCCTTAACAGGACTCCTAAGTCCTAATAGGAAGGACCCTTGCTAGCTTCCTCAGCTCATTCAGACATGTGCATCATATTCCTTAGCGTCCTCTAACCTCTGGCTTCATGAAGTTAAATCCCATTCTTTCTTCGGATATCAATTTATACATACATACACCTTTTTATTTTTCCAAAAATATATTGCGTGAGATCTCCAATTTGGATCTGCTTACATTCCATTCTGTTAACAAGACAAGGTGTGCTCCTACTGTAGACCTTGCACTATCATGTGTTGGAATCCTTTCTATGCTGCACTAGATCATACATTACAATGGAGCGTGATATCACCTGTTCTCTTCCCTTCATGTCTTCAGGGGCGAACTATCATGTTTGCCTGTTACCTAGTGTGTACTCAGGCCAGCTCGGTAATGGAAGTCAACAGGATGCCTTCCCTAAGGAGGTTCACACCTCCCTTAGGATGTACCCCATATGAAGAGATAGATAGGTCTGGGTCTCATAACTGACAAAGCCTTAAAGCTCACCTGATTATCAAGTCCCTTCTGTCAGTTTCTATTTGCCTCTCAATCAGAAAACGTATTCATGTTTAGACAGCAGCTTTCTTAGGTCCTCTAATAATGACTCTGTCTTTTGTTCTGGACCCTGTCTAGCCCCCCTGGGGCCTCATTCCTTTGTAATCACAGCCTCTTCTCTAACATCAGTGGCTCTACTTCCAACCTGCGTGTATTGATGGTCCTATCCCCCACTTAATGTTGTATGATTGTTCAGAATTTCTCTACAGACAAAGCCCTCTACCCAAAAAGATGAGTGGCTTTTCTCCCAGTCTTAGTTGGGATCAGCTTTAAATCATGCCCATCAAATAGTCTTCAAAAGGGTCCAGAGACCTCCCTCATTTCCCTTCTATTAAATCCTCTCATTTTTTGGTTAATGCCACTCTCGGGATCATAGGTTGCTATTCTCACACTATCTTTTATACTACTGTGTCTGCATAAGTGTTTACATGAGGTGATAATGTAACCAACCAAGGCCTTCAGCAGCCAAGCAGTCAATCAAATGCTGCTACAGGGATATACTTGGCTTCCCAACCAGGAGAAAGCAGCTTGAGACATCGCCCCTTGTCAGCAGAGAGTATCTCCTTACCCCATGTCAGCAGGAAGTAGTTCTAAAGATCAATCATCGTCCCTCTACCTCTCCTGGACTTTTGGAACTAATGTAATCCCATACAACTCTTGCTTTATAGAAAACAAAAGAGGGGAATGTTAGTAAAATGGTACAGTCTTACCTATGGTACGATCTACACCCCAGAAACCATCCTAGGCTATAGCC
This sequence comes from Sylvilagus floridanus, assembly GCA_949820135.1. Lineage (NCBI taxonomy): Eukaryota > Metazoa > Chordata > Mammalia > Lagomorpha > Leporidae > Sylvilagus > Sylvilagus floridanus. The sequence continues at coordinate 25,505,832 of OX463238.1, read as the reverse complement.
CCCACCACCATTGCTGAAAGCTAGGTGGCCACATGGCCCAACCACAGGTGTCAGCTCCACCCCAAACCTAATGGGATTCGATACTCCTACTTCCCTGCCCTCCCCCCAGCAAAGTTTTAAAAGGACCTGTTCCTGAACTCATGGCTCTCTTTCTCTATGTCTCCTGAATTCTCTCCCTCTCTTTGTCTTTCTCTCTCTCAATCTCTCTCTCTCTTTATCTCTCTTACACTTTCCTTCTCCCTCTTTTCCTTCTTTGCCCCTTCCCTCCAGTCTGTCGGGTTTCTCCCAATAAACACTTTCCCTTTAAAAAAATGCTGTTTAAAAACATAACGGTTTTGGCCAGCGCTGCGGCTCAATAGGCTAATCCTCTGCCTGTGGCACTGGCACACCGGGTTCTAGTTCCAGCCGGGGTGCCGGATTCTGCCCCGGTTGCCCCTCTTTCAGGCCAGCTCTCTGCTGTGGCCAGGGAGTGCAGTGGAGGATGGCCCAAGTCCTTGGGCCCTGCACCAGCATGGGAGACCAGGAGAAGCACCTGGCTCCTGACTTCGGATCAGCGTGGTGTGCCAGCTGCAGCAGCCATTGGAGGGTGAACCAACGGTAAAGGAAGACCTTTCTCTCTATCTCTCTCACTGAACACTTTGCCTATTAAAAAAAAAATAATGATTTTTATTATAGTAGCTCCTCAAAAACATTTATTGCCTTTAATTTTCATTCATTGCCTTAGCAGGTCTAGGTCAAACGATTTCAAGGGACTGGTACGGTCTGTAGGCTACATGTTCCCCACCCATGGTTACAACATGGAAATTTTTAGCAATATGGCAAAACCAGGCGAAAATCTAGTCCAGCACATTTTATTTTAAATGCTAAGCCAAGAAATTTGGCTACAGAAATAGCAATGTTTTTTATCAAAGATATTTATTTAAGTGAGCTTGAGAAAATTGACAAATATAAATTTTAATGAAGATATTTTGATCTTTCATATTAATTTATTTTAAGTTGCTTATTTTCATTTAGATATGTGTTATCAGTTGAATTATTCTAAATTGGAGGTAAAGCTTATAATTACGAAATCCAGGGATACTTGTGACTCATGACCCAACTATCTCATATTACTGCTGACTAGGTGAACCGCAGGCCTCCTAAAATATTAATCATGTAATTTCCACTGAGTTTCTTGCAATTCCTCATACATAAGTGTTTCCCAAAAATAGAAGTCACTACAGTCATCTAATATTCTAAAAAAAAACTTATCTCATAAAGCTGAACTGAATTTTTTTTAATAAAGATACCTTCAAATTCCTATAGTATGATTACCAGGATTATGATGTAAATATAAAGAAGAGGAATTTAACCCAAGTTTCAAATATCTTGTTTGGGTTTCTCTTTAGTAGCCTATAAACACCTCCCATTTTTCTGTTACATAAATTACACTGCCATACTCTATATGCTATAACGGACCACGGAAATATCACAGACTAAAACCAGGTGCTTCCCTGACTCACTAGAGCTCACCAGTGAATTGCAAAGTCTAAATTTATTAGAGAAAGTAAAAATAATCTCTTCATTCTAAAAGCAATCTTTGAAAGATTTAGCATTTCGCATGGTCCATCTTGCTTCTAAAGAATATGGAATAATTTAAAACTTGGACAACATACTCAGTGAGGAGAAGGAACAGGATATATTTTAGAATAGTAAGGCAATTCCTAAAGGTGAATAAAACTTCTCCAATTAGTGTACTCATCCATCACCCTTATGTTCTTCTTGTCAATACAACTTTAAGAACTATTATTCATTCCCTGTAAAAAAAAATACAAATGCACAAATATTCCCTCCTAAAGGGTGAGAAATAAAAAGAGGGGAAAAAGTTTATCTATTTAGTTGTAATAAATAATGTTAGCTTTCCAAGTGTAAGTACTGGAATAAATAAGCTAAATTTCCAAAATTATTCTAGTGCATTCAATTATGGATTTAATTATTTTAGAGAAGCAACTCATAGTGTTAATGAAAGAGACAGAAGTAAAAATCATAGTGGAGTTAGCTTTCATGTTTCTGCATTCTATAAGCTTTATTAGACAATGTTAATCAAACATTTGATGAATACTAAGAGTCTTTTGGGATTTTAAAATGAATATTATCATCATGAAATGAGAGCTATGTGGACGTATAATCACAGTAAGTTAAGTAAGTGGATTTCACTGCCAAAGGGAACATTGGTTGTTAAAAGGGGGGGAGGGGTACTGTAGAGATTTACTTGGTATTAAGTAGAAGAAATATTAAAAGAAAAATTTAAAGTATGGCTAGTTTATGACATAAACTCCCAGAAGCCAAAGTTACTAGGGTAATGTTCTTCGATTATCAATTCATAATGGACTAAAAGAGCAGGGTAAAATTGATCCCTTATTTAATTTTCTATATACTTACTCAAGTTACCCAAATACGTATAAAATATACTTTTTTTCTCGACAGAATAATAAATAGGAAACAGAGAAAAGAATGTAATAAAACAACAAAATTAAATGTTCTTGGTTTACCTGCATAATTATCTGGGATTGATAGTTTAAAAACACAAATTTCTGCTACTCAGCTCAAATCAAATGATACAAATTTCTAGGAGTAGAGCTAGGGATATGCTTTTCAGTTGAGCTGTCCAAGTTATTCTTAATCACATTAAAGTATATACCTACTGAATCAGATTGTTAAATAAAAGTGTATGTTGAATATCTGATTAATAGGATTCTTCCGTTTTTCTCTAATACTATCATGCTACTCTTTACAAAGAATAAAAATTAATTTTACCTTGTTAATATAACATACTTAAATATTTTATTTGAAATATAGTCTTATAAACACATATCATGCAGCTATTTCTATGAAACAAGGAATATCACAGGTATATAATGATAAGCACTGATTTTGCTATTATAAGGCCTTTTTTACTGTTAATGATAAACATTTAATTAGCTCATGTGAGTCAACTGCCCAAGGCTGGGATTATTAAGGCAGTTACAAGCCACAAGAGGTTTAGTCAGCCTCGTGTCTCTTATTCTCCTTGGAACAGAGGGTCACTTGGTGTATTTTGTTCTCCTAGCAATGACACAAGCACATCTCAAATATCTGCCGCTGTCCTACCCACCAACATCCCATTGTCCAAGGCAAGCAGAATGGGTAAGTGCAAAGCCAGAGAGTAAAGAAGCACATTCTACCGACCATGAGATTAAAACTGGTTACATGGCCAACTCCCATAACAAAAACACGAGGAAATATACTCTTACCATGAGAATAGGAGAGAGAAAATGACTATTTCATGAGCCTAAGACTCATAATTTACCTTAATAAAGTTAAGCAGATCTCTGCTTTCTTAGTGCTAATTAGATAAATGATGGGGACCTGGAAATTATCGTCCATTTACTGTTACCTGCTTAAAATGTCACTACTTAAGTCTATGTATTTTAATTGGTTCCTGTGCTATGTACAAACTCTTTAGTTTAACTCAAGATTCCCTGAAAGAAAACAATATTAAGGCTCAACAAAGTAGTCAATTGTCATATTTTTTCCAAATCAAAGAATATTTGGTGGGATCCCTCAGCAGAATATTGATAAATTATATGGGTCAGATAAAAAGTAGCAGCCAAGAAAATGAAAGGAAGTCAGAGGTTCCATGAAAGTAGAATCAAGAAAATTTTAATTGGATGATACAAATCAACTGGAAAGAATCCCGTAGATTTTTGGATTTCAGTTGATATCAAGAAAGAAGACCCACAGAACAGAGTCAGTGTAAAAAGAGGGCTCAGGCAAAAAGACAGACTTGTGCTGGGGGAGCAAAGTAGAGCGAGAAAAGTGGAAATCTCATAAGTAACAATGAAAGTTGAGAAACGTGATGAGATCAGCTAAAGAAAGCACTGCAGGAAAGTACACAAGGCAACTTAGGAGACTCTTGAGGAATTCCAATATTGAGGGAAGAGACAGAAAGGAAACACAGGTAAAGAACATATGAATTAACTTCCTTTTCCAGGACAAATCAACCATACAACGGATAAACAACAACAACAAAAAATCCCATCATTTGTATAGAGACGATATCAGAAGGATGACCATACATCCCTAATCCCTGTGGTGCGATTTCTTGCCAAACAGTGCAAGAGATCATTTTCAGGTATTACAGCTCTTTTCCTAGATGAAACCCACCTTCTTGAATCCAGGGAAATAAGTATACAAATAAACAGGAGAAGTTCGATGCTATCCACAACACAGAGAAAATATTATGCAAACTTGTGATTAGTTTTCTACTGACATCTGGTAACTGACATTTATCATTTGAAAAATTGGAAAATCATACTAATTGTTTTGTTTTCAAAGAGAATGGCAATTGTTTTTCTTTGAATAAAAATGTGCCCTTGAAATCTGCTTTCTTAAAACTATGCCAGTTAATATATGTACTATGCTTTTAAAACACAGTCGTGTTTCGTACCTATTAAACTATGTAGTAGGAGTGGTTAAGACATGTCCTACAAATGGTAATGTCATAGTAATAATCCTTAGCATTTTAAAAACAGCTATCTATCTGCCAAGCACAGTTGAAAGGGCTTTCTCTGTATTAATTTGCTTATGCCATACAGCAACCTTATCTTTTTTTGCAATAAAGAAAACCAGGGCAAAGGGAGTTTAAGTAATATACCAAGGATCTCATAAACGGCAGATAAAAACTTAAACCTACTTGGTGTGATTCCAGAACACAACTTAAACACATCTTACTTTACCTGGTAGGTTCAAAGTTTTGCCTGCTGTCCTTATGTGTAAATATTAGCAGCATGCCCTTTAAATCTTAAAGTGTCTCATTTGAGATGCTAAATTACATGGTTAAGCTTGCTCAGAGCCTAAGTCTTTATCAACAGGACAACGCTATCTCACTGGCAGAAAGCTAGCAGTGCTGATGGTACAAAAATGACAGGGAGTGGGGATGAAACTACTGCAAAGGGCATTGGACAGATAAAAGTCAAAGAGGCTAGAGAATGCATCAGGTGTTCTTTTCCTTATATAGAAAAGAGAGAGGAAACCGAATGCTCCAGATGTCACCAATCTGCCATCACAAATGCAGACCAATTAGCTATAATGTACAAATTCTGGTTGCTTTTAATCCCATCTGAATGATTCCAAGATAACATGCTTTCCTTGAAGTCTTTCCCAGTTATATTAGAGGCTACAGAACATACATCATTTACCCTAGATAAAAATGCGTTCGCGTTTTCCACTTTGCCTTTTCAATGGAAGTATGATGTCCACTGCCTACTTAGCAGGGACATCATTCCCATCCCGTATGTCCCACAAGAATAGCTCTCAGGAGTCCCATCTTCTCTTGTTGCTCTACTGGCATAGCAATTATTTGCTGGGGCTACTATGCCGAGTCCCCAGCTTTCTTGGGACAGAGTGATTCATCAACCCATTCTGGGTTGTGATTTCTCAGCCATAGGAATGAGTCTTCAACCAAAATCTCTCCAAGCTATTCATGAACAGTACTTTCTGTTGATGATCATAATCCCTCTTTCCACGGGCCTTAAATCAACTCAGAGAACAAGAGGTGACAGAATAGTGTGTCGCCTCAGCGTCCTTCTTTGCAGTCTCTCGTAGCACTTATGCCCTAATAAAGGAAGAGGAGGAGGAGGATTAAGAGGGAAAGGCTGCGGAGGAGAGAGATTTAGGAAAAAATATTTTTTTTAAAAAAACCTCTCCTCTCATTTTTCTATGCTAATAATTACCTGCTATCAATTTTTAAAAAAGAATACCTCAATTTCGGTCTCTCCAAGACAGAAAGGAAAATTATTCTCCTTGCTGTAATTAATTCAGTTGATGTATTTGACTCTTTCAAGCTCCCTGGGGAAGGTCAGAGGTTTGAGGTTCAAGCATATTCAGCTGTCACTGAATTGCAAAGTCTAAAAGTCAGCACATCCTTCAGTGACTTGACTAAGCTTTCTCCAAAGAATGTTTTTATTTAAAAATTTGTAACAAAAACATAAAAAGCTTCAGTGGACTAACTAGGTGTGACTGAGGCAGACAACACATGTCACAGTGCCTCCGTTTTCCATTTTGGGGAAACGAGAATAACAGTTCCTGAACCAGTCAGGTGCTTTGGCCTTTTAGACTCACACCTGGCACCCTCCTCTGCTACTTCAGGGCAGCAGATTCAAACACTTTTGACCCCAGACATGAGGGTCCTGAAGATTCTGAGCCAGGCTGGGCTCTGACAGGGATCATTAAAGTGGAACTCCTCTTGGCTGTAAAACACACTGGGGGCTAGGGTGGAAAGTCCTGTGGCAAGGCTCAGAATACAATTCCTTATTCTTAAAGAGCTATCTATCCCTTTCTTCTAGGTTTCCCAACTTGCTGGCATGTACCAGTTTGTAGTAATTCCTAATGTTTCTTTCATTTCTGTGGTATTCTTACATTTCCTTTTTCATCTCTGCTTTTATTGATTTGGGTCTTCTCTCTTTTATTTTTTGTTAGTTGGGCCAGTGGCATATCAAATTTGTTTATTTTTTTCAAACCAGTTCTTCATTTCAGTGATCCTTTGTAGTTTTTTGTTTGTTTGTTTGTTTTAATTTTATGTCTTCTCTAATTTTAATTCTTTTCTCCTCTTAATTTGGGGTTTTGCTTGCTGTTTTTCTAGATCCATTAGATGCATTGATAGATCATTTGGTACCTTTCTAATTTCTTCATGTAGTCACCAATTTCTTTTTTTGTATATCAAATATATTTTACTGAATGCAAGACTAAAATTTTTTGAGCATTGTCAACACTTCATTGATAATCACTCAAGTAAAAGTTCTGGTCGCATTTTGGACTCACACACAGATGTTTTTATCTTCTCATAATTTTTGTCTCAGAGCTTCTATATTCTACAAATGGAAATAATTGGCAAACCCATTTCATAGGGTACATCTTCAAACTTCTAAGTCCCTTGCCCTTGTTCTTTTTAGAAACATTTTATTTAATGAATATAAATTTCATGAGTACATCTTTAGGAATACAGTGATTCTTCCCACCAATCCTGCCCTCCCACTTCCACCCCTCCCCTCTTCCTCCTCCTTCTCCCATTCCCAATCCCATTATCCATTAAGATACATTTTTAATTAACTTTATACACAGAAGGCCAACTCTATACTAAGTACATATTTCAACTATTTGCACAGACACACACACACAAATATATAAACCTGAGAATAAGTTTTACAGTTGAATCTCATAGTATGACTCATTTAGGACAGAGGTCCTACATGGAGAGTAAGTACACAGTGACTCTGGCTGTTAATTTAACAACACTATTTTTTCTTAAAGATCTATTTTATTTATCTGAAATACAGAGTTACAGATAAAGGTAAAGGCAGAGAGAGAGAGAGAGAGAGAGAGAGGTCTTCCATCTTCCATCTGCTGTTTCACTCCTCAATTGGGCAAAAGGCCAGAGCTGAACTGATCGAAGCCTGGAGCTCCTTCAGGGTCTCCCACGTGGGTGCAGGGGCCCAAGGACTTGGATCATCCTCTACTACTTTCCCAAGTCATAGTATAGAGGTGGATCGGAAGTGGAATACCCAGGACTTGAACCGGCACCCATATGGGATGCTGGCATTGCAGGCTGGGGCTTTAATCCACTTTGTCAAAGTGCCAGCACCAACAATTAACACTCATGTATGACGTCAGTGATCACCCAATGCTCTTGCCATGAGTTGAGTGGGCTATGGAAGCCTTTCGAGATAACAGTCTCCATCAGTATGTAGGCAAGGCCAAAGGCAAAGTGGAAGTTCTCTCCTCCCTTCAGAGAAAAGTACCTCCTTCTTTGATGGCCCCTTCTTTCTCACTCACGGAGATCCTTCATGTAAGATTTTTTTTTTTTTTTGCCACAGTGTCTTGGCTTTCCATACCTGAAATGCTCTCATGGGCTTTTCAGCCAGAATAGAATGCCTTAAGTGCTAATTCAGAGATCAGATTGCTATTTAGTGCATTTGTCATTCTATGAGTTTGCTGTGTGAACTGCTCTCCATGTTGGCGCATTCTCTCCTTTTTATGTCTATCTATTCTTATTACTCGACACTAGATCATATTTATATAATCCCTTTAATACTTAGTTCTATCTAGTTGCTCACTTTAAAATTGGAGATGGCATTTTTACCACTCAGGTTAATGGGATTTGCGGTCCTATGGGAAGTTTTTTTTTTAATGTACACTTAGAAGTAAGTCCAGGAGTCGGCGCCGTGGCGCACTAGGTTAATCCTCCGGCTGCAGAGCCAGCATCCCATATGGGCACTGGTTCTAGTCCCAGTTACTCCTCTTTCAGTCTGGCTCCCTGCTGTGGCCTCGGAAAGCAGTGGAGGATGGCCCAAGTCCTTGAGCCCTGGCACCCACATGGAAGACCAGGAAGAAGTACCTGGCTCCTGATTTCAGATCAGCACAGCTGTGGCTGTTGCGGCCATCTGGGGAGAGAAGTAATGGAAGGAAGACATTTCTCTCTGTCTCTCTCCCTCACTGTCTATAACTCTACCTGTCAAATAAATAAATAATATATTTTTAAAAAATGAGAAGTCCAGAGGCATGTATGCAGAACTATAGAGTTTTATAGTTACAAACTTCCTCCTCCCTCTCTTATTTCCATTCTTATTTTGTCCCGAGATCTATATTTCAATTGACTTTATACACATCTGAATAATTCTATGTGAGGGAAAGATTTGAAACAATGGTATTCAAAAAGAAAAAAAAGAAAAAGGAAAAGAAAAATAGAACTGTCCTCAACAGTCATGACAAGGGCTGTTCAGGTAATTAATTGCTTTTCAAAGTGTTCAAAGTGTCAGTTTCACTTTTTTAGGTTTCCTTTTAGGTGTTCTGTTAGTTCTCACTGATCAGAGAGAACATATGGTATTTGTCCCTTTGGGACTGGCTTATTTCACCAAGTATGTTTATTTTTCTAGAATCATTCATTTTGTTGCAAATTGCTAGATTTCATTTTTACAGCTGTGCAGTATTCCATAGAGTATCTATCCCAAAATTTCTTTATCCAGTCTTCACTTGATGGGCATTTAGATTGCATCCATGTCTTAACTATTGTGAACTGAGCTGCAATAAACATGAGGGTGCAAATAAATGTTTTTATTTGTTTTTATTTCCCTTGGGTAAATTTCTAGGAGTGGGATAGATGGATCATATGGTAAGACTATTCAGATTTCTGAGGTATCTTCAAAATATCTTCCATATTGGTTTTACCTGTTTACATCCCCACAAACAGTGGATTAGGGTGCCTTTTCCCCAACGTCATCACCAGCACTTTTGATTGTTGATTTCTGTATGTAAGCCATTCTAGTTGGGGTGAAGTTAAACTTCATTGTGTTTTTGATTTGCATTTTCAGGACAGCTAGTGATCCTGAGCATTTTTTAGTGTGTCTGCTAGCAATCTGGATTTCCTCTTTTGAAAAATGTCTGTTTAACTCCCTTGCCAATGTAGTAACTGAATAGTTTGTTTCGCTATTGCTGAGTTTCTTGATCTCTTTATATATTCTGGTTATTAATCCTTTACCTGTGCCATAGCTTGCAAATAATTTTCTACCATGCTTTCTGTTGCCTCTTCACTATCCTGACTATTTATTTTAGAGTACAGAATCTTCTCAACTTGATGCAATTTCATTTGTGAATTTTGATTTGATTGCTTATGCCTCTTGGGTATTTTCCAAGAAGTCTTTGCCTATGCAAAGATTGAATTCTAGTGTTTCTGTTCTGTTCCATTGGTCTATCCACCTTCTTTTTTTTAACCTATACCAAGCTGTTTTGATTATAACTGCTTTGTAATATATATCTTGATATCTGGTACTGTAATGCCTCCAGCTTTCTTTTTGTGGTGTAAGATTCTTTTAGCTATTCAGTGTCTCCTGGGTTTCCAAATTAATTTCAGCATAATTTTTTCTAGATTTGAGAATAATGCCTTTGTCATTTTAATTGGTATTTAATTGAATCTGTAAATTGCTCTCAGAAGGATGGGCATTTTGATGATATTGATTCTTCCAATCCATCAACATTAAGGTTTTTTCCATTTTTTTGCATCTTCTTCTATTTCTTTCTTTAGTGTTTTGTAATTTGCATCATAGAGATCTTTGACTTCTTTTGTTAAGTTTATTCCTAGGTATTTGATTTTTTTGTAGCTATTGTGAATGGGATTGAACTTAGAAGTTCTTTCTCAGCTGTGACACTGTTGTATATGCAAAGGCTGTAGGTTTTTGTGTACTGATTTTATACCCTGCTACTTTTCCAAACTTCTGTGAGTTCCAATAGCCTCTCTTTTTGTTTTTTACTTATATATTTTTTGACAGGCAGAGTTAGACAAAGAGAGAGAGAGACAGAGAAAGGTCTTCCTTTTTCCGTTAGTTCACCCCCCAAGTGGCCACTACAGCCGGCACATTGCAGCCGGCGGGCTGTGCTGATCCGAAGCCAAGAGCCAGGTGCCTCCTCCTGGTATCCCATGCGGATACAGGGCCCAAGTCCTTGGGCCATCCTCCACTGCACTCCCGGGCCACAGCAAAGAGCTAGACTGGAAGAGGAGCAACCGGGACAGAATCTGGCACCCTGGCCAGGACTAGAACCCAGGGTGTTGGTGCCACAGGCGGAGGATTAGCCTAGTGAGCCACAGCACCGGCCTCCAATAGTCTCTTGGTGGAGTCCTTTGGATCCCCTATTTATAGGATCGTGCCATCTGCAAATAAGAATAGTCTGACTTTCTCTTTCCTGATTTGAATCCCTTTGATTCATTTTTCTTGTCTAATGGCACTGGCTAAAACTTCCAGGACAATATTGAATAGCAATGGTCAGAGTGGGCATCTTCAGTTTGTTATGTGATGTATCACATTGATTGATTTGTGAATGTTGAACCATCCCTGCATACCAAAGATAAATCCCACTTGGTCCAGGTGGATAATCATTCTGATGGATTCCATTGGCCAGAATTTTGTTGAGGAGTTTTGCCTCTATGTTCATCAGGGAAATTGGTCTACAGTTCTACTTCTCTGTTGCGTATTTTCCAGGTTTAGGAATTAAGGTGATAGTGGCTTCACAGAAAGAATTTGGGAGGATTCCCTCTCTTTCAATAGTTTTTAATAACTTGAGAAGTGGAGTTAGTTCTTCTTTTAATGTCTGGTAGAATTCAACAGTGAAGCCATCTGGTCCTGGTCATTTTTTTGTTGTTGGGAAGGCTTTTATTACTGCTTCTATTTATGTCTGGTATTGATTTATTTCTGATATTGGGTCTGTTTATGCTTTCTATGTCTTCATGGTTCAATTTAGGTAAGTTATATGTGTCTAGGAATTGATGCATTTCTTTCAGGTTTCCCAGTTTGTTGGAATATAGCTCTTTATAGTAATTTATGATGATTCTTTTTATTTCTGTGGTGTCTGTTGTTAAATTTCCTTTTTAATCATTTATTAATTTGGGTCTTCTCTCTCTTTTGTTGGTTAGTTGGGCCAATAATGTGTCAATTATTTTTTTTTTTTAAAAACCAGCTCTGTTTTCCTGATCTTTTGTATTTTTTTGTTTCAATATTTTGATTTCTCCTCTAATTTTTTCTTTTCCCCTGCTAGTTTTGTGTTTGGATTGTTGTTGTTATTCTAGGTCCTTGAGGTCCATTAATAGCTCATTCACTTGGTTTCTTTCCAATTTCTTGATGTAGACACAAGCTGTTATAAACTTTCCTCTTAACGCTGCTCTTGCTGTATCCCATAAGTTTTGATATGTTGTACTGTCACCTTCATTTGTTTCCAGATTTTTTTAAATTTCTTCTATGACCCACTGTTTATTCAGGAGCATGTTGTTCAATCGCCATGTGTTTTCATATGTTGTAAAGGTTCCTGAATTCCTGATTTCCAGTTTCATTGCATTGTGGTCTGAGAAGATGCATAGTATGATCTCCATTTTCTTGAATTTGCTGATATTGCTTTATGGCCTAGCATGTGGTCGATATTAGTGAAAGCTCCGCGTACTAGGGAAAAAATGTGTATTACATGGTTGTGGGGTGGAAGGCTCTGTAGATATCCACTAGGTCTATTTAGTCTGTAGTGTCAAATAACTCTGTTGATTCCTTGTTGATTTTCTGTCTAGTTCATCTATCTATTACTGACAGTGGGGTATTGAAGTCCTCCATTACTTACTGTATTTGAGGCTATCTCTCCCTGTGAATCAATTAACATTTCTTTTAGATAGCCAGGTGCCCTGTAATTGGGTGCATATACATTTATAACAGTCACATCTTCCTGTTAAATTGCTCCTTTAATTATTATATAGAGCCCTTGTCTCTTTTAATAGTTTTTGTATTAAAGTTTACTGTGTCTGATATAGAAATGGCTATACCAGCTCTTTTTTGGTTTCTGTTGGCATGGATTACCTTTTTCCATTCTCTCACTTTCAGTCTTCTTTCATCTTTGTTGGTAAGATGTGTTTCTTAAACCAGCAGATAGATGGGTTTTCTTTTTTAATCCAGTCAGACAGTCTGTGTCTTTTAACTGGGGAGCAGAGACCATTTACATTCAGGCTGACTTGCTGAGTACAGACTTTGCACTGCCATGTTTCCTTGCATAGTCATAATTTCAGTTTTTGTGTTTCTTTTGGGATTTCACTGGGTCATTTTGTGCATTCATCTTCTTTCATGGTGATGGTCCTATTTCTGTGTATCTGGGTCTAGCACATCCTTGAGCATTTTGTAGGGCTGGGTGAGTAGTTATGAATTCTTTAAGTTTCTGTTACTCATGAAAGATCTTTATTTCTCTTTCATTGATAAATGAGAGCTTTGCAAGGTACAGTATTGTGGGTTTACATTTTTTTTTCTTAAAAGTTTGAATATTTCTCACCATTCTCTCCTTCCCTATAGGATTTCTGAAGAGAAGTCCAGAGCGAGTCTAATTGGATTCCCCCTAAATGTGGTTTGGAATTTCTCTTGTTTGCATTTTAAGATCTTCTCTGTATGTTTTACTGTGGAAAGTTTTACCACAATGTGTCGTGGTGAAGATCTTTTCTGTTGTGTCTATTGGGAGTTCTGTGTATCTCCTGCACTTGTATGTCTCTTTCTTTCTCCAGATTTGGAAAGTTTTCTGTTATTATTTCATTAAGAAGGCCTTCCAATCCTTTCTCTTTTTCCACACTTTCTGGAACTCCTGGGATCTGTATGTTGAGTCGCTTGATATTATTTTGTAAATTTCCAACTGTTTTTTTAAGTTTCCTGATTTCTTCATTTTTATAGTCTGACTGTAATATTTTCAGAAAATTGTCTTCTAGTTAAGATATCCTTTCTTCTGTCACACTTATTCTGCTGTTAAGGCTTTCCACTGTTTTTTATTTAATCTACTGAATTCTTCATTTCTAGTATTTCATTCTGACTTCTCTTTATTATCTCAATTTCTTGGGAACACTTTTCAAACAAATCATGAATTTGCTTCTGATTGCTTTCAAGTACTCTGACGATTAATTTTCTGAATTCCGTTTCTGGCATATCCTCAATCTCTTCATCTCCAACTTCTGGTATTTAAGAGTGTAGTGTTCCTTTGAGGGGCTCTTATTGTCTTCTTATTCTTATTTCAGGATTTTGCTTTGTTTTTGGTGTGTGTGTGTATGTGTATTTATAAATTTGTCTGGAGAATTTCTCTTGTGAGATTTCTCTGATATGAGCTGCTACATGATAGTGCATTTCAAGTGGAAGCACAAAGCATCATCTACTAGAACCTTATTCACTTGTCAATCATGGTGGGGGCTGGTATGAGCTTTGGTGCACTTAGCAACTTACTGAGGCCTGGCCCACTTCTCAATGATTGAGGGAATGAGCTCATTTGTTGCACAGCTTGTGTGGTGAAGAAGATGTTCCTCTGAGATTTTGGGGACCTCGCTCCTGGGTGGAGGTTGTGATGGGGTGGCTCCTGCATTTGATGGGTGTGTGAAAACATTCAAGATGGCTTCTCTCGGCCAGCTGCAGGTCTGGAAGGGGAGGAAGAAGGAGGGAGATGGACCAGGGAGTGCATCACCTTTCTGTCTTTCTATACCTTCTCTTTTTTTCCCACGTGGAACTTCAAAAGCAATTCACCTATCTCTCCCTCCTGCTGCTACTCACAGCACCATGGACCCCCAGTTCCCATTTAACCTGGTCTTCTGGAGGTAGATGCCCTCCAGCCTGATAATCCTAGCCTCCTGCAACTTCTCTGTTTCTCCTCCTTATTTGCTCATTCAGCATGGCTCTTCCCAGTCTGTGTTGGCCTCCTGGTTTCCCATAATAATTTACCCTTGACTCTATTTCTGTTGTGTAAATTCTCTCCCTTCTAAATATTTTTCTCCATGTGACTCGGATCATCCTATTGCTAAGCCTCCATCTTGGCACCAGTTTCTATAAACTTCCCTCCCTATACTGCTTTTGCTATTTCCCATAAGTTTTAACAAGATGTACTGTCTTGATTTGTTTCCAGAAATTTATTGATTTCTCTTTTGATTTCTTCTATGACCCACTGTTCATTTACTAGTGTGTTGTTCAGTCTCTACACGTTTACATATGTTCTAGAGATTCTTGAGTTGTTGATTCCCAGCTTCAATTCACTGTGGTCAGAGAAAAGGCATGGTGTGATTTAATTTTTTCTGAATTTGCTGAGAATTCCCTTATGGCCTAGCATATGGTCTATCCTAGAGAATGTCCAATACACTGATGAGAAGAATGTGTATTCCTTAACTTAGGGACAAAAGGTTTCATAGATATCAGTTAGGTCCATTGGTCCATAGTGTCAATTAATTCTATTGTTCCCTTGTTGGTTTTCTGTCTAGTTGATCTATCCATTGATGAAAGTGGGGTGTTGAGGTTCCCTTTTACTGTTTTATTGGAGTCTATGTCTCCCTTTAGATGCTTTAATAATCCTTTAAAATAGCCAGGTACCCTGGCATTGGATGCATACACAATTATTATAGTCACATCTTCCTATTTAATTGATAGCTTATTCATTACAAAGTGCCCTTCTTTATCTCTTTTCACAGTTTTTGTGTTAAAGTCTATTTTGTCTGATTATGATGGTTACGTATGCCCTTTTTTATTTTCTGTTAGCATGAAATATCGTTTTCCATCCTTTCATTTTCAGTTTGTATGTATCTTTGTTCGTGAGGTGTGTTTATTTAAAAAAAAAAAAAGATGTATTTATTTATTTGAAAGGCAGAGTTACAGAGAGACAGAGACAGAGAGGGGGAGGGGGTTGGGGGGAGACAGAGAGTTCTAGGACTCAAACCAGCACCCAAATGGGATGCTGGCAATGCAAGCGGCAGCTTTTACCTGCTATTTGTCAATGCTGGCCTCAAGGTGTGTTTCTTGTAGGCAGCAAATAGATTGGTCTTATTTTTAAATCCATCCAGTCTGTATCTTTTAACTAGAGAGTTTAGGCCATTTATATTCAATGTTACTATTGATAAATAATGACTTGGCCCTGCCACTTTTCCATAAACATTCTTATTGTTTACATTGTACTTTCCTGGGAGATTTTCTGCCTTCACATTCTTTCAAAATGATGACTGTATTTCTATGTTTTTACATACTTAAGCATCTTTTGTAAGGCTGGATGTATAGTGACAAATTCTTTCAATTTCTGTTTGTTATGGGAGTTCTTTATTACACCTTCATTCACAAATGAGAGTTTTGTAGGTTGCAGTATTCTGGGTTGATAGTATTTTCCCTCTCTAAAGAATAGGATGATGTCTCTCCATTCTCTCCTAACCTGTAGAGTTTATGATAGAAATCAGCTATAAGTCTAATTGGAGATCCTCTGAAAGTTATCTGGCATTTCTGTCCCATACATTTCAGAATCTTTTCATTTTCTTGACAAAAGTATGCCTACAATGTGTCATGGCAAAGATTTTTTCTGGTCATCTCTGACGTGCTTCCTGTACTTGGATGTCATTTTCTTTCTTCAAACTGGGGACGTTTCCTGTAATTATGTCAGTAAATTGGCCTTCTAATTCATTCTCTCTTTTTACTCCTTCAGGAATTCCTAAATCCTGCATATTGTTTGATAAAATTCATAAATCTCCAATTTTGTTTTTATAATTGTTTTTTTTCTGGTATGACTGAAAAATTTCCAAAGATTTGTCTTCTAGCTCAGATATCCTTTCATGTGACATGTCAAGTCTATTCTTAAGGCTTCCATCACATTTTTTACTTGATCTATGAATCTTCATTTCTAATATTTCATTTGGATTTCTGTTTAAAAATCTCAATATCATGGAAAAATTATTCATTCATGTCATATATGGATTTCTTTAATTTGTGGATTTGCATCCCATTGCTTCTGAGTAATTCTATGATTAATCTTTTGAATTCCATTTTAGGCATTTCAACAATCTCTTCATCCTCACTTTCTAATATTGAAGTGTTTTTGTGTCCTTTTGGAGACATCCTATTCATTATTCTTTTTCCTTGGGTTTCTGTGCTTATTTTTAGGTATCCATGAAGATATTTGTTGATTTTTTTTCCTCTGATGGCTTTTATCTATGTATATTTCTCTGTGACTTATGGAATGTTTGCACTTTCAGTGGTGTGTGCTGGGTGTGGCCAGGAAACTCTGGTAACTGCTGCAAGAGGAAACAAGTATCCAGTTGCCAACCACAGTGGACATGATAGATCATCTCTTGTTAACATAAGGAAGGGTATGGTCATCTCTTCTGGTGTAGTCACACCCTCAAGTCCTCTCTTCCAAGGTGATCAATGCCTGCGTTTTAGTCTTCAGTGGGTGCAATTCTGATCTGTACTGCCATATGAACCACAGAAAGGATCTCTGCAGTCCTCACAGTGAGCATGCATCCCACTGCAGTGACCCACTCCAGACAAGCAGGAGCTCTGAGATTTGGAGTCCCACACAGTGATTGCCCAGAGACCCAGCTACATTCTGCACCCTTTCTTGCAGTCACAGAATCCTCAGTCTCAGCATAGAAGGTTCCCACAGTCATGGGGTGCTGAGGATCTGCTCTGTCATGCTGGCCTGTCCAATCCACAGAGGGGTAGACGTTCCCACAGTCTGCTGCTTGTGGGTGCTCCACCTAAGTGGGTTCAGTCTCGGAGCCAGTGACATGTTGGGAAACCAGGGGTGCTTCATAGTCCTACTCAGTGCCCAGATCCCTGACAATCCTCTCAGCTAGACTCAAAATCAGGGGGGGGGATGCAGATTGTTCCCTCTGGTAGAATCTCTAGATCAAAGGTATACACAAGAACCTCTAACCAAATGATGACTTCTCCTTTTGAACCAACACTCTGCTATGGTATGTCACAATATCCAGCCTGTTTGATAAAATTAACAGTTATGTATTCCTTTGTTATTAAGGGATAAGAATTATAAATAATGGAACGTAATACTCATCTTCAAATACTTTATAAAAATACCAAAATAAGTAAAAATATTATCTGTAATGATAAGTGCTTGAATTAATGAAAAGCAAAACAAGAAAATAAAGGTATAAATTCAAACTTTTGTGGTTTGAAATAACTAATAGGATAGAAAAAGCTTACAAGTACTTAAAGAAAAAGGAGAGCCAATATATGACAATAATAATGAGAGAGGAGATAGAACATTTTGTAGAGAAAATATTAAAAAAAAAGTTATCTGAGAATATAAAAGAATTTGACTGCAATGCCTTTATAACCCTAAAGAAAAGAATAATGTTCTAAAATTAATATGAATTACCACTATCAAGCCAAAAATGGAAGATCTGAATAAAGCAAATACTTTAAAGTCAACTGAAATATGATCAATGATCTTCCTTTTCAAAAGGCACCTAGACCACAAGATTTACCTAAACTTTAAAGAAAAATAATTGTAATATTTAATTAAATTTCCTGAACCATGGAAAATAATAGAAAACGCTTTATTTTATAAAACCAACCTGATCTTAACTGCAAAACTTGATAAAATATTTCAAAATATTCAGACTTATGTTACTTATGAAAATAAGAGAAAACATTTTAAATAAAATATTACCAAATAGAATCCAGAAGGATTCTTAAAATTTTTGTCAAGTACATTTATTCTAGCCAAGTTGTTAAAATGACAATCTATTAATAAATTATATGGAAACAAAATATTAAAATCAGACATATGATCAATTTATTTAAATGGGCATTAGATTTTATAAGACGACCATTTCTAACCAAAAATTCCATACAATAGATACACTGAACAATACAACAGAAAAAAAGGATCCCTAAGTAAATCTAGGCAAATATAGTCATTTCATAGAGTAATATACACTTAACTATGGAGATATTCTGTGAGACACAACTTTAGATGATTCTTGCCATTGTACAAACATCATAGAATGTTCTTAGGCAAACCTAGATGGTGAATGTCAATCATTTAATATGCTCTCGATGTAAGGAAGAGACACAGTAAATGTCAGATGTATGAGTAATCTGGTAGTATTTTAGAGTAAACTTTTTTTATGGAAGTAGGAGTATATCCAATACATATGTGTATGTGCATGTGTGTGTGTGTGTGTGTGTGTGTGTGTGTGTGTATGGGAGGTAGACAGAGAATTAGAGAACTTCATTTGCTGGTTCACTCCCCATATTCTCAGGAACCAAGAATTCAATCCAGGTTTCCCCTTTGTGTAGCAAGAGCCCAAGTCCTGGAGCCTCCCAGGAGGTACATTAGTAGAAAGCTAGAATCAAATATGGAACACAGGCACTTTGATTTGGAATGGGGATGTCCCAAGGGGTATCTTAACAACCGTGACAAATGCCCAATCCAGACTGCAGTGTAAAATAGCAATAAAAAGTAAACTTGGCCGGTGCCACAGCTCAATAGTCTAATCTTCCGCCTAGCAGGGCTGGCACACCGGGTTCTAGTCCCGGTTGGGGCGCCAGATTCTGTCCCGGCTGCCCCTCTTCCAGGCCAGCTCTAAGCTGTGGTCAGGGAGTGCAGTGGAGGATGGCCCAGGTACTTGGGCCCTACACCCCACAGGAGACCAGGAGAAGCACCTGGCTCCTGCCATGGGATCAACGTGGTGCGCTGGCCGCAGTGCGCCAGCCACGGCAGCCATTGGAGGGTGAACCAACGGCAAAAGGAAGACCTTTCTCTCTGTCTCTCTCTCTCACTGTCCACTCTGCCTGTTTAAAAAAAAAAAAAAGTATACTAGACACAGAGGCCTGCACTGGGGCCTCTTATGGGGGCCAGTTCGAGTCCCCACTGCTCCACTTCTGATCCATCTCTCTGCAATGGCCTCTGTACACGTGTGGGAGGTTCCTGGCTCCTGGCTTTGGATAGGTGCAGCTGCGGCCAACTAGGGAGTGAGCCAGTGGATGGAAGACCTCTCTCTCTCTTTCTGCCTTTCCTTTCTCTGTGTAATTCTTTCAAATTAATAAATAAATATTTTTTTAAAAAGTGTATTAGACACATAAATCAATAACATACCAGCTTATGGTAATTATCAACTATCATGTACTGTACATAATTGTGTGTATATTTTTTTTACAACTGGCAGTACCATTGTTTGCTTCCATTAGCATCACCTTGGACACTTGAGTAATGTGTAGTGTTATGGCATTTCCACAGCAAGGCTGTCGCCACGAAACAGGATTTGTTCAGCTTTCTTATAATCTTATGAGCCATCATCATACATTCTGTGGTCATCATGGACCAAAACATTGTTACACAGTATATGGCTGTTTATAGAAAAGTATTTTCACCTAGTGGTCAAAAGGTAGTAAGTGGGGCCAGCATCATGGCACAGCAGGTTAAGCCACCGCCTGTGATGCAGTCATCCCACACTAGAGCACCAGTTTTAGTCCTAGCTGCTGTGTTTCTGGTCCAGTTCTCTGCTTATGTGCCAGGAAAACAAGAGGAAGATGGGAGACCCAATTTGAGTTCCATGATTCTAGCTTTCGGCTGGCCCAGCCCTGGCAATTACAATCATTTGGGGAATGAAGCGTTGGATGGAAGCACACATGCATTCTCTCTCTCTCTCTCTCTCTCTCTCTCTCTCTCTCTCTCTCTCTTTTCATGTAACACAGGCACTTAATTGGCATTTTAACCACTAGGCCAAACACCTGACCCTCCTCCCCCTAAAAACAGGTTTAATAGTTGAGTCCTTTCTTCAGAATAGGAAGGAGAAAGAAAATAAAGGACAAATACTTATATACCTCATTATGTGCTGCTTTTTATACTCAAAGGTACATCATTAAAATGTTTCTGGAAAATGAAATTAAAAGATAAATGTATTTGATTTAGGGTAAAATAATGTTTGAAATCTATTCATGGTTTTTTTCATAATAAGTATTTTCCATGAACTGTTTGAAGATCCTTCATATGCATGGATTTCAAAAATCCTTACACCTAAAACTTACCATTTAACTCTATTTATCCATGTACTTTATAAAGTTCCCTTGCATGTATTCTCCTATTATTATGATCTAGGTGTTTTTACAATCTCCACCAAATGTAATGGTATCAGGAGGTAGGGTCTTTGGGAAGTAATTAGGTTTAAGTTAGGTTATGAGGGTGGTGCTTCCATAATGGGACTGATGTCCTTACAAGACAAGGCTAAGACTACATCAATACCTCTCCCCAACTGCCAACACACAAACACTTGAGGATACAGCAAGAAGGCAGTCACCTGCTTGCCAGAAGGAATGCCCTCACCATATGTTGAATCATCTAGCCTCCTTATCTTGAACTTTCCACATTCTAGACTACTGTAAGAAATAAACGTGGGCCAGCGCTTTGGTGTAGTGGGCAAAACCTACACCTGTGGCACAAGCATCCCATATGGACTCTGGTTTAAGTCTCGGCTATTCCTCTTCCAACCCAGCTCTCTGCTATGGCTTGGGAAGGCAGTAAAGGATGGCCCAGGTTTTTGGGCCTATGCACATGCATGGGAGACCCAGATGAAGCTTCTGGCTCTTGGCTTTGGATTGGTCCAGCTCTGGCCATTGCCACCATTTGGGGAGTGAGCCAGTAGATGGAAGACCTCTCTCTCTGTCTCTCCATCTCTCTGTCTGTAACTCTATCTCACAAATAAATAAATAATTTTTTAAAAAGGAAATAAACATTTATTCGGACTCCATTTATGGTATTTTGTTAAAGCAACCTAAGCTAAGACACCTATCAATTTTAGTAGGTATCATTCCAAATTATACAGTAGAAATAATATTAAAAGAGAGAGCTTGTCCAAGGTTCCACAGCTACTTGGTGGTGGAACCAGTTTTATTCAGTCAGTGCTCTTTGCTTCTCCCATGCTGTGTAGTATGAATATTAATGAAGCCATGCAATAATAAGAACAAAACTTAGTGGTTTTTCTAGCGAGAATGTCCAAACGTATTCTTCCTGAGATTGTCAATTGGTTCTTGCCGAGATTGTCAATCCACCTAGCAACAGTATTTATTCCTAGTCACCCTGCTTGTCGTAGGTACATAGTTATTTGCCTAGGTATTTTCATGAGGACTCTTGATATTCAATGAAATACTCTCAGGTTTTTCAGCTGAAGAACTGTGTAGAACCCAAAAGTTCCCCTTGATTGAAATTTCATCAATCATAAATTATCATTTGAGTTAAGGCATGAAAGTTTTTTGTAAAGTTATGCACTTTCTGTGTAGCAAGAATAATATTATGCACCCATCACTATCTCATTAGGTATTCTCTTGTAAGGGCTTATTTATTTTTATTTGAAAGGCAGAATTACAAATAGAAGAACAAGGAGGAAGAGGAGGAAGAGAGGAAGGGAGAAAGGGAGAAAAGTAGGAAGGAAGGGTGGGAGGGGAGGGAGAGAGGGAGAGAGGGGGAAAGAAAATTAATTTCTTCCATCTGCTTGATTACTCCCAAAATGGTCGCAATGGCCAGTGCCGTGACAGACTGAAGCCAGGAGCCTGAAGCTCCATCCAGGTCTCCCACTTGGGTGTAGGAGTTCCAGCATTGGGCTATCTTCTGATAATTCCCAGGTGCATTAGCAGGGATATGGATCAGAAGTGGAGTAGCTGGGACTTGTACCATCACTCGTATAGGTGGCATTGCAGGTGGTAGCTTAACCCACTGCAACACAACGCTGGCCCAACAATATCCTTAAATAATGTAAGTTACCTCAAATTCAGAGATGATAATCTAAGAGAATCAGCCAATTGTCTCAGAAATCCTTGAAGAAGAAGGTTATAATGATTAAAGCAGGTGAGTAAATTAGGAAAGAAGCATAAGGAACGGTGATAACAGAAAACAGACAATTCGCGGCATAGGAAATAAGTGTAAGACTGTTAAAGCTGAGGAGGAGTTCTCAAAACAAATTTCTCACATCCCGCAGTATTGTTGAAGGCTAGTTTTGTCCTCATTTAGTACTTCCAACTATCAGTAACTTGAGAGGCAGTTTGTACTGTCCTATGGGAAGCTCTCTGAAGTGAGAACAGCATTCTGTGTGAGTCTTACAAGAACATGAAGAGGACTTTTTCTATATTAGAGGCATATATTCTTATTCTGCTGAAATTAGTCTCAATAGATAATATACTCCTTTAAAAATGCAAAAAATAGCAACAGAGCAAAAGTAGATACATTGAGCAGAGTCATAATATGTAATAATTTATTATTAAAATCAGATATCATTTTAATAAGATTTTATTCATCCCAATACCCTAGTTTTGAGTTTTTATATTTTATTCACATTATTTGAGTTAATGTATTTTTTCACAAAACCATAAGGGTCTTAAACCATCCCAGATATTCATTGGCATTGTCCAGTGGTTTTCTTACAGGTCATCCCATATGCTATAGGGATTTTGCTTAAACTATTACCCCAGCTCCCACAGAGCAAGTCTCTGACACAAGTCAGTTTCAGTTGCAAAGATTCCAAAAGGTCATGAAATGCTCTACTTGACAGGATTCTGAATCCAACCAATCTCGTGAGCCCTGATTGTATGCCCACTTGTTTGGCCTTTCATTCTCTCTCATCTTGACCTCATTGCAACTGCCTTCTAGTAATCTCCTCGATTCCAATTAGAACCCACAGTCTGATCACATAATAATAATTGTTTTGCAACATACACCACATGAATTTTCACTATCACATTTATAAGTTCAAAGTCATAAACACAATATCCAAGGTCTCTACTATGTAGTCCTTGATGATTGCCTTGTTCTCATTTCTCTTTACTCTCTCCCTATATCTGCTCCAGCCACACTGGCTTC
The DNA here is from genome assembly GCA_949820135.1 of Sylvilagus floridanus. Classification (NCBI taxonomy): domain Eukaryota; kingdom Metazoa; phylum Chordata; class Mammalia; order Lagomorpha; family Leporidae; genus Sylvilagus; species Sylvilagus floridanus. The sequence continues at coordinate 25,482,648 of OX463238.1, read as the reverse complement.
CTTGAGGTCTCTCACCATTATCCTGTCCTAAAAAACTTGTTCCTTCCCATAGTAATCTTTATGAGTTTCTCCTTTCTTCTTTGTGAGACCAGTTCAATTGCCAACTGATAGGAAATGATTTTCCTAATTACCTTTAGACAGAAGTCCTCAACTTACACTCTTAACTTGCTTGAGTTTTCTTCATAGCACTTACTACTGATTTTATATCATCTTCTACTACAATATAAGCTTCTGGGAGGCAGGAAATTTGCTTTATTCATACTATACCAATGGAACATAGATTAGATAGATAGAACATAGACAGATGTGATAGAGATAGAGAGAGAGAGAGAGAGATAGATAGCGATATAGATGACAGAGATAGGGAGAGGGAGAGGGAGAGGGGGAGGAGGAGAGGAAGAGGGAGAGGGAGAGGGAGAGGGAGAGGGAGAGGGAGAGGGAGAGGGAGAGGGAGAGGGAGAGATCTTCTATCCACTTGTTCACTCCCCAAATGGACCCAACAGCCAGGACTGGGCCAAACCATAGCCAGAAGATGCATCAGAGTGTCCCACATGGGTGGCAGGGGCCCAGGTGCTTGGGCCTCATCTGCTGCTTTTTCCAGGCCACAAGCAGGGAGTTGGTTTGGAAGTGGATCAGCCAAGACATGAACTGATGCCAATATTGGATGTCTGTATTAGAAATAGTGCTTTCCTGCTGTGCCACAACACCAGCCTCAAATCAGAAGATTTACCTTTAAGGATCTGCGTGTAAAGTTCACACTAACTCATTTCAAGTGATAAGAAAAATGGTAACAGGCATTTGAGAAGATATTTTCTTGATTTTATATTATAAATTCTGTATGCTTCAACATTGGAAAATACTGTAATCCTTACTCATTGTTTTTCCTTCCTTAAAACCTACATCTTTTTCTTTGTTCCTCCCTCTTACTTTAACCCCACTTCCTGTTCTTCTCCTCTTCCTTTTCCCCTTCAGCAATAATTATAAACCTTCAAATAATCTAATCCCAAGGATACAAAAAGGCAAAAGACAATGATCCAATCAACCTAGTTTTAAAAGCAATGTGAAAGTGGCAAAACATATAGTAAACATATTGGTAAAACAAACCTGTATTTTTAATTTCAGTAAATTCACTTCTAACCATAAATTTTTTAAAAGATTTATTTATTTTATTTGAAAGGCAGAGTTACAGAGAGGCAGAGGCAGAGAGAGAGACAGAGGTCTTTCATCTGCTGCTTCACTCTCCAGATGACTGCAACAGCCAGAGCTGCGCTAATCCAAAGCCAGGAGCAAGGAGCCAGGAGCTTCTTCCAGGGCTCCCATGTAGGTGCAGGGACTCAAGGACTTGGGCCACCCTCCACTGCTTTTCCAAGCCATAGCAGAGAGCTGGATTGGAAGTACAGCAGCTAGGACTCGAACCAGTGCCCATATGAGATGACAGTACTGCAGGTTGCGGCTTTACCCTCTATGCCACAGCACCAGCTCCACATAAAAATTTATAATTAATGACTTCTTGATTGTAAGTTGGAAACCAACAGTTTTTGAAATTCATTATATGTAGCACAAAAGGAGCTTGGCCCCATAGAGGAGATAAAATACTGGTCACCATTCTACTTTATTTTTAACAATCAGAATAATTTCTCTCTTTAATATTTAAACATTCTGAATAAATAGTCAATTTCTGCTGATTAAAAACAGACATTGACCAGGTACTTATTATTAACTTTCCTATGAACACACTGGTTACAGCAGGAGTCTGAATAACAAAACTGGTCATTGAAGACACATTGTTGACCACGTGAGCCCACAATAGACAGGAGCTTTACCTGCAGCATGGCCAGGTTCTCTATTACCTCATTCATTTGAATTATAATCTGATTTAATCCCTGCTCAACTCTCCCTTTTGTCCGGTAACTCAGACTTGACTGACTCTGTAAACATTTCCTAGATTCACCAGATAAAACTGCAAGAAACTATTTGAATATGCTTCTGTAGTTACAGCCTGGGAATACAGGAAAGCTAAAAGTGCCTTAAAACATATATAAACAACTTGCAAACTCAGTAAGTACAATCACTACCATCCTTTAGGAGTCTGGTAAACAAAGGTGATGCTGGTATAATACCAGAGTCCACCAGGCATCCTCACTGCCTACAAAGTGAGACACAAATCTACAAGATATGCTGCAGGTTTGTAATCATAAGCCTTAACAAATCAGATAGGAAATTCATGGATAAAAAATCATTACTGGGTCTAGTAATGTGGTGTTGCTATTAAACCTGCTATTCACTACACCAGCATCCCTATGGGCAGCAGTTCGTGTCCTGTCTGTTCCACTTCTGATCCAATTCCCTGATGGTGTCCTGGAAAAATCAGCAGAAGATGGCCATGTGTTGGGGCCCTTGCCGCCCAGGTGGAAGACCCAGATGAAGCTCCTGACTTCATCCTGGCCCAGTGCTGACCACTGCAGCCAACAGGGGAGTGGAACAGGTTCTCCACAGGATTTCCTGACAGTGTCTCTAAAATTCTTAGGAGTAAGCTCTCTACGGAAGCTAATTTTATTTCTTTGTCTCATGAAAATTAAAAAGGGAGACTGAAATGGCTTACCCTTTATTATTGCTAGAACAATATGATTATAAGCTACCTTTTTACAATTTTCCCTATTCCATTGATTTCAGAGGAAGGTAGAGAAGATTTTACTCTTTTATTTTTTAATTTTTTTTTATTTGACAGAGTTAGACAGTGAGAGAAAGACAGAGAGAAAGGTCTTCCCTAGGTTGGTTCACCCCCCAAATGGCTGCTACTGCTGGCACACTGTGCCGATCCGAAGCCAGGAGACAGGTGCCTCCTCCTGGTCTCCAACGCGGGTGCAGGGCCCAAGCACTTGGGCCATCCTCCACTGCCCTCCTGGGCCACAGCAGAGAGCTGGAATGGAAGAGGAGCAACTGGGACTAGAACTTGGGGCCCACATGGGATGACAGCATCACAGGCGGAAGATTAACCAATTGAGCCTCAGCGCCAGCTCTGAAGATTTTTCTTTCATGCCTCTTTTCTTAGAATGAGTATGTTTCAGATTCTAAGATGGCTGAATAGGGGAAAGAAAGGCTGCTTTTTTTTTTATAGGCAGAGTGGACAGTGAGAGAGAGAGACAGAGAGAAGAAAGGCTGTTTTTAACTAGGGGATAATAGCAGAAGATTTGGGGAGGAAGTGCACTCCTAGAGAAGAATTGAAGAAAAGCCTGTAGTGGAAACTCTACAGAATGAAGAGGGGCACCATAGAGCAGTGTAGAAGGTGTGGACACACCAAAATGAGTGGGGACACCATACATGACCCCTGCATAGGAGCTGGAAGAGATGCCAGCTTTGGAGAGCAAGGTAAGAATAGTCTGTAGTAACTTGTGCCACTGATGGTATTAGCTGAGGGAGAGCATTGTGGACCACGATGTCTTTGAGTCCAGCCTGCAGCGCTAGCTGGGGGTGAGGTGGGGAGGCTATGGGGGGAGTGCTCCTGCCAAATCCAACAAAAGAAAAGCATGTTTCTTTTTCCCCATCAACCCACAAGGGCACATGGCAACTGGCAGAAAGAAAGCACAATTTTGACACCATTAGAGGCTGCAGCATCCTTTACAAAGGAGCTGAAATCAATGTCTGAAGAAAGGAGAGTCTCCTCAAAAAATTGTGCTGGAACTGATGAAATCCTTACATAGTATATATTGAATCGATCTTCTTTATATAAAGATAATTGCAAATGATTAAAAAATCTTGGTGTTAAACTGGAAATTGCATAGACAATTAATCAATTTTTTAAAAAAAAATCATGTAGGATCTCTGTCCTTAATGTGCTGTACATTGTGAATTAATACTATAACTAGTACTCCAACAGTATTATCATTTTGTGTCTCTATGCGAGGGCAAACCGTTGAAATCTTTACATAATATGTACTAAATTGATCTTCTGTGTATGAAGAGAATTGAAAATGAATCTTGATGTGAACAGAAGGGGAGAGGGAGCGGGAAAGGGGAGGGTGGGGGGAGGGAGGGAAGTTGTGGGGGGGGGAGCCATTGTGGTCCATGAGCTGTTCTTTGGAAATTTATATTCTTTAAATAAAAGCTTTATATAAAAAAATAAAAAAAAAATTGTGCTGGGAAAATTTGATCTCACTGTGCAGAAGTCTGAAACAAGATACCAACAACTCAAAATGGATCAAGGATCTACATCTACAACCTTATACCATCAAATTACTAGATGAGAACATCGGGGAAACTCTTCAAGATATTGGCATAGGCAAAGACTTCATGGAAAAGAATCCAGAAAGACAGGCAATCAAATCAAAAATTGACAAATGGGATTACATCAGCTTGAGAAGCTTCTGCATGGCAAAAGAAACACTCAACAAAGTGAAGAGGCAACTGACAGAATGTGAGAAAATATTTGCAACCTATGCAACTGATAAATGCTTAATAAGCAGAATCTATAAAAAGCTCAACTCAATAACAACAAAACAAATTATCCAGTTAAGAAATGTTCAAAGGACTGGAACAGGCATTTTTCAAGAAAGGAAATTCAGATGACCAACAGAAATATAAAAAATTATTCAGGATCACTAGCCACCAGGGAATTTCAAATCAAAACTTCAATGAGGTTTCACCTCACCCCAATTAGAATGACTGTCATACAGAAATCAACAAACAACAAATACTGGTGAGGATGTGGTGAAAAAGATACCCTAACCCACTGCTAGTACAGACATTGTGGAAGACAGTATGGAGATATGTAGCTCCAAAAGCTGAAAACACATATATAATATAACTCAGTCATCCCACTCCAAGGAATTTACCCATAGGTAATGAAATCATATTCCCATGCTTATTGCAGCTCAATTCACAATGGCTAAGATGGGAAATCAGCCCAGATTCATCAACTGATGACTGGATAAAGAAATTGTGGCATAGATAGTTAGATGGTATGGGCTAGATAGTTAGATGGTAGGGATAATGACATCCTGTCTTTTGCAAAAAAAAGTGGCTGCTACTATAAACCGTTATACTTAAGGAAATAAGCCAGTCCCAAGGAGACAAACAACATATGTTTTCTCTGATCTGTGGTAACTAATAGAGTACAAGAATGTAATGTATATGAACAAAACTGACATTTTGAGCTTTGACTTTTGTTTACAGCCCTTGTCTCTACTCTTGAGAAATAGTGAGGTTTTATTTTTCTTATTAGTATTTGTTGAATTATTTACTTAGTGGAGGGTTAAGCATATGATTATAAAGTCAACTGAAAGTATGTCATTGTAAAAATTAAAAGAAAGAATAAGAAAGGAAGGAGAGGGATAGTGGGAACATGAGCCACAGGGAGGGTAGGTTGGGAAGTATCACTATGCTCCTAAATCTGTATATATGAAATACAAGTACTTTGTTCTCCTTATATAAATAAAAATATATTTTAAATAAAGTTTTCAAAGAAAATAAAAGGGGAATAAGCCTTTCACATTAACAACTGGCTTCTATGCCAATTGGCCGCTTCCAACAAGAAGCTTGGTATTACAGATCTGAATCATAATGTTTCATTTCAATAACAGTAATAATTTATATGATGTATGATAGGCTTCACAGCATGGGAGCATCAGGTTGCCTTACTGAAGAAAGTACAATTTATTTTAAAAGCTTAATTGAGAAAAGCTCAAAAATGTTGATTAGTAAAGGTGACATGATGTGGACTGTGTGGAGCTGTAAAACTCATTATGACTATAAAGGACTGAAAAACCTAAGTCATTGGAAGTTTCTACTTCACTGTGAGAATTAATAGGATACTGGATCAAGAAGAATGTCAGGAGAAAGAGTTCTTAATTCTATGATTATGATGTCAGGATGATTATACTATATCAAAATTTTGCATTTCATAAGACTTTGTGATAAAATATTTTATATTAATATTTCTTTCATTTATCAGAGACTTGCATAGCAAAGCTGTTCTCACCAGGGAGTTCATATTCCTGATATTATAGTAATTTAATCAAATAAAACAAAGACTTGCTAGTGGAGCTCTGCATGATGGGAGTACTGGGTGTATAATCTTAATAAACAGTGATCTGACAAAAGAAGCCTACAGCCTTGCTCTCTAACTGACTTATGAATGTAATTATACCTTTATTGAAGTTACACCATTCTCAACCCCCTGCTGTTCCTGCTGTTTCTTAAAGATGGTTATTTTCTACTAAAGAAAACAGACAGACTTTAGAAGAATAACTGGTGCTAAGTAATATTACAAAATTCAGTCAGACACTCTGTAGAGCTTATATAACACTGGAATACATACTTCAACTCGAATAATAAAAGAGTCAAAGACTTTAAAATATGCAGAATGGCTAATTAGGGTAGCTTACTAATTGGAGCAACAACTCAGCTGACTGGTAAAGAGGAAAGAGAGTAAAAAATCATCCACTGGTCATGATCATTCCCAGGGGCTTTAGCAAGCTTTGCTAGGGTGAAAGAAAGCATTAACATAGTTAAATAATGTAGAATGAGATGGCATGTCAAGAATCATCTTTTAAAAGTGTTAGGGGAGACAGCATGAAGAATTATAGAGCAACTGCTTGGATTAGGTAGCTAAAGCAAGGTGATGACAGATCTTTCAGGGTTGCTCTTTTTCCCAAGGATTTGGTCTCTATTTTGTCTGGGGGTATTCAGCTCCGGGGGAAAAGTGCATAAATACCACCATACTGATTTATATCCTAAATCTAATTTGCATTGTACCTTTGGAAACTGATTTCCAATTGGCAGATGACAGGTGAATAAGGTACTCAAAACAAAAAGAAGCCTACAGGGAAAAGCAACCACAACCAACTGGATCTCTCCGAATGACCAGGCATCTTTTAATAAGCAGTTTGGGTAACATTGAGGCCTCTCAGTTACTCACCCAACAGAAACCTACTGTCCCCTTTTTAGCTTTTATCACTTGCTCTGGAAATCCTAATTGCCTTGCACATACTCTCTTTTACCTGTCGAACGTCTGTGCTTCTCATCTAGTAAATTTATCATGCTGTGATTAAATCAAGACTTAACTGTTCTCTGTGACCTTCCCTGACCTGTCAACTGAAGGCGTAATTAACATCTGCATCATTTTAGCACTGGCAACTTGTGTGAATGTGTGAACACTTGCAACAGACATTTATCCAGTTAAACATGTTGTTACTACTCTGAGACCTTTGAACTACAGTACATTTCACAGCACCTACTCACATTAAATGCTCAAAAGTTGTTTGTTGAGTATATTTATTGATTACAATTTCATCAAAAAAAGATTCTGTATTACATCCACCAAAAATGGTAGCAATCTATTATGTTCTTAGCACTTTCATTTATCCTTGAAATGATTAACCAGAAAAGAGAGCATGGTTTTACTTCTCACATGACTGAAAGGATTAGAAAAAAGCTATTAAATAGCAGAGAAGAGGAATATGGTGTTGGTTCAGGTCTTCATACTGCTATCATCATTCAGTTTAGTAGCACTTAGGGACAGAAAGCTCTATCTTTGTTCACTAGGAAAGAATAGAATAGAATTCACAAAGGCTGTATACACTGCCAACATTTGTAGATCTTTGGAATATAAATAGTCTGTAAACTCATGAAATCCTGGCATTAGACCCTTTAGACATGTTGAATAAACATCAAATACTTTTCAAGTGATCTAATGTTGCATAACACAAATACCCCAAATCCTGCTGAAGAACTTCCTGGCAGGACAATTCAGGAGGGCTCATTCTATTGCTGAAATGGAGGTGACAACAATGAAGAAATATTCTGATTGCTTAGTCATTAGGATAGGTGCCAAAATCTCCTAACACTAACCACATGTCTAAATCATCTTAATGCCTAATTTCTGATCATCTGATTTTATGCTAAGAATTCTCATTTTTCTCTGTGTGGAGATACTTTGAGCATTCTATTCTCTAGTGAGCAAAGATAGAGCTGCAGGTCCTAGACGATATTAATCTGAATCATAACAACAATATGAAGATCTGAACGAATATAAATATGCATAAAATCTGTATTATTTTCTCACAATCAATCAGCCATCATATGAAGCTAAATTGATTCAAAGAGGGGAAGAAAATCTCACAGTCATTGCCACTGACAGTACATATGTAACAAGTTTGGTAAGAAATAAAGGGGGGAAGCTGCAGCTCAACTTCTATGAGATGTAATCTGACTGGCACCAATGCGGAGTGTCCAGAGGCCTGCCATAAACTGAGTAGGCATAGGGAGTGGGCATTTAGCCTAGCAGTTAAGATGCCTGCCTTCCATATCAGAGTGCCCAGGTTTAATATTTGGCTCAGAATCCTGACTCCAGCTAATACAAAACTCTGGGAGGCAACAATGATGGCTCAAGTAATTGGGCTCATCCTACTTGGTAGAACTGGATTGAGTCCCCAGCTCCTAAGTCTGTCCCAGCATTTGGGAAGTGAAGCAGCAAATGAGTACACTCTCTGTGTTTGTCTCTCTCTTGCTCTCTCTGCCTCTCAAATGAAGTACAACTACATAAATTTTATTAAGTCTTTAACAAAAAAAATTGTGAAAATTAAAAAAGCCATAGAAAAGTGTAACAACCTCTACTCACATCCCAAGCTCACTGGAAAACCATAATAATAAGGAAAGGCACAAAAGCATGAGGCAAAACAAAAATAGGTGACTTCAGGGGTGGGTTAAGCACCATTTGCCATGCCTGCATCCTACATCAGAGTGCCAGTGTGAATTCTACTCCCCTTCTGATCCAGCTTCCTGGCATCGTGCCTGGGAAGGTAGCAGATGATGACTCAAGGGCTTGGGTACCCACTACCCACTTGGGAGATTCAGATGGAGAACCAGCCTTCCAGCTTCAGCCCGACTCAGTCCCAGTTGTCACAGGCTTGAAGAAAGTGAATTAGTGGATGAGGTCGGTCTCTCTCTCTCTCTCTCTCTCTCTCTCAGTGTGTGTGTGTGTGTGTGTGTGTGTGTGTGTGTGTGTGTATTTGTTTGTGACCTTCCTTTCAAATAAACAAATAAACCTTTTAAAAAATGACTACGTTAAATGTGCTCTCCCCATACATACAGATCCATAGGTGCAGGGCAGAAACTTAAGAGCTCCGGATATTTTAGTAAATTCTCCACTCACTCACTGGCTGACCACTATTATATAGATACTAAGATAAACCTTAGAGAGAAAAGTCATTCTAAAACATAACATTTTAAACAACAATTTAGTAGAATAAGGAATAGCTGAACAATAGGGTAGACAGAGCAGATCCCACATATTTAGTCAAGGCAAGTTAATATATAAATGGTTTCTCTCTCTTTCTCTCTCTCTCTCTCTCTCTCTCTCTCTCTCTCACACACACACACACACACACACACACACACACACACTGTCTCTCCATCCCGTTCTTCTCTTTATCACTCTGCCTTTCAAATAAATAAATAAATAAATAAATAGAAACTCATGGGAACTTGAGGTGGCAGAACAACATATATTTGTAACAATATGGATTTAAAATGCCCAATATTCAGTAACAACAAAAACATAAGACATGGAAGGGATTAGAAATCATGATACATACTCAGGAAACAAAGTAGTCAACAGAAACTGAAGTATACTCTGAGAACTGCCTTCCAAGACCCAACTATAAATATGTTCAAATAAATTATATATAAGGAATTCATGAAAATTACTAAAAAAGAGATTGTCAAGAGAAATAGAACCAATAAAAAGGAACTACATGTATTTTAGATATGAAAGTACAATGAAAAATTCACAAAATGTATGTGGACACAGATTTGTGGATACAGAAGGAATAAATATTGAATTAAAAATAGATCAATAGGTATTATCCAATTTGATAACAAAACAAAGATAAAAATTAACAAACAGTCTCAGAGACCTGTGTAACAATTTTCTGCATACCAATATAAGTGTAATAAAAGTTACAAAGACAGGGAAGGCAGGAAAAGATGTGGGGAAATACTTGGTTGAAAAACTGACAAATTGATGAAAAACATTAATCTATATATCCAAGAAGTTCAATAAACCACATTATGATGTACAACCACAAAGTGTTGCACAGCCAAACATGCTGTAGCCAACATGCTTAGAGACAAAGAGGTGATCTCTAAAGCAGAAAGAAAAAAAGGGCCTCCTTATATACAGATGAACAAAGAGAAGAGTAATGGCTGACATTTCAACAGAATCAAAAGCAGTCAGAAGAAAATAGAAGGATATATTCAAAGTACTGACTGAAATATAAGATTACCAACCAATAATTCTATATCCAGCAAAGCTAATTTTAAAGGCAGCTCCAGACTTAAATAGGTGAAAATAATTCAATGTTAGAAGACCTGCTGATAGAAAAACACCAGATGGTAATTCATATCCAGAGAAATAATGAACAGTAAAGGAAATGGTAACATGTTCATATCTCTATAAAATAAATTTTCCACATGTCTTCTCTTAATTCATTTTAAATGTATGATTATGTAAGAATATTATTATAAACTATACTGCTGAGTGTATATGTTTTATTTATGCAATACCTAAGATAATAATAGTACAAAGGAAGAGGGATAATATGGAGCTATATTGAAACTACGTTGCTATGTTTAACTAGAACTGGTTTTGTTAGCATTAATATGAACAATATTATGACACATTAAGATGCATATTGCAATCCCTATAACAACCATGGAAAATAATTTGTTAAATATACTTCAAAATCACACTATAATTATAATAGCACACTGAAAATATTTGTTCAAAATGCAAAAGAAGGAAGTAAGGGAGGAACAGAGACAAAGGAGATTTGAATAAAATAGAAAACAAATAGCAAAATGACAGACATAACTACAATGATATCAATTATTGTACCACATATGATAAACTAGAGACATCAATAAAATGACAAGGTTTGTCAGGCTGTATTTTAAAAGCAAGATCAAACTCTTTGCTGGCTTAGAAACATAACACTTTATATGTAAACATGCATATATATTAAAAGAAAATGGACCACAGACTAAAAAAATCACAAAACCAGAAAGTTTAGAGGAAAAAAAATAAGGAAAACTTTTTTTATATCGTGATAGGCAAAAATTTTAGATATTTCACCAAATTCCTACTCCAATAAAGAAAAAAATGGATGAGTTTGACTAGGTAAAAATTGAAGACTTCTGCTATTCAAACATACCATTAATAAATATAAAATGTATTCCATGAACTGGGGAAACTTTTAACAAATTGTAGTGGAGTACTTCAGAATAATTGTGAAAAATAGAATTAAAAGATAAAGTTATTTTGGTACAGAAAATACATAATTTTTCATAATACATGCTCTCTTTTGACTTTTTGAATATGCCTTTGTCTTATCTGAGAAACAATTTGTACTCAGTATATAATAAACTCTAATAATTCATAATAAGACAGCAAAGCTCCCAATTGAAATAACATGCAAAAGCTCTGAATTCATTTCTCTATAGAAGATATACAAGCATCTCCTTAGCACATGGAAAGATGTTAAACATCAATCCTTGTAAGTATATACAAATTGAAACTATAATAGGATGGTCATAACATCATTATTCATACTGATAAGGAAAGCATAAACAAATTAATATCCATCACCTGATGAATCAACAAAATGTGGCTCATCCATTCAATAGTGTATTATTTAGCATTAAGGAGAAATGAAGTAGTGGCACATGCTACAACATGGATGAACCTCACAAACATCAATAAGTGAAAGAAGGTAGTTGAAAAAGGCTACACATTATGCAATTTTATGTCCTGAACTGACAAATCTATAGAGATAGCATATCAGTAGTTCTATGGGGTTCAGAGTAACAGTTATGATTGATCACTTTGCATCCTTCATTACCAACAACCTCAAAAAATTGAGTGAAATGCCAAACTGTGGGAATGATGTTGGGAGTGGTGAGTTACGGCACCTCTTGAGACACCTGCATTTCATATCTGAGTACCAAAACAAATCCTGGCTAATCCTGGTCCATCCCACTGATAATATGTCTGAGAAATCAATGAATGTGATCCAAGTACCTAGGCCCCTGCTACCCAACTGGCGTCAAGGGTGGAGTTTCAGGTTACTGATATTGGCCTGGTCGTGCCCTGGCCATTGCAGTAATTTAGGGAGCAAACCAACAGATGGCCGATACTCACAATATTTCCCCTTCCTTTCTTCCCTCTCTCCTTCGTTCTCTTCCTTTCTCCCTCCCTCCCTCCCTCCCTCCCTCCCTCCCTTCCTTGCTTCTTTCCTTCCTACATTACTCTGCCTTCCAAATAAAGGCAGAATAAATATTTTTAAAAACCCAAATTGCCTGGAATTAAATCTCTCTGGTAGATATGAGCCAAAAATAAAAATTATGTCCTTACAGAAAAACAGTGAATCCATGGACTGTGATTTATGGCAGCAACATATGTGTAGTGTGAACAAATTATTACATGAGCAAAGAATATAAAAAAGAAGAAAAATTGCCAGACACATTCTGCAAAATGTTAATGGCAGCTCTGGGAAATCTTCTGAGAACTGGCTCCTTAAAATCCATTTGGGCCCTTTTCAACAGCCTGAGTTCATTCTGGAACATACATTGCCTGTATCTTTCATTTCACCATTTTGTATTTTCAAAGTGTTTTATAAGAATATGTTCAATTTAGAAGTTATTTAAAATAATGCTTTTACAACATGTTACCTCTGAAACTTCTACATTCTTTTGCCATCAGAATTGGCTAAGCTCTTAATATCCTGGAATCCTTTGCTACTCATATAGTCCTTTTAAATCCCTTTTCTACATAATTAAGATTTTGTTTGAGTGTTTGTTCATGTGAAAAATTATTCACCATTTAATTTCACAAATCCATACTTCATAACAGACAGCAGAAATGCGTGTGGTCTGCCTGAGGTATATAAAGCTGTGCTCTGAGGAACAGGAGGCCTAGGATGTGGTTATAGTTTTTATCCAAATAATTAGAAAAGTTCTAATAATTCCCATAATATCCTATCCTATCCTATAATAATTCATTTCATACCATATGATAGGATATTTCAGATTTAATAACATTTAAGTAGTTTCCACGTTTTTAAGATTTGTATCTGTGGTTCCACACTAACAATGCACTTGCATTCACTGTTGAGTTTTCTGATCAATTTAATTACAGAAAATGAACTATAAATTCTAATTATATGTTGGAAAATACTAGAAAATTTTCAAAGCTCAAACTTATGATATTAATATGTATGAATAAATAATGTAGAACAACAATGATTATTTTCCTTACATTCAGATGTTATTCTATTATTATTATTTTCAATTAATGTGATTTAAATGAATAACACATAAAGGTTTTTCATGTGTGCATATTTTTTTTAGCTTTTAACATCAGTCTACCTATACAGCCCAAAGATGTTTTATTCTCCCAGAGGATAATTTTCAGAAAAAAACCATGTCCTCAGTCACAAATTTTTTGTTACCATAGTGATAAGAATAAAGATTGAAAAAAAGGAAGCTAAAAATAACTGAAGATACTCAGAGAGTTTTAAAAATTTGACCTACTTGGTGTCATACACTGAAGTTAATCAATTGAATTAACTACATATGCATTAGGTGAAATATCCTACTGGATGAAAAAATGCGTAGGTTGCACATCTGGAGCTATTATCCACAATCAAAGAAGCCAGTGTGAATGAAGATTACTGACAATTTAAAATGCATAAAATCAGATTCTCTTAAAAATAGAATAATATACCAGAAGCAAATAGAAACTCAGTTTGTTCCTTTTCCCTTGAATTTTCTATTTTCTTTCCATGATTTTAGAGTATATCTCCCATTTTAAAGGAAAGTTTCCTATGTAACAAAAGATTTTTTAGCTAGATGGAGAAGTTTCACTTAATGATATAGACATAGCATTAAAACCGTATTGGAGGGGCTCTTTCTGTAAAGGAAAGCATCCCGGTCATACGTACTACAATGAAAACAGAATTTCTTTAAACTAGGTATACTTCTGAAAATTCTTGTTTAAACATAATTTTGACAGATATAAACATTTATAGAAAACCTACTGTATTTCAAGGCTATTAGATAAATTGTGAAGGATACATAAAAGGCAGTCCTTGTTGTCGATCGTATTTTAATCATCCATTTAATTATGTTTTCCTAACACCAATTTTTGAAACGTTCCTAATAAAATGCAAAGAGTATTGACCTTGGCTTGAAGTGACCAGGGTTAAACTTCCAGAACTATCAATGAACTCTGACAAGTCTCTTTCTAAGCCTCTGTTCTCTCATCGGTAAAATAAGTATATCACTTCCCTGAGCACACAAGAGATGTAATGTGTGAAAATGCCAATGGATGACATTTAATACAAAATCTCTATACAAATGAGTCATTACACAATCAGGCTTAATATTTAAACATTTTCAATATAAAAGTACATTAGAATTATTTATGAATAATAGTGAAAAACATTCGTTGAATATTTATAATGGGTCTCATTTTACATGAGTGAAGCCTCACAACAGTTCAGTGACTTAAAAATTATTCATTTTATAGCTGAGGAAAATGCATAGGAAGAGTAAGTAGCTTTTCCTAAGATGGGCAACTAGTAAGAGGTAGAGCTTTCAATTACTTCCAGGCAAGGTGATGCCAGAGTCATGCCCTATATCTAAGTAATTATTATGCCATACTCCAAAATAATAAGAGGATGTCCTTATGAAGCTGTTAAGTTGAAAAAGTAAAAACATTTTAAATTACTAAAGGTAATTTCGAATTTTCTAAAATATTTGATTATATTCTGCTGCATGTAAATTACAAAATTTTATTATTTATCATAAAGAAAAATGGAAACAAATTCACAATAGTAAATAAACTATAAAACATCCACAGGGCATTAATACTCAGTCAAAAATAATGTTGTAAAGGAGATTTAGAGCTTGAAAACTTATTAATATTATTAAGCAAAACAGTAATGTTCAAACAAATGTAGAAAATACTAATTTTCATAAAAATAATGTCATATGCAAGAAAAAACTGGAAAATAGGTATCAGATTTAACAATCTGTATTTCTTAGAAATTGCATTTTCCAAATTTTCTATAAATAAACATCAATATATTTGGCATAATAAAAAGTCAAATAAACAACATATGATCAGTGCAATGGTAAGTGATTTGTATGCTTCTGCCAATTGATGAACAAAAATTTACCAAAGTCTAGAAAATTGGCCCAAATGCTATGGACATATAAGTGGCAAAACAAAGTCTACATCTAAAAAACTGTATACATTTGCACTAATAATGAAAGAAGATAACTTCAAACATGCAACAAAGATCTAATCTTCATGATTTGAATTTACTCACACTATCCTATTAGTATGAAAGCCCTTTTCCTATCTCAATAAAGGACCTGAAATATGTTATCTTTTCCTCCTGATTAACATGTCAGAAAGCCATAAAATTTGAATAGACAAAGAAAACAAAACATGCAACAATCAGTTGTGTTTTTACACTACCACCAAATATATTAAAAAGAAATTAAGAACGCAATGCCATTTACCATGACTTTAAAATACTGATATACTTAGGAATAAACTTAATTAAGCAGATAAAACATCTTGACACTTAACACTCTAAGACATTGATGAGACACTGAAGACACAAATAAATGAAAAGACAACCCTGTCTGCATAGTTTAAAAGAATTAATATTACTAAAATGTTAATATCCAAAGTGGCCTACAGAGTCAATGCAATCCCTTGCAAAATTCTGAAAGAATTTAGTAAAAATAACCCTAAAATTCATATGGGACCACAAAAGATCCTAACTAGCCAAACTAATTCTGAGAAAGAACAACAAAGCTGGAAGCATCACATTTCCTGTTTCAAACTATACTACAAAGCTACAATATCCAAAGCCATATAACTATAACCATAAAAACAGATAGATGTAATAAAACAAAAATCTCATAATTAAAACTCTGCATATCTAGGCAAGTAATCTATGACAAAGGTGCCAAGAATACACAATGCAGAATGTATAGTCTCTTCAGTAAATGGTTATCCACACACAAAAGAATGCACTTAGAACCTTTGCTTTATATATTATAAAAATAAAGACCCAACTGTAAAGTTTTCAATGTAAAACTACTAGTAGAAAACACAGGGGAAATCTCCTTGATATTGGTCTTAGAAATGATTTTTTTCAATATGACCCCAAAAGTCATCAACAAGACCAAAACAAAGTGTGACTATATCAAACTGCAAAGCTGCACAGAAAATCAATCAACAGAATTGTAGAAAATACTTGCAAACCATATATCTGGCAATCGGTTAATATCCATAAAACATAAGGAACTAAATCTGACTAATAGCAAAAAAAAAGTAATTTTGAAATGGCCAAAGAATCTCCACAGACAGATTTCGAAAGAAGACATGAAAATAGGCAACTGTTTTATGAAAAAAATGCTATCATCAACCATCTGGAAAATCAAAATCAAAACCACAATAAGATGTCATCTTAAATCTTTTCAGATCACTATTACAAAAAACACAAGAGATACTTATTGGCAAGAATGTAGAGAAAAGGGGATCCTTGTATGATGGAGATAAAAATTCTTCACCCATTATAGAAAACAGTACGGGAGTTCCTCAAAAATTTAAAAATAGGGGCAGGAGTAGATCCCAGCAGTTAAGTCTCTGGTTAAGATGCCCACATCCCACATTTGAGGGTCAAGGTTCCATTACTGACTTTGGCTTCTAACTCCAACTTCCTACTAATGCACAGTCTAAGAGCAGCAGTGATGGCTCATATAATTATGCTGAAGCTATTCACGTGGAAGACCTGGACTGAGATCCCAGGCTCCTGGCTTTGGGGTGACACAGTCTCAGTCATTGTGGACATCGAAGCTGGAAGTAGTAGATAGGAACTCTGTCCTGTTGCTTCTCAAATAAATACGTTTTATAAAATTAAAAAAGAATTACCCTAAGATCTAACAAATCTATCAAAAAAAAAAAAAGAAAGATGGAAGAGGAGAGGAGAATAGAGGTGAGAGGAGGGAAGGGAAGAGAAAAGGAAGGGAAAGGAAAGGAAGAATCAGTGTATCAAAGAGATACCTGCCTGCCTACAATATCCACTGCAGGATTCTTCACAATAACCAAACTAAGAATCTATCAACAAATGAACAGATAAACAAATGTTGTATTTATATACAAAGAAACATCATTCAGCCTAAAGAAAGAAGGAATCCTTCCAGTTGTGGAAACATGGATGAATCTAGAGGACCTTACGCTAAGTGAAATAAGCCAAAGTCAGAAAGACAAATGATCTCATATGTGGCATTTAAGAGAACTGAACTCAAAATAACAGAATAGAATGATTGTTTAAAAAGGCAGGGTGTCAGGTGAAAAGGGGAGATGTTGATAAAGGCATACAGACTTTCAGTTAAGTAATAAGCTCTGGGGATTGTGTCTGTAGTTAATAATACTTTATTGTTTACTTGAAATTTGCTGTTATTATCACACACACAAACACACAAAGTTTAACTACAGATAGAGTAGGGATGCTGATTAATTTCAGCCTACTCACACAATGTGTGAGTACACAGAAGTTAAAATTTTTGCATCAAAATAAAACTGTCTTCCAATTCCATTCCCCATAAACATTTAAAATTACCTGCATATGCATATATAAAAACATCATATTACATAGCTTGAATATAAGCAATCTTTATTTGTTAACCATATTTCCATGAATCTTAGAAATTAAATAATGAGGGGCCGGCGCTGTGGTGTAGCAGGTAAAGCCACTGCCTGCAGTGCCGGCATCCTATATGGGATCTGGTTCGAGTCTCGGCTGCTCCACTTCTGATTCAGCTCTCTGCTATGGCCTGGGAAGGCAGAGGAAAATGGCCCAGGTACTTGGGCCAGTATACCCACGTGAGAGACCCAGAGGAAGCTCCTGGCTCTTGGCTTCAGATCAGCACAGCTCCGACCTATGAAGCCATCTGGGGAGTGAACCAGCAGATGGAAGATCTCTCTCTCTTTCTTTCTCTCTCTCTCTCTCCCTCTTCCTGCCTGCCTCTCCTTATCTTTTTAACTCTGACTTTCAAGTAAATAAATAATCTTTAAAAAAAAGAAATTAAATAATGAAAACTTAGCAGTATCTTAAGGATTTAAGGAAAATTGATTGAGATTCCCTTAGTGATATTTCCCATCATCGTACTTATCTTCAGAAAAGAGAAAATTGTCCATTTATATTATATATTCTCAAGAAACACTACCTTATTATTTACTTGCTGTTCTTAAAGGAATTCATTTTCTAACCATAAAACTGTTGTATTAAGATAGATTGCAATGTTTATACATTCAATTTTAATTACGTTTTTCAGTACCCAATATAACTACCCAGGAGACAGTTATTTAGCATATCTAAAATATTTGTTTAAAAATATACTCAGTTATACAAAAATTTTATTGTCTTAACTTTTTTTTTTTTTTTGACAGGGAGAGTTGAAAGTGAGAGAGAGAGAGAAAGAGAGAAAGGTCTTCCTTTACCGTTGGTTCACCCTCCAATGGTCATCATGGCTGGCGCACCACGCTGATCCAAAGCCAGGAGCCAGATGCTTTTCCTGGTCTCCCATGCGGGTGCAGAGCCCAAGCACTTGGGCCATCCTCCACTGCCTTCCCAGTCCACAACAGAGAGATGGACAGGAAGAGGAGCAACCAGGACAGAATTCGGGGCCCCGACTGGGACTAGAACCCGGTGTGCCAGCGCCGCAGGCAGAGGATTAGCCTATTGAGCCACGGCGCCTTAACTTCTTTTAACTCACCTTTTAAATATCTTTTTTGATATATATTAAGACCAAATACCAAGAAATTTGAAGAAAATGACTTACATAACATTTTTAACCTAATTAAGTGAAGGAAGGAAGAAAGTAAAAAGGGAAGAAAGATGGAACTATAAAGGAATGGAGGGAAAAACAAAGAAAAAAATGAGAAAATACTCACTTCTGTGGACCAAGTCCCAAGTATCATCAATCTGTGCCTGGGTTGGGAAATGACCACAGTCATTGAAGTACTTAAGCAGTTCATTTCGATCTAGTCCTTGCCAATCTTCTCTCTTAGCAAACATTGTTTCATAGTCTAAAAGTAAAATAATGTAAAAAGGTGTTCTTATTAAAAATGCAACTGTAACTGGACACTGAATTTGAAGGGATTTCTCTTTAAATCTAGGAAGATTACTACCTTTGAAAATATTGCTTTGTAACTTGCTAAACTTATTTTGCAATTTATTTTAACAGGTTTCTGGGTAATCAGTACTCAATGAAACAGCAATGGGTAATTAGTACTTATTTTAGATTAATACAATTTTAATTTTAATTAAATTCAGATAGAGATATATCAGCATCTTAACTCATTTAGGTGTAACTGCTAATTTAAATTGGGTAAAGGCAAATGAGATAAATGCATCTAAATGTAAACTTTCATATAGTCAGCATGTTATATTCTATATGTCTGTTAAATTCTAATTGTTCAAAAACAGCTGAGTTTTTATTACTAGACATGATGGTCATCTTAATGAGAAAGCCACAGAGGCCTAAAGAGTTAAATGTTCTGTAAAATCCTACAGATGCTTTCAAAAATGCTATGTGAAGTAAGCACGTGCCTCTTGTTGAGTTTATAATAAGTTTATAATTTTAAACATGGCAACTTAAAGTCTTTTGTCATCCAGAGTTTTATAAATCAGATTTGCTGCTCATAAAACTAAAGCATTATTGCTTCTGTGTTTAGCTGTCCTATAGGTTCTGATGGACTTTTTCCAGCCACATCTATTGTATTCAGTATTTTTGAATGGCTCTGTAAACAGATGAAGCCAACAATGTATTACAGGTACCAACTGAGACAAAGTATGGTTAGCTGATGTTACTAAGAGCAGAAAGTAATTCAAATCAATTGGTAAATTAAAAAACAGTTAAACAGTTTAAAAAGCTAGTATTGAAACTGCTATATTGTTCTATTATGTTATGTTATATGTCAATACATATTGTATGTCTACATGGGAAAATTTATTAATAGTTTCATTGTAATTGGCTTATAGATAAGATTGCCCATAAATTTAAACTGCTAAAATTATTCAAAGAATCATTTTGATTCATGTGACCTGAATCTCTGTATCAAATGTTTTAAATTTGTTGGTAGAAAAAGACTAATTTTATATGCTTGTGCTTGAATTTGCTGGTCATGTGTTCTTAAAATTTATAGAAGGCATTGGACCTTCTGGTAAATGTTTTCATAAGTTGTTATCTAATGACTGAAACTGCTTTCTAATTTTTTATTTGATATTGCTATTGTCAGTAAGTGATCTGAGACTAGCATCCTCATTTCTCTATTCTAAGCCTGGCTTTTTCTCTCATTTCTCTATTCTCTTTGAGGTAGGAAACTAATTCTATTCTAACATTTTCTGTAGTAGCATAGCCAAATGAAAGCTTAAATTATAATTCCACAGCTAGATTTACTTTGCCATGGGCACAGTAAACAGGCAAGCCCTCCCTTTCAGACCAGACAAAGGGAAAGAAAGTTTTAAAGCGAGGACATAGCTTTCCTCATGGGCATTATTTACCTCAGAAAAACTACTACAGAACACGCCTATGACTAGAGACTTCTAGTTTAGGCCACTGAAGATTGGAGATGGGACTTGAGCACCCCCTTGACTTGCATCCTCTGGTCTGCTTTAACAAAAACCAGGAGGAAAAAAAAGCTAGGCATCAGAAGCTATGTAAAGATAGGTGGCAGGCCTATTAAATGTAACTCTGTACAGTGATCTGCCCTCAAGGAGACCCAACAGGCCAGTCCACTGCAGTGGCTTTCAATGTGGTAAGCCTGGGCTTCAGCAGAAGTCAGTGTATGAAGAGCTCTGGCAGCTCTGCAAGTCAAGAGTTGGATCACTGGAAATGGAACTGCCCTAGAGTCGAATGATGCCCAGATCACAGCCAAAGATCATATAGGCGCTAAGCTAAAAAACCCTTCACTTAGCACAGCTTCCAAGTGACCACTGCAGCTGAGGGGATGGCCAAGTAGGGTCAGTGACATCGCAGGCCGAACTGAAAATTTCTTGTTATAGATGCCACCTGCCTTTACCTGGCCAGCTCTCCTCCCAGGCCAGCTAGGTAATGGAAGTCAACAGGGTGCCTTCCCCAAGGAGGTTCACACCTCCCTTAGGATGTACCCCATGTGAAGAGACAGACAGATCTGGGCCTCTTAACTTACAAGGCCTAAAGCCCACCAGATTATCATCAAGCCCCTTCTGTCAGGTTCTATTTGTCTCTCAATCAGAAAACTTAGTTGTGGCTTAGGTAATATCTTTCTTTGGTCCTCTAGTAATGACTCTGTCCTTTGTTCTAAACCCTGTCTAGCCCACTTGGGCCTCATTCCTTTATAATCATAGCCTGTACTCTAACATTAATGACTCTACTCCCAACCTGTGTGTACTGATGGTCTTCTCCCCAACTTAATGTTGTATGATTATTCAGAACTTCTCTACAGACAAACCCCACTACCTGAAAAAGTTGAGTGGCCTTTCTCCCAGTCTTGGCTGGGATCAGATTTAAGCCACATCCATCAAACTGCCCCCGCAAGGGTCCAGAGACCCCCCCCATTTCCTCTCCTCTATGAAATCCTTTTATTACCTGCTTAATGACACTATTAGGATCATTGGTTGCTATTCTCACCCTGACTTGTATACTACAGTGTCTGTTTAAGTGTTTACAGCAGGTGATAATGGAATGAACCAAGGCCTCAGCAACCAGGCAGTCAACCAGATGCTTCTCCATCCATACATGCCTGTCCCTGTGGA
The DNA here is from genome assembly GCA_949820135.1 of Sylvilagus floridanus. Lineage (NCBI taxonomy): Eukaryota > Metazoa > Chordata > Mammalia > Lagomorpha > Leporidae > Sylvilagus > Sylvilagus floridanus. The sequence goes on along the minus strand of OX463238.1, from coordinate 25,460,770 downwards.
GCCCCAAGATACCCCTGGCAGGCCCCTGTAGATGACGTCCCCAGTCAGCAGCAAGTAGCCAGAGAGACTCATTGTAACCCCCTTTCCTATCATCAAAAGGTCAGGATGGTAGCTTTGGGATCTGCAAGGAGGGAAGGCCTATACATCTGAGAATGGAAAGTTCCTACCTGTACTTGGGGAAGAAAGTCCTTGTCAAGGTCCCTGCGGGTGCCTAAAGGTCAACCAATGAGGATCAGACCCCCCCTCAACCTTTAACCCTCACACCCTGTATCTATAAAAGGAGCCCTCCCAATCTCTGATGTGCTACTTCCCCGGCCCCCACTCTGTTGGGACTAAGGAACCTTGCCCGGGAGTGGAATCTCAATAAAAGCCTGTGAATTAAAAAATAAATAAATAAATAAAAATAAAAGAACAAAATAATGTAAAAAAAATTTTATTTATAAATGATGTATTAAGTATATACTTCACCTAAAGGTTCACTGGGTTTGAACAAACTCTTACTCCAGGTTGTTATTTCTACCAACATGTTTCCATGAGGTTAAGCCCACAAGTGCTCCCTTAGCATCATGGCAACCTGAAGGTAAAAGTCAGAAAGAAGTGCTTCCCCTCTCCCCATACTTCCTGTTCCACCGTAAGGAATTTGGATTTTACTCCCTTAGGCAAACCCTGGGTTCCTCTATTTTGCTTTCATGATAATTCTCCACAGACTCTATATATATCAATGCTGAAAGCATGTCCCAAGACACAGTTTTAATATCAGGATTTCTGGTGGCCTGACTCCTGCTGACTCCTTTAAGTATTTATTTCCTATCAGCTACTCATTTTCATTAATTTATTTCTGGACTCTACTCACATACAACTTTTTGGATTGATGATTCCATTTTGGACCACATGTTCTACTTCCCATTCTTCCCCTAAGGCAGAGCAATGTCTACTTCTCTCATTGACTTTATGGATTTATATTTCCTAATTTAAGGTACGTTGCCACTCCTCTCTCAAGACTACCACAGGCCAGTGCTGTGGCTTACTTGGCTAATCCTCCCTCTGTGGCGCCGGCACCCCGGGTTCTAGTCCTGGGTTGGGGTGCTGGATTCTGTCCTGGTTGTTCATCTTCGAGTTCAGCTCTCTACTGTGGCCTGGAAGTGCAGTGGAGGATGGCCCAAATGCTTGGGCCCTGCACCTGCATGGGAGACCAGCAGGAAGCACCTGGCTCCTGGCTTCACTCTGTAGCAGCCACTTGTGGGGTGAACCAATGGCAAAGGAAGACCTGTCTCTCTCTCTCTCTCTCTCTCTCTCTCTCTCTCTCTCTCTCTCTCTCTCTCTTCCTCTCTCTCTCTCTCTAACTCTGCCTGCAAAAAAAAATACTACCACAGAAAATCACTCACTGGAGCCAACTGTCTCCTGTCAATTGTCTAATATTACTTCATGTTAGACAGAAGTTGAAGAATGACCAAAGGAATCAACACATATTTCGTAAATCTAATTCTCTATGATCATGTTGCATTTTCTTCCCTCAAGGGTAATATTGAGTCTCCACTCTAAAGTATGTTGGATTAGTAAAAGTCAGTATTTACAAGATGACAGGGACTGCCTAAGTACACATTTAGTTGTTCAATATGAGGTCCCAATCACACAGGAACCATGGTGGTTTATAAAAGAAGTTGTATTATCCTGGCACTCAACCACATAGATTTCAATTATCTAATCATTCATGCACTTTTTTGAAGGAGATGGTAATGCCACATCAACAAATACAAGTGGTAACATTAATATGAGTACCTATTCCAGATCCTGAAACACAGCTATAAAATAAATTCATAGCACATATTAAGTATATCTATGAATTTTTTTCTCTTGTCAAATCAGCAAACTAGAGCAGTTGCTTTTCCTATCCCATTCATATCTACTTGTTCCTTAAATTTCTGTGCCTGCTGATGTAACTTTCTATGGTCAGCATTTGCATTTCATTGCCTAAGAGCTCCCTCTGCTGCAGAACTTCACTCTGCCCACCTGTGTAGCAAGCAAGAGGTCTCAGGGAATTAAGACTTCCATTGCGGTAGCCTCAACCAATGACTGGGGAGAGTTTGTACATAAAAACCAGCACTGAGGGAAGTTGGCTATACTGTTCTTTTGAGTTCTCAAGAGGAATTAAGATCCAGTTGTTGACACCACAACTTGTTTCATAAGGCACTTTTTTTTTCAACTTCCATCCCTTCCTTGTCTCATGTTTCCATTCCACTAACATTACTTCCTGTGTTCAATTCCCAAATATATTAGTTGAAGTTAAAATCCTGTGTCATGCTACTAGTCTGGAAAAACCCATCCTAAGACATAAAGAATGTCACTTTTTGACTTTTTTGTTGAAATAAATATATTTCTCCTTGAAAAAAATACAGGTGATCTTTGAACAACATGAGTTTGAGCTGCATGAGTCTACTTATTAGCATCGCTTTTTTTGAGATTTTCAATAATTTTAAAATACTTACAGATGAACTAGATAGCCTCTGACCACAATGGAATGAAGCTGGAAATCAACAACTCAAGAATCTCTAGAGCATATGTAAGCTCATGGAGACTGAACAACATACTCCTGAATGAACAGTGGGTGACTGAAGAAATAAAATATTTCTGGAAGGAAATGAAGATGATAATACCACATATCAAAACTTATGCAATACAGTAAAAACACTGTTAAGAGGAAAGTTTATAGCAATTGGTGCCTATATCAAGAAATTGGAAAGGCACCAAATAGATGAGTTATCAATGTGTCTCAAAGATCTAGAAAAACAGCAGCAAACCACGCCCAAAACTAGTAGGAAAAAGGAGATAATTGAAATTAGAGAAGAAATCACAAAACTGAAACAACAACAACCACAAAAAATACAAAAGATCAACAAAACGAAGAGCTGGTTTTTAAAAAATAAAGATAATTGGCACAACATTAACCCAAAATACCAAAAAAGGATTGAGAAGACCCAAGTCAATAAAATTAGAGATGAAAAAGGAAATGGAACACAGACACCAGGGAAACAAAAAGAATCATCAGAAATTACTATAAAGAGCTGTACATAGATAGATCGGGAAACCTAGAAAAAATGGATAGACTCTTGGACATATGCAACCTACCTAAATTGAGCAATGAAGACACAGAAAATACAAACAAACTGAGGAAGACTGTAGGAGATACCTCAGAAATCTGAATATAGACCTACAATATGGCCCAGCCATCCCACACCTGGGAACTTACACAGAGAAAATGAAATCAGCACATGAAGGAGCTATCTGCACCCTCGTGTCTATTACTGCTCAATTCACAATAGCTAATATAGGGAATCCAGCCAAATGCCTGTCAACTGAAGACTGGATAAAGAAATTATGGGATATAAACACCATGGAATGCTACACAGCAATAGAAAATATGAAATGCGGTAGTTTGCAACAAAATGGATGAAACTAGAAAACATCATATTTAGTGAAATAAGCCAGTCCCAAAAGGACAAAAATACTACATGTTCTCCTTGATCTGTAATAACTAATAGAACATCTAAAAGGTAATCTATGGAAGTGAAATTAACACTTTGAGACGCAATGACTTTGAACAGACTTTGTCTTCACTGTTGAAGAATGGATTTTTTTTTTATTTCATACAATTTAACTCGTTACTTAGTACAGAGTTAACTGTATGTTTAAAGTTAATTGAAAATAGATCTTAGTAAAAAATAAAAAAGAGAATAGAAGATGGAAGTGGAAGATGGGTGGGAGGGCAGGTAGGTGGGAAGGAATTATGAAAAGCGTGAAGTTTATATTCCTTAAATAAAATGTTTCTCTGGGAAAAATTTTTTAAAAACCTAAGTTATTGAAAAATTCTAATTCTAACATTTTGCTTTATTATTTTCTAGCACACAATAAATTTCCATATAAAAATAATTTTTTATTTTTTTATAATGTATCTCATGTATAATTTGTTTACCCAAGAGAACTCTTCACACAGGAAAGTAATAAATACTTGATGTTTCAAAAAACATGTATAATGCTTCTTATCTCCTTCTGAACAGTTCATCTCTTCAGTAAATTGGGTACCACAGGAAAAAATGATCTCTCCATTTTAAGCATTTTCTCCATATATAATAAATAAAACATATGAAATATGTTTATCAGCTGTTAATGTTATCTGTAAGGCTTCTGGTCCACAGTAGGCTATTGGTACTTAAAATTAGGTGCATTAAATTGTATACAAAGATTTTCAACACGGGTCAGTGCCTATAAATCCTGGTATTTCAAGCATCAACTATACACACTTTATTATGTTTCCTTCTGCCATTCAATTTTAAATCAGATTTTATGTACTTACTAACATTATAACATTGCAACAATATTAATAGATATCAATGCCCTTAATATGTATATCATGCCCTACCAAGCAAACCTTCAGCAATATACTAGCATAATCAATATTTTAAGTTGATCATTAAAGTTAATGTAAACATTAACCATAAAAATTAATGAGATTTTCAGATCAATGAGAAATGCTTTAAAAAGTACATAGATATCTGCCAAATATTACTCAATCAGCACATGGGAAGGATGAAAATTTTTCTTTTTTAAAATGTTTAATATAAAGAAAATTGATTCAGATATTTCATAGATACAATTCTAAGAGTATAACCATACTCCCCTCAGTTCCTCCCTCCCTTCTTCAATCTCCCTTCCTTTTTTTTCCCATTTAATTATTGCAATAACATCTAAGGAACATGAAGACAAATAAGAACCTGCAAATTCAATGGACCCTAGAGTTACTTTAACTTATAGCATAGATTGATTCACTGATAGGCAATTCTTTAAATTATTCATTTGACTAAATATATTCTATGGTTCAAGTCCTACTCTGGACCCAGAACTATCTGTCCTAACTTAACGCCTTTAGTCTATCTTGCCTCATGTCAGTCTAATCACAACAAAAGTACCAGTGTGATGCCCTCAACCTATACTGCAACATTATCCTTTTTCACAGCCATCCAATGGCTTTCCGCCTTTCACAAGGTAAAATACAATGTTCTGCGAAGCCTGATACATCTTGCACTCCCCATACCTCTCCAATCTCATTTTGTTCTGTTCTCACTCACAAACTCCATTCCAGTAATATGCCACTTCTCCAATTTAAGGCCTTTGTGATTAGTGCTGTCTCTGCCTAGATCATTCTTTCTCCCTATATCCACCAGGCTGGTCCCTCACTGTTTTTAAGACTTTTACTCAAGTTTCTTCCCAACTAAACACCACCACAGAGTAGGTTGGAAAAGAAACCACATCGGATCTCTGTTTCTGTTTTTTTTTTTTTTTTTCCTATACTGAGAGGTTATTTTAAGATGAAAAAATACTGTCATATGCAGTTACAAAGCAAGGATATTAAATCACAGAAAGAAAGTAAAACTAGGGAAAGTAAGATTCTATAAGGTTAAAAATGAATTTAGTGGCCGGCGCCGTGGCTCAACAGGCTAATCCTCCGCCTTGCGGCGCCGGCACACCGGGTTCTAGTCCCGGTCGGGGCACTGGATTCTGTCCCGGTTGCCCCTCTTCCAGGCCAGCCCTCTGCTGTGGCCCGGGAGTGCAGTGGAGGATGGCCCAGGTGCTTGGGCCCTGCACCCCATGGGGAGACCAGGAAAAGCACCTGGCTCCTGGCTCCTGCCATCGGAGGAGCGCGGTGCGCCGGCCGCAGCGCGCCGACTGCGGCGGCCATTGGAGGGTGAACCAACGGCAAAGGAAGACCTTTCTCTCTGTCTCTCTCTCTCACTGTCCACTCTGCCTGTAAAAAAAAAAAAAAAAAAAAAAAAAAAAATGAATTTAGTGACAGAGTATTTAACTGAATAAAATAGCAGAGGCATGTTGGAAAGCATATGGTATAGAGCCGGCGCCACGGCTCAATAGGCTAATTCTCCACCTGCGGTGCCAGCACACCAGGTTCTAGTCCTGGTCGGGGCACCAGATTCTGTCCCAGTTGCCCCTCTTCCAGTCTGGCTCTCTGCTATGGCCGGGGAAGGCAGTGGAGGATTGCCCAAGTGCTTGGGATCTGCACCCACATGGGCGACCAGGAGAAACATCTGGCTCCTGGCTTCGGATCAGCGTGGTACACTGGCCACGGCGGCCATTGGAGGGTGAACCAATGGAAAAGGAAGACCTTTCTCTCTGTCTCTCTCTCTCACTCTGCCTGTCAAAAAAAAGCATATGGTATTTGAAAAATCCTTAGCTAAAAAATAAAGTGAGAGGAAAAGAAAAGGTGCTCAATAATGTGATAGCTGTATGATCCTACTACATATTTTAATAAATAATATTGTAAATTTTATTCATACCAGGTTATGAAATATAAAACTAATGAAACAGTATTAAAAATATGCTACTGAATTTTGTTCTAGGGGTTACAGAGTTTATGAGCAAAAGTTAAAATTTGCATATGGAAGTGATTTCTCTAGCATGCGCTCTTGATCTTTTTCTTTTTCTTAAATTTTTCTAAATAAAAAGCAGTCCCTGCAGCTTCCAAACAGAAGGGTCTTCACTTTCACTGCAACAGTCTCTTACTTGATTTTTCTCTATTCTTCAACGTGTTTTTCCACCTCTCCAACACTTTATCCCTGATTTTTTCTTCTGGAAACCAGGCTGTTGGGCTAGCTGAACTGATCTAGCTTAGCCCTCTGATCTATGTAAAATCATCTCTGTCTTTCTCTTTCTCTGTCTCTCTCTCTCTCTGATTTATTCCTCTCTCAACTTCTAGCTACAGAAAATGATAATTCTAACTCAAAGAGCACTAGTTATCTGTAAATATCTTTTTACATATAAAATTATCATAACTAATGAACTTACCAAATACTATTCTTTAATGAAATATTTTCAGTCCTTCTGATAAACCAGGCACTTACTAAATAGTGGATATTCAATCATGTCCATAGCCCCTGTCTTCGTGGAACTTCGCCATAAGTGTGAAATAAACATTTTATAGCTGGCTGAACTACCAAAAATGTAGTACTTTAAACTTATAAAGCAATAGGATGATAATGCCAATTGAATATAATTTACTTGCATCATTTTTGTTACTGAGAAAACTAGCTCAAGTAATCTATCCTAATCTTAAGAAATAATGAATTCATTAATTATAAAAAGAAATCAGAATCCCCAAAAGTTGAGAACTTGTTCTAGGGATAAAATCCCAAAACTCATAGGCAACATGATATTTACTCTGCTCAGTGTCCACTAAGTGGTTTTCTGGTAGCAATATTTAATTTTCCTATGGGGAGCTGTCCCTGTGCAATGGAAAGCCTCTGTTTAACTCTCAAAGTTTCTATCTCCCATTTAAATGAGTGTCACTGTGCACTTACTCCCCATGTAGGATCTCTGTCCTTAATGTGTTGTACTATGTGAACTAACAGTAAAACTAGTACTCAAACAGTACTTTATACTTTGTGTTTCTGTGTGGGTGCAAACTGTTGAAATCTTTACTTAGTATATGCTAAGTTGATCTTCTGTATGTAAAGATAATTAAAAATGAATCTTGATGAAGAATGGAATGTGAGAGGGAGTAGGAGATGGGATGGTTTGTGGTTGGGAGGGTGGTTATGGAGGAAAAAACTGCTATAATCTAAAAGTTGTACTTTCAAAAATTTATACTTATTAAATGAAAGTCTAAAAAAAAAAGTGTCAGCCAGGTGACTCAAGCTAAACCAATCAGTTGCTCGTCTCCGAAAATTAAGTGAAAGCAAAGGAACAAAAGCTTTTACCAGATATGGGCTTCTCTACCCTCACAGGCTACAAAAGATTGAGCTTATTTCCCACTCCTCAGTTGTCAGGAGCAGCACTGATTTACATTCTGTGACCCTTCTGAACTTACAAATAAGATTACCTTCTGAGAAAGTGAAACTAGAGAAGATCAAAGCATTATGAACATGAATCACCATGTACAAAAGTAGCTAAAAGCAGAAAAGAAAGCACATGTATGCTTATTGTTTCAGAATTTGAGAAATGTACAATCCATAGTGACTAATATATAGACATTGAGAAGAATTATTAGAAAATAATTGCAACTTAAAATGAAACACAGTCAATAAGATAGAACCTTGCCTGAAGGAGCAAATCTGTTAACAAGCCTGAGATATGCCTTAAATGTATCTCGCCAGCCACCATTTTGTATGCACACGGGAGGACAGAGCAGAAATAAAAACGAAGGTAAATCTGCTAAAAAAAAAAAAAAAAAAAAGCTCATTCTTCAACTATCTGCCCAATATTCTCCCTATAAATTTCCTTTTTACTTTGATTAGACAGAATGAGTATTCTGTTGTTTATAGGCAGAGGCTCCTAATACATAATCCGAATATACAAATGCCATTTAAAGCACAGTTTACAGCAATAGAAAACACGGTCTACCTTTGGTTTCTAGGCATAGTTATACATAAAATTTCAATGTTAAATTCATTCCAAACCTAAAACCAAAACAGAAACAACTACATCACTTACATTTTTTTCTGTCCATCCATTCTTCTAACTCTGCAAAGTTTATAACCTGCCGTGTTCTCCAAAGCCCAAGTCGATATCTAACACGGTGGATCATTGCACGATACATGTTTATAACTGCTCTCAAAGTGGATCCATGAAACAAAGCCTATAAAGTGGTAATACAAACAGTAAAGCTTGTTGTATTTAATTTGATTTTGCCTCTTTCATCTATTTCACCCAATTTCTTGGATTATGGCTGTAATTTATCAATGTTGACTCTCTCGGTTAAATATATACTTTGGTCAGTGACATAATCTCTCTCAATTTCAGAGAGCATCATTATTAGTTTTAATCAACTATTCATAATTCCTATATAAGATATTTTGATGATGGCTATCTGCATAAATGCTTCCTAAGTTGGTGTTCAGGTTTCTACAATATATAGTTCAATCATCCAGAACACAATCAAAATTTTAGTAAAACAGGAGTCTGTAGTGGATAACTGTTGGGTCAACAGGCCATGCTGGGTCAAATCCTTGTTCTTTCTTTCCTTTGAAAGTTGTACATTCTTCTACTTTACCTAATTTCCATCATGCTATTTCAGGCTTCTTGGTTAATTTGTGAAACTTCTTTGGATCTTAAAGAAAAGAAACACCTTCAGCACTACAGCACCTTTTGTCTTAGTAGTTTATGTGCATCTTCTGCATTCCACCATGATGATCTTCAAAAAGTTACAGCTAAAATTTCATCTATTTCAGGTCTTTCCCCTCTTATCTAAACAATTTTATTTAGTAATTCAATTATTTTTACACATTTACTGATTTATTAATTTTTCATATTAATTCTTTTTTGTTAATTATAGGTTTATTTTCCTGTTCTTGCCTTTTAAAATTAAAAACATAATTAATCTATTTTCATTTTTAAGTAATACAGTTAACTTCATGAATTTTCCTCTGACTCAACTCTCCAATGGTGTGCTTTGCATGATTTTTACAAGCAAAAAAATTGAAGCAAAATTTGAAAATAATTTTGCCAAGGCCCCATAGTTAGTACATTGCAGAATTGGTTTTGAAATACAGACTCTCCAGAACCTAAATTTTAATTATATTCTAAATTTATCTTAATTTAATGTTTACCCATTTTCTATGTTTTTTCTTCTTTCCTAGTATATTTGTTATATTTATGATTATTCTTGCACCTGTCATGTTAGCTTCTCTTTTATGTGATACTTTAAAGAATATATTATCATTTAGTGATCCTTTCCAAATTTTTAAATGCTATACTTATTAAATCTACATTTCTAACTTATCAATATTAATGAAATATTTTAATTTTCCTGCATGGAATAATAAATAAATAAAATTCCACTACTTTCCTCTTCTCCTCTCTCCATGTAATGACAAATTTTAAATGTTGGTTAATATATTTAAATATTTAGTAATATTCTCCTTTGTGTATTTTAAGCTGTCTTTTGTTCAGTAGACTTTTGTCCCTTTTTAAAAAAAATAATGAATTGGTTGCAGTTTTGAAGCATTTCTCCACATAAATGTCTCGGTAGGAAGCAGAACCCACTTCCCACAATTTGAAGCCAAAAGTCAGATGCTCATGACATACTCTCTTCTGTAGCTGGGTTGCCGACATGTGACAAAACTCTACCCACTATCTGCACCAACCCCAAACACTATTGAATAAAAACTAATGATGCTTTCAAAAGCAGAACAGTGGAAAATCTATTTTTTATTATAGAGTAACTGTGATAGCAATATCCATTTTTTCGAGGGCAGCATTCATGCAAGCAGGGGTACCCCGGATTCAAGGACTGCGTAAGATTCTTTCTGAGTAACACTTGACTGGAGTCCTGGGACCTTCCCAAAATTCATTATGCCTTCATATATCTGAGCTTAGTTACCCAAACCTCAACCCAATACTCGGAGCATCTTTCTGCTTAAATCTGCCACTAGGCTACTTTTGCCTACACTAGGTTTTCATTGTATCCTGAGAAGATGAGCAGAGAAGTCCATACTGGAGTGTATTTCTTGGACATTTACTAAGAGAACAATGGTATTGGACACTGTGTATTTGTCAAAAAATATACCAATATTTATAACAAAATATTGAAATACAAGGAATTACTGTGAATTAATGATTATAATTTTCTAATTCCTAAATTTAATGAGCAAATATATCATACCTATCACACACTAACATTTAATAAATTTTTCCAGGATATATTTTCAGTCTGTCTTTTGCATTTGTTTGTTTGAAAGGCAAAGTGACAGACACTGGGAGAGACAGAGAAAAGACAGATCTACCTTCTGCTGGTTCACACCTCAGATCCCTACAACAGCTAGGTCAAAGTCTGGAGCCAGGAACTCTATCCAGGTCTCTCATGTGGGTGGCAAAAACCCAAACCCTTCGGCCATAATCTGGTGTCTCCCTAGTACATTGGCAGGGAGCTGGATTGGAAGCAGTATATTTGGTACTCTGATATGGGATTTGTGCATCTTAAGTGGTGGCTTATCCCAGTGTGCCACAATGCCCACCTTTTTTTATTCTTTAAAAAATGAACTGTTTCCTTATTTGGAGAATTCCACTATCCACTAGTGGGAATTAATTTCTTTGATTACTAGTATGACTAGACTCTTCACATTTACTAGCCATTGATGATTTTCCAACTGTGAAGTACTAGTTCATGTCTTCTATCTACTTTTTCTGTTATCATTATAATATGTTCCTAAAATGTTTATAAGAGACCTGTATATATTGAAGACTTTAGCTTGTGTCAAGTTTCAGCAATTATTTTTCTGATTGATTTAATTTTCCAAAAATGGTACGCTATACTTTTAAACAGATAATGTCACCAAATCTATTGATCTAATCTTGTCTATACACTTATATGTGACAGTATCCAAAAACTCTTTATTCAAATACCTTATAAAAACAAAAAAAGAAAACTGTTAAAAATGACTAAAACCATACACAATGAATAACAATGAAGTTTTCTGAGTATAATAACTGTGCATACACACACACACACACATAAATATGCAAGCCACAAATACAGTAACGTTAAGTCAATTCTTGGATTCAATTCCACACCAACTAATGAGTTACTGACACCCTAGCCAAGCACAACTAAAGGATGTATCTCCCTGTGTTTGGTTCCTCTTGTTCTTTTTCAGGCCTCTTTTCTGGGTCTCCTGCTATTACCCCCACATTCTAATCAGGTCAGAATGATTAATTTTATTACTACATGTACTCAATGATTCTGTCTTTAATTGTTGAGTATAGAGACTTTAAGTGTACATTCTTGGCCAACTTCACCATATATAAACATAGTGATAATTCCTACCCTAACCTCCCTCCCGCCCATGCACTCCCCTTCTATCCTCCTTCCTTTCTTATTCTTTCTTTTAATTTTTACAATGATCTACTTTGAGTTTATTTTATACTCATAAGTTTACTGAGTAAAGAATTCAACAAATAGCTGGCGCCGTGGCTCAATAGGCTAATTCTCCGCCTTGTGGCGCCAGCACACCAGGTTCTAGTCCCGGTCGGGGTGCCGGATTCTGTCCCAGTTGCACCTCTTCCAGGCCAGCTCTCTGCTGTGGCCCAAAAGTGTAGCGGAGGATGGCCCAAGTCCTTGGGCCCTGCACCTGAATGGGAGACCAGAAGAAGCCCCTGGCTCCGGGCTTCGGATCAGTGCAGTGCGCTGGCCGCAGCAGAGAGGCCGCAGCGGCCATTGGAGGGTGAACCAATGGTAAAGGAAGACCTTTCTCTGTCTCTCTGTCTCTCTCTCTCTCTCTCACTCACTGTCCACTCTGTCAAAAAATAAATAAATAAAAATTTTAAGAAAAGAATTCAACAAATAGAAAAAGAAGAAAAAAAAAAAAAACACTGTTCCTTAAAGTAGAGACAGGGCTATAAACAATCATTGAATCTCAAAATGTCAGTTTCACTAATATCCATTGCATTTGTTGATACTCTGTTAGTGCCACAGATCAGGGGATCATATGGTATATTTCTTTTTGAGACTGGCTTATTTCCCTATGTATAATTGTTTCCAGTTGCCTCCATTTTGATGCAAACATAGGATTTCATTCTTTTTTACAGTGAGTAGTACTCCATAATAGATAGATAGATATAAATACACATATATAGATAAATGTGTATGTGTGTATCTCTATCTCTATCTCTATCTTTATCTCTATCTATACCTATCTATGTATATAGTCAATGTGGTGATGATCAGCAAACTGTATGATGTAAAAGATCCAGGAAGTCACCTGGGAGGAAAGCTTTCTTAGAGACAGGATGAGAATCCTTGCCAAATTGAGCAACTTTTATGGGTGGGAGAATTTCAGATTTTTCCTCAGGTGTGTGAAAGTAGAAAGGAATTTAGTGATCACTGACAAATCCCCACATTTTTCTTCACGGCCCAATCTTCCTTCTGAATTCTGAACCCATACACCAAATTGCCTCCAAGACATTTCAAGGATTTCTCATAAGCACTCCAAGCACAAAGTGTTTAAAAATGTCTCAACCCACTTTCCTTGCCTCCTCACTACCCCAGCTTTAAATTCCGTATTTCTCAACCAAGGCCAAGTTGCCCAAGGCAAAGACGTAGAAATCCTTCCTGACTTCTCCCATATCCTTGTTGCTGAATCTGATCAAAGACAAAATATTATCTGCTTCCATTTCCTCCATCCCTACCTCATCATCATGGTCATCAGCCACCATGCACCAGGATATGGAAAAAGCATACTAATTGTTCTCCCTTCATTTTGTCATCCTCTCCCCACCCCATAAGATTCAGAGTTAGGTCAGTAATTCTTCTAATATACATATCAATTCATATCAATGAGCCAATGGATATAAAGTCACCCATCCCTATTAAATGAAGTATGTAGTACAAACTCCTCAGCATGGTCTTTTTTTTTTTTTTTTTTAACAGGCAGAGTGGACAGTGAGAGAGAGAGACAGAGAGAAAGGTCTTCCTTTGCCGTTGGTTCACCCTCCAATGGCCGCCGCGGTCGGCGCGCTGCGGCCGGCGCACCGCGCTCGTCCGATGGCAGGAGCCAGGAGCCAGGTGCTTTTCCTGGTCTCCCCATGGGGTACAGGGCCCAAGCACCTGGGCCATCCTCCACTGCACTCCTGGGCCACAGCAGAGGGCTGGCCTGGAAGAGGGGCAACCGGGACAGAATCCGGCGCCCCGACCGGGACTAGAACCCGGTGTGCCGGCGCCGCAAGGCGGAGGATTAGCCTGTTGAGCCACGGCGCCGGCCAGCATGGTCTTTAAGAACATTCTTAACTGGAAATCTATCATCAGCTTCATTTACTGCTACTGTTCTCCTAACTATTCCCTAATGCCCTACATTTTCTATATAACTGAGACCATTATATTGTCCTTCCCTGTATCTCAAAGCCTCCCAGTCTACTTAACAAAATACAACTGTTCTTTACTATCCAGTACTCACTTTACTGGCACTGTCCAACCCCAAACCCTAGACACAACACTTTGAGTTAAATGGCCTTGCTCTATGTTCAAACAGTACCTATAACTTTTGCATTTCTCACTGTCTATGTGCTCTGAGATCACATTCCAAAAAGGAGACTGGGCCCAGTATATAGTAACTACTAACAAATTAAAGAATAAATAAAAAAACATTTACTACACGAATATATATGTCAGATCTAACACATTCATATAATAAAACTGATTTGTAAAGGTCACCTATGTTATGGGGTCCATGAGTAGGCTTTATGTCTTTCCTGTTAGACTATGGGAAGAAACTCATCTTTTATTCGATTCTAAAAGGTTTACTGAAACTTCAAAATATTAAAGACCATTGACCTATGCATCAGATACTACTATAGTAACTTTAAAACTCGGATTTTCTAAGATTATTCCAATTTATTTATTCAGCAATATTATTTAAATAATTTCTTTCCAAATGTAAAGGACATTTTGAATGGTATAAATAATACTGATAAGTAAATTCAGCAATCTCTGTAGTCTTCTGATATATAACTGGTAAGATAATTTGATGCAGCTTGAGTATTTCAAAAAAAATCTAAACAAAGAGCATCTCATATGAAACAATGAATCACCTTAGAGTGACATGGTAGCAGACACTGTCCACAGCAATAATATCTGAAGTGGCAGCCAAGCAATGTTATTATGAAAGTCTCCCAGTGGAGGGACTGCCACAGTGCTGACAATTATCCAGTGATTTGCTGTGCAGTTTCCAGAGCAGAAAGTCTATCAAGGATTCCCTCAACAGCAGCCCTTCACATAGGCAGTCCCGGAAGCACTATTTATGCATTAAAGGCCTGTCCCACTAGGATTTTGAAAGTAGGCAAAAACAATTATAACCATATCAACAAAGCAGCTATCTAGCACATTTAGCACACAAAACATCATGCCAATGATGGAATAAAAAAGGCTATGATAATAACAAATTTTATAACCGAGTAAAAGTCGATAGCCTGGTTTATATTCTCTGGGACTCAAACCACCTAGGTATATTACTCGCAGGCAACTGGCTGTGGAGACATAACATCTCTGCCTCTCTGGGGATGTGACAGACAACAGGGGAGAGCAGATGCTCTGCACCCTATAATTGTGGGAGCCCTGTGTGCTGAAACTGAGGGAACTCTGAACGCATGAGAAGGTCCAGGGAGGATCTGTGCAATCCTAAGTGTAGGCACAGATCCCATTGGAGTGATCCTTCTCAGGTCATCAGTGAGCTCTGAGGTTGTGGAGCTACTCACATGTATTGCCCAAGATCCAGCTACAACCTGGACCCAGGGAGCCTTGGGAGCTGAGTCTGAGAAAACAGTGACTCCATAAGAGGAAGCAGAGCATAGCTAGGTTCTGGGCAACCAAAGAGTGCTTCGTACTCTCAGAGCTCCTCAGTTGTCAAAAGCAGCTCATAGCAGAGGGAACCACGCTCACAGGAAAGATTCCACAGATAAAATGTGCAGTTCATAAAAAGGTACAGATGAGTGCTGAGCACACTAGGAACTAAACCTTGGGTATTCCTCAGCTAGGAAGAGAGGAGCTGGTTGTACCAACAGAGGTGACCATTACTTCAATCCAGTTAACCAGAGGAGAACTGCTATGCTCAACTGGGGTCTTACCACACCTAGTAGTCCCACCCTGGAACACTGAAAAGAGCATCCTGCCCACACCCAGAACACAGCTCCTGGAATTCAATGAAACTGTAAACATCCCAATAAGCCACAGATATACAGGTCAAAGATAAAAACCATTAGGTAAAAAAATTCTAAAAATGCTGAAATAAAGGCAAAAATTCAAAAAACGAGTAGAAGTAAGACATTATGATCCCCCCGAAAGAGTATTACAATATTTGAACATTAGAATGTGAAGATGAAGAGATTGAGGAAATGCAGAATTGCAATTTAAAAAACTAATAATTGGATTACTCAGAAGCAATCAGAAGTAAATTCATGAACTAAAGAAAGCCATATATGATATGAATGAAAAATAGTATGCAGGGATGTTTCAACATTAACAAATAAATCAATGTAATAACATATTAACAAACTGAAGAACAACACCATATGACTATCTCACTAGACACAGAGAAAGCATTTGCTAAAATACAATCTTACATGGTGAAAACTCTAAGCAAATTGGGTATAGAAGGAGCATTCCTCAACACATTCAGGCAATTTATGACAATCCCACTGCCTGTCTCCTGCTGAATGGGGAAAAGTTAGAAGAATTCCCACTGAGATCCAGGACCAGACAAGGATGTCCACTCTAACCACTGCTATTCAATATAGTCCTGGAAGTTTTAGCCAGATGCATTAGGCAAGAAAAAGAAATCAAAGGGATACATATTGGAAGGGGGAATTCAAACTATCCCTATTTGCAGATGACAGAATTCTATAAATAGGGGACCCGAAAGATTCCACCAAGACTATTGGAACTCATAGAAAAGTTTGGTAAATTAGAAGGATACAAAATTAACATACAAAAATCAAAAGCCTTTGTATACACAGACAATGTCACAGCTGAGAAAGAACTTCTAAGATCAAACCCATTCACAGTAGCTACAAAAAAAAAAATCAGATACCTAGGGATAAATTTAACCAATTATGTCAAAGATCTCTATGATGAGAATTACAAAACATTAAAGAAAGAAATAGCAGAAAGTAACAAAAAATGGAAATATCTTCCATGTTCATGGGTTGGAAATATCAATACCATCAAAATGACCACTACTGAAATCAATTTATAGATTCATTGCAATACCAATGAAAATACCAGGAATATTCTGATCAGATATAGAAAAAAGATGCAGAAAATCATTTGTAAGCACAAGAGACTCCGAATAGATAAGCCAATCTTACACAACAAAAAGAAAGCCATAGCATTGCAATACCAAATTTCAAGACATAGTATAAGACAGTTATAATCAAAAAAGTCTAGTACTGGTACAAAAACAGATGGATAGACGAACAGAACAGAACAGAAATGCCAGATTCCAATACAAGCATCTACAGCTAACTTATATTTGACAAAGGAGCTAAAACCAATCTCTGGAGCAATGTCAGTATCTTCAGCAAATAGTGCTGGGAAAACTAGATCTCCACATGCAGAAGTATGAAGTAAGATACTTACCTTACACCTCACATGAAAATACATTCAAAATGGATTAAATACCTATATCTATGACTTAATACCATCAAATTATTAGAGAATATTGGGAAAACAGTGCAAGATATTGGCATAGGCCAAGACTCCAGAAACAGGGAATCAAAGCCAAAATTGATAAATGAGATAACATCAAATTGAGACACTTATGCACTGCAAAAAAAAAAAAAAACACTCAACAAAGTGAAGAGGAAACTGACAGGATAGGAGAAACTATTTGAAAATTATGATAAAGTATTAATAACCAGAATATATAAAGAGATAAATAAACTCAACAAAACAAAAATACTTGGTTATTAAATGGGAAAATAATTTAGACATTTTTTCAAAAGAGGGAATCCAAATGGCCCACAGACACATGAGAAATGCTCAAGATCACTAGCTGTTAGGGAAATGCAAAACAAAACCACAGTGAGGTTTTACCTCACCCCATTTAGATTGGCCTTAATACAGAAATCAACAAACAACAAATGCTGGCAGGGATGTGGGGAAAATCGTACCCTAATCTGCTGTTGGGGGGAATGTAAACTGGCAAAGCCACAATGGAAGACATTATGGAGATACCTCAGAAATCTGAATATAGACCTAACATATGACCCAGCCATTCCACTCCTGGGAATTTAACCAAAGAAAATTAAATCAGCATACAAAAGAATTATCTGCACACCCATGTTTATTGGTTCACAATAGCTAACATATGAAATCAACCAAAATTCCCATCAAGTGAAAAGTGGATAAAGAAATTATGGGATATATACACCCTGGAATACTATATAACAGAAGAAAAAAAAAATCTGGTCATTTGCAACAAAATGGATTAAACCAGAAAACATACTAAGTGAAATAAGCCAGTCCCAAATGTAAAAATATCATATGTTCTCCCTGACTTGTAATAACTAATAGAGCACCTAAAAGGCAATCTGTAGAAGTGAAAACTCACACTTTTAGAAGCAATGACTTTGAACATCCTTTGTCTTGACTGTCAAGGAATTTTTTTTCTTCATACTAAGTGTTTGGTAATAAAAACAGATACAATTAAAAAGCAATGAATGCTCCAACATAGAAGCAGTCCATACAGCAGACTCAAAGAATGACAATAGCTTTATTAGCGCTCTGACCTCAGAATCAGCCCTTAAGGCATTCAGGTCTGGCTGAAAAGCCCATGAGAGCATTTTAAGCTGGGAAAGCCAAGACACTGTGGCAAAAAGTGTCCTACATGAAGTATCTTTGTTGGCGAGATCCAAGTGGAATGAAGTAGTCATCAAAGAAGGATGGAATTTACTCTGAAGTGAGGAGAGAATTTCTATTGGCTTATGGCCTTGTCTAAATACTGACAGGAGTTTGTGGATTCAAAAGGCTTCCATAGCCAAGGCAGCTCATGTCAAGAGCCTTGGATGTGATCATAGATGGAATACATAAGAGTGTTAATTGCTAAATTAACAACAGGTGACACCTTGCACTAACTTCTCATGCAAGACCTCTGTCCTCATAGAGATAGATTATGAGAGTTAAAAGCAAAACATGTTCTTAAAGATTTACTTCATTTTAGTGTATTAAATGGAGGATATTCTTATGTCTCCTACGGCCAGTGCATTGTGGCCGGCGCACTACGCTGATCCGAAGCCAGGAGCCAGGTGCCTCCTCCTGGTCTCCCATGCAGGTTCAGGGCCCAAGGACCTGGGCCATCCTCCATAGCACTCCCAGACCACAGCAAAGAGCTGGACTGGAAGAGGAGCAACCGGGACAGAATCCGGCACCCCAACCGGGACTAGAACCCGGGGTGCTGGCGCCACAGGCGGAGGATTAGCCTAGTGAGGCATGGCGCCAGCCCTGCTGATTCACTCTCCAAATGGCCACAATGACCAGGGCTGGAATAGGCAAAGGCCAGGAACCAGAAACTTCCTCCAGGTCTCCCACATAAGTGCAAGGACCCAAGGACTTGGGCCATCCTCCTAGACCACAGTGCTGACCCAACAGATATTTCTTGACAGCCTACCATAAGCTAAGTACTGTTCTAAGCATTTGGAAACACTGCAATTCGTACCATACAAAACACATTCTTAACATCACAGAGTTTACAATCTATTTAGTCAAAATAAAAAAAAATGCAAACAATCATATAAACAAGAAAAATAACATAAGTGCATATAGTTAGAATACTAGAGACTGTATATTATATATCAAGATGCTATGTAGCGATAGTAATTAAAACTGATTACATACTCAAAGGTCATGTAAATTATTCTATCCAGGATAAACATTTAGACAGAAGATCGTAATGTAAAGAATATGTATAATAATGACTAGAAGAATAGCAATATTCACTCTAACTGATGGACAAGGGAGGATGTCTCAGTGCATTAGAACAATTTTGAGAGATGAGTTGGAATTTATCAGAAGATAAGGCATATGGGTATATGGGTCTGGAGCTAAAGAGATGGGTCTGGAGCATGGTTTTAGATTAGATTAGGGAGTAACAGCCCTGGTCTTTGGAGTCAGTGAGATATGAGTTTGCATTCTGGGCCTGTCACCTACCAACTGTTTGCCTTTGAGTGAATGACTTAATCGGTCTAACCTTCAATTACATAGATCTTCATCTATATAATAAATATAGCAGGTGCCTCACAGAATTACTGAAGGATTAAGTATATAGATTTTTGTGGCAAGCATTGTGGGACCACTAGTGGATTAACCTGCTGCTCATGATATCAGCATTCCATATCATAGTGTCAGTTTAACTTCTAGCTGCTCTACCTCTGATCCAATTCCCTGCTAATGCACCTGGGAAAGCAGTGGAAGATGGCCAAAGTGTTTGGGCCCCTGCCACCCATGTAAGAGAATTGGATGGCGTTCTGGGCTCCTGACTTCAGCTTGGACTAACCCTGGTTGTTGTAGCCATTTGGGGAGTGAAGGAGGAGGTAAAAGATCTTTCTCTGTTTCTCACTCTACAAAAAAGTAGTATATTGACTGTTTGCTTTGTGACAGAGTTTTATGTTCTTTATCACATGTAATCAGAACTAAGTATGTATATTGTACATACATATTAATGCATGTATAAATTTATACTGAGAGATAAACAGATTATCTCTAAGAGGATCAACATGTTCTCAGACTGCAATTACATTCTTCAGGACTCCTCCCAGAAAAACAAGGACCTGAACTGGGTACTTCTGATCTACTCTTCTCTTTATGATTCACTTTCTAAGCTTTAAGCCTCAAGACAAGACGTTTTGGATTCTCTCAAATGTTTTCCAAGACCTGTCCACTCATATATTTCTGTATTTGCCCATTCAAAATGGGTCATCCTAATTTACTTTGAAAATCAGGACTGCTGTTTATAAAAGTTATCCCTGGGGGCAGGAGGGGCATTCCACACAGCAATAAAGATGCCTCTTGGGATGCCCACATCACATATCTGAGTGCCTGGGTTTGAATCTGTGCTGTACTTCCAGTTTCAGCCTGTTGCTAATGGGTACCCTGAAAAGCAACAGATGATGCCTTAAATACTTGGATCCTTGCCAAACACATGGGATACCTACATTGAGTTCCAGGCTAATGGCTCAGCCAGACTGTTGTGGGGCATTTGGAATGTGAACCAGTAGATGGGAGACATCTGTTTCTGACTTTCAAATAAACTTTTTTTTCGAGTTTCAAACCTCTATTAGGTTTTAAGTTTTTAACTTTTATTTAATGAATATAAATTTCCAAAGTACAGCTTATGGATTACAATGGCATTCCCCCACACCCATAACATTCCTCCCACCCACAACCCTCCCATCTGCCAATCCCTCTCCCATTCCATTCACATCAAGATTCATTTTGAATTATCTTTATATGCAGAAGTTCAATTTGGCATATATTAAGTAAAGCTTTCAACAGTTTGCACCCCACAGTGTAAAATACTATCTGAGTACTAGTTATAGCATTAAATAACAATGTACAGCATATTTAGGACAGAGATCCTACATAAGAAGTAAGTGCACAGTGACTCCTGTTGTTGACTTAACAAATTGACACTCTTGTTTATGGCGTCAATAATCACCCTAGGCTCTTGTCATGAGTTGCCAAGGCTATGGAAGCCTTTTGAGTTCACTGACTCTAATCATATTTAGACAAGTTCATAGTCAAAGTGGAATTTCTTTCCTCCCTTCAGAGAAAAGTACCTCCTTCTTTGATGACCTTTTCTTTCCTCTGGGATCTCACTTGCAAAGATCTTTCATTTAAGTCCTTTTTTTGCCCCAGTGTCTTGGCTTTCCATGCCTGAAATACTCTCATGGGCTTTTCAGCCAGATCCAAATGCCTTAAGGGCTGATTCTGAGGCCAGAGTGCTGTTTAGGACATCTGCCATTCTACGAGTCTGCTGTGTATCTGACTTCCCATGTTGGATCGTTCTCTCCCTTTTGTATTCTATCAGTTAGTATTCGCAGACACTAGTCTTGTTTATGTGTTCCCTTTGATTCTTAGTCCTACCATTATGATCAATTGTGAACTGAAATTGATCACTTGGACTAGTGAGATGGCATTGGTATATGCCACCCTGATGGGATTGTATTGGAATCCCCTGGCACATTTCTAACTCTACCATTTGGGGCAAGTCTGATTGAGCATGTCCCAAACTGTACATCTACTCCCTTATTCTCACTCTTATATTTAACAGAGATGACTTTTCAGTTAAATTTCAACACCTAAGAATAATTGTGTATTAATTACAGAGTTCAACCAATAGTATTACGTAGAAAAAAAATACCAAAAGGGATAAAGTATTAAGTTGTTCATCAACAGTCAGGGCAAGGGCTGATCAAGTCACTGTTTTTCATAGTGTCCATTTCACTTCAACTGGTTTCCTTTTAGGTACTCGGTTAGGTGTCACCGATCAGGGAGAACATATGATATTTGTCCCTTTGGGACTGGCTTATTTCACTCAGCACGATGTTTTCCAGATTCCTCTATTTTGTTGCAAATGGCCAGATTTCATTATTTTTGACTGCTGTATAGTATTCTATAGAGTACATATCCCATAATTTATTTATCCAGTCTACTGTTGATGGGCATTTGGGTTAGTTCCAGGTCTTAGCTATTGTGAATTGAGCTGCAATAAACGTTCAGGTGCAGACTGCTTTTTGTTTGCCAATTTAATTTCCTTTGGGTAAATTCCGAAGAGTGGGATGGCTGGGTTGTATGAAAGGGTTATATTCAGGTTTCTGAGGAATCTCCAGACTGATTTCCATAGTGGTTTAACCAGTTTGTATTCCCACCAACAGTGGGTTAGTGTCCCTTTATCCACACATCCTCGCCAGCATCTGTTGTTGGTAGATTTATGTATGTGAGTCATTCTAACCAGAGTGAGGTGAAACCTGATTGTGGTTTTGATTTGCATTTCCCTGATTGCGAGGGATCCCGAACATTTTTTCATGTGTCTGTTGGCCATTTGGATTTCCTCTTTTGAAAAATGTCTATTGAGGTCCAACACCCTTTCATGATGAACTCTAAGCAAATCGGGTATAGAAGGAACATTCCTCAATACAAAGCAATTTATGAAAAACCCACGGCCAGCATCCTATTGAAAGGGGAAAAGTTGGAAGCATTTCCACTGAGATCTGTACCAGACAGGGATGCTCACTCTCACCACTGCTATTCAATATAGTTCTGGAAGTTTTAGCCAGAGCCATCAGGCAAGAAAAAGAAATTAAAGGGATACAAATTGAGAAGCAAGAAGTAAAACTATCCCTCTTTGCAGACGATATGATTCTTTATTTAGGGGATCCAAAGAACTCTACTAAGAGACTATTGGAACTCATAGAAGAGTTTGGCAAAGAAGCAGGATATAAGACCAAAGCACAAAAATATACAGCCTTTGTATACACAGGCACTGCCATGGCTGAGAAAGAACTACTAAGATCAATCCCATTCACAATAGCTACAAAAACAAATACCTTGGAATAAACTTAACCAAGGACGTTAAAGATCTCTACGATGAGAATTACAAAATCTTAAAGAAAAAAATAGAAGGGGATGCCCAAAAATGGAAAAATCTTCCATGCTCATGGTTTGGAAGAATCAGTATCATCAAAATCACCATTCTCCCAAAAGCAATTTGTAGATTCATGTGATACCAATCAAAATACCAAAGACATTCTTCTCAGATCTAGAAAAAAATGATGCTGAAATTCATATGGAGACACAGGAGACCTCGAATTACTAAAGTAATTTTTTCCAACAAAAACAAAGCCGGGGGCATCACAATACCAGATATCAGGACATACTACAGGGAAGTTATAATCAAAATAGCATGGTACTGATACAGAAACAGAGGATAGACAAGTGGAACAGAATAGAAACACCAGAAATCACCCCAAACATCTACAGCCAACTTATATTTGATCAAGTATCTAAAATCAATTCCTAGAGCAAGGACAGTCTATTCAATAAATGGTGCTGGGAAAACTGGATTTCCACGCACAGAAGCATGAAGCAAGATCCTTATTTTACACCTTACATAAAAATCCACTCAGCATGGATTAAAGACCTAAACCTATGATCCGACACCATCATTATTATTAGAGAACATTGGAGAAACCCTGCAAGATATTGGCACCGGCAAAGACTTCTTGGAAAAGACCCAGAGACACAGGTAATCAAAGCCAAAATTAACTATTGGGATTGCATCAAATTGAGAAGTTTCTGTACTGCAAAAGAAACAGTCAGGAAAGTGAAGAGGTAACCGACAAAATGGGAAAAAATATTTGCAAACTATGCAACAGATAAAGGATTAATAACCAGAATCTACAAAGAAATCAAGAAGCTCCACAACAATGAAACAAACAATCCACTTAAGAGATGGGCCAAGGACTTCAAATAAAATTTTAAGAAGTGTTTTTTTAAAAGTTTTCTAGGTAAATATTTATATTTATGCACATCTGCACATGTGTGTGTGTGTGTGTGTAGTCCAGGAGTATTGGAAGTGGAAGAAAGTTGTCCTACACAGAGAACAGGTAGCAATGAGGGAACAATTTTAGTAGAAACATACTTCATCCTGATTTAAGAGCAAGTGGCACCAAAACTATTAAGGTAGGGATAAATCAGGCCTTTTTCCAGAGCTTCAAAATGGGACAATCTTAAACTCTCTTCATAGCAATGTATTCATCACATATTCTCATTCAAAAGTATGTGTACAGACTTTACTTACAAAAATCTTAAGACATACTGACCAGGTGACTATTCAAAATGCTACTTAATTGAATCTATACAATATCTAATGAGTACCTTACCTTGGTCATTATTCTTTGAAATCTTCTGCGTTCAAGCCACCCCCTGACATGTGCCTGCATTGTGGTAATCATTTTAACCATTTTCTTGCTCATTAAAAATTTGTTTTTTTCTCGGAAAACTTGGAAGATCTCTATATGTGGTCCAATTCTTTTAACTTTACTGTCAACTTTATCAATTTTATCTGGAATACTTTTTAACCTAAAAATAAAATATAGAAATTTCTTTTAGATAATAAGAAAAATAAATGTTCCTGAATTCTTAAATTAGGATTAGGAAACATATATATAATTTATAAGTAGAATTCAATGTATAACATTAGTTGAACATGTTAATAAGGTTTTCCAAAGAAGACTGAATATGCTAGAGCACTAGAATCAATGTTATGTAAAAATTTAACCTTCCAAAGAGAGGCAAACCAACAGAAAATGAATTTGGCCAAATTATTCACTATTCAAAGGAGAATATTTTCTTTGGACAGGGCAAGTTAGTTCCATGGACATTCCTGTCTCCTATTTTGACCTGAAGACTATTCTTATGTTATTTAATTATTTGTTCTCTGATATTCTGCTAACCAAAAAAAAAATCTGAAACATAATTATGATCTGAATACTCTCAATGTAATGTGATAGTAGTGACATAGAGTACAGGCTCAGCAGAAGGCAAGGAAGATCCTAGAAACGGTGATGAGCCCTACGCTACAGACAGGTGTGACAAAACTGAAGCTTTTCTACTATGAACAGACCATGCCTAGCTTGGTAACTTTGTTTCTACTCTCCATTTATATGACTTTTGTATTTTGTATACGGTAGCCAGATTTTTACAAAGTCATCCAACATACAAAGTCTAGTTTTCTTGTGATTCTCAGCATGTATAAAAATTACTTTCTTCACATTTTTGTTTCTGCCTCTGTCTTTCCAGCTGGAATTCCGCTGAGATGTCCAGGTCAATGCACCCATAAGCACCAGGAAGTGGACAGACCTTTGAATTAAAGGCCCAATTTTCTTGAATCTCAAAGTCAATCCAATGTGGGCTGGCTTTTTTCTTACTTTTTTTTTTTAAGCCTGTATTGATTTCTGCATCTTAAGTAAGTTTCTTCCTGTTTATATTGTTATGATTTTTTCTTCCCTTGGTAATTGAAATGCTATGAGGCTACTTTTCGTTACTTGACCTGCCCATCAAGCCTTCATTGTGTGGTAAATGGCAGCAACTCCCAATTATGGCTTTTTGTGTGTATCATTTCTGTAGTTTGTCTTCTTTTTTTTTATTTGACAGATAGAGTTAGACAGTGAGAGAGAGAGACAGAGAGAGAGACAGAGAGAGACAGAGAGACAGAGAGAAAGGTCTTCCTTCCATTGGTTCACTCCCCAAATGGTTGCTATGGCCGGCGCTGGGCCGATCCAAAGCCAGGAGCCAGGTGCTTCCTCTTGGTCTTCCATGTGGGTGCAGGGGCCCAAGCACATGGGCCATCCTCCAGTGCACTCCCGGGCCACACCAGAGAGCTGGACTGGAAGAGGAGCAGCTGGGACCAGAACCAAGTACCCATATGGGTGTTGCAGGTGGAGGATTAGCCAAGGGAGCCATGGTGCTGGCACCATCTGTAGTTTGTCTTGAAACTTGTGATATCTTCTGATACATCCTATTTTATAAATAAGCTGAATACCAGTGTAACATCAATCGTGAACACCAGTTTGAAGACCTTTTCAGAGAGGATTTTCTGCCTCACAGAATGGAGATCCCTGATTTTTCTGTTCCCAAGCAGCCACAACTGATCAGTGGGATTTTCAGACAAAATATGTTCTGAATGCACTTATAAGCAAAAACTAAAAATGTAGAGAACTGAGGCTACCGGTTGTCGTTGTATACGCATGTAAATGAGAAAAGTCTTTTCTTGTGAAAGAAGGGTCTTAGCCTTTACAATGTTTTTGGAACTAGTGGGGTTTTGTTTTGTTTTATTTTGTTTTTATATCAGTGGCTAGTTCTCTCACTTGAAGAAAATGTTATAGATGAGTAAGTCAAAAAATTTTAATTTTCTCAGAAGAAGAATTGACTTTTAAAATATTATTTATTTTCATCCCCTTAAAAGTCAATGTGACAGAAAGAGAGAGACAGAGGAAGGTGGAGAGAGAGAGAGAGAGAGAGAGAGGGACAGAGAGAGAGAATCTTCCATTCACTGGCTCAATCTCCAAATAGTACAGCAGCCAGGCCTGGGCCAGGCCTAAGCAGGGAGCCCAGCACTCTAACCTGGCCTTCTGTGTGGATTACATGGACCAAAACACTCGCATCATCATTCACTCCCCCAAGACACATTATCAAGAAGCTGTATTGGAAGTGAAGCAATCAGGACTCAAACTAGAACTCTGATATGGGATGCAGGCATCACCAGTGATAACCTCATCTGCTGTGCCCCAGTGCCTGCCTCTGGACTTCTCAGCCAAAACTACCAGGAAAAGTGAAGAAAGGTGCTACGCTTTGGGTGTGTGTGTGGGAATTCATGTGCTAGAAGCATAATCCCTAAAGTAAATGTTGATAGTATTTAGCGGTGGGGGCCTTGGGAGGATATTAGGGTTATAGAAAAGGTCATCCTGCTTATTGGCTTCGGTGTCTTTCTAAGAAGAGAGAAAGAAACTCAAGCTGGCATGCTTGCTGCATCTCAGCAGGTGATGTATTCATCACATCATGAAGCAGAAAGAAAGCCCTCAGCACAGGCACAGCCAAGCTATGGGATCGCCTAGTCCCAGAATGGTGAGAAACAACTTTGGCAGACAGGTGTGTTGAGGTGGGGGAGGAATCATTGTGGCATAGAAGGTATAGCTGCCACCTGAGATACCTGAAACCAGTTTGTGAAAACAGTGTGTGTCCTGCTTGCCCCACTTCATATCCAACTCCCTGCTAATGGCCTGGGAAGAATAGCAGAAGATGGCCCAAGTGTTTGGGCCCTCTGCCATCCACAGGGGAGACCAAGATGAAGCTCCTGGCTCCTGGGTTGGACCTAGCCCAGCCCAGACTGTTGCAGCCATCTAGGGAGTGAATCAGCAGATGGAAGATCTCTGTCTCTCTTACTCTTTCAAAATTATACACACACACACAAACACACTCACACATATTGTTTTCCAGAAAGAAACAAATTTTTTATCTTTAAAAATTACCTTGTCTATAAGATTCAGTTATAGCAAAAGATATCAGAGCAAGACAAAAGGAAGCAAGGTTTATGTTGGTTTGTTAGTTTAAATTAAGAATGAATTGGAGTGTCTTACAAAAAATGGTATTTTGGGGCCAGTATTTGGGACAGTTGTTAAGACACTGCCTGGGGACGGTGCCCCAGCTCACTTGGCTAATCCTCTGCCTGTGGCGCTGGCACACCAGGTTCTAGTCCCGGTTGGGGTGCCAGATTCTGTTCCGGTTGCTCCTCTTCCAGTCCAGCTCTCTGCTGTGGCCCGGGAAGGCAGTGGAGGATGGCCCAAGTGCTTGGGCGCCTACACCTGCATGGGAGACCAGGAGGAAGCACATGGCTCCTGGCTTTGGATCGGCGCAGCACGCCAGCCATAGCAGCCATTTGAGGGGTGAACCAACAGAAGGAAGACCTTTCTCTCTGTCTCTCTCTCTCTCTCTCTCTCACTGTCTAACTCTGCTTGTCAAAAAAAAAAAAAAAGACACTGCTTGGGATGTCTGCAACCCATTTCAGATGTCTGAGTTCAGGTCCCAGGTCCATTTCTGACCCAGCTTCCTGATAAGCACACCCAAGAAAGAAACTGATGATGGCTCGAGTAGAGGAGACCCTGCCACTCATGTGGGGACCTGGATTGAGCTCCAGGCCCCTGGCTTCAGCCTGCCCCATCCACGGTTGTTGCAAGCATCTGGGGACTGTTTTAGCAGATGGATGTTCTTGCCCTGGTGTTCACTTTCTCCATCTCTGTCTCTGCCTTTCAAATTTAAAAAAGAAGGAAAGAAAGAAAGAAAGAAAGAAAGAAAGAAAGAAAGAAAGAAAGAAAGAAAGAAAGAAAGAAAGAAGAAAATTTTTAAAAAGTGGGAGTTTGACTTCTAAAAGGTGTCTTGCTTGGTTAATAATTTCTGTAAATGGGTCTTGATGTAGGAGAAATAGCAAGAATGCAGATGAAATGGAAATGATTGTTTCCAGTGAGTCCGGAGCTTCCCAGTGCATTGTGAAATCCAGTGGATTCTGAATTGATCACTTTTCCTCCTTTGTCTTAGAAGAAATAAGGGAATTTGTTATAGAAATACCCAAATTAGTTAAAACTAATTCTGAGGGAAATTATCACTTTTTTGGCTATAATTAGGAATTCTTTGTAGAATTATTTTTAGATTTTAATATATTCAGTAGAGTTCACAGATACAATTCAAAGAATATAATGATATGAAAACTTCACATTCTAACAACAAGGTGAAACAACTCTTAGAGATGTGGTTAGCAGCATGACGTGTGTAATGTATAAGGCTGAAGCATAAGCTCTAGGTCACGAGCATTCTGCTGGTCTCCTAAGTTTCCTTAAACATCACAGAATTTTTAATCACTTATTAAAAAGTATGTCAGTTTCTGTATGTGTGTGTGTTGTGTGTTTGTGAGAGAGAGGGAATGACATTAGTCCTTTTTGTTATAAGCTATAGTTAATATAAGTGATGGAAACTATATTAAATAAAAGAATTATGAAAAATGCACGTTTTTACAAAATGATTGTGTTTTGTCTGTTTTTCAACAATTATAAAAGAAAAGTACTTTACAGGAGTAAAGGAGTGTCCTTCCCCCCTCCCCTCTAGGTAGTACCTACTACTGCCACATTGTGGTGCTGTCTTTTCCTGGATCAGTCCCAAGATCCTCGAAATCACCACAATGGTCCATGTTTTTATCTAACTCAGCACTATACTGATGACATCCTATTGGTCAAGTACAAAATACACAGAGGTAACTTAAGAAAATTTCTACCTCCCTAAGTAAATATATCACAATTCAACTCATTAAAACAAATGTATTAGGAGCATGCTATGGTAAAATGATCACCCTGATGTCTTATTAATGGTTCCTTATATCCACATATATCTTTGTAATGTGACATTGCACCACCAAGAGGTGGAGCTCCACCCACCAAGTGGTGGAGTCCTATCACGCACTTCATAAATCTGGACTAGACGTGTGAATTGTTGTGGCCTACAGAACCTAATGGTAGTTACAATGTGCCAGTTCCAAGTATATCCTCCATTCTCTTAGAACTCTATGTCTACATGAGAACAGTCTTGCAGTGGTGGGGAACATTTTTTTCTGCCAAGGTCATTTGGATATTAGCCTGCTATAAATTTATTGAATTTTGAGTCTCATCTGTGGTTGTTTGGCACAGCCAGACCAAATGATTCCACTATGGTTGGAAGGCTAGATCTTCCCCACATCTGCAAGATGCCACGTGGAGAAAAGGCATGTGAGCCTAGGTGATATTTAGCTGTGTGGACGAGATCATCATAATTGTCTCATGAGAAACAATAGTTGCTTACAAAGCAAATGGCTTTTGTGATATTATATAACAAAGGCTTATTTAATACCAGTCAAAATGATGTTTTTAAAGATTCTATGTAAGAGGTAAGTTATCTCTGTTAAGTCACAAAACTCATGATGAACATTTTATGGGATAAAAATTTTAAAATACTGATGTTTATCTATATCCTCACAGTCAATATTAAGCTCTTTTAAGGTGACCAATGAGTACATCATTATGTAGACTATTTGTATCCTCAGTAGAAGATCCCATTCCCATCTCCTCTGATATTGTTGGTTATTGCAGAACCTCATGCTAAATACTTAAAATGTTGCTCAGTCATATCACCAACAATGGTTTCTGCCTTTCCCTCACACTTGCCTGAGTCACAGGCCATGTGTAGTTTTCTGAAAGAAACACCAAGAATTACAGCTTTGTGAAGAGTTTACTTTCCTAATTTATAATAGAAGGAAGAGACTTCAGGGTATAGTCTTCTTGGTTTAAAGTGCTACCATAATCTTGAACCTGTTTTATTAGGGAAAAGAATTAATTGTGGATTTCAGGAAATGTTTTTCATCCAGAAAGAGTTTTATGCAGTAGTCTGCTTAGTCTAAGATATGAATATGAATTATCTGGAAGGACTACATTAAGATTAATTTTTAATAAAAAATGGGAATACTCCATTGTTTTGAATCTATTTATAAATTTCAATATATTTGCCTTTATTTGTACAAATTACATGAAACATTCTCTAAATGCTATATAAATGATTCCAAGTAGCCCATCAAAACACAAGGAAATAAGACTGTTTCCAGAGATCTCACAGAAATTTCTGATAAAGTGAAAAACAATAATGAAGACAAGAGGGACAAGAGGACCAAGACAGAGATACCACTGTCACCAGCCACTCAGCACAGCTACCAGCCATCTGTGAGTCACCATCTTACATTGTAATAGGAAGAAATCTCAGTGTATTCTGCAGTTTTAGCTGAGAAAGAATTCCACAGTCACCACTGACTTCTATTTCAGCCTGGAAAGCTGACTGGGGTCTGAGAGACTACTGATCTTAGAACAGGTGAGCCATCTTGCTCCTTTCCCCTCCCCCACATTCTGCAGTGAAAAGTCATGCAACATACCTCTGTTCTCCTACCAGCAGCACAGTCAGAATCTGGGCAATGTGTGCAGCAAATGACAGATCCCTTTCATCCTGCAACTGTGGGAATTTGGGTCATTAGCACCAGAGCTACACTAATGCACTGTACTTGAACAAGTGCGATTCACCTTAGCTTCTGGTGACTAACACCGGAAGCAACCTCCACCCTAGAAAATCTGAGTAATGATCCTGCTACACTCTGCAACAACAGGATTGTAGCAAATTCATTCTAAATTTCTTGGTGCCACTGGAATCTAGCAAGTGGATATAGGGGAGAATCTACCTGCATTCCAGCTTTCTGGTGACTCATATTCTCCAGAGTAAAGTCTGTAGCCCTTGTAGTCACCCTGTAGTACAGGAACAGTGTCCAGTTCAATCCTTTAGCCCTAGTAGGAGTAAGGCTGTTGGTATTATAAGCCACAGCAGTTGGACCCTCCTAGCAGGACCTGGGAAGGGTCCATCCAAATCACACGGTCCTAGAGCCACAGCAATTATTGTCACAAGCCCCAGCATCACCCAGGCTTGCCAGTAAGACAAGAGGGCAGCCACCACTGTCTCCTTCAGCACCACGAACAAGGTCTTGACTACCACATTCACCAGGCAGACTGACACGAACACCCTGTGGACCAAAGATACACAGCCAAGGAAGCCCTTATTCATCTCAAAGCCACATTTCTATCCATATGAACTGCATCTGACTAGCCCACTATGTCATTTATACACACAGCTGGCACTGATTAAGACAAATGAAATCACTATAATCTTGAGCTCATCTAGAACCAAAGCCAAAGCAATAAGCCAAGTGATACTCTGCATACCAGCTAAACCATAAAATCTTACAATAAAACCTACTGCAAAAAGAAGAGACAAACACACCTGATGGGCGGACATCAATGCAGGGACAAAGGAGACATGAAGAAGCAAGGTAGCATGAAGCCTCCAAACACCCGACGCTCCTCCAGAATTAGACCCTATACTGGAAGAAATATTTGAAATGACAGATATAGAATTCAAAATAATGATTGTATGGAAACTCAGTGAGATGCAAGAGAACACAGGCAGACAGAGTAAAGAAGTGAGGAAATCAGTGTGTGACATGAATGAAAATATTACTAAGGAAATATATCTCATTAATAAGAACCAAATAGAAATAGAAATTTTTGAGATAAAATCTTCAATCAATGAAATAAAGAATATGATTGAGAGCTTTAACAGGAGAATAAACTAAGTGGAGGAAAGAATTTCTAGCATCAAGTACAAATATTTTAAATAATTCAATCAAACAAAAATAAAGAGGAAATAATTAGAAAGAATAAGTCAGTCTACACGAAATAGGGGATACGAATAAATTACCAAATATTTATATTACAGCTATTCTGAAGGAGACAAAACAGACAAAAGCTCTGAGAACCTGCTAAATGAAATAATCTTTGAAATTTCCCAGGTCTTGAAAGAGACATTGACATCCAGATACAAGAAGCTCAAAGAGGCCGGCGCTGTGGCTCACTTGGTTAATACTCTGACTGACATCATTGAAAGGATCTTAAGAAACTAATATGAATAATTATATGCTAATTACTAGAAAACCTTGAAGAAATGGATAAATTCCTATACTCATATAACATACCAAGATTAAATATAGAAAATATGGCCAGCGTCGTGGCTCACTAGGCTAATCCTCTGCCTTGCGGCGCCGGCATACCAGGTTCTAGTCCCAGTCAGAGCATCGGATTCTGTCCCAGTTGCCCCTCTTTCAGGCCAGCTCTCTGCTATGGCCAGGGAGTGCAGTGGAGGATGGCCCAGGTGCTTGGGCTCTGCACCCACATGGGAGACCAGGAGAAGCACTTGGCTCCTGGCTTCAGATCAGCGCAGTGCGCTGGCCGCAGCGTGCCTGCCGCAGCGACCATTGGAGGGTGAACCAACGGCAAAGGAAGACCTTTCTCTCTGTCTCTCTCTCTCACTGTCCACTCTGCCTGTCAAAAAAAAGAAAATATAAACAGACCCATAAGAAGCAATGTGATTGAAGCAATAATCAAAATGTTCCATGAAAGAAAAATCCTGGATCTAATGACTTCACTACTGAATTTTACAAACCATTCCAAGAGGAAGTAACTCCAATACTCTTCAAACTATTCCAAAATATTGTACAGGATGGAATTCTGCCCAATTTTTTGAATAAGGCCAGCATTCTTTGATGACAAAACCAAAGATACAACATGAAAAGCAAACTACACAACCATATCCTTGGTGAAAATAGGCACAAATATTTGCAATAAAATACTAGCAAACTGAATCCAAAACCACATCAAGAAGATCATACAACATGATCAAGTGGGATTTGTCTCAGAAATGCAACGGTGGTTCAACATTCACAAATCAATTAACATCATAAATCGTATCAACAGAATGAAGAACAAAAGCCAAATGGTCATCTCAATAGATGTATAAAAAGCATTTGATCAGATTCAACTCCCCTTCATGATACAAACTCTCTGCAAATTAGGTTTAGAAGAAATAATCCTTAAAATTATAAAGGCAATATGTCACAAAAAATAGCCAGTATTATACTGAATGGGGAAAAACTAGAAGCATTTCCCCTCAGATCTGGAACAAGACAAGGATGTCCACTTTTAACTCTCTCATTCATTCTATTACTGGAAATTTAGCAAGTACAATTAGGGATAAAAACAAATAAGGACATCAAAATTGGAAAACAGGAAGTCAAACTGTCTATGTTTGTAGAGGACATGATGTTATACATTGAAAAACCTACACATTCCACCAAAAAGCCGTTAAAATTGATAAGCCAATTGAGTAAAGCTGCAGGTTATAAAATAAGCATATGTCTTAGCTACTCTCTTTTGTATGCTAAAGATGAATTCACAGAAAGAGAGATCAAGAAAGAAATCCATTCAAAATAGCCACCAAAGAAACCCCAAATATTTAGGAATAAATTTAACCAAAGGAGTAAAAGATCACTACAATGAAAATTAAAAAAGACTAATGAAAGAATCATTTAGGACACAAAAGCTGGAAAGATACTCCTTTCTCATGGATTGGAAGAATCCATATCATTAAAATATATGTACTACCTAAAGTAAACTACAGATTCAGTGTAATCCCTATCAAAATACCAATGGCATTCTTAACAGAATTAGGAAAAGCAATCATAAAATTCATGTGGAATCACAAAAGACCCAGAATAGTGAAAGAAATCCTGAATAAAAATAATCAAACTGGAGGTATCACAATACCAGACTTCAAAGCATACTACAAAGCTATAGCAATCAAAACAGCATGGTAACTGCCATAAAAACTAATACATAGAACCATGGAACTGAATAGAAAGTCCAGAAATTAATTTACACATAGCCAATTATTTTTTGACAAAATTGCTCAGAACATACAGTAGAGTAAGGATAGTCTCTTCAACAAATGGTGCTGGCAAAACTGGATTTATACATGTAGAGGAATGAAATTACATCCATATATAAAAATCAACTCAAGATGGATTAAATGGTTAAATTTAAGATCTGAGACTATGAAGTTGCTAAAAGTAAATGTAGGGGAAACACTCCAAAGACTTTGCTATATGGAATGAGTACTTGGATATGACCCCCAAAGCAAGGCAACAAAAGCAAAACTAAACAAATAAAGCCGGCGCCGTGGCTCAACAGGCTAATCCTCCGCCTTGCGGCGCCGGCACACCGGGTTCTAGTCCCGGTCGGGGCGCCGGATTCTGTCCCGGTTGCCCCTCTTCCAGGCCAGCCCTCTGCTGTGGCCCAGGAGTGCAGTGGAGGATGGCCCAAGTGCTTGGGCCCTGCACCCCATGGGAGACCAGGAAAAAGCACCTAGCACCTGGCTCCTGCCATCGGATGAGCGCGGTGCGCCGGCCGCAGCGCGCTGGCCGTGGCAGCCATTGGAGGGTAAACCAACGGCAAAGGAAGACCTTTCTCTCTGTCTCTCTCTCTCACTGTCCACTCTGCCTTTAAAAAAAAAAAAAAAACTAAACAAATAAGACCACAACAAACTCAGAAGATTTTACACAGCAAAGGAAGCGATCAATACAGTGAAGAAATAGTCAACAGAATGGGAAAAAATATTTGCAAACCACCTATCCAACAAAGGATTAATATCCAGAATATATCAGCAACTTGAAAAATCAACAACAAAACATAACCAATCCAGGTGAGAAATGGGCAAAAGATTTCAATAGGCAGTTCTCAAAAGAAAAAATACAAATGGCTAACAAACATAAGAGAATACTCAACAGCGCAAGCCATCACAGAGGTGTACATCAAATCCACAAGGAGGTATCACCACACCCCTCCCTGTCAGAATGGCCGAAATCCAAAACACAGAAAATAGCAAACGCTGGTGAGAATGTGGACAAAGGGGAACATTTACACACTGTTGGTGTGAATCTAAATTAGTGCAGGCACTGGGGAAAACAGTGTGCAGATTTGTTTGAAAACTATAAATAGATTTTCCATATGATCTAGCAATTCCACTACTGGGTATATATGCAAAAGACTTGAACAAAATGAATCAAAGAGATACCTGCACCACCATGTTTATAGCAGCACTGATCACAATAGCCAAAATTTGGGATCAACTAAGCTATTCATCATCAGATGAATGGATAAAGAAAATGTTATATATATGTATATATGTTTATCTATATATATACACAAAATGGAATTTTATTCATCTATAAAAAAGAGAGAAATGCTACCATTTGCAGCAAAATGGACACAACTGAAGGACATCACATTGAGTGAAATAAGCTAGACCCAGAAAAACAAATACCACATATTTGTTCTTATATGTGGGAGCTAAATTTAAAAAAATAAACAAACAAAAAGAGGGAAAGAAAGAAATGCCTATTTGTATTAGCATTGCTGCAAATATAGTTTTGTAAAAGTTTTTTTTCACACCTTTGCAAACCAATAGTTAAAATGTTATACTAATATAGTTTAATGATCTGTGTTTACTTAAACATTTACTGTTTATGGGTAATATGGTCATTTTTCCACTGAATTTGTAGAGACAAAATAAAAGTGCAGTGAGTGTGGCTAAAAGCTAATTGCAGATCTCTTGCTTCTGTACATATTAGCTTGGCTTGCTTACAGCTAAGGGTGTAGCTTGTGAAACTATGTGGGCCCAAAATTCCTAGCAACTAGGTTGACCGAAATGTGTCCTTAACTGTTATCTTACAACCATAAGTTGGATCTCTTACTGGGTTTGTTTTTGTTAACTGATATCTTACAACCATATTCTGGTTTTCTTTTTATTGTTCCCTGCATACCAGGGGTTCAGTTCAAAATTTTGAGCCCTAGTGGACAGAATACTATAAAAAGCTGTGTAACTCGCTGTTGGGGGCCGCACTCTGGTAAAGAGTGTCAGTCCCAGTTGGTGGCCAGTCCAGATCGGTTGCATCACCCCTCATTTTTCTCTCATTTGCCTCTCATTTTCAATAAAATTCATGTGTGACTTTCACTGGTTTTTGTAATATTTCATTTTAGCTCATGAATGGATGCAACAAATTATTGTTTACAGCCATTGATTACATTCCCACTAAATTAGGGTCCTTGTGCCTTTTACTAGTTAAACTTCTTATTTGGTGAACTAGTAAGAATTTTTACTATAATTTAATGTTAAAATATGTTATTTTAAAATCTAAAAAAAGGAGATAAAAGGAGAAGGAAGGAGAGTGAAAGGAAGAAAGGGGTACAGAGGAAGGGAAGGAGGAGGGGAATACCATTATGTTCTTAGAATTGTATCTACAAACCGCAATGAATCCATTACAAACTAATTAAAATTAAAATTAAAAAATTAAAAAAACCTGAACAGACCAATAGTGAGTATTGGGATTCAATCAGTACTACAAAGTATCCCAACAAAGAGAATCCTGGGAATAGATGGCATCACTAATGAATTTTGCCGAATCTATAAAGAATAATACCTACTAAAACAACTCCAAAGAGATGGAAGGTTGGAAACCCTCACAAGCTTATTCTAGGAAACCTGCATTACTCCTGCTACCAAAACCAGACAAGGAAACAACAAATAAAGAAAACCATGGGCAAATATTCCTGAGAAACACAGATGTAAAAACTTGCACCAAAATATTAGTAAGATGAATCCAAAACTGTATCAAAAAGATCATAAAGATCGAAAAGATCATTAATGTCAAGTGGGATTCATCCGAGGGATGCAAGGATAGTTCAACCTATGCAAGTCAGTAAGCATTATATATCACATCCACAGAATAAAGGGCAACAAAAGCCTAAAAATGGTTCTACTAAAATCTGGAACAAAACAACAATGCCCTTTCACCAAACTTATTCAACACAGCATTAGAAGTCCTACGCAGAAAAATTAGGCAAGACAAAGAAATAAAAGTCAAATGGGACAGGATAGAGTTAAATTATCTGTTTGCAGAAGATATTATTTTATATTTATAAAACCAAAAAACACTTTTTAAAAATATTTATTTTACTCACTTGAAAGGCAGAGTAGATAGAAACAGACTTAAAAGTCTTCTGTTCGCTAGCCTACTCCCCAGATGGCCATAATGGTTGGAGCTGGGCCAAACTGAAGTCAGTAGCCAGGAGCTTCCTCCAGGTCTCCCAGTTGAGTGCAGGGGCCCAAGCACCTGTGCCACCCTCTGCTGCTTCCATGGGCCCATTAGCAGGGGCCTGGATTGAGAGTGGAGCAGCTGGGGACTCAAACTGGAATTCATACTGGCATCTCAAGTGGTGTTTTTATCTGCTAAACCACAACACCAACCCCACACCAAAACACTTTTAAAACTAACAAATTAAATCATTAAGATTTCAGGATACAAAATGAAAATACAAGAAACAGTAGCCTTCTCATGACTAATGAACTTTCACAAAAGAAATCCAGACAGTAAACCTATTCACAATAGTTACCAAAACAAACAAACAAAAACATAAAACCCTAGGGATATATTATTACCCTGTAAATGAATATTACAAAACATTGATGAAATTGAAGAGGACACACCACACACACACACACACACACACACACACCCATACACACACATGAAGAAAGGTGTCCCCGTGTTCAAAGATTACAAGAATCAATATTATTAAAATGCCCATAATACTAAGCATTCTATCAAGTGAATGCAAGCCTTATCAAAATATCAATGGAGTTTACCTAAAGTCTAGAAATAAAATTACTACATGATCTAAAAATTCTATTTGGGGACATATTCAAAGGGAATGAAATCATATTTTAAAGAGACACTTGTACTCTTAAGTATCCCTTTGCAGCACTTTTTACTATAACCAATATGCAGAATCAACCTAAGAGTTCATTGGTAGGTGAATGTTACATATTTGAAAGCAAAGAAAATCCAATCTCTTAGAAATAAAGAAAATAGTTGTTACTGGAGGCTAGGATTGTGGAGAGAAGGGTATGGAGAGAAGAGGGTTAACAGGTCCAGAGGTGCCAGTTGACAGGAGGCATACTTTCTTATGTTCTATAGCACAATAGGGTAACCATGGTTGACAACAATTACGCTTTTCAAAATAGCTAATAGAGAAGGAATCTAAATGTTCCCAATATAAAGAAATGAAAAACATTTGAGGTGATAAGTATGTCAGTTGCCCTGATCAGATCATAATGCATGGTCTACATGTACTGAAATATTACCCACTTGCCTGGGTCTTCACTCCAGCTTCACTCACAGTTCCAGCTCTCTGCTAAAGTACACCCTAACAGACAGTGATGGCTCAAGTAGCTGGCTTCCTGTCACCCACATGGGAGACCTGGACTGAGTTCCTAACTCCCAGCTTTTGCCTGACTAAGCCCCAACTATTGTGAGCATTTGGGTAGTGCACCAGTAAATAGGAGCACTCTCTCCCTCTGCCACCCCTGTCTCTGCCTCTCACAGCCTCTCAAATAGATTTAAAATGTTTTTAAAAGTCACATGCTATTCTATAAATATGTATAATTATTATGTGTCAATTAAAACTTTTAGTTTTTAAAATATGAATACAAGAAAATGTTGCAGCAATAGTCTTAAATTAAAACAGAAATCAACAGACACCATTTTTGGCTTCCAAAACTCTACAAAACTATGCAATTCCAGGAAATGTTTGGTTACAGCTACAAATACTTCCTGGACTGTATAATCTATTTGGAAAAATAACTTGGCAATATGAAGCAAAAGCATACATCTAGTAGTTTTATTCCATGGAATTTACCAAGTATGAAAAAAGCCATATATGTGAAGATATCCATTATATTTTCATTTATTTTAGAGAAATTAAGAAACCAATACCAAATTGTATTATATCTAGTCAATAGATTAATATGTGGTCATAAAAATGATATTTATGAAGATTATGAAATAACTTGAGAATTGCTTATAATTTTTTTCCAAAATTTCTATTAAGCAAAGTAAGACACTAAATTATATGGTTAGAATGTTATTCTTATAAAAATATACATATAATTAAGGCTAGAAGCTAACATACCAAAATGTTATTAGTGATAGTATTAACACAATGTCTTTAAACCAAGCCTGAATTACAATCATGTAATAATGACTTTCAAGAAATTCTGACAGAGGGCATACTTTCATAGAATCTGATTTTTTGGCTCTTCCAGTAAAAATGAAGCAAAACCCTGATGAAAAAACTAGGTTGCAAAAATGATGATATGTTTCTTGTTTTCTAATTTTGTCCTCATTTTCAGAATTAAACCAGTATACATTGTATAATATAAAAGTATAATAGTTAAACCTATTAATAGCAGTAGTAACATTAGCAATCTTTTATCTTTATCTTTTTTTTTTTTTTTTTTGACAGGCAGAGTTAGACAGAGAGAGACAGAGACAGAGAGAATTGCCTTCCTTTTTCCATTGGTTCATCTCCCAAATGGCTGCTATGGCCAGCGCATTGCGCCAATCCGAAGTCAGGAGCCAGGTGCTTCCTCCTAGTCTCACATGTGGGTGCAGAGTCCAAGCACTTGGGCCATCCTCCACTGCCCTCCCGGGCCACAGCAGAGAGCCAGACTGGAAGAGGAGCAACTGGGACAGAATCTGGCACCTCAACCGGGACTAGAACCCGGGATGCCAGCACTGCAGGTGGAGGATTAGCCAAGTGAGCCAGCGCCGGCCAAAAGCAACCTTTTATCAAGCACTTAGTTCAGATACACTCTTCCCTTTAATTCTCAAAGTAGATTTGTTGGATAAGGGTTGCTAATCTGATTTTATAATCAAGGAGACTGATACTGAAAGAAATTAAGGGACTCCCCATGAAGTTGTAATTAGCACAGTCACAATTCGAAGCTCTCCAGATTTTATTTGATAAAGAGGACAGAAGTATGGCATGACACCCGGAAGGATGACATTGGCAATGCGCAATCCTCAGTGGTTGCGATGACTTCAGTAGCTGGATTAAAGTTTGTATTCACTTGTTTGTTTTAGTCATACTGAAAACATACAGCCACATCACATTCACAGAATCTGACACAGAAATGTGAAATTTTGTGTAGAATCCAAGAATGCATAGTAGATGAGATATGAGAAATGCATTTCAATTTTGAGATATATGGCTCTCAACTGACCTCCTCTGAATTAGAGAATCAGCACAAACTACCTTCTCCTTGCCCTCCAAATGCATTTTTAGTTTTATTTTTCTTTATCATAATACAATTCTGATATGGACAGAACAGTCATTTGTACTGAGATTCTTAGACGCCAAAGAGTCTATAAAACTCCTTTATAAAATTTTTGTGAAGAATGTGAGTTATGAGAGGAAATATTTAAAAAATAAACAAACCGTTTTCACCTTAGAAGAGATCACTCTATTTGTCCTCATGCCATCCCTTTCTAAAGTCACCATCAGAAAGTTGAAACAAGGTCGGCGCCGTGGCTCAACAGGCTAATCCTCCGCCTTGCGGCGCCGGCACACCGGGTTCTAGTCCCGGTCGGGGCGCCGGATTCTGTCCCGGTTGCCCCTCTTCCAGGCCAGCCCTCTGCTGTGGCCCAGGAGTGCAGTGGAGGATGGCCCAAGTGCTTGGGCCCTGCACCCCATGGGAGACCAGGAAAAAGCACCTGGCACCTGGCTCCTGCCATCGGATGAGCGCGGTGCGCCGGCCGCAGCGCGCTGGCCGTGGCAGCCATTGGAGGGTGAACCAACGGCAAAGGAAGACCTTTCTCTCTGTCTCTCTCTCTCACTGTCCACTCTGCCTGTCAAAAAATAAATAAATAAATAAATAAATAAATAAATAAAAAAGAAAGTTGAAACAAAAACTTAGGCTCAATAGTTGCACTTCATTTTTCACTTAAAGTTTGAGCAATCCATGATCAAGGACACAAATCACTTTTCAGAAAGAAGAAATCATTAAGCAAAATTACATGTGAGAAAAGATATAATAGTTAATTAGTAAGTTAATCATGTCCGAGCATTAGACCCTGTGTTTGGCAAACATTTGAACAGGGAATTTCCTTTCAACTGTTAATTCTTACAGGATAATATATATTAAACACTAAATCAGTTTTAGAGTTTGGTTCAGATATTGCTACTAATTAGTTTTGGCTGATATTGAAGTATTTTGTATGCTCCATTTATAAAAGCACTGTTTGCCCATCTGTTCATAGGTTGAAAGTGATTAAAGGATACTTATTTTGGCTGTTGTAAAAGCCAAATACTTTTTAAGCTGCAAATATGTGACAAAACCAGTTCAGGTTGCCAAGTTCAGAAATATATTAAAAGAGATTTGTGATGCCTCCCTCTCCCAATTCCTCTTCCAACCTGCATTATCGGAAAGTAAATATCACTGCTTTCCTGATTAGACTAGCATGCCTGCTTTGTCCAAATGCCTTGCAATTTAGTTATAATTTACACAATTTACTCTGATTTGGATCTTCTGCTACCAAGCTGTGTCAAGGGCTTTCGTTTCCTGTACACACAGCCTTGAAGTGGAAACATGTGATGCCCTCGTGCTTTGAATGCGGGATTTGAAAGCAACTTGGGTAATGAGTGAAACAAGTTTGTGGCCTGGTTTAATCCCCTAAATGAGGTGTATTCAGTTTGAAAACAATGCATTAAATTCATCATGAGTTTTACAGATTTTTTAAGAAAAGCCATGTAACATATTTCTATGAGATTCAACTTTTGTCTCAATATCATCTCACTACTCCATTTCCAAATCTTCCCAAGGGTTTAGCACTTCACTC
The DNA here is from genome assembly GCA_949820135.1 of Sylvilagus floridanus. Classification (NCBI taxonomy): domain Eukaryota; kingdom Metazoa; phylum Chordata; class Mammalia; order Lagomorpha; family Leporidae; genus Sylvilagus; species Sylvilagus floridanus. The sequence goes on along the minus strand of OX463238.1, from coordinate 25,418,483 downwards.
TAGTAAAACCTGTTCACTTTGAAAATCAAAGCAGGATTCCTGGAACTTTCTAAAATAAGATGCAATCCTCCTGAAGTGGAAGATAATGTCATGTTAATTCACTACAATTTTCAAATAGTTTAACTATCTGAACAAGATGTGTTTGTTGCTTTTACTCTCTTTATACTCCATCATTCCTCACCATGCTATCCTGCCCAAACACATCCCTGTCAACAAAAACAAGTGCCCTCCTATCTGTGGCTGCTCCTAGGTGCACAGCAATCTGTTTTATTAGATCATATGTAAGCAGGGAGACTGCTACACTACATAAGTCTCCAAGAGTATTTGAATTTCTGGATAGGTTATTCTTCACTTAAATAGCGAGAACATTTCAGGAAGTAAAATGTTTAAGGCAGTCAATATGAGAGAAGAAAATCAGGTCAGTAAAGGCAGCTGCAGAAATTTTCCTAACCCATTATACTTTCCTGAGAAGAGATGGCTTCATTGTTGTATCTGCTGTTGCAGCTGCTGCTTGGTTTCAAATTTCCAACAGTTTTGTCTCAAAACAAAATAGCAATTTTTAAATTCCAAATTATTTCAAAAAATACAATGATGTATTCCCTCTTAGCACAGTTAAACATTCTGTGAGAGCACTGCTTATTATGAATTAAATTGAAATTATCATTTCACATAATAGAAAAAGTAAAGCCAGAAAGGAAATATTGGTTTTACTCAAACTTAATTGATTCTGACTTGGTGATCAAGATAGTCTATGATGTACTTTCATGGAAATTTCATTATCCAAACATTTGAAACTCTTTTTTATTGTTCCTACATTTTCACTCGTAGGCCACTGAAGACAGCTGCCCTTAAAGACAATTGAAATGAATGGGGGTGTTTCTGACAACAGTGTAATGGGAGTTGGTGCTTCGATGGCACAGTGGCCATTTTTCACAGGCCTATCTATGAGATGAAGAACACACTGAATTGTTCTCCTCTTCCTCCCAATATAGTAATTTATTCCACTTGAATAGACCTCTGTTCCCAATCCAAACTTAAGTCAGTCATTGAAGACATTTCTATCATATCTATTCAAAATGGATGGAATTAATGACAATTTGTTCCCTGACCACAAATTCTGTGTCCTTAAAACAGAGACTTTAGATAATAGGGTTTCAGGTAATGAAATGAATTCCCACAAAAATTATAGTGTTTCTGAAACAACTGCTGATACTATACTCAATATTTTATTACCTATTTCATGGATGTTTTAGACTCTCATTTCCAGAAGATTAGGAGACCACCAAGCAGGAGCACAAAAAGTGATGAGCAGACAACTGTAGGCCAAAGCCCATTGGAAAAGCGGGATATGCGAACAGTCTTAGAGCAAGAGAAAGGATTCTCTTGGTCCCCTTTCCCCATGCTTCTGCCTCCTGGATATTTGTCTTTATGAGTTTCTCCATGAAAAAGTAATTGCAAATTTGATTTTCCCTGCTTAAGACTTCATCCTCATTGTACTATTGGGCAGGATTACTATGCTTTAAAGATGAGAAATTTTGTTTGTTTTTATGGCCTTACCCTACTTGGGCATCTCCTTGGAGATTTTATTTCTTGTACGCATGAATCCTCCCCACACAGGGCCTTCTCCTTGAATTAAGCCCAGTTACTGATTTCATGTGGCTAGTTGATTCCTTACTCTGCTAATGTAGCTTCAGCAGACTCTAGTGAAACCTATCTAACCCATGCATATGAGTGAGGAAGTAGACTTAAAAGTTGAAATCTTTACTTAGTATAGAGTTGATCTTCTGTATATAAAGATAATTAAAAATGAATCTTAGTGAAGAATGGGATGGGAGAAGGAGTAGGAGGTGGGATGGTTTGGGAGTGGTAGGGCGGGTGTGGGGGGGAAGAACTGCTATAATCCAAAAGTTATACTTAGAAAATTTATATTTATTAAATAAAAGCTTTCTGAAAAAAAAATTTAGGAGTTAGGTCCTCTCTATTCCAGGGAAGAAAGCAGGTCTCAGTTTAATCTGAATCCTAAGTCACCATATGATAACTGGGTTTACCAGAGAGCACAGCCATCAGTCAATAACTGGTTGTTGTCTGACCTATCGCTACAATAAACCCCCCGATATAATCAGGTTAGACTGGGGAAACAAAGGGTGGAGACATGGTATCTCTGGGGGCTTTTGCCAGTGCTGCACTCTGACCACATTCAGAGCTCTAGGTTACTGACAGTCTACTGCTTGTGTATGCAGCTCTCTTGAGCAGAGTCCTTGAGTGAGAGAATGAGTAGTGGAAGCAAAAACAAAATCCACAATTGATAACTAAAACAAAATTCAAAATTCTAGTCATAGTAATTGATAAGTAGTGGCTGAAAGTGGGGGAAAAAAGGCATCTTGAAGGTCAAGGAAATACAAATAACCCAGGAAAGCTGTGAAAACGGAGGATCAGGACAGGACACACTAACACCATAAAGTGATATCTGGGAAATAAATTGATAATTGAGGCAAATATTTTCCCTAAACTTGGGTAACTATCACTAAGAATCAATCCTGAGGAAGGCAAGTCTAGAAAATAAAGATACAGCAATGCAGCAACACTTGATTTGGAGATCATTGTGGAGTTTAAAAATGGTAACATTTATAGCGGATGCAGATTTCTGGAGCTATTTTATAAAACTTCTTCTTATCACAAGATCATAGGACTGGGATAGCATCAAGGTGTTTTACCATAGTTTTCTCTATTATTAACTAGACAACCATAGCAAGAAACAAGTGAGTCATCCAAAGAATTGATAATATAATAAACAATAATAAATACCAAATATACTCAAATACATCCACCAGCTTGCTGCGCAAAATGTGGTCTGTAGACCAGCAGGTCATCATCACCTGGGATTTTTCAGAAATTGAATATTAACAATCTGTACTGATTCTTCCATGCTCAAAAAGAATGACTATCAGACTGAAAAGGATAGAACAAATAATGATAGGAGACAACTAAAGCTCAGGCCAAGGGAGTATCCCATAAACAAAATTGAAGCTGCTGTCTATCAGTTACTGTGGCCGTGTCTATGTCTATCAGTTACTGGTGGGTAAGGACTCACTATGATTGTAGTTTCCATATTATTCTATGATTATATCCAGTTCTGTCTGTCTGGTCTCTCTGTCTCTGTATGTGTGTGTATATATATATATATATATATATATATATATATATATGTATATGTGTATATATGTATATGTATATTTATATATTTATGTAATACAAATACACACACTGAGTCTATGAAAGCAATTATTTTTCTTTGTATAAAAAACCAAGGGAGCCTTTCTCTCTGTCTCTCTCTCTCTCTCTCATGTCTAACTCTATCTGTCAAATAAAAAAATAAAATTAAAAAAAAAGGGGGGCCAGCACCATGGCTCACTTGGTTAATCCTTCGCCTGCGGCGCTGGCATTCCATATGGGCACTGGTTTCTAGTCCCGGCTGCCCCTTTCCAGTCCAGCTCTCTGCTGTGGCCCTGGAAGGCAGCAGAGGATGCCCCAAGTGCTTGGGCCCCTGCACCCACATGGGAGACCAGGATGAAGCACCCGGCTCCTGGCTTCGGATCGGTGCAGCGCCGGCCATAGCAGCCATCAGGGGAGTGACCCAATGAAAGGATGATCTTTCTCTTGTCTAACTCTATCTGTCAAATAAAATAAAATAAAGTTAAAAAAAATTAAGGGAGAAGGAAAGAAGAAAAGGAGAATAGAATGAGAACATGTTATCATATCAGAAACAGTTTCAGGGTTTGTCTTCTTTTTTACTTCAGAGTTCAAATCAATACAAAGTATTGTCCTTGGGAAGTTGAACCCCAAAGCCAGGCTGCATGAGTTGATCTATAGGATCTAAAGTTGGTTCCCTCTTTACATTAAATTTAAATACTGTTTTTTTCCTAAACATTATTCGTTAATGGACTTTTTTGTGTGTGTGCAGTGCACCTGTTCCTTTCCTCTAGCTAGTACTCCCCATTCCTTTGCAGAACTATGCTTCTCCCACTCACGAGTCAAATGACTCTTCCATGATTTGACAAGAGCTGATGCTGTATTCCAAACTGGGGAGTCAGTCAGAATATTTGCTTTCTTTTTTTGTAAGGGGTGGAATTTGTGAACTTGAGTGAAGAATGTGCAGGTTGTTCCTCCTTTTTGTTTTTCTATGTATGTAAATATATCACCACATTTTTGGTTATAGCAGGGCATAAGCGAATTAAAGACACTTAGAAGTAGCCATTTTCCTTATCACATGGAAGGAGAATGTTGAAAGAGGTATTTAAGCCAAGAGAAGACTGCCGAGATCTAAAATGAAAGTAAGGAGCACACCCTCTGGAGACAGCCCTTGAAGCATTGAATCACTAGAGCTCTCAGTGCTAAACAGGTCCAGAGAAGAGATGCCCATCATCTTCTGTGGCCTGGAATCCGCACTTAAGTAATTCAAGCTTTATTTTTGCTTATGATGGTTTGAACTCCTATCTCAATGATGATACTGTGGCCACCTTACATGTGTAATTAATGAAAATCAGTTGAGAGACTTAATCTGTAAAGAGAAATTCGGTAACACAAGGTGGCTTCAAGAAGACCAATATGTATCAGATCAAGGGACACAGATATTGAGCTTCATACAGATAACTGTCTGAAAACCTGGAGTTTTCTAAAACAGTCTATGTTGGGACCATGTGGTAGAAGATCTACCTTTTGAATAGAGAGAGAATCTCTGAGTTTCCTTAAACACTCAGAGTCTAAAATTCCCCAAAGACAGAACACAAAAACTGAAGTGTCAGTAGAGAAATGTTGTTCATAATAAATTTATTTCCAAATAATAAGAGTCCTAGTCTGGGTACTGATCCAGAATAATCAGCTGAAAGAATATATCTCATGACAAGCAAACTAATTTTCCATTAATAAGTAACAAAATTTCAGAAAAGACCAAAAGAAACTTATTAGGGAGAAAACTTTAAAATTATTTTGAAATAAGAGAATTTGGTCCTTTTCAGGAAAAAGTGATAAACAGAAAAAATGAAATTCATTTATATATAAAAAGAAAACATTCAAGAACCTGTCTACAACATCAGACTTTGCAGTGTGAATTTCATATTCGGATTTGCAGTAGATACAATATTCCAATATGTTATTTGATTATATTATATAAAATGTAAATCGATATTCCAATTTTGCCATTAAAATTTAAATTAATATCATATCTTATAACTCTTTTAGTTCCAGTCTGCTCTAAAATTTAAAAAAGGAAGTAATGATTATTTTTCATCTATATATTTAGATGGATTATATGAATGCTTAGAAGCCCAAATATTTCTTTTAAAAATAAGGGAAACTTAAGGGTCCCAAAATGGTACATGTTAGTTCACAGATGATATACTTAAATGTTAATACTTCAAACTTACAGAATTGAGGCAAATTAAATACTAAAAGGGTAAAAGGTTAATGACCAGCATCTGAATTTATAACTACAAATTTAATATTATGAATCAACAGAATATTTTGGAACTAAAGATCTAATATTATATGAATTAAAGATCTATCATTTTTCTACTCTGAAATCAATTAGATTTTTTTAAAAAGAATTACGTGTTTCACAAGTTCAACAAAAGAAAATTTTATCAGCGTCATATTAATCTGCAAAGGATTATCAGCTCATTGCAAAAAGACATCAAAAGAGTGTAGTATTATATTCATGAATGCAATAGGTTATCTGAATAAAACAGAGATGTCTGAAATATACTTGGAGGTATTCAACAAATACAAGTGGCCCTCAAGGAAGATTGTTTATATATAAAACAAATCCTGTTCATAGAAAATAAAATGAAAATGTCATTTCAATAGCACAATAGATCACAATCTATATAGCTCCCAGATCACAATTTAGCTTAGATATTGTGAATGAACCTTGTGTGTGCAAATGAATTGTTTTCCTTAATAATATAAACTGTCTTTGATACTTTAAAGAAACCATTTAAAAATTGGAGAAAAATAGATTAAGCATAAAAAAGTTAACAGAGATTAAAAAGATGATGCTATGAAAAGAGATCTCACTTCACTGCAAAGTACAGTTAAATCCTAACTCTGCCGAGGTAAAAAGAAAGTGCATATTACAATTCATGTATAAATTTCATTTTTAAAAAATTAAGAATGACACATCTTTGACTCTCTAGCTTAGAAATGTTATACTAAATATTTCACTTTATAAAAGAAATAAAAGTCAGAAAAATGTTCTTTGGCAATTCCAATTAAACTGAGATTGACTGGTTTTCTTTGAAAGTTTTAACATAAACTTCTTTTTCCTTAAAACTGATTTTTGGCTTTCTCAACCTTATTTTAAACTTATTTTAAACTTACTTTTAAACTTATTTTAAACTTACAAATTTCCACAAATCTTCGCAAACTTATTTAATTATAATAATTTCAATATTCATCATTTAAATTATCTATTAAGGAAATAAGAACCTTCATTTGGATACAAACTATGTTTTAATTTTCATCTATGAAAACTATTGTCTAAAAATTTGGACACTAGTGTATATGAAATCAATATTTATATAGTATATTTATAAAATCAAGGCAAAAATATCATTTTCCCCTGGTAAAAATACAGAAACACATATTTTAGAATCTTCAAATAAAATTATTCACAAATATGAGTCTTGTTTTTTTGTTTGTTTGTTTGTTTGCAGCAATCATAAGCAAAGTAGCAAGGTTTATTGCAACCTACTTAATTCATGCTAAATTTGTGAGACTCCAGCATTATAGCTATTTAATACTGCTGTTAACAAAAAGTCTTATGTATACCAGATGTTCACTTCTATAAACAAACGCATAAACAGGACAGCAACTTTGTTTCTTCCTTTTCTGAATACTGAAATATCTGCAGTTGAAATAACAGGAAGACAAACAAAAACATAGGGAAAATTTGCTTTTTAGTTTTGTGATCATGGAAGATTGGGACAGAAATAAAGGAGGACTGACCATTTATCCATAGAAGGCAACAGCTTCCATTCCTACCAAGAATACGATTGGGTGCTCACATTAGCAGTAATTCCAAATCCAGTGCAGCAGCAGCAGTTTTCCCTTGCTCAACTTCCCTACTCCCACCTTTTAAAGCCAAGTGACCGCGTCCTTAAAAAATCCTGCTCAGTGGGTGTATAAAGCAGTCCTATTTGCCAACTGTGGAGGGTTCCCGCAAAGCTTGTGGGTATGTGTAAATTAATTCCGTCATCTTTTTTTTTTCTCCCCATAACTAAGAAGAGAACCAGGAAAACAGACTCTCTTGTGTTTACTGCAGCCTGGCAATGGTAATACATGTGTGACATATTTTTACCCTTGAAATGCAAAAGTACTTAGATATTGGCCAGTACATTATCGAAGTTGACTGATGACTGATGGAAGTTTATAATATACTCTGCCTCATGCAGGCTCTAAGGAAAGCTAGAGCTGAAAATATATGGGAATTTCTTCTGTAACTAGAAAAATCCTCTAGGCCAAGCTGTAAAATGGTTCCAACATGTGGACTCTAAAGTTGCACAGAATTTTTATGATGCGAATGAAGATGGATTGCAAATAAAGAAGAGAATCTTAATACTGATTCACTTAAGTATTTCCAATGAAATATATCTACATGAGTACTGTACACAATGGTACTTCATAAAGTACATGGAAACGTGTATTATAAAAATGGTATGGATTTAAAAATACTGCTTTATGTTAATCACAATTTTACTTTAGTTCTACACTGCTTCCTTCTTTTTTAAATGATTTATTTATTTGGAAGGCAGACTGTCAGAAAGAGAAAGAAAGAAGGAGAATGAAAATATTTTATCTGTTGGTGCACTCTCCAAATGTCTGGAACAGCCCCAAGAGTAGGCCAGGAAGAAGCCTTGAGCCAGTAATTCCACTCAGGACTCCTACTAGGTGGCAGTGGTTCCAGCACCTGGATGCCATATGCTGCCTTCCCAGCTGCATTAGCAAGAAGCTGGGTTGAAAACAGAGCCACTGAAACTTTAACCAGTACTCAGATATGGGGTGCCTGCATCCCAGCCAAAACACTGCCCCTCACCCCATTTCTTTCTCTTCTCCTCCTATGTCTCATGTATCCCTTCTTTCTTCTCCTCTTCCTCCATGATTCTACTCTACTAACACTTTTTAAATCACTAGAGCCACTATTGGCCACATTTACTAATTTATTAAATAAAGTCTAATCCAAGTGGCCCTCAAGGAAAATTGTTTATATATAAAGTAAATTCTTTTCATAGAAAATAAAACAAAAATACACCTCACTAGCACAAGAGATCACAATTTATAGAGCTCCCAGTTCACAATTTTGCTTAGATATTGTGAATGAATTCTGTGTGTACAAATACATTATTTTCCTTAGTAATATAAATTGCTTCTGATACCTTAAAGATACCATTTAAAAATAACTTAAATCATCAGAAAGACTTAGAATTTAAGATGTAAATGGTATAAAGGCAGCATGACTAAGAATATCACTAAGAGTTGAGCATCAAATAGCTGTCACAATTCTTTTACTTTTGTGGTTCTTGAAGAAGTTCCTAAGCTTTCTGAATCTCAAATAACTACAAAAACACTTAGAGTTGAAACTGTACAATTGTTTTGCATTGAAAAGCTAGACTAATTTTAATTCAGTAACACCTATAATGAAAAAAGAATTCCCAACCAAACCAACCGGATAAAGAATATTTGCAGGGAAAAAAAAGGAAATGCTGCTTTTAACACCATCAAATATTTTAGAAATAGTTTAAGCATGACAGTTAATATATTTTTCTCTACAGGTCTATTTTTAGGAAGGTTTTTAATAAAAACAAATCAGCTTCTTTAAAAGACATGGGTTACTTAGATTTTCTAATGATATTTGTGTCAATTTTTCAAAAACATATTGCTTCCAATTGAAAATAACTGACATAAAGTTATTCAAATATTTCTTATTATCATTTTATTATCTATAGGATTTATAGTGATGTTGGCTTTTTCATTGATGAGATTAGTGATTTGTGTTTTCTCTCTCTTCTTTTTAAAAAGTTAATTTGAGAGAGAGAAATGGAGACAAAGAGACACAGAGACAGGGAAAAGTTCCGTCTGCTGGTTCACCCCTCCAATGCCTTCAACAACCAGTGCGGAAGCCAAGAGCCAATCCAAGTCTCCCATCTGGATGACAAGGACACAGTCACTTGAACCATCACCACTGCTTCCCAGGGTCTGCATTGTCAGGAAGTGGGGCCAGGAACTGGGGCAGAAATTGAATCCAGGAACTCTGGTATGGTTTGGTGACATCTTAACCAAAGTCTTAACTGCTATGCCAAATGCTGACCATTCTTTTTTTACTTTTTCATTAATCTTATCAAAAAAGTAACTATGGCTTTGTTAACCTGCTACAATAATTCTGTATTTTCTATTGCATTGTTTTCTGTTCCCATATTTATAAAGCATGTTACTTACATGTACAGTTAGAATGTATAATTACAGTCATTGGATATAGTCATCCATAAAAGTCAACTGGGTCTGTTTGTTAAAATCTTCTATATCTAGAATTCTGACTTTCTTCTTTTTACAATATTTTTATTTCTGCACTGAGGTAATCTGTCGTTATGTACACCTTAGTTTATTTTATAAAAGGTGCTTTAAGCCTTTGTCTGTGAATTATAGTATCTAAGATTTTTTTTCCTTTGATATAACTAGAACCAACTAAAAACTATGCAAGTTGTTGCATTAGGTTGGACTCCTTGGAGTCTCTTCCACACATACCCAGTTCAGGAGTCAGCCAAGAATTCAAGAAGAGTTTATATGCAAACTCAGGCCTCCTCCCTCCCAGGCTTCATCCTTTTGGGGATTGCCCCATCAGTTTCCAGTCATTCAGGGAGTCCCAAATTCTGTCTTCTTACACCTCACCCCATTATCACTGATGTTTTCTATGCTCTAGCAACCTCACCTGCATGACTTAGGAAAAACTAAATGAATTACCCATTGCAATTCCTTCCTTTCAAGATTCAAATCCCCTCTGGTTCCCATCTGCGTGCCAGCACACTCCAGTGCCTTCAATATTTCTTATATATTTCTCCACAAAATTAATTAATGAATGTATTCACAGTGAATAAGAAAATACAAGTGTGAAATCGGCCTTCTTAAATTTAGAAACTTCATTCTTTCAATAATACCTTCTTTCCATTACACCCAAAAATCTAGCTCACAAAAGAGTGATTTCTCACAAACGTTTTCAACAAACTTAATGCATAACAGCATCACAGTCACTGAAAACATTCCTAGCAGTGCCACTGAAAGGCATGCTGGGTAGTGAACCGTAGTGCTGTGTGCACTGCTTTCTCCTGGGCACTGCAAAGTGTAACTCAGCTGGGACTGCTGCCTGATAACTAAGGCAATTGAAGCAAACATATTCTTATCCTTGCCCGAGTCAAATCACAACACTGAAAAAGATATATTAACAATTTCAGCTTTTGACAATCTATATTTTTTAAACTTAGACACTGATAACATAGATATCAAGTACATTAATTTATATTTTTCTGCTATTGTATAAAAGATATACCTGAGTTCTGACTTTGGTTCTGGCTTGATAAGTTTTTGCTTTCTTTTCATAAAGTGTTTCTAACAAAAAAAAGAGAGAGAAAGAAGAGTTAACATACTAGAAAAAGTTAAGGATTACATCATTGCCTGTAAATTTTTAATTTGAATGAATTTGTCATATTGTCAAAGAGAGAAACATTCCATTATAATCTGTATTATAAACCTAAATTTCATATGCATTCATGAATATACTCATAGAAATATGATTGTTGATCTTCTCCACAATTTTAGCCCCCAGAAATATGATTCCTGGTAAACATTTCACTGAGCAAATATCCTTACAAATCCATCATAGATGAGAATTTATTTATTTGTTCTCTGTCTTAAAAATGTTTAACGTATTTCAAAAATATTGTATCTAAGAAAATGAAAATCAATAAGAAAATCAGGCTAAGGAAGAAATACAGGAAAAATAATGCCAGATATTTTCTGAAATTACTTGATATGTGACATAAATTTGGCCTTCAAATTCCTATCTAACAAAGTGTTATAGACTGAATTGGCAACACTACCCCACTCCTTAAATCTATAAGTTAAATCTCTGATGCAAATATATTTATAGATGAGTCCTCAGTAAAGTAATTATGATTAAGTGATATGGTAAAGGGAGAGTCACAATCCAATAGGACTGATGTCTTTATAAGAGAAGGAACACTAGGAAAAAAAGCTATGTGAGGACATATGAGAAGGCATCCTTTAAGCCAGGGAGAGAGGCCTCAAGAGAATCAAACTTCCTGTCCCCTTGATCTAGGACTTCCAGCTTCCAGAACTATGAGAAAATAAATTTCCATTGTTTGAGCCACCCACACTGTGGTATTTTGTTACATTAGCCCTAGGAGAATAATACACCAAGTAACAAAGAGAATGTAGAAGTTCTAACATTCACAGTGTCTATAGGAGAATCCAACTTATTTTCAGTGAAAAAATTTTCCCATATGTCCTTCAAAAGATGGAGAAAATGTATTAGCTTCAACATCACCACTCCCAAGAAACATTCATGACTGTTTAGTTTGTGTTTTAACTTGGATATTCCTACAATACTGGTCAATGGCAGAAAGAAAAATTCAGGAAAATGATTTTACAGGACCTCAGAACAACTGAGTCATTGCCACCACTCTGCTCTTTCAGGATGACCCAAAGGTCAAATTGATACATTAGAAAGCATTAGTAGGTTGTATATACACTTTATAATGTCTTGTGACAATTATTTTACATGAAATATGTTTCAAAAACAGATGGAAGGAATTTGAAGTTATCTTGATATGTAAGTAAAACATTGCAGATTTAGGGTTGTTGGTTATCATTTCCCTCAACAGCTCAAAGAAGTCAGTAACAGGAAGTTCCTTGGCTATTTAATAATATGGATTGCTCGTGATATCTCAAGAAAAATACGTTTTCATTTTTGCATTTTAAGTTTCAAATGTGTTTTTGACAACATCTCTTGCAGAAACTCTCATGAAATCTAAAGGATCAGCATGAAGATGAAATGTGGGAGAAAATTGTGTTTTTATTTCAAAAGTACTCATATTGGCCGGCGCCTTGGCTCACTAGGCTAATCCTCCACCTGTGGCGCTGGCACCCGGGGTTCTAGTCCCGGTTGGGGCGCCGGATTCTGTCCCAATTGCTCCTCTTCCAGTCCAGCTCTTTGCTGTGGCCCAGGAGGGCAGTGAAGGATGGCCCAAGTGCTAGAGCCCTGCACTCACATGGGAGACCAGGAGGAAGCACCTGGCTCCTGGCTCTGGATGGGCACAGCGCGCTGGCCATAGCGGCCATTTGAGGGGTGAACCAAAGGAAGGAAGACCTTTCTCTCTGTCTCTCTCGCTGTCTAACTCTGCCTGTCAAAAAAAGTACTCATATTAAGACACAGAGAATTTAGTCCAAATATTTTTTAAAAATCACAAATCTCAGGCTGGCGCTGTGGTGTAGCATGTAAAGCCATCGCCTACAGTGCTGAAATCCCATATGGGCACTGGTCCGAATCCCTGTTGCTCCACTTCTGATCCACCACTCTGCTGTGGCCTGGAAAAGCATAAGATTGCCCAAGTCCTTGGGCCCCTGCACCTGCATGGGAGGCCTGGAAGAAGCTCCTGGATCCTGGCTTTGGATTTGCACAGCTCCAGCCATTGCAGCCATCTGGGGAGTAAACCAGCAGATAGAAGATCTCTTTCTCTCTCTCTCTCTCTCACTCTCTCTCTCTCTCTCTCTCCACATATATATATTTCTGCTTTTCCTTATCTCTCTGTGTAACTCTGACTTTCAAATAAATAAATAAATCTTAAAAAAAATCACAAAATCTCTTTCCTATAAAGTGGAGCTTATAGGAGCTCGCTCAGATGCAGTCTAGTTACATATGTAAATTTTATTTCATGGCATCATTTTTTTAATTTTGCAGACTAACCTTTCTTTAGAGTTGTATCAGAACATAGCAATAAGTTTGAAAATTAGACTACAGCATCTCAATACTGGCTACTGTTGGAAATCTCTGATTATGCATTCTCTTTCGAAATAAATAATCATCTTCAAGAATAACAGTTTTTTTTTTTTTGACAGGCAGAGTGGATAGTGAGAGAGACAGAGAGAAAGGTCTTCCTTTGCCGTTGGTTCACCCTCCAATGGTCGCCAAGACCGGCGCACCGCGCTGATCCGATGGCAGGAGCCAGGTGCTTCTCCTGGTCTCCTCTGGGGTGCAGGGCCCAAGCACCTGGGCCATCCTCCACTGCACTCCTGGGCCACAGCAGAGAGCTGGCCTGGAAGAGGGGCAACCGGGACAGAATCCAGCGCCCCGACGGGCACTAGAACCCAGTGTGCTGGCGCCGCAAGGCGGAGAATTAGCCTATTGAGCTGCGGCGCCGGCCAAGAATAACAGTACTTTTTACAATTTATGTGAAAAAATTTAAGTGAAAATAGAACATGGTGCTGAGCCTAATTTTAATGATGGGTCGCAGATGTGAGGGATGCTAAGTAAAACAGTTTCAGACAAACATTCTTGAGGACTTCTCTTCAAAGAGGATCTCTGTGATTTCTCCACTTAGTTTCTTTCAACTTTACTGCCTTCACAACCTCCATTTACGTTTCTTTCTCTATATGTAAAAGAAGCTAATTATTTTGGTCTCTTTTTTACAAAATAAGTATTAGTCCTTTAAGGGGCCTGGTTTTCAAGTCTCCAGTCCATTCTGCCTATGTTTCCACTTCTTCCTCTTGTAAATCTTTCCTCTTTCTACAACTACTTACTGTTTCTTTCAACTCTTTCAAACTTCTATTTTATCTGCAGATATATGTTGGGAGTTAAACCTGTAAGTCCATATTAAATAATCCTGGCAAAATTTCCAAATTTTTGCCAATAACTCAAAGAGGCTTACCTCAAATCACTTTTCAGTCACCTTTCTCCCACATGAGTATTTTCTCAAACTCCAAAATTTAACTGGTACCAACCTTATATATAATAAATCTAGAAAAGCAGCTGCATGATCCCTCAACTCCCCTCTTCTTTCAGAATCTTATCTGGATTCTTTTTTCCTTCTTACAATCCTCTCACATTCTAATGATTAAGTTACTGCATAGTCTCTGTGTCTCCCTCCTTCACTTTCAAATAAATAGAAATTTAAAAAACAATTCTTGCATTGATTAAGCATAAATCATTTTTTACCCTTTCATTCTGCATCTTTATGTTAGACATATTTCTCTTTTATTTCTATTAGTGTGAAATTCTGGAATATGTTTGCTATAAAAAAGCCACTCAAAATCAGTATATTATACCCCAATTACCCACAAATGCATTTAAAGGGTATTTTCTAAGTAACAAGAAATATTTATAGTTTCAAAAAGACTTGTGAACCTTCTAGGAGAAAATATACACATCATTCTTGGTAAAATGGAAGGTTTGCTTAAAAATAGGTAACTGTGAAAAAAAATCATTAATAGTATATGCATAGAAAATTACAAATGACACATTAAAACATGTAATGTAAGCTGAAAAGACTTTTCTGCCAGGCTGGACTAGTAATAGGAGTTGCCCCGCAGAAGTCAGGCCCGTCACTAGCACCTTCTGTGAAACAGCAGTGCGCCGCATTCCTTAGATTCTGCTTCTAGTGTGAAATGCTTTCCACAGAAAAGCATCAACTCCTTGGGCATACACAGAACCAGAAGTCACCAAACATCTCTGTTCCACTTGTCAATCTCTTTGCATTACTGAATTTGAGCACTTCCAAGATGCACACAAATCAAAGGAGGATTCTGAAGCCATATAATCACCCCCCAGAAGTAGCAATGGTTACAAGTAGTCTCTAAATTCCCAAAATAATCTTATGCAGCCACAGCAGCCTCCACTTTGGGAGGTGCATTAAAGTGCAGTACTTTCACAACTCTTTACAGAGGAACAAGTATTCCAAAGATAACAGTCAGCCTCAAAAAGCCATTCAACTTTCAAATCAGAGAGAGATAACCCTGCAAAATGCAGGCTGCTCATTTACCTCCCACTAGAAAAAATTTTTAGTCTCCATGAAAAGTCAAAACTAAAGGAGTTATTCTTTTATATCTAGGTATTTATTTTTTTAAGATTTATTTATTTATTTGAAAGGCAAAGTTACACACAGAAAAAGAAAGAGAGGTCTTCCATCCGATGGTTCACTCCCCAATTGGCCACAATGTCCAGAGCTGCACCAATCCAAAGCCAAGAGCCAGCAGCCAGGAGCTTCTTCCAGGTCTCCCACATGGGTTCAGGGGCCCAAGCACTTTGGCCATCTTCTACTGCTTTCCCAGGCCATAGAGGAGCTGGATCAGAAGTGGAGCAGCCAGGTCTCGAACCGGCACCCATATGGGATGCCGGCGCTTCAGGCCTGGGAGTTAACTCACTGTGCCACAGCGCCAGCCCTTATATGTAGGTATTTAAATGAAGTTTATTGTTTAAAAAGCAATGCAAAGGCTGAAGAGGAGGGCAATAAATGGGAAGTTTGAATCCTGAAAGAAGTCTCTGTGAAATCTTCTTGTAAAAATACATAAGGAAATTGCTATGTCCAGGAATATGATTAGAATTAAAAAATCACAACACAATAAAACGATGTTATAAAAATATTTGAATGTATGGCTGAGCTGATGGGAACGTAATAGAGTTCCACTCTAGTCAAAAACAACAAAAATGTTGAATTTCCTATTTTATAAATTCTGGAGCTTGTCTTTGCCTTAGGGATTATATAGCAATTCCTGACAGCCTAAGGCCTGGATTTTAATGAGCTGCACAAGACCCGCAATTGTGAGCAAGACAGATGGTTCCAAAAACACTCCTCACAAAATGTAGGTTCTGCAACAGCAATCTTGTTGGAGTATAAACTAGGATTTAAAAATTGCCCTGAGGGTAGGTATTTGGCACAGTCTAGTTAAGACACCCACCACTTGGGAAGCCGGAATCCTGTAACAGAGTCCCAGCTCTGCCTTGACTCCAGTTTCATACCCACGTGCATCCTGGGAGGCAACAAGTGTTAGGTTCCTGCCACCCACATGGGAAAACTAGACTGAATTTCCAGTTCCTGGCTTTGGTCTGGTACAGCTAAAGTTGTTCAGGAACTTGAGAAATGAACAGAGAGATGAAAGATCTACTATCTCTCTGCCTTTCAATTAAATAAAATAAATAAGAAATTTAAAAATAAAATATATAAAAATTACCCTGAAAATAAATAGAAAAAGAGAAGGATCTGAGTGAAAGCACATGCTATTCATGGCCTTGGCTCTAGGCCAGTAACCTAAAATTTCTGTATGAGACAGGAAGAGAGTAAAGATGCTTTAAGTTGCATGTGTGTATTAAAACATATACATTAACAATTTATTAAAAGAATATTAGTGCCAAACTAGTAAAAAATAAATAAAAGGAAAAAATATGCTAACCAACTTTAAAAAAAAACACCAAATGAAAGATCTCTCTCTCTCTCCCTATCCCTCTGCTTTTCCATAACTCTCCTTTTCAAATAAATAAACTAATCATTAAAATTTTAAGAAAAGGCAAGAAAACAAATAACAAAATTAATGAAATCAGTTTCCTTAGGATATGAAAGGAAAGAAAAGACATACAAGGTTGTATTTCTTATGCAATAGGGTTTTCTTTTCAGAATTATTCTGTTATATATGAGTGTATATATGTACACATATTTGCATAAATACCCTTTTATATGATTAATACATGACACGATAGAACATTTTGTAAGAATATGGTAAAAACATTCCTTAAGATCCTGCTAAGCACGCACTGTATTCCTCCCTTTTCCTAAGGAAACTGAGACGTTTAATATGTTAACTAAACTTGATTAGATAAGTTGGGTGAAAGCTGGGCTGCAAACTCAATACATTATTCTATTCAGAAGATGTAATTGGAGACTCAGATGGTAAGGTTTTAATCTATGAAGACAATACAGCGATAAAAGACAGTAACAGAGATTATAAATTGTCTCAGATTGTACATTGTCTTGCAAGCTATGTTTTTTTGTTTGTTTGTTTTCCACTTTTACTTCATTTAGAAAATGAAGTGATTTTGTAGGGAGTCACTGGGACTTAATTGTAATGAAATTTAAAACTGCCAAATACAGTGGGGTCAAAGTCTGCTAACCACAACTTGCCCCAGCTTCCTAATCACAACTTCACTATCATTCCTTATTTGGAGAACTCTGATGGGAACATTATAGAAAACAGTGATTCTCAAATGTAAATGTTTTTAAAAATTACTTATGGATCTAATACCTAGATATTCAGGCTTGTACTTGGATGGACATACCAGTTTATTAAAACTGTTCTGATTAATCCATTTGAGTGAAAGCTCTATTAACAAAATACCTGGCAAATTTTCCTAGACCAGTATTGCCAAGCATTGTTGTTCTATTTCATTGTCTGAGAATGTGTTTCTGCTACCTTTAATTGGTTATAATATTCCTCCTCAATATTCAAAAGAAAACACATTCCTATCCTACCACATGATAAATTCATCATAGAATATCTACACTTCCAGGTGCAAGAAAAAGAAAATTACCTTGTCTGCATTATCACTACTTATCAAAAGCTCATTTAGAAGGAACAATATCCTGGGGAATTATCTAAAACAGCAGTTCTTTAACTTTAATATGCATATAAATCACTGTAGATCTGAGACCCAATAAATCTGGTGTGGGGGCTGCGATTCTACATTTCTAACAAATTCCAAAATGTTGTTAACTCATGGACACACACGGAGAATAAAGGTCCAATGAGACATCCTCCCACTCCTCCACATACCCTAAGATCTATCTCTGATTTGAGTTAAGCCAGAAGAAGACTGACACTGGGATGATACCATTTCCACACCACCTCCACAACAACAAGCCTCACATCCACACTCTCCCACCACGTCAAAGTGCTTTTACCAAACTGTGGTTGGGCTTTATGGTTAAAATGAGTGTCAATATTTAGTACATTATTATATGTTATAAAAGATATTTGAGTACATTATTCACCATATTTATATCACAGTACTGTCTTCATAATCACCTACATGGTAGAATTTTCCGGTTTGCTTTTATTTTATGGAAACAGTCTAAATTAAGTGAATACTCATTATTTTTTATTAGCTGCTAAAATGTGTTCAACTACATCTGTGGTCTATTTATTACAATCATGTAGTACACCAGATTATGAATCTATATACTCACCTAAACCTTAACTTCATTTTTTCTACTCTTTCCACAACTTCTGATGTCTTTATATATTTCAGATTGTACATCTTGTATAAGATATAAAATTCTTCATGAAAGGATATTAATGAATCCTTAACAATTTCTTAATGTCCAGAATAGCTGTAATTAATTAAGCCCCTACTATAACTTAGTCATACAACACAAAGCCCTTTCATATGATTATCTAGTTTTAGTTGGGTAATGCTTTATTTATTGTTTCTGTGTGTGTGCTTTTGTTTTGGAATAGAAAAAGCAGTGAAAATTTATGCCAAAGATCCAAAACCAGGATGGATGTTTGGTGCAGTGGTTAAATCACTGCTTGGAACACCTGCATCCCATATCAGAATGTCTGTTTCAAGTCAGAGCTACTCTACTTCTGATCACATTTCACGTGATGCACTTTCTGAGAGGAAGGGAATGATGCTGAAGTGAGATACACTGATTTCTGAGAACTTGGCTTTAGCTTGGTCCAGCCTTGGATATTGAGGCTTTAGGGGAGTGAACCAGCAGATGGAACATCTTTCTCTCTGGCTCTCTACAATTCAAATATAATGAATATAAATAAACAAACATTTTTAAAACTCCAAAACCAACATTTTTTTAGAGAGCAATTTAAAAATATACAACAAAAGACAAACTAGAAAAAGAGGAGAGGAGTACACCAACAATTTAACTGCCAGGAATTTATCCTAAGGAAATTAGGAATATTCACAAAAACTTAACTAAAAATACAGTGTACTACATCCCATTTGTTTCATTGCCAAAATAACCAAAAATGAATTATAACCTCAAATGGAATGCTACTGTTATTTACAGTAAGAAAACAAATTAATCAATACAAAAAGATGTTCAGGAGTATTTGTAAAGAAAAAATGAGGTTTTAAAGTATTGTTATAATAATTAAGGTTGATTGTCTCCTCATTTATGGCTCAGCTGAGTTTTCTATACATCTCACAAGCATAATCTATAAAATTATTTTAACACAATACAGTGCAAATTTCAAAATCCTTTATGCAATGATCATAAATATATGGTAACATGCATTGAAAGAACACATAACGAAGAATGCAAAGGCCTCAAATAATGTGAAATTAACTGTTTTCCTGTGTATTTAGCCCAAGAATAAAATAGGAATCAGAATGGAAATGAATAAAGAACGAATGGAGTTCTATCCTAAAGCAAGCTCTCCTCACTGACACACTCTCTATTGTCTGACAATCTCCTAACAAAACAAAGGCGTGGTGTCTCCAGATTCCCACCACCAACTCTCCTCATGTGTGAACTATTCCTGATTAGAGGGCGCTCTTCAGACCCAAAGTTTGGGGTTGTGTCCCTGGGGTAGATATGTTCTTCTGGCTGGAAATTGCAACAGCCCTTCCCTAGATTCTAAAAGGTCTCCTAGTGAGTACTGGAGGCTGTTAGAAAAAAGCAGAAACCAAGAGCCATTCTGACAAAAGAGAATGGTCACTGATGCCAACAAAAGGAATGGAAAGGAATTCTATTTCTGAATGAAAAGATTAAGGTTTCTATAAATTATTTTGTCAACGCAGAAAATACAAATTACAACAAGATCCACACAACATCTTTAAATTAGCATGTGTCCTCTTTTCCTCTTCCTGAGAATATCATGTGGTGTCTGTGCTTTCCAAACCTTCGGAACTGTGTGTATGTGTGGATATGTGTCCTTATTTCCTTTGCTTCCTCATCCTCCTTTATAACTACTACTGCCGATCCAAGTCTACAATTTTTTTTTGACAGGTAGAGTTAGAGAGAGAGAGAGAGAGAGAGAGAGAGAGAGAAAGGTCTTCCTTCCTTTGGTTCACCCCCCAAGTGGCCGCTATGACCAGTGCATTTGCGCGGCGCCGAAGCCAGGAGCCAGGTGCTTCCTCCTGGTCTCCCATGCAGGTGCAGGGCCCAAGCTCTTGGGCCATCCTCCACTGCCTTCCCTGGCCACAGCATAGAGCTGGACTAGAAGAGGAGCAACCAGGACAGAATCTGGCACCCCAACCGGGACTAGAACCCGGGGTCCCGGCACTGCAGGCAGAGGATTAGTCAAGTGAGTCGCGGCACCAGCCCAAGTCTACAATTCTTTATCAGAGATTCTGAATGAAAATAGCTCTGTAAAACAACACATTTTTCATAACACATATGACAAAACTTACCTCACCTGACTTTTGGTGGCAAGATCTAACCTGAAACAACCAACACAAGGTCTAAAGTGGCCTTAGTCTCTCACTTAGTGAGAATATTCCCATGCTTTACTGTATGATAACAGACCTACTTATCGTCTTACACTTCTAAATTCAAAATCTTATTTCCTAAATATTTTTGCATCCAATAGTTTCAAATAAGGTTCTGGACCTGGAAAACCACTAAAAGCTGTAACTACTACTACTGCAACTGCTTATACTGCAAAACTTTGAGTAATTCTGTTTTTCTTTAACACATCATGCTAATATCTCATTAGTCTAAACATGTGTAAATGAAGAAAAAGACTTTCATCTAATCCATCTATTATTTGATAAACAGATGGCTTTCTTAGCATATTTTCTGATCGTTTAAAAAAGCAAATTATAGCAGTCTAAATCAACACAATATTAAAAACCACAATAATATCCAAAGACTGTGGCCATAACCTGGTACCAGTACTTTCAATGTCTACTTATTATTACTATTGAACTTTTCATTCATATTCAACATCCATGACTGGTGAATTTTGTTTGATGAAAACAAGCTAATTAGTACTAACCCTTCCCTAGTTCATAAATGTATTCCTAAGAACATTAAAAGGAAGTCAAGTGAGACATGTTCAGTAACAGATGTTGCCTTTTTTTGGCTGCCTTTTTACAGTTTGTTCTCTTTCATTACTTTTTAAGAAATTTAGTTAATGTTCCCTTTTACTAGAGAACAAGTGTACCTAGCTTCGCAGAAGGTGGTATGGGGGAGGGGGAATTCCCCAAGGAAGGCAGTCTGTTCATTCCTCAACCTAATATCTGCTCAAAGGCTCTCTATACTCAAATTCTCATTCTTCCACCCACGTTTTGGTAACAACCACACTCTAGTTTATCACAAAAGAAGAATGTTTATAAATATATGTTTACTGGCAACTGTAGAGCTAGAACTTATTGTGGATACTTACTATTGTGTAAATACCTTGTACTCCTTACATAACATTCTCATAGAAGGATAATTCAGATCAAAGAGTCAATCAGGACTGAGATAATCCAGGTAATATATTGGCTACTACAGTAAATAAAGATTATAAAGTGGCTTTCAAAAATAAAAATCCAATAGTCTTTTAAAACAAAAGAAAGGTAAAGTATAAAATAAGGTTTTTACCTACAAATTATTCTAAAAATATAAATTCAAAATTATTTAATCATTTAACTAAACCTCTGCATTTGAAACTCATTTAGTGTCAGTGAGATTGTCTTGCATTTTAGGTGGTGGTAAATCTAACTAACATTACAATGTAGATCTTCTTTCTTTTAAAGATTTGGGAAAATAGTTGAATATATGTCTTGACCTAATCACTGCTACAGGAATTTTGCATGGATTCCTTTTTTTATTTTTTCCTAAAAGTGTTTTCATGAGTAGGACAAAAATAGATATTTTTAGCTAGAAGTAGGAAATAATTGTTTGAAAAAAATTAGAAAGAAAATATAAAACATTTCAGGACCAGTTAATACTGCCACAAAGCAATATAACTATTGAAATGTTGACTTTTAACTATGTAACTTAAATATGTATTTTTTACAAAGTAAGTATCTACCTTGCCCTGTCTAAATTATTCAAAATTTTAGTATTTCAAAGGAAAATAAATACACATTTCAAAATTAAAATTTGAAGTTAGAAGATAATGTGCATTAGACATCACTACTTCTTCTAATAAGGCCAAAACAAATAAACTAACAAATAGGAAAGTACACCATTATAAATTGCTGAAATGCTATTCAAAATACACCCAATGCTTGGACATCTGGCTCTTTAAAACAAATGTTAATTGGCATTAACATCTCCCTTTAGAAAGACTTAAACTTCAATACAATAATAATGGGGGACTTTGACACCCCACTTTCATTGGACAGGTCAGATAGACAAAAAATAAAGAAAAAATAGAGTTAATCAACACTATTGACCAGACCAAATGTATCTAATTGATATCTGCAGGCCATTTCATCTCATAGCAGTAGAATACACATTCTTTTCATCAGTGCATGGAATATTCTCTAGGATATACCATATGCTAGGCCATAAAACATATCTCAACAGTTTAATAAAATGGAAATCATATCATATGTCTTTTTCTGACCACAATGGTGTGTAGCTGGAAATTAATAACTGAAAAAATAAATAGAAAATATGCAACAAATGAAGAATGAACAAAGTCAAAACAGAAATTTAAAAATTCCTAGACACAAATGAAAACGACAATACAACATATCAAAATTCATGGGGATCAGCAAAAGCAGTAGTAAGAGGGCAGTTCATATTAGTGACCATATCAAAAAATTACAGAGACATCACATAAAAGAATCATCAATTTATCTCACAGCTATAGAAAAAAAACAACAAGCCAAATATCAAATTATTAGAAGAGAGAAATAATTAAAATCAGAGAAGAAATAAAATTGAAATAAAAAGAAACAAATGATCTATGAAATGAAGAAGTTTTTTTTTAATATTTTTCTTTTCTTTTTTTTTTATTTTTGACAGGCAGAGTGGACAGTGAGAGTTAGAGACACAAAGAGAAAGGTCTTCCTTTGCCGTTGGTTCACCCTCCAATGGCCACCACAGCTGGTGCACTGCGGCTGGTGCACCGCGCTGATCCGATGGCAGGAGCCAGGTGCTTCTCCTGGTCTCCCGTGGGGTGCAGGGCCCAAGCACTTGGGCCATCCTCCACTGCATTCCCGGGCCACAGCAGAGGGCTGGCCTGGAAGAGGGGCAACCAGGATAGAATCCGGCGCCCCGACTGGGACTAGAACCCAGTGTGCCAGCACCGCAAGGCGGAGGATTAGCCTGTTGAGCCATGGTGCCGGCCAAATGAAGTTTTTTTCATAGAAAATAAAATTGATAAAACACTGGCTCAACTACCCAAAAAAGAGGGTGAAGACTCAAATCATTATTTCAGAGATGAAAATGGAGATGTAACAAAGGATAGCACAGAAATAAAAAGAATCAACAGGAATTACTATTAACAGCCATATGCCAACAAATTGGAAAATCTGGAAGAAATGGATGGATTCCTAGACATAGAAAATCTACTAAAAGTGGGTCATGAAGACATAGAAACCTAAACAGAACAATAACCAAGATGCAGATTGAATCAGTAACAAAGACCTTCACAACAAAGAGATGTCCAGGACCAGATGGCTTCACTGCTGAATTCCACCAAACATTTGAGGAAGAGCTAATTCCAATCCTCTCAAACTATCCAAAACAATTGAAATGGAAGGAACCCTTCCAAACTACTATGAGGCCAGCTTCACCTTAATTCCTAATTAAGGTACAACAGAAAGAACTTCAGAACAATTTTGCTAATGAACATTGATGCAAAAGTCCTCAACAAAGTACTAGCTAACTGAATCTAAGAACATGTAAGAAAAGCCATTCACCAGAATCAAGTAGGATTTATCCCTGATATGCAGGAATGGTTTAACATATGCAAATCAATTAATATAATACATCACATTAGCAAATTGAAGAATAAAAACTATATGATTATCTCAATAGATGCAGAGAAAGCATTCAATAAAACACAGTATCCTTTCATAAAAAAAATCTAATGCAAATGGAGTAGAGAAGGAACATCCCTTAATGCAATCAAGGCAATTTGTGCCAAAACCACAGTTAGTATTATGTTGAATGAGGAAAAGTTGGAAGCATTTCCCCTAAGATTTAGAAACAGAAAAGGATACCGACTTTCACCATTGCTGTTCAATGTACTCCAGTAATTTTTAGCCAGAGCCATTACACCAGAAAAAAGAAATCAAAGAGGTATAAATTAGAAAGGAGGAAATTAAATTATTCTTGTTTTCAGATGACATGATTCTATATATAGGGAAACCAAAAGACTCTGCCAAGAGACTACTGGAACTCATAAGAGTTTGGTAAAGTTTCAGGATATAAAATTTACAAACAAAAATCAATACCTTTTGTATACACATACAATTGCTTGGTTGAGAAAGAACTTCGAACATCAATTCTATTCACAATACCTACAGAAAAATTTAAAGACATTGAAATAAATTTAACCAAGAAGGGGAAAGATTTCTACAATGAAAATTACAAAACATTAAAGACAGTGAAGACATAAAAAAGGAAAAATCTTCCTTGTTTATAGATTGATTAACCAATATCATTACCCAAAACAACTTACAGAATCAATGCAATCCCAAGCAAAATACCAATGACATTCTACTTAGAACTACAAAAAATGATGTTAAAAATCATATAGAAACACAAAAGACCCCAAGTGGCTAAAACAATGTTAAACAAGAAAAAATAAAGCCAGAGTCATCAGAATACCATATTTCAAAATATACTACAGGGCAGTTAAAATCAAAACAGCCTGGTACTTGTGCAAAACTAGACATGTGTACTAGTGGAACAGAATAAAAACTCCAGAAATCCATTCATAACATCTACAACCAAATAATCTTTGACGAAGGAGCTAAAATCAACGGACAGTCTCTTCAACAAATGCTGTTGGGAAAACTGGATCTCCTCAAGAAGAGGAAAGAAACAAAAACCTAACTTACAGCTTATACTAAAATGGAAAAAGTATCTAAATCTATGACTTAACACCACCAAATTACTAAAGAATATTGGGGGAATTATGCAAGATATTGGCATAGGCAAAGATTTCTTGAAAAAGAAATGCTCAGGATTACTAACCACCAGGGAAATGCAAATCAAAAACACAATGAGGTTTCACCTCAGTCCAGTTAGCATGGCTCTCAGAAATCAACAAACAATAAATGCTGGCCAGGATGTAAAGTAAAAGGTACCCTGATCTAATGTTGGTGAGAAAGTAAACTAGTATAGCCATTGTGGAATAACATATGGTGATACCTCAGAAAGCAAACAGATTTACAATATGACCCATACATCACACTCCTGGGAATTTACCCAGAAGAAATAAAATTGTCGTATGAATATTTTAGGTCCATACACAATAGCTAAGATATGGAATCAACCCAGATGTCTATCAACTGATGAGTGCGTAATGAAATTGCAGTGTATATAACACACATGGTGTGTGTGTGTGTGTGTATGTGTGTGTATGGAATACTACTCAGTCATGTAAAAAATATGAAATCCAGTCTTTGGAGAAAAAAATGGGTGCAAACAAGAAAGCATGGTAATAGTGAAATAAGCCAGTGCCAAAAAGACAAAAAAAAAAAACATATATTTTCCCTGATCTGTGGTAACTAATAGAGTACAAATAAATGTAAAATAGATGACTGAAATTGATATTTTGAGGTTCAATGATTGTTTACAGCCCATGTCTCTACTATTGGGGAACAGAGCTTTTCTCTTTTTACTGTTTGTTGAATCATTTACTAAGTATAGGGTTAATTTTATGAGCACAAAATAAATAAACTGAAATATTATTATAAAATTAAAAGAAAGAAATAAAAATTAAAAGAAATAATAAGATAAAAAGAAGAAAGGAGGGTGGGAGCATGGACAGGAGGGAGGGTAGGGTGGGAAGTATCACTATGCATAATTGAAATACATGACATTTGTTCACTGTAAAAGAAAATAGCTTTAAAAATTAATAAATATATATATTCATCAGTACATAAAACTTTCTCTAGGTTAGACCATATGCTAGGCCATAAAACTTGTCTCAAAAATTTTAAAAACATTTGAAATAGTAACATGTATCTTTTCTGACTACATTGTATGAAACTGGAAACTTGAGAAACTTTAGGAGATATGTAAATATACAGAGACTGAACAACATGGACCTGAATGGGTCATAGAAGAAATCAAAGGGGAAATCAAAAAAATCCTGGAAATGAAAGAAGAAGACTGTTACAGGGTTACAGCAAAAGCTGTAAGTTTATAGCAATTCCTGGTTACATCAAGAAATTGGAAAGGCATCAAAAATGATACAACAATGCATCACATGGACGTAGAAAAACATCAGCAAGCAAAACCCAAAATTAGAAGAAGAAAAGAAATAATTAAAATTAGAGAAGAAATAAACAAAAATGAAATTTAAAACAAAACTACACAAAAGATCAGTTAAATAAAGAATTGATTTAAAAAAATAAACAAAATTGGAAGACTCAAATTAATTAAATTGATATTAAAAGGGAGATGTTAAAATGGATAATAGAGAAGTCAAGAGAATCATTAGAAATTACTACAAATAGGCCGGCGCCGTGGCTCAATAGGCTAATCCTCCGCCTTGCGGCACCGGCACACCGGGTTCTAGTCCCGGTCGGGGCGCCAGATTCTGTCCCGGTTGCCCCTCTTCCAGGCCAGCCCTCTGCTGTGGCCCAGGAGTGCAGTGGAGGATGGCCCAGGTGCTTGGGCCCTGCACCCCATGGGAGACCAGGATAAGCACCTAGCACCTGGCTCCTGCCATCAGATGAGCGCAGCGCGCCGACCGCGGCAGCCATTGGAGGGTGAACCAACGGCAAAAGGAAGACCTTTCTCTCTGTCTCTCTCTCACTGTCCACTCTGCCTGTCAAAAAAAAAAAAAAAAGAAAAAGAAATTACTACAAATAGTTATATGCTAACAAATTGGAAAATCTACACAGAATGGTATGTTTCTGGACACTACAATTTACCAAAATTGTTGCACAATAAAATCAAAAACCTAAATAGACCAATAACCAAGACATAGATTAAATCAGTAATAAAGACCCTCCTAATAAAGAAAAGCCCAGAATCAGAAGGCTTCACTACTGAATTCTACCAAATATTTAGAGAACTTATCCCTATTCTCCTTAAACTATTTAAAATAATTAAAAGGAAATGAGTTAGTCCAGACTATTTTTATGAGGTCTGTATCACCTTAATTCTAAAACCAGAATGACACACCAAAGAAAGAGATCTATAGATCAATATCCTTGATGACAATAGATGCAAAAATCTACACACAAACACACACTAAAAAAAATTACTAGTTAACTATATATCAAAAAGAGCATCCACCCAGACCAAGTAAGATTTATACCTGGGATGCAGGCAGGGTTCAACAAACATAAATCAATAAACAACAAACATTCCCTTAACAATTTGAAGAGTAAAAACCATATGATTATTTCAATAGCTGCAGAAAAAGTATCTGATAAAATAAAACATCTTTTCATGATGTAAGCAATTTGGGTATAGAAGGAACATACCTCAATACAATCAAGGCAATATGTGTCAAACCCACAGTCAGCATCATATTGAGTTGCGAAAAGCTGTAAGCATTACCACTAAGATTCAGAGCCAGAGAAAGACGTATACTTCACCATTACTATTCAATACAGTTCCGAAAGTTTTAGCCAGAGCCATTAGGCAAGAAAAAGAAATTAAAGGGATACAGTAGAGAAAGGAGGAAGTCAAATTATCACTATTTACAGATGACATGATCCTATACATAGGGGAACCAAAAGACTCCACCAAGAGACTATTCAAACTCATGCAAGAGTTTGGTTAAGTGGCAGGATATAAAACAACACACAAAAATCAATAGCATTTGTATAAACCACTATGGCTGAGAAAAACTTTTATGACCAGTCTAATTAACAAGAGCTATAAAAATTTAAATACCTTGGGAGAAGTTTAATCATGTATATAAAAGATCTCTATGATGAAAATTACAATATGTTAAGGAAATAAATAGAAAAAGTTACAAAAAATAGAAAATTTTTACACATTCATGAACCAAAAGAATTAATATCATCAAAATGTCTATACTATCACAAGCAATTTTCAGATTCAATGCGATCTGAATCAAAATAACAATGATATTCTTTTAACATCTAGAAAAACAAGGTTAAAATTCATATGAAAACACAAGTGATCCTGACACAAACATAGCCAGAGGCATCAAAATACCAGATTTAGAGACATATTACAGGACAGTTAAAATCAAAACATCCTGGTACTGGTACAGAAATAAACATATGGACCAATTGAACAGATTAGAAACCCCAGAAAATAATCCACTCATTTACAACCAACTAATCTTTGACAAATGAGCTAAAATCACTGCCTGGAGAATGACATTGCTTCAATAAACAGTGTTGGGAAAATTGGATCTTCTCATGCAGAAGTATGAGAAAAGAACCCTGTCTTACACCCTACAGTAAAATCAATTCAAAATGGATCAAGGAGCTAAATCTAAGACATGAAACCATCAAATTACTAGAGGAAAACTTTGTAAGACATTGGCATAGACAAGGACTTCTCAGATGAGACAATGGAAGAACAGACAACAAAGCAAGTATAGACAAATGGGATTATCTCAAGCTAAGAATCGTCTGAACTGTGAAACACTCAACAAAGTGAATAGATAGCTGACAGAATGGGAGAAAATATTTGCAAACTACACATCTGATAAAAGATTACTATCCACAATATTTAAGAAGCTCAAGAAACTCAGCAACAACAAAACAATCCAGTTAAGAAACGGTCTAAGATTATGAACAGGCATTTTTCAAAGGATAAAACATAAATGGCCAACAGACATATGAAGGGATGCTAAGGATCACTAACCATCAGGAAAATGCAAAGAAAACCACAATAAGGTTTCACTTCACCCCAGTTGAATGGCTATCAACAAAAATCAATAAATAATAAATGTTGGCAAGGAAGTAGAGAAAAAGGCATCCTAATACATTGTTGGTGGGGATGTAAATTAGTATAATCAATTGAAGACAGTATGAAGATTCCTCAGATATCTGAACACTGATTTACCATATGACCCAGCTATTCCACTCCTGAGAGTTTACTCAGTTGATAAGGAGTCAGCACATGGAAGAGTTATCTGCACCACAATGTTTACAGTTCAATTCACAATACCTAGAGGTTGAATCAACCCAGATGTCCATCAACTGATGACTAAAGAAAAAAATATCACACACATAAATACACAGAGAAAGAGAGGAAGAGAGAGAGAGATAGAGAAGGAGAGGGAGAGAGAAACAGAGGTGGAATACACGTCACACACACATACACACATGCTAGAATACAATTCAGTCATAAAAACAGAATAAATTCCTGTCTTTTGCAACAAATTGATATATTATAATATATATTCATACTCTATATATTAATATATATATATTCCATATAATTATAGAGTATATATACTATATATTAATATATATACTCTATATATATTAATATATGTACTCTATATATATTCATACTGTATATATTAATATATATGCAACAAATTGATATATTCATACTCTATATATTAATATATTATATGTATTATATATTATATATTATTAATATATAGAGTATGAAAAAAGTAACATATATAATTGAAATTGACATGTTAAGATTTGATTATTGTTTATTTCCCTTGAATATACTCTGATGACCAGTGGTATTTCTACTTTCTGTTCATTGAATTATTTGTTTAGTAGAGGTTAATCTTGTGATTTTTAAGAAAAATGAAAATATGTTATCACAAAAAATAAGAAAGGAAGAAGGAAGAGGGGGAGATAGAAGGAAACATATTAGGAAATATTACCATATTCTTAAAAAACTGTATATAAGAAATACACAAAACCTGTACTCTTTATACAAATAAATCTAAAAAAAACAGTCATTTCACTCTTAAGTCAGCATCTGAGTTAGGCCCAAGTCTACTAAAGAATTTTCAAAAATGAAAAAAATAAAAAATGATTTTAATAAGAGTTGTTATTATTTTTGATATTTCACAGAAGTGCCAGAAAATCTAATCAGATGACAGAATCCTTCAAGTAAATGTTGAGACTTCAGACAGTACACTTAGTATGAATCATAAAAATGTACTGAAATTTCCAAGTTAAAGGAAGAAATTATGGATTTTTACAAAATTCATTTATTCTAAACCAGCTGAACAACATTTCCCAAAGAAAAATGACAAGAAATCCCATATAATAAAATCCAGTCAAATCATTCTATGTTCAAAATGAACTGATATAAAGAACTTAATTTATATTTTGAAATTTTTTTATTTCTATAAAAAAAGATTCTATAAAACAAATGTTTATCATTTTTATGAGATGAAGCAACATGTATGCTTAAAAAATGTATGACCAGGAGCTATTTTCTTCTCACTCATATCGGGCTGTATTTATGTTGGGTAGTTCAGAGTGGGGGCTAGGAAGTCGTAAATTTCAACAGTTCACATGTGTTCCTGAAGCAGAGAACAAATACAGTGCAATAATTTATGAGATCAAATTCTATTTTCTTGTAATCCTTTACTTTCAAGCCTTAAGGTTAGGCACACTGTTTTCACTAAGGGTTAAGAAGATAAAGTGACTGGAGGCTTCTTCCTTTCCCAAGGCAAACACACACTGATGGAGAAGGAGGTCTACGTGGCACTTGGTGATGATGGGTCCCTGAATATCTCCTCTCTCGTTTACTTCCATTTTTCCTTTAGTAGGCTGAACTTTGCCACACTTTGGGCAGCCACAAGTATTCTTTCTGCTATTGGAATACTTTCCCCTGCACCTTGCTGCCCCTCTCACAACAAGAATACATATGCATGACACAGGCTGGGGTATTTCCTTGATATCCTCACTTTGCAGTATCACTGGATGGCAGATTTCCTTTCAGGAAAGCCTCTGTGACCCATAGGGACACAGCAACACATGAAACTAACCACTTACAGAGGGTAGTCTTGCCTTACTGACAAGTAATAAATAAAAGTTGTTTCATTCTCTTCTACATCCCCAGATATATATATATATATATATATATATATATATATATATTTAATCACAGCTACATCCCTCCAGGTTTTGTTCCAAGATTGCTTCACAAGTTATCATAAAGTTAGAAAACTTTTAGAACAGAGTTATGATGAGAAATTACAGCAACAAAGTTGGAAATAGTGGTCGTTTCCCTCTGACTGCAAAGTAATACTAGATCTTTATGTTATTTGAGGGATTTTGTCCACAGGTTTCACCTTAGACAAAAATTAATTTTAAAAACAATGGAGGCTATAAAAATTTCAGTATTTCACAGCCACAAAAAGTAACTTTGGTAACAGTTTCTTCAGGATGCAGGATTTTTGGTGTTTTTTTTTTAATTACATATAAAGAAGTTTTAGGACCCCTGCACCACTGCTTAAAATAACTGGAATTTCTAATACAATAAACATGTCGTAGCAGAAATTGTCATTGTAGTATCAAGACATATAGAGAATTATTAAATTATTAAATTATAATTTAATAAAAACAAAAAACCAGGGTACAAAATATATTGAAAAATATATCCAGGTTAAAAGGATTTTTTTAACCTAAAGAAAGTATATTCATAGTGAGTTTATTACTTGAGTAAATTAAGGTTTGGTAAGAGTACCCCAGTTATGAAGTGTACTTTGAAGCAGAATGTGTTACATTTCTCTCTCCTCTAATATAATTTAAAATACAGGTTTCCTACACCCTTGTCTCCACTTTTCTTTTAACAATACAGGCCTCCTCTATTCTCAATTTTCCGGTTATTTTTCTTCTGAACTGATTAAACATATTCAGATCAAGAGGACCTATTTTACACCTATCAGGATGTAGACATCAGAAAATACAAGTGTCTGGGAGGGTGTGGAGAATTTGGGACCCTTCTGCTTTGCTGGGGGGAAGTAAAACGGTACAGCTACTGTGGAAAATGGTGTGCTGATTCCTAAAAAAAACCAAATAGAAATATAATATTAAACAGTAACTCCACTTCTGGGTATATACCCAAAAGAAGTAAAAGCAGGGATTCAAAAATATCTGCACATGCATGCTTACAGCAGCTTTATTCAAATATCCAAAAGGTGAAATAACCCAAATGACCACTGATGTATGATGGATAAACAAAATGTAGAAGATGTATGCAACTGAGTATTTTCAACCTTAATTAAGAAAGCAGATTCTAACAGATAATACAACATGAATGAGCATTTAAGACACTATACTAAATGAGATGAGCCACTCACAAAAGAACGAATACTCTACAATTCTGCTTATAAGAGGTACCTGGAGGTGTCAAATTCAGAGAGACAGGAAATAGAATACCGGTTGCCAGGAAATTGGGAAAGGGTAAATACAAAATTAGTGTTTAATAGGTATGGTGTTTCTGTTTTAAAAGACAAAAAAGTTCTAGAGGTGAATATAATCACTATTCAGCAATATGAGCATACTTACTATTGCTGAACTGTACACTTCAAAATGGTTATAATGGGCTCTGATGTTGTGGAGTTACCAACAGTTCAAGTTCCAGCTGATCTGATTCCGATCCAGCTTGTTGCTAATGTACCTGACAGTATCAAATGATAGCCCAAGTTCCTGGGCTCCTGCCACCACAGTGGGACACGCAAATGGAGTTCCTGGCTCAGCGCTGGCCGTAGTGGACATTTAAGCAGTGAACCATAGCATACAAAATCACTCTACCTCTTTCTTTCAAATAAAAAGAAAATAAATGATGTTTTTAAAATAGTAAATTTACAAAAAAGTTACATAAATTTCAAATTTTTAATTTTTTTCTTTAAAATACTAATTGGGACTTTGTGCTTGATCCTTTTGAACTGTGTTAGTGTTTTAAAGGAAAAACAAATGGAAACTCCCTACTAAAAGAAGCCATTTAGACCTCCAGTGGTGAAAATTCAAAATGCGACCGGCGCCGTGGCTCAACAGGCTAATCCTCCGCCTTGCGGCGCCGGCACACCGGGTTCTAGTCCCGGTCGGGGCACTGGATTCTGTCCCGGTTGCCCCTCTTCCAGGCCAGCCCTCTGCTGTGGCCAGGGAGTGCAGTGGAGGATGGCCCAGGTGCTTGGGCCCTGCACCCCGTGGGGAGACCAGGAAAAGCACCTGGCTCCTGGCTCCTGCCATCGGACGAGCGCGGTGCGCCGGCCGCAGCGCGCCGACCGCGGCGGCCATTGGAGGGTGAACCAACGGCAAAAGGAAGACCTTTCTCTCTGTCTCTCTCTCTCACTGTCCACTCTGCCTGTAAAAAAAAAAAAAAAAAAAAAGAAAAGAAAAGAAAATTCAAAATGCTGCAAGTAATGAATCCAATTTAGGTTGAGTCTCTCTCCCTCTTCTTTATTCTTAAATACAAACACACACATACATACACACACATACATACACACTCATATAGTTTGTTTATGGGTAGAATGCAAGCTTTATTTACTTCTAACTAGACTGATCACGAGGTCTATTACTGTTCACCTTGTCTTCACTCCAATACACTCCACACTCTTTCAACAGGTGCATCATCCAAAGAGTCTATTATTTCAGATCCACAGTCCATTCCCTGTTGTGTTCCTTACTTTTCACTCAGCAATGAATAAACAATCTCAGCCCCCCATTTGGAGCTCCCCATATTCAAGTATACCCTTGGCCAGATTCATTCCTCAGGGAAACATATTTCAGTGCACCTTTTCACACAACTAGCAGCAATCTCTACATTGTCACGGTAAAATAGGGCAGAGCTAGGAAGCCTAGAAGGTGCTTAGAGGCTTAGAAGATTAATTCTCTCACCTTTCCTGGAAGATAATGAAACCCACCTTCAATGGACATCTTTATTAAGAATATGTATGTATTAGAAATATGTATCTCAATAGTTTGAGACAACAGAATAGACATACGCTATGATTAATAATTATTTTATGAAACAGTGAGTTACAAAGACTGCTAACATTTCAGGAAACACAATGTTCACATAATTTCCTTGTCTACATTCAAAAAGTTTCCATAATAACATGCACGTAATTTCCCTATGTAAAACAGAGTTACAGTAATTTATTTTTTGTAAATTTGACTCACAATGAATTTAGCAGCCAAATCTAAATATGACATAAATTGAAAGTTTTGGTTTACAGGAAAAATTTTTAAGCCTTAATATCATTTTAAATGATAGATTAAAATTTTCAACAGATGGAGGGAATTTTAAACATATTTCAGTAGTCTAATGATGTTATGACCTGAACACTGTCTCCCACAAATTACTATGTGGAAGTTCTAATTAATCCCTAACATGAATTCATCATTTATGGCATTTAAGAAAACAATGAACGGGGCCGGTGCCATGGCTCAACAGGCTAATCCTCCGCCTTGCGGCACCGGCACACTGGGTTCTAGTCCCGGTCGGGGCGCCGGATTCTGTCCCGGTTGCCCCTCTTCCAGGCCAGCCCTCTGCTGTGGCCCAGGAGTGCAGTGGAGGATGGCCCAGATCCTTGGGCCCTGCACCCCATGGGAGACCAGGTAAAAGCACCTAGCACCTGGCTCCTGCCATCGGATGAGCGCGGTGCGCCGGCCGCAGCTCGCCAACCGCAGCAGCCATTGGAGGGTGAACCAACGGCAAAGGAAGCCCTTTCTCTCTGTCTCTCTCTCTCACTGTCCACTCTGCCTGTCAAAAAAATAAATAAATAAAAATTAAAAAAAGAAAACAATGAACGTTAAATGAGGAACTTAAGAGTGAGGCCCTAATCTGAAAGGAATGATGTCCTTAGAAGAAGTAAGGAAGACACCAAGGATGCATGCACGCAGAGGAAAGACCATGTGGGGACAAGTCCCTGTTCCACTTCCAGGTCACAGATTCCCATGCCCTAGTTTACAGGGTCCTCAATAAAAACACTATCAACATGTGGTCATGAAATTGTCCTTGAACTTTTTAATTCTTCAATTATGCTTCAAAGAAACATCTTCATTTTCCTTCAGCCATATTATATTTTGTTGATAGTCTACCAAGCATTAACCAAAAAAGCTGCTTTACTAACAATTGTTCTATTATAACATTTGAGGCAAACCATGTGTTGGTCACTTTTACATTTTGGAGCTAAGATTATCCAGCAAGACGTATACAACACAGTAACAGAACTAAAGCAATGAACAGAAAAAAAGCAAATATTTCACTAGAGAATTGTCTTAGGAATATAATAGATCCACAGTAAAATCTCACGTTTTCATCAAATTCAAACCAATAATTTTCTGGAAAAATGGTAATTCAACTCTATGCCCAGCTTTACAAATACTTACCGTAGGATAACCTTGAAACATTTCTAATGGTCCAGAGAAATTAACCCGACTGGAATCCTGAGCCAAATAGACAGACCTTATCGACACAATTCCTCTCCAGTCATAGAATGCTTTGTCTGTTGAAAGTATTCATATAGGTTAAAACAATATTTACCCAGGGAAATGCACACAGAGATCATATTCTTAATGTTACAAAGAGGAAAGCACATAATGTTTATGGGTTCACTATTCTGTATTAAAATCGCATATGTCACCTAATCCAAGAGAGATGAAGAAGTGGTAATAGTGCATAGAGACACTGACCACTTGGTATAGTAGAGCTTCCATATTTTTATTGCATACAGCATGCTCATCAGAAAACTAAGAGGCTCATTCTCTTCAATCTTTTCTCTTTAAGAACACTGACCTTTTTTTATAGCATGCTTAAAGTAAAATCCCATTTGCAAATAGCACTTAGAAAAATGAAAAGAAACCTCCTCTGTTATATCAGTACTTTAAAAGAAAATTTGAAATTATTATGAAGGCACAAGTTTTGAAATTACCAAGTAAATTAAATTACTAAAAGTGTTTAAGGGGAACAGGTTGAAAGAGCTAAAGGTTAGCCAGCATACATGCACATATTTCTTCCGTCTCATGGCAGTTGTCACATGGGATTTTTGCAGTAACCTTTTCCTTTTTAAATAATGGGGAGATTTAAGATTTATTTGTCCATTTATTTCTCAGAAATATTAATTATTTTTAAAAGAGAAAAAGTTCAATCCTGCCATCCAAATGAATCAAACTATTCTCACATTTCCAATTTCCTTTCTAATAGTTTTTCACACACATATATATTTTCCTGAAGTTATTCATGATGCTTTTCCTGAAACATCATCAATGGGCCAGTTAATTTCATATATATTTAGAGAAAATGCAAAAGTAATTAATTCTCTCATTTAATTGTTTCTGTTTATTTATAGAAACATAAGTTGAGTGTCTTAGAGGGAGGCAAGGGAGTAACATAAAATAGTAAAAAGGCCAATGCTCACAGACTTCTGAATAAATATACACACAGCCTAACCCATATTAACTTCACATGTAATTTCTTTTATTTCAATCAAAACAGTCACTGCTATTTATCAAAAAGGCAAAATCTCCAGAAGAAACAATATAATAAATCATATATTTCATTCATGATTCAGTGTGTATAAATGAAATCAAATGGAAGCAAATGCCAGTAACAGGGGTCTTACTATCAGTGTCCAAGAAAATAGCAAAGGAAAGGCCATATGATTTCAACTGGGGACCTTTATAATCCCAGCAACTTATAAACAGATAACACAGGAATTATTAGAGATATGGTAGTCTTCACATTTCTTGTGAAGCTTTCTTGGCTAGCTAAAAGCATGTTCTGACTTACCAGGGCTCTTCCTGACCTACCCACATCCCTTAACACAGGAAGGGTTCACACATATTTTAGGACATTTTGCTAGTCTTTCCAATCTCCTTGTTATAAACTCTTCCAGGGTAGTAACAGTATCTTACTTGGACCTGCTGTATGTTCCTGGCTCATTAACCACACAAATACTAATGAATAAGTGCTTGTCTCATGACGTTAAATCTGAGAGTCAAGAGGGAATCATCCTGACAGCTGAAGAGTTCAATCCAATATGAATCCAAAAGTGAAGCATCTTGTTTTTCTGATCATTTTCAAATATCTTATTGTTGACTCAATGGAAACAACATTGTTTTATCCAGTATACAGGCATCACACTTAAAATGAAAAGGTAACTTTCCTATGTTAAAAAGCAGTAAAGCCTCCACACACTGATGTATGCTCATAACTCCTCCTCAGAAGCCAGGCACAGAATGTGACATGCAACAAATTCCAGTTTATCCCACAAGGTCAGTACAAAGTTAGAAGTTGATGGTCTGAAAAAGACTAGAGTCACATGTCAGACTAAATCTTTACAAAGCCTTGCCGAAGTCAACATTCTTCCCAGATAATGCCACAGAGAAATGAAGATTTTGAATTCCACTTGTATGTATTTGTGCCTGTGTGCACATGCATGAAGGCTGTATATGGATAGGTAGAGAACAAAAGAATTATCATCAGTAATCCCAGTTCAGCTAGCAGGTCAGAGTAAAATATTCTGAGATTAAATAAATATGGGGCAAAAACAATATCGTAACTTGGAATCCAGCCAAAATGATCACATCAACTTAACAAGGAGTTATAAGTTAAATAGTAACTATCTTTGAATTTTAAAGACTTCTGTTAAATAGCTACTCATACTAATGTCTTCCCGACTTTGCATTGCTGAATACTTATTTTTGACTTTCTTTTTAAGAAATAGTATTGCACAAGTTTACGTCCTTTTCTGTCTTCTATCTCATTTGCATATTTAGACTTAAAAGTCCTTCAATTGCTTTGTATTCTCCACAAAACTGAATATAATGGTGCACCTCAAGCATGCACGTGTGCATGTGTGGGTGTGCCCAGGTATGTGCACGTGCACGTGCAGACGTCTATGTGCACAAAGCTGTGCATGCTCCTGTGTCTGGGAAGTGATTTGGAATCATTTGAAGACCAAAGACCTGAAGTGTAGATTGAAATGCTCTATATAATGCAACCAGCAAAAACACCTTCTGGATAGAAAATTAGCTTTTAAATTTCTGCTGTTCTTCAGGACCAAATATTTTCACCAGACTACCATCTTCCTTCACTTGCTAGCATAATCAGAACTTTTACAATAGTAACAGGTTAGAAATACCTTGCAGCTGGAGATGGTTTTTTAATTTTATTTCCCATCTTAATTCAAATTTATGTTCTGAACAATGAGCCAATCATTTATACAGGTAGGCAATATTTCTAAAGCCTAATAAGCATAGTAATTTTAGAAAATTAAATTACATAAATGAGTCACAGAAAGATTGTGTATCTAAGGTAAGATTGCCAGGGAATGAAATAAAGAGGAAGGAAGCAAAAAAAAAATTGTCAGCTAGAATTTAAAAACATTCACTAAGTCTCTAATTTTTGCAGTGACACACATTTCCTCCGCACTTCAAATGAACAGATTTGTTCAACACACTTGGACATCAACAATAGACCCAAAGACAATAGCAGTTTGTATTTCAAATGCACTGTTTCAGAAAACTACGAAACTGAAAGCTCTAAAAAATACACAACTGTTTCCAACAGAGCTGAAGAAGTCCCAGGGAAAATGGGATGTATCTTTATTAGTTTATGAAAAAACTAAAGACACCGCTGGGTTCAGCGGTCCTCTGTCCCAAGAGTTTCTTTTATGCCAAGCTCATTCTGTTTCCCTTTTATCAATTCCCTGTATCAATTAATTCTTCAAGTTAATTGCACATGCAGTTTTAATCTGTAGGTAATTACAAACAATTAATGGTTAGGAGACAGAATTAGCAGTTTTTAGTTTGATTATCTATATAATTAAGAGGGATGGTAAACTAGGGTTGACAAATAGCATCTTAATCATTTGAATAATCAAATCCCAGAAGCTTGCTTGAGTGGCTAAATTCCATCTGTAAATATTAGTTTAAATTTTAGAAAAATGACTGAAATATCCATTTAACTCTGTTCATGTGTTAAATGTATAGTATAAAAATTTACAAGGTATATTTTCTAAAATTACTTAACCCATCTTCTTTGTTTAAAATGAGCAGACTCTAAAAGGAATCAATAAAAATAAAAATTTAGGCAGGTGTTTAGCTTAAAACTTAAGTCACTTACATCCCACATTGAACTGCTGGATTCGATTCCCAGGCCCTCTGCTTCTAATTCAGCTTCCCATTTATCAATACCGTGGGAGGCAGCACACCATGTTCAATCATTAGGGTCACTGCCACCCACATGGAAAACCGAGATAGAGTCCTGCCTCCTGACTTCCATCTGGCCTGGCTCTGGCTGATGCAGGCAATGTGTGGCGTGAACCAGCAGATGGAAGATATGAGTCTGCCTCTATCTCTTCCTGTTTCCCTTGCTCTAAAATACAAAGAAAATAAATAAATAACTTTCAAAAATTAAAAAACATGTAGGGAATTAGAAGTTTTCTCATTACCTCCTTCATGGCTGACACACCTAAAAATTAATAAGAGAAAAGCATAACAAATGTATTTATCAAACTTTCATTTGGCCCAGAAGTGAAGACCCAAAGACACAGAGAACTCTGTATTTTGATGGCTAGGTCTGATGAAGAATGGACAGTCATATCAAAGTATGAGTGAATAAAAAGGTGGTATGGTCTAATAATAATTAACTGAGGGGCCTGTTTCTTCAGATGCTTCTTGACTTCTGGGTATGGGGCAGTTCATCTGTGACTTAAGGGTCTTAAGAGGAGAAGGGTGGAGGTCAGAGGGTGATTTTCCTAGCTTTTATGGCCTGTTTTCTATTTCTATGATGTTTCTAGGGAAAACAAGAAACATGAAAGGTCAAAGAGAATTTCTGGTTTCTGTAACCCTCTCGATATCCTTCAACTCAAAATACTCAGCATGCCAAGGCACCATGCTTTTGAGGCACTGCAATCTGAGTCCAGACAGCTTCAACAGACAATTTGTGAATAAGTTAATACCCATAGCTCCGATTTCTATTTTATAAAGCACCTAAGAAATATGGAAAAATTTTGTGCAGCTCTGCTTAACAATCTAAGTCCATGCTGCAAGACAACAAATAAGACACACCTTCAATGCTCCTTTGGCTGCCTGATGGGGTCAGTGGTTTATAGACTGAGACCAAGAACTAAGAATATGGATGCGCTTAAATTGAGTTAGAAAAATGCATGGAAACTTCATACTGATTAGAAAAGAACATAATACGGAAGAGTAGCATCACTGTTGCACAATATCTTTCTGAATTGTCGGGTATTTAAACAAGTTTGACAGATACATTCAATCACTGCATAAAACTGTTTGGAGACAAGGGTCAACACTGTGGCACAGTGGGTTAAAGAGCCGGCCTGCAGAACTGGCACCCCATATGGGCATGGCTTTGAGTCCTGGCTGCTCTACCTCCAATCCAGCTCCCTACTAATATGCCTAGGAAAGCAGTAGAGATTGGCCCAAGTTCTTGAACCCCTCTACCCACGTGAGAGACCTGGAGAAGCTCCTGGCTCCTGCCTTCAGATCTACTCAGCTTTGGCCATTGTGGCCATTTGGGGAGTGAATCAGTGGATGGAAGACCTCTCTCTGTCTCTACCTCTCTCTGTATCTCTGCATTCAAATAAATAAAATAATCTTTTTTAAAAATGTTCAGAGACCATTATGCTTAGTGAAATAAGCCATTCCCAAAAGGACAAATATCATACATTTTCCTTGATTATGATAACTAATATGCACAGTATGAAAAATGTAAATGTCTATAAGCTAAATTGACATTTTGAGAGTTATTTTTTGTAGCCCTTGTCTATACTATTGAGGAACAGTGGTTTTTCCACTTATTACTTGTTGAATTATTTATTTAGTGGAGAGTGAACAGTGTGATTATAAAGTAAATTGAAAGTATGCCATTTAAAACTTAAAAGAAAAATAATAAAAGAAGGAGGAGGGAGTTTGGTAATGACGGAGTGAAAAAAGGGTGGAAAGTGTCATTATGCATTTAAAATTACTTAAACTATATGAAATTTGTTTATTACATAAACTATATGAAATTTGTTGCCTCTATAGAAATTTTAAAAGTCAAAAAAGCAATGACATCTTCTAAGTCTAAGTTTTCCAAAGACAGAGTTTCATTATAAATATTAGCGCTCATTAATTGCCAGATATTTTCATAAAACAAAAATAATACTATGCAAAGATTTTAAAATGTTCAAAAAGAATAATGAATTTATGGTTCATTATGGCTTGTTAACCTTTAGCTGTGAAACAATCCTCTAGAATCTCATTAAAATACTATAATGATAAAGAAAAAATGAAAATCCTAAATTTACAAAAATTTAAGTCTAATCATTCATCAATTTACAGATAAAGACAAAATTTAAGTATAACAATGAGAGTGAGGAGGCAATCAGTGATTCTTACCTAATAATTTAATCCCACTCCCCAACGACAATGATAGAAAGAGTCTTAATATTGTCCAAGGTAAAAAATATAGAAGATTGGGGCCGGTGCTGTGGTGTAGCAAGAAAAGCCACTTCCTGCAGTGCCAGCATCCCATATGGACACCGGTTCTAGTCCCAGCTACTCTACTTCCAATCCAGTTCTCTGCTACTGCCTGGGAAAGCAGTAGAAGATGGCCCAAGTCCTTGGACCCCTGCACCTATGTGGGAGACCCAGAAGAAGTTCCTGGTTCCTGGCTTCAGTTCGGCACAGTTCCCAGCCATTGCAGCCAGCTGGGGAGTGAACCAGAGGATGGAAGACCTCTCTCTCTGTCTCTACCTCTCTCTCTGAAACTCTGTCTTTCAAATAAATAAAATAAATGTTTATAAAAAAAAAAAGAAAATAGGTTATATACGAAAATTTGACAGTGATTATCCTGGTTTAGTAAAATATTAAATGATTGTCATTTTTGTGCTGGTGTTCTGAATTTCCTATTTTATGCTAATTAATCATAATTAATTGTTGTTTTAGAGGAAATAGGTTATATATATCCATAACT
This sequence comes from Sylvilagus floridanus, assembly GCA_949820135.1. NCBI lineage: Eukaryota > Metazoa > Chordata > Mammalia > Lagomorpha > Leporidae > Sylvilagus > Sylvilagus floridanus. The sequence goes on along the minus strand of OX463238.1, from coordinate 25,376,376 downwards.
TTAGATAAATAGTCAAAAATTATCAAAGAAAAGTCTAGAGAAAGAAGTACAAAATTGTAGGAATGTTTGCCATCTAGGCAGGCATTAGACTGAGAAAAAATTTCTTCTTTTTTTCTAAATATGACATTTTATACTCATAAAGGAAAAATACAATTTGCTTAAATTTCCTTTAATAAATATACACACAAAAGTAAATATTCACTTTACATGTTCCCTCAGTAACAACCTTTACTGGGGAAAGAAGGGAGGGCCACAACACCTTTAAAGAGATGGAACTCATAGTCCCTCCCAGGGCAGGAAAGAGACAGCCCTCTGTGCCATGACAGCTTTGGGCAACTCGGGCGTATAGAGTAAAGCCTCCTGAGTAAAGAAAGCAGGAAACTTGATTCCAGGTCCATGGCAGATTATACTGAGTGACAGCTCACTTGTCATCTTTGCTAGGTAGCACTCTGACAAAGCAGCTCATGCTGGCTGCAGATGGAAAACTCCAGAACAGGGACCTTGTTCAGTGCACCATTTTATCCCCTGCACAACCACAATGGCTGAAACAGAATATAGGCTGTATTTTTTCAACAAATGAATGTTACCATGAACTAAATGATGCAAGTTTTAGAGACAACAGTGAAGTCATAAGTTTCTAGGCAAGAAAGGCTGGGCTGGCACCGCCGTTCAATAGGCAAATTCTCCGCCTGTGGCGCCGGCACCGCGGGTTCTAGTCCTGGTCGGGGCGCCAGATTCTGTCTCGGTTGCTCCTCTTCCAGTCCAGCTCTCTGCTGTGGCCCGGGAGTGCAGTGGAGGATGGCCCAGATCCTTAGGCCCTGCACTCGCATGGGAGACCAGAAGCACCTGGCTCCTGGCTTCGGATCAGCTTGGTGCACCATCATCAGCGCATCGCCGGAGTGGCCATTGGGGGCGGTGAACCAATGGAAAAGGAAGACCTTTCTCTCTGTCTCTCTCTCTCTCACTGTCTAACTCTGCCTGTCAAAAAAATAAATAAAATAAAATAAAAGAAAGGCTGACATGCTGGGTCAAGCAGACATTGGGTGGTGATTTAATGGGAGTGTTCTTAGTGAGTGGCCCCCTCCATCACCCAACCAGGCTTTTGTTTGTCTCATACAATACTGGATTCTCAAAATTTAATTATTTCAGGTTTATTATATATTGATGCTTGGACTAGATGGACCTTACCTATTTTACTCAAGGTTTTCATATCCAAACTCATCCACTCCTGATGAAGATGAAAGTTTATATAGACTTTCAGGAAAGTGTTTTGCCATTCATAAAAAAAAAATCTCTTAAATGCTCACATTTTTATTGTGATACAAGTTGGTAGGAATTTTCCCTAATGAAATCATCTGAAATGTGACTAAAAATTAACAATGGTATTTATTATAACGTTATTTAACAATCATGCATGGGGCTGGCGCTGTGGGACAGTGGGTTAAAGCCTCGACCTGCAGCTCTGGCATCCCACATGGGCACTGGTTTTGAGTCCTGGCTGCTCCACTTTCTAAAATACAGCTCCCTACTAATGTGCCTGGGAAAGCAGCGGAGGATGGCCCCACTCCTTGGGCCCCTGCATCCATGTGGGAGACCCAGAAGACATTCTTGCTCCTGGCTTCAGATCAGTTCAGCTCTGACCATTGGCGGCCATCTGGGGAGTGAGCCAGCAGATGAAAGATTTCTCCCTGTGCCTACTACTCTCTCTAATTTTGTCTTTCAAATAAATAAAATAAATCTTAAAAAAAATTGTGTAGAAAAGAGTTCATGTATCTAGCCTGAGACTGTGATTCTTATACAGACCTGCAGGCAAGGTTGACCTTTGTCAGGCATCTTGGAACTTGGCAGGTAAATGGTCCCCTATGCTTATATAAAGTGCTTGCCAAATAAGGTCTCAAGACATCTAAACCTCTTATGCAAGCAGTATGGTTTATGCTGAACACCTGCTTTCCTCCATGAAGCTGGAATGTTGGTACATGTCAGGCAGAAGGTGCCTCTGTGACCAGACCCTAACCGCAGTTTGGATGCTGTTTCTAACAGCTTCCCAGGAATGCAGTACTTCACCCATGTTGTCCTGATCACTGCTAGAGGAATTAGGTGCATTCTGGGTGACTGTAGTGGGTGAGGATTATTAGAACCTTCCTCCTGCTCTCTCTGGACTTCCTCCCTTGAGCCTTTCCAAACGTCACTTTGTATTCTTCCTCTGTAATAAATCTGAACCATAACAATTATATCTTGAGGGCTGTGAGTTCTGCAGGCAAATCCTCAAATCCAGTGGTGTTCTTTGTGACTTGAACACAAAAGTAAAATCAGAAATGATTGTCCTATAATGGGAGATTAGCTAAGCCAAATTTCAGTACATGATGCAATGGATTATTTTTGAACAACAGAAGTTCATATGAATGATTCCTGTAATATAAAAATTAAAATCATACGTCTAAATTCCCTAATTATATACATCAAAAAATCTATAAATAAAATTGTGTCAAAATGTTAAAAGTGATACCTTCTGGTTTGATGACACATTTTTCTGTCTTCTAATCGCCCCTTTTGTTCTGAATGGACTGCAAGAGTTCATGAGGCCTTAAATACCTGCCACACATAGCCACCTTCTGAGAAGAGTTATCATTATTTTCCCCATACCAGTTACCACAGGACTGAAACTATGGTTTACCTGCAAAACTGGATTTGCTATCTATACTTTAAAGAATTATATTAGGCAGCAGTCTAATGAGCAGGTGAGACTAAAGCAAAAATACATGAATTGGATATCAAAGATTAGACACATGGGATATGTCTTATAAAAATTCTGCTCAGTTTGGTCTCTATCTCACATAAAAACAATTTGATTCAATCAAATCTTATACCTTAAAGGCGTAAATGCTAAGTGAACTAACAGATGCAGGTCATTTTAGCTAAGATGGTAATTTTGTACAGTTTCCACTGACGCTGGCTGATTATCCCTGTTAGCAAAAGAGTTGCAGATTGGTACCTCCTCACACGGGGCACTAAAATGTTAGGAAAAGTGGCGCAGAATAGATAGGAGGCAGTGTATGAATTTACAGCCAGACCGAAATTTTTCAGAGAAAATACATCTGTAGAGGTGGGTGACCATCTGCTTATGTGAACATTCATGGACCAGGAGGCAGATGGCCCCAACCCCCAAGGGCCAGGCCTTTTTAATATTTCAAGAGGCCTGGGGATGGGGGTGGGAGTGGAGGGCAGCAGGCAGAGGGGAATTTCTGGAACTGGTCTTTCAGGTCTTCAGAGCAACTAGTCTCTCAGGTGACTGGGGGGTGTGGGGTATGAAGACTCTAGGGTGTGAGACCCAATTGAGATTCAAGGGCAAGGAATGCATTCCAAAGTTGATCTCCTTTGGGCAATGAGGGAGAATGGCTGAGGCTTATGTCCTTGTTCCATCAACCCCAGCACTGGGAAATCTGGAACTGAAATGACTGTGAAAGTGAAAGGAATGACTTTACATAGTGCCTTCCACATATTCTCTTTCAATAAGAGAAATGGGAACATTTGACTTTCCAGTTCTTTTTTTTAAGCAGAGGTACAGAGAGGAAAGAGACAGAGAGATCTTCCATTGGCTGGTTCACTACCCAGATGGCCACAAGAGCCAGCTGGGCCAGGCTGAAGCCAGAGGCCATAAACTTCATCTATTTCTCCCATGTGGGTAGAAGGGGCCCAAGAACTTGGGTCATGGTCCGCTGCTTTTCCCTGGCCATTAGAGAGGGAGCTGGATTGGAAGTGAAACAGGTAGGACATACACCAGCACCCATATTGGATGGTAGCACAGCAGGCCGCAGCTTTACTCCCTAAGCCACAAAACTGGCCCCTGATTTTCCAGTTCTGCAATGAAGATGTGTTTGTTTTATAATGTGTAAGGATGGTTAAGCTTTACAAAACCAAAACTATTGACAAAATTTTAGTCACAAATCCTTGGCACCTTATTCACAGGTTATACATGAGCTAGAATTACTGTGTGAATGCTAGAATGAACAGCTCTTTTTAGAAAACAAAAATAAGAATCTAATGCCATAAGCAAGATTCTTAATTTCCTTCCATCTGTCTTTGATGATTGGTTTATCAGAAGACTGAAGTCCATTAATTATCATTATCTTTGCTAAAAGCTCATTAAAGTAATACATTCAAGAAAAGAACAAAGACTTTGGTGACAAAAACAAAAGGATAATTAGAGAACAGAATTCCAGCCCTGCCTGTGCCTGTATACTCACTGCAATCGTTTCCCCCTATTCTTCTCCACTCTGTCATATCAAGGAAAGAATGAGCTCATCACCTTACCAAGTATGGACCTCACAGTACAGGTGGGAGCTAAACTAAATTGCAGGCATAGGATTGTGGAGAAATAAATAAAAAAATGCATGAAAGGACTAAGAAGCTTACAAGCTCCAAGTCTACAAAGATATAGTAAATATCACATATAAATATAACAAACAAGATTAAAGAAAAGAGCTAAGGTAAAAACTTGCATCACTGTTATCAGCATTTGCAATTATGGAGTTTAAGGATTAGCTAATTTCTACCTTTCCTTTTCAGTCTCTTCATCTAAAAGAAAGCAAAGATGAAGCATACATGGGCAGTTACATTTATTATAAGGACAAAATTAAGGCCTGAACATATGATTAAAATTATGGATATTAATATGTTAGATGTTATCTATGAAACTCAGATAGCCATGTGGATTCTGTTTCCATTATTACTAAAAAATGAAAATTGACTGTACTAATAAAATATGTCACAGATGCTCTGTCTTCTCCCTCCTACACACCAACAGATCAAATTCAACAAAATGTGGTTCTTTTGAGAAACATAGCATATATTACTTTAGTAGGAATTTTAAGAATAGTCGAGGACAAAATTAAGTTTATTTCTCAATCTACCTTACTAGTTTTACCAACCAACACATCTACAAATGTGTCTTTCCTCCAGTAACTGCTCCACTTGCCTTAATCTGAAACAATGAGGCCCATATCCACACATTTCCCTGTGCCTTGGGACTCCCATAACACTTCTAACCAAAGAAGAGCCACTTTTAAGATCAAGCTGAAATACCATCATATTTTTCCTCTCTGCTCATAAAACTATATTGGAATCAAAGGAGCATAAAGTGCATGATCGCAAAGATAACTCCGAACGTACTCTAATTAATAAAAAGCTGAGTAATTCTCAAAATTTATTTTTCTTTGCAGTATTAAAAGCAATCTGTGTTGCAATCACTTCACTGATCATGACATAGCAATATGGAAGGTCATGGAGTCAGGGAACTACTAGACCTTACCACTAGGATGAAACACATGTCACTGCCTTGCCTACCTGTCTTTCTGGTCTAACTCGGACACACTATTACAGGTTTTTATAAGTCATATCTGGTGTGTAAATAATTTGTATTCCTATATACTTAGTATAGCTGGTATCTAAATACTTTGTATTCTTATATACTTAGTATAGCTAAGTGGTCATTTTAAAAAAAATTAACAAGAAAAATATTTAATATTTTTGTATTCAAAATTTATGAAGCAAATATAAAACTAATAGCAAAGCCAGACAAGGTTACCGCAAGAAAAGAAAATCACAGATCAATGTCCATGATAAACATACTCTTAAAAAAGTACTAGCAAATAAAGTCCACCAATATATTAAAAACACAGTATCCCCATCAAGGTGGCATGTACCAATGCCATCTCACTAGTCCGAGTGATCAATTTCAGTTCACAATTGATCACACTGATAAGTCTAAGAGTCAAAGAGATTGCACAAACAAGACTACTGTATGCTAATACTAACTGATAGAATCCAAAAGGGAGAGAATGATCCAACATGGGAAGCGAGATACACAGCAGACTCATAGAATGGCAGATGTCCTAAATAGCACTCTGGCCTCAGAATTAGCCCTTAAGGCATTCAGATCTGGCTGAAGAGCACATGAGAATATTTTAGGCATGGAAAGCCAAGACACTCTGGGGGAAAAAAAAGAAGACCTAAATGAAAGATCTCTGCGAGTGAGACCCCAGTGGAAAGAACAGGGCCATCAAAGAAGGAGGTACCTTTCTCTGAAGGGAGGAGAGAACTTCCACTTTGACTATGACCCTGTCGGAATAAGATTGAAGTCGGCAAACCCTAAAGTCTTCCATAGCCTCAGCAGCTCATGACTAGAGCCTAGGGAGTTTACTGACACCATAAACAAGAGTGTCGAATTGTTAAATCAACATCAGGAGTCACTGTGTACTTACATCTCATGAGGGATCTGTCCTTAATGTGTTGTCCAATGTGAAGTAATACTATAACTAGTACTGAAACAGTATTTTTACACTTTGTGTTTCTGTGTGGGTGCAAACTGATGAAATTTTTACTTAGTATATACTGAGTCGATCTTCTGTATATAAATATAATTGAAAATGAAAAAAAAACCTTGGTGTTAAATAGGAAATTGCATAAAAAATTAATTTTTTTTAAAAAATATATCATGTAGAATCTCTGTCCTTAATATGCTATACATTGTGAATTAATACTATAACTAGTACTCCAACTTTATTTTTCACTTTGTGTTGCTCTGTGGGGGCAAACTGTTGAAATCTTTACTTAATATATACTAAACTGATCTTCTGTTTATAAAGAGAATTGAAAATGAATCTTGATGTGAATGCAAGAGGAGAGGGAGTGGGAGAGGGGAGGGTGGCGAGTGGGAGGGAAGTTATGGGGGGGGGGCATTGTAATCCATAAGCTGTACTTTGGAAATTTATATTCTTTAAATAAAAGCTTTAAAAAAAACACACAGTATCATGATCAATTGGGTGTAGGACAAGAATGCAAGTTTGGTTCTACATATGAAAATTAACCTGGGTAATTCACCTTAGTGACATGCATCCAGAAAAAAAAATCAAGTAATCATTTAAATAGATACATTACAATGTTTCATAGAGTCAATACCCATTTGTGATTTAAAAAAGCCATTGTAATCCATAAGCTGTATTTTGGAAATTTATATTCTTTAAATAAAAGCTTTATAATAAAAAAAAAATAAAAAAGCTTTTACATAAATCTGGGAATATAAGGAAACATCCTGATCCTACAAAGAGAAGCTATAAAATGTCAATAACTAATACTATAAAAGGTAATGAAATATTGAATTTGTTACTTAAAGATTCAAAACAAGATGCCTATAAACACTACTTCTTTCAGCATTTGTGCTAGGCTTCCTAATTGATTGACTAAAACAAGAAACAGATAAAAGACTTAAAATTTGGATAGAAAAAAGGTAAAATTGCCTTTATTCACAGATGATATGACTATGTATACAGAAAATCCTAATGATTCAAAAAAAACTAATAGAAAAATAAATGGATTTAGTAACATTACAATGTACAAAGTCCATTAAAACTAACTTACATTCTATATAGTAGCATGAATGAACACAAAAGGGGATTAAAATCAGTATCAACTATAATCATTTTTAAAATTCTAAGTTTTAGAGGTAAATTTAACAAATACCATGAAAGAACTTTATGATCAAAATCTAAAACACTACTAAGACAATAAAGACCTAATAAATGAAAAATACATTGTTCACAAATTAGACTTACAATTAAGAATGCTATTCTATATTGTTCAATTGACATATAGAGTCAAGGCAACCCAAACTGAAATCACAGCAGGATTTTTTTCTGGAAAATGACATGGTAAATTACAAATGTTGAAAGTACAAATGCAAAAAGAATACTTCAAACAATCTAAGAAAGAAAACCAAGAGTGCATACCAGACATGGCCTCAAAAATATACAATAAAACTACAGTACTATGATAAACACTTTGTGTTTCTGTGTGGGTGCAAACTGATGAACTCTTTACATAGTATATACTGAATCGATCTTCTGTATATAAAGATAATTAGAAATGATTAAAAAATCTTGGTGTTAAATTGGAAATTGCATAGACAATTAATCAATTCTTTAAAAAAAACTCATGTAGGATCTCTGTCCTTAATGTGCTGTACATTGTGAATTAATACTATAACTAGTACTCCAACAGTATTTTCACTTTGTGTCTCTATGTGAGGGCAAACTGTTGAAATCTTTACTTAATATATACTAAACTGATCTTCTGTGTATAAAGAGAATTGAAAATGAATCTTGACGTGAATGGAAGGGGAGAGGGAGCGGGAAAGGGGAGGGTATCTGGAGGGAGGGAAGTTCTGGGGGGGGAACCATTGTAATCCATAAGCTGTACTTTGGAAATTTATATTCTTTAAATAAAAGCTATAAAAAAAATATGGTATTAACAAAAAGATAAACAAAAGATCAGTGGAACAGAGGAGGCTGTTCTGAAAAAGAACAGCACATAAAATATCAAATACAAAGGTATCAAAGCAATTCAATAGAGAAAGAAAAACCTCTGCCACAAAAGATGTTATCTTAAATCATACACAAAAATCAGTTTGAGATGGATCACAGGTCAAAATATAGAAGCTAGAAAAAAAGCTATCAGGAAAAAAACAAAGGAAATCCTCAAAATCTGGCACAGGCAAAGATGTTTAGAGAAGACCCAAAAAGCACAAGTCATAAAATAAAAATATCAAAAATTGGATTTCATCAAAATATAAAAGTTTTCACCCATAAGAAAAGAGAAGAAAGAAGGAGACAAGTTACAGATGGTGAGTAAGCAATCACAACACATAACAAAAGCCGTATAATATACGGACTCCCACAACTCAATACAAAAAGACAAAGCACTCACTTGTAAAGATGGCCAAATAACACAGACAGTTTAAAGAGATAAATAAAAGGAAAATATGCATGTGAGAAAGTCTCCAGTATCAATAATCACTGATCATCAGGCAGGGAAATATAAATTGAAATCTCAGTAAGCTACTGCCTCAGAAATGACTAAAATGAAGGATACTGACAACAGAAAATTCTGGAGAAGATGAGACATAACTTAAATGCTCATATATTGCTAATGGGCATGTCAATATCTCCATTTTGGAAAACCTTTTATCTCTTAATTAAGCATATATATAATCCAGCAATTCCAAATCCACAAGTTAATCCAATATTAAAAAAAACATGCTGACACAAATGCTTGCACAAAAATGTTACTAGGAGTTTATTTATGATAGTTAAAAACTAGAAGTAATACACAGGTCCATCAACAGGACATTAGATTTACACGTTGCAATACATCCAAACCTTAGAATACTATCCAGCAAAAAGAATGAACTACTGATAAATGTAAAAAATGACAAATCTAAAAAACATGCTAAACAAAAACATTTATATCAGAAAACATACAGACTGTGATTCTGTTTATATGCAACATTTCAAAATTGGCAAAACTAAACAACTATGTGTGTGTACCTGGCAACCAGCAGGGAGAAAGAACCATTGTGAAACAAGAAGGGGCTGCAACTGGCAGCACTTGAGCATGCATGTAAACCAGGGATTTTACCAGAAGGAAAAATCTATGTTCCATACTGACACTGAGTCTGGATCTAGGAGGATTGACAGGGTACTGGGCACCCTGGTAGGACTCAGAGGTGGCCCTAGCTTCTCAACATATCACAGGCTCCAGGGCTCAAACAGCCTGGGCATATGGTTTTGGAAAAATCTCTGCCTATTTGTGGACCAGAAGAAACCCTACAGATGAGGAAAGAATTCTGAGATATATTCCAAGTCTTAAGAGAAAATATTATCAACCCAGAATACTGTATCCTTCAAAGCTCTCATTTATAAATGAAGGTGAAATAAAGACTCCCATAACAAACAGAATTTCTCACCACTCATTCAACATTACAAAATATTCTTAAGTTTATGCCACATACAGAAACACAGAAAGACAGTCAGTCACTATGAAAGAATGTGGAGGCAGAAAATCTCCCAGTAAAAGTACAAAATAACTTCAAATAAAAATAGGAATATTTACAGAAAAATGGCAGGGAAAATTGTTACTTATCAATAGTGACCATGAACATAAATGCCGTAAACTCCCCAATTAAAGATACAGGTTGGTTGAATGGATTAAAAAATAAGACCCATCTATTAGATGCATAAAAGGAACTCATATCACCGACAAAGATACACACAGACTGAAAGTGAAACGATGGAAAAAAGATATTCCATGCTAAAAGGAAAGCAAAAAAGAGAAGGTATAGCCATCCAAAAATGAGACAAAATAGACTTTAACAAAAAAACTGTTAAAAGAAACAAAGAAGCATAACATATAATGATTAAGGGATTAATTCAACAGGAAGATGTAACTATCATGAATGTAATGCACCTAATGCCAGGTTGCCTGGTTATTTAAAACAAATGTCTAAAGGGCAACATAAACTTCAAAACAATAGTAATGTGGGACTTCAACATCCCACCTTTCATCAATGGTCAGATAAACCAGAAAGAAAATTAACAGAGAAACAACAGAGCTAATTAACACTATGGACCAAATGTACCTAACTAATATCTACAGAATATTTCATCCTACACTTGGGGAATACACATCCTTCTCATGAGTGCATGGAACTTTCTCTAAGAGAAACTCTATGCTACGCCATAAAGAAGTCTCAGCAAATTCAAAAAAAATCGAAATATAACACATCTTTTCTGACCACAATCAAATTAAGCTAGAAGTTAACAACTGAAAAATCTCTAGAACATAAAAAACACATTGAGATTGAACAACATGCTACTGAATGATTAGTGGGTCATAAAAGAAATCAAAAGAGAAATAAAAAAAATGCTGGAAACAAATGAAAATGACAGTAAAACATATCAAAACTTATGGAACACAACAAAGGCAGTTTTAAAAGGGAAGTTTATAGCAGTTGGTGCCAACATCAAGAAATTGGAAAGAAGCCGGCGCCGTGGCTCAACAGGCTAATCCTCCGCCTTGCGGCGCCGGCACACCGGGTTCTAGTCCCGGTCGGGGCGCCGGATTCTGTCCCGGTTGCCCCTCTTCCAGGCCAGCCCTCTGCTGTGGCCCAGGTGTGCAGTGGAGGATGGCCCAGATCCTTGGGCCCTGCACCCCATGGGAGACCAGGAAAAAGCACCTAGCACCTGGCTCCTGCCATCGGATCAGCGTGGTGTGCCGGCTGCAGCGCGCCGTCCACGGCAGCCATTGGAGGGTGAACCAACGGCAAAGGAAGACCTTTCTCTCTGTCTCTCTCTCTCACTGTCCACTCTGCCTGTCAAAAAAAATTAAAAAAAAAATAGAGACCGAATAAACAAAATTGAAACAAACCAAAAAAAAAAAAAAATCAAGAGCTGTGTAAAAATAAAAAGAAAAGAAAATTGATACATTATTGGCCCAACTGACCAAAAAAAGGTGAAGACCCAAATCAATAAAATCAGAGATTTCAAAAGAAATCTAATATCAGATACCATAGAAATTAAAAAAGAATCACCAGGAATTACCTCAAAGAACTATATACCAATAAATCAGAAGGTCTAGAAGAAATTGATAAATTCTAGGACACATACAATCTACCAAAATTGAATCATGAAGACATATAAAACCTTAAGAGATTATCAAGACAGAGACTGAATCAGTAGTAAAGACTCTTACAACAAAGAAAAGCCCAGAACCTGCTGGTGCCGTGGCTCAATAGGCTAATCCTCCACCTTGCGGCGCTGGCACACTGGGTTCTAGTCCCGGTCGGGGCACCGGATTCTGTCCCGGTTGCCCCTCCTCCAGGCCAGCTCTCTGCTGTGGCCCGGGAGTGCAGTGGAGGATGGCCCAAGTGCTTGGGCCCTGCACCCCATGGGAGACCAGGAAAAGCACCTGGCACCTGGCTCCTGCCATCGGATGAGCACGGTGTGCCGGCCGCAGTGCGCCGGCCGCAGCGGCCATTGGAGGGTGAACCAATGGCAAAGGAAGACCTTTCTCTCTGTCTCTCTCTCTCACTGTCCACTCTGCCTGTCAAAAAAAAAAAAAAAAAGCCCAGAACCTAATGACCTTACTGTTGAATTCTACCAAACATTTAACAAAGAACTAATTCCAATTCTTCTCAAGCTATTCAAAACAACTGAAAGGGAGGGTTCCTCCCAAAATCCTTCTATGAGGCCAAAATCACCTTAATTTCTAAATCAGAAAAAAAAAGATACAACAGTGAAAGAGAACTATACACCAATATCCCTAGTGAACACAGACACAAAATCCTCAAAAATACTAGCTAATCAAATCCAACAACACATTAGAAACATCATTCCCCCAGACCAAGTGGAGTATACCCCTGGTATGTAGGATGGTTCAATATTCACAAATCAATAAATGTGATACATCACATTAAAAATCTGAAGAACAAAAACCAGATGATTATTGCAATAGATGAAAAGAAAGCATGTGATGAAATACAACATCCTTTAATGATGAAAACCCTAAGTAATGTGGGTAAAGGAATATTCTTCAACACAAGGCAATTTATGACAAACCTGTGGCTAGCTTCTTACTGCATGGGAGAAAGTTGGAATCATTCCCATTAATTTCCAGAATGAGACCAAGATTTCCACTTTCACCAAAACTATTGAATATTTTAACCAGAGCAATTAGATAAGAAAAAGAAATCAAAGGGATACAAAAAGAAAAGGAGGAAGTCAAATCATTTCTATTTGCAGATGGCAAAATTCTATATATAGGGGAATCAGAACACTCTACTAAGAGACTATTGGAATTCACAAAAGAGTTTAGTAAACTGGCAGGATATCAATTTAACAATAAAAAAATAGCCTTTGTATATGCAGATAATGTCATGACTGAGAAAGAACTTCTAAGCTAAATGTCATTCACAATAGCTACAAAAAAATATCTTGGAATAAATTTACCCAAATAATTCAAAGACCTCTATGATAAAAATTATAAAACATTAAAAAAAGACATAAAAAAGGAACAATCCTCCATGTTCATGGGTTGGAAAAATTAATATAATCACATTGTCCATACTACCAAAAACAATTTATAGATTCAATGGGATCCCAATCAAAATACCAATAACATTCTTCATATACCTAGAAAAAATGATGTTAAATTTCATATGGAAACACAAGGGACCCCCAAATAGCTAAAGCAATATTATACAACAAAAACAAAGCCCAACCTTTCACAATACCTGATTTCAAGATATACCACAAGGCAGTTATAATCACAACAGCCTGGTACTAGCAGAAATGTTGACCATTGAACAAAATAGAAATTCTAGAAATCAATCAACACATCTACAACCAACTTATCTTTGAGAAAGAAGCTAAAATCAATCTCTCACTGAAGCAAAGGCAGTCACTTCAACAAATCATACTGAGAAAACTGGATCTGTATGTTCAGAAGTATAAACAAGACTTTACCTTTTACCTTACACAAAAATATAATCAAACTGGACCAAAGATGTAAATCTATGACCTGATACCACCAAATTACTAGAGAACACTGGGGTAACTTTGCAAGACTTTGGCATAAGCAAAGATTTCTTTGAAAAGAAAAATGGATGAAAAAAGAAAAAAGGGATGAAATCTTGTTGTTTGCAACAAAATCAATGTAATATAGGAAATTCAAACCAAAATTGACAAATGGGAGTACTTCAAGTAGTGAAGCTTCTCCACTGCAAAAGAATCACTCAACAAAGGAAAGAGGCAACCAACAGAACTAGAAAATATTTGCAAACTATGCAACAGTTAAAGAATTAATAGCCAGAATCTATAAACAGCTCAAGAAACTCAACAACAACAAAACAAACAATCCACTTAAGAAAAGGGCAAATAACTTGGACTGACATTTTTCAAAAGAGAAAATTCAAATGGCCAACAGTCATGAAAAACTGTCTAGGATCACTAGCCATCAGGGAAATGAAAATCAAAACCACAATGAGGTTTCACCTCACCTGTTAGAAAGGCTCTCAAACAGAAATCAACAAACAATAAATGCTGGCAAGGATGTGGGGAGAAAAGCATCGTAATCCACTGTTGGTGGTAATATAAACTGCTGCAGCCATTGTGCAAAACAGTTTGGGGATACATCAGAAATCTCAATATAGACCATTCATATGACCCAGCCATTCTACTCCTGGGAATTTACCCAAATGAAAATAAATCAGCATATGAAAGAGTGATCTCTACCTTCATGTTTACTGAAGCTGAATTCACAGTAGCTAAGACATGGAATCAAGCCAAATGTCCATTAACTAAAGACTGGGTAAAGAAATTATGGTATATGTTATGGAATACTACACAATGGTTAAAAAGGGATGAAATCCTGCCCAGCACCACTAGGCTAATTCTCCACCTAGCGGCACCAGCACACCAGCCAGGACGCCGGATTCTGTCCCGGTTGCCCCTCTTCCAGGCCAGCTCTCTGCTGTGGCCCGGGAGTGCAGAGGAGGATGGCCCAAGTGCTTGGGCCCTGCACCCCATGGGAGACCAGGAGAAGCATCTGGCTCATGACTTCATATCAGCACCGCTTGGGGAGTGAACTCATGGGTGGAAGGCCTCTCTGTCTCTGTAATTCTGACTTTCAAATAAATAAATCTTTAAAAAAAATGCAAAGAGGAAAACACAAAATAGAAATTAATAATAAACATAAAAATGATTTTATTTTAACTAATTATTTGAGGGGCAGAGACACACACAGAGAAGACAGAGCCACGGCGTCCATTGGAGGGAGAAGCAACGGCAAAGGAAGACCTTTCTCTGTCTGTCTCTCTGTCTGCTCTGCCTGAAAAAAAAAAGGGGGGGGGGATGAAATCCTGTTGTTTGCCACAAAATCAATGTAATTAGAAACCATTATAGTTAGTTTAATAAACCAGTTCCAAAAAGACTAATACCAGATGCTCTCCCTTAACTGATATAAATAGTAGATTACCTAAAAGGTAATTTATAGAAGTGAAATTGACACTTTGCAATGCAATGTTTGTTTACAGCCCTTGTCTGGATTGTTGAGGAACATTTTTTTCTTCATTTTTTTAACTCTTAGTGTAGGGTTAATCGTATAAGTATAAAGTAAATTTTTAAAAATAGATACTTGTAAAAACTAAGATTGGGAATAGGAGAGAGAGGTGAGAGAAGGGTGGGATTGTGTGTGCAACGGAGGGTAGGGTTGGAAAAATCATTGCTCCTAAATCTGTATGTATGAAATGCATGAAATTTGTATACATTAAGTAAAATTTTAAAAATAAAATATATTTACTCTCTTTTTATTCTAAGTGAGGAATAAATGGTCTTATTTTTAAATGCACTAAAGTAAAATGTACCAGTTATTTACATATTTTCACCACACTTCCCAACAAAACATTTCCCTGAAAAAGAATTTATGCCAAAAATTAGATAATCACAGAAAGAAAACTTTGTAACATTGGAATTATCCTGTTTTCATGTTTTGGCTTTCTAATCCTTAAGTCAGGTAAGCTTGCAAAGGGTTATATAACATAGTTATAACTTACAGTTTTCATGAATCATTAATTCAACATTTTAAAACTTATGCCAGGGAAACTTCTTCATTATAAAAAAGGACTGTAAATCCTTTCAGAAAATTGCCTTTTAAGAAAGAAATTAAATAATAAGATCGTGGCTATTTATACTGCAACAATTAGTTCATAGTCACTGTAAATAAATTAATCAACAATATTTCTGTATATGTCTGTAGACTAAATTAAATAAATACTCAAAAAGCAGGATTCCAGATTGTGAGTAGAGAAGGGAAAAAACATTCAAAAACTGTTTTAATGGATATTTGCTTTATAGGACTGAGGGTACAATTAATGTGACATTTACTAAATGGCACTTTGAAGTACTGCTAAGTCCCAGTAAACCTAGTCAAATGCACTTTGGATTTTTATTTTTTTCTTTTAAGCAATAGAATTTTATTATATTTTTGCCAGCCTAGTTTCACTATCTCATGTTTAAAAGATTCATATGTACGAAATGCTTGAATGAAACATTGCTTATATACATCCACTGTATTTCCCAGTGGACATATCTTAGCGCAAATGGATAAAAATAAGGAGTCATAAAATAGGAAATCCATTTTCATACCCATTGGTGTGTAATTGAATAGATTCTCTGAATAGTTGCTATAAATTAATTCTAACTTAAAAGCAATGAAATATTTTACCTCTTGCAAAGCAGTCAGGAATGACGAGAAGCATTTTCCCCCTCAGCAGAGAAGGGATGCTCTATGATCTCACCAGATATTGCCTTCATCTATCTCAACTATCAACTCATCTCATGTGCTGCACAGGAAAATTTGGAGCTCCTTCAAAGCTCAGCCATCCAAAGACAACAGAGATTCTCATTGGCTTAAAGTACATTTTAGAACACTGGAATATTGTTCCAGGATATTAAATTCCAAGAATGACTGACTTTGGTTTCCCTGTGAGTTAGGATACAACCATAAATAGGTCTCCTCAGATTTAGGATATCTTCAAAAATATATTAGGGACACAAATATGTTCACTGGTCTACAAAGTTAATGTCTTTTGCGAAATGTATTGAAGAAAACATATAGGCTCTTTAAAAAAATCAAAATCAGTGTGGTGGTTACTTGGCAGAACTCACATACAACATAGAATCTTCCCTAGAGGGGTTTATGTTTTAAGATACTTACATTCCATAAGAATCACTAGCCTTTAAATCAGTGCTGATACTTTCTTTCTTTATTTTTTGTTTGTGCTTTTTAAAAATTTAAATGTTACTCACCACAGCTATGCTCAATCAAACAATACTGAATAGAAATAGGAATAATAATGTAGCGTGATTTTTTTTCAGGCCAAACTACTTTAACACACTGGCTTTTCATTCTACCCATGGATTCATTATCCAGAATTCCAGCAGGTATTAATAATTTTCTACTTATCTGGTGCAGCTAAACACTGCATGTGTAAAGTGTTGAAAACACAAGATGAACAAGACATAGCCCAGGCTTTCAGAACTTTCCAGTTTAACTGGGAAATGTCAATGAAGGGAAATCCCGACCACTCTGTAGGGACTCTATTCTGCCACAAACAAATCCTACCAAACTGTTCACAAATAACATACCTATTACTTTATTATTTATAGAATTTCTGATGGTTCTTTTTTAAATGTATGTAGGTAATTGGCATGGCAATTGTCAGATGCTGTTTGGGATGGCTGCATCTCACACTGGAGTGACTGGGTTCAAGAAATGGCTCTGTTCCTGATTCAAGCTTCCTGTTAATACAGACCCAGGAGAGGCAGCTGTGATGGCTCAAGTCACTGGGTCTCTGCCACCCAAGTGTAAGACCAGATTGAGTTCTCAGCTCCTGGCGTTGGCCCGGTTCAACCCTACCTGTTACAGGAATGTGAGGAGTTATGAAACAGATGGAAGCTTGCTCTCTCTTGCTCACTCACTTGCTCTCTCTCTCTCTCTCTCTCTCTCTCTCTCTCCATGTCTGTGTTTCAAATAAATAAATTATTCTTAAAAACAAAATTCATGTTGGGGCCAGTATTGTGGTATAGTCAGTAAAGCCACTGTCTGTATCCCACATGGGCACCAGTTTGAGTCCTAGCTGCTCCTCAGCTCTCTGCAATGGCCTGGGACAGCAGCAGAAGACAGCCCAAGTCCTTGGGCCCCTGCACCCACGTGGGAGACCCAGAAGAATCTCCTGGGTCCTGGCTTTGGATTGGGCCAGCTCCAGCCTTTGTGGCCATTTGGGGAGTGAAAAAAAATTCATGTCATATTTTGAAATTTCCTATTCTCTACAGAAGTATTTTTAACTTCTGATTTATTTTTTCTAGCATATTAAGTGTGATGATTTAAGTATCTGAATCTGATAACTCCAATATCTGAGTCTGAATGAGGATGCTATACTATTTTCCAGTTGGCTCTTGTATCTTTTGGATTCTTTCCTTATATGCTTGGCTATTATGGACCCTCAAGTGTCACTGTCCTTAAAAATATGATTTAAGTTCCTGCTATCCAATAGACTTTACAATTCCTTCCACTAAAAGCCTGGAGCATTTCCCTTTAGAGATCAACTCAAACTAATTTGAGATTCCTGACCAAACCTGGCTACACATAGGTAAGATATAAATCATGAAAGTCTGTATGTGGCCATAATGTATGGGTTATCTTTCTCATTTTTCTTTTCTGTTCAGCAAAAAAGCATTTTTTATCATTTTGTGATTCACAAAAAAAGCAGATGGATTCCATTGTAGTTTTCTCTTACCTTGGCTTAACGTGGAGAGGGTCTTCTATAAAAATAAAAATCTCCAACATGGATAGGCCTTAAGCCTTGACTCTGTTTTCCTTACCCACGGGCTTGCTTTTCCCAAAGGGGCAGTATCTATAATGCCTTCGTGATAGAAATAGGTTTGGCACTCCAATATTCTCTGACCACTCTGCATAGGTGGCCAACAAAAATCAACCTGAAAGGTTCTCCACTCTCTTTCTAGCTTTTCATTAATTTTTAAAAATAGTATTAAAATTGTTTATTCCAATTTTTCATTATTTCAAAGGGATAATTTATTCAAGTAACATCCTCCCCATTAACTGAAATAAACATCTCAGTCTAATTGTCTAATTATTGAAGTTGGTGGTTAATAGATTTAACTCCCACAAACTAAAACAAAGTCATTTCCTTAGCTACATGGTAATAATTTCTACATAACTATGTAAGTATTTATTTGGCCATAAACTAAGAAATGTCAGACTATATTTTAACTTACTGATATAATAATTAACAGCAGATCTCTAACACTTCTCATCCAACTTAAGAAAGAAACCAATTTAAACAGAATATTAAAACAAGGAGATCAAGATACTTCATGAGTTGATATAATTGCTATAAAAAGCACAATGTTGGGGTAGGTGTTAAAGGATAGAGTTAAGCCAATGATTTGGATGCCACATCCCATACTTGAGTGCATTTTGAGTTACACCTACTCAAATTCCTATCCACCTTTCTGTCAATGCATCCTGGGAGGCCCCTGCCATTCACTTGAGAGACCCAATTGGAGTTCCAAGCTCTTGGCTTCCACCTGGTCCATCCCAACAGTTGAGGACATTTGGAGAGTGAACCAGAGGATGAAAGCTCAATCTTTCTGTCTCTCCTTGCCCCTGAATGTGTGCATGTGCGTGTGTGTGTGTGACTCTATATTTCAAGTGAAAATATATATTTATCTCATAAAATATATGAAAGTAAATGTTTAAAAATCAGTGTTTCAGTTTTTAAAGAGTTGTATCACAAGCCTCACTTATCTACTAAAAAATAAACTGAATTCAAACAATCAACTAACCCATTCTGTACCAAAGATGATAGGCCCTAAGTTAAGGGTTGGATTATGCCCCCCAAAAAACATGTTGAAGTTCTAATTTTTAATATCGAATAATATGACCTTGTGAAAGCCTTAGAAGGTCATTGCAAGATGTAATTAGTTAAATTAAGATGAGTTCATACTGTAATAGAGTGAGTTCCTAATCCAATATGATGATGTTCTTATAACAAGAGGACACACACACAAGAAGGTGGTATTGTGAATACCAGTGACACAGATTGCAATTGTGCTGCCAAAAACCAAATAACACCTAGAAAGCTCTGAGAAGCTGAAAAACACAAAGAGACTGTGGAGGGAGGAAGGCCCTGCCAACACCTTGGTTCCAGATGCCTGCCCTCCAGAAATGTGAGACAATAAATTTCTGTTATTTTATGCCACCCAGTTTGTGGTGATTTATTATGGCAGCCCTAAGAAACTAATGCACCCTATTTAAATGTTATATTTAATTTTGCATCTTATATATGACTTTGGGCAAAGTTAAAAGACTATCATTTAATATAAAAGTACAGATAGGTAATAATATGTTTTGGGTAAATATCCATGTATAGACTGCAATTCTTTCAGAAAGACTTGTTTCTTGGCATTTACTCTAGTTTCTCAAAATGTGATCATACCTTCTTGTTAACTGTGGAGAAAAAATACAGTGTTTGTCCCCTTTAGCATCTTGAAAACAATCCAAAATCAATAATAAAAATGAAAGATCAAAAATTTACATTCCTTGCATGCAAGCAGAAGACATCCATAACCCTCAGGCATATTTATGACAAAAAGCTTCCTAATACAAATAAAAGTTAAATTGGGAGTGGAATAAGAGGAAGTTAAAGAAGCCTATATGTACAGACCTAAGACAAAGCAGAGAACAGATCTTTAAAATAAAACCGCATCCTGAGGAACAAATCCATTTGGGAAAATGGGAATAAAGTGCTTATTCTGACAACAAAAGCTCCCTGTCCCACATTTTCACAAGGTTCCAACAAGTTGGGAAGGTGTGACTGAATGAGGAAAACTCGCAGGTGATTCATATTTTCAGTACTCAATCTCCAGCTGAGGTAAGGGTGAGGAGAGATACTCAACAATAAGAGCTCCTCTTTAATGAAGATATAAAAGGCTACAGGAAGTCATGCACTTATGCCACTGTGTGTCATTAAAGGTGTTTCTCATTAACCTGGATACTGCTCAGGGTACTCTCAGACATACCACTCATCTGGGAAGAAATAACCAAACTCAAAGTTAGTAGTAATTTTTAAAAGATGAATACACACACACACACACACACACACACACACACACAAATACTATGAAATCAAGTAACATGGAAAAAGAGTGAAAAAAATACATGACATAGTTGGGGCAACTGGTCTATCAGCTGAGACCTCCACGTACCATATCTGAATATTTGGTTCCAATCCCTGCTCTAGCCCCTGACTCCAGCTTCCTGCTCATACAGATCCTGGGAAGCAGCAGGTAATGGCTCAAGCTACCCGCCACCCTCAAAGTAACCTAATGAATTCCCAGCTCATGGCCCAGCCCTGGCCACTGCAACTATTTCTACTTTGTGAGTGAACCAGCAGATAGGAACTACTTCATATTCATTCATTCCTCTCTCTCTCTCTCTCTCTCTCTCTCTCTCTCTCTCTTTCTCTCTTTCTCTCTTTCTCTTTCTCTCTCCCTTCCCTCCCTTCCTCCATCCCTCCCTCCCTCCTTGTCTCCCTCTCCCCTAACTCCCTATCTCCCTAACTCTCTCCTGTCCTCTCTGCCTTTCTTGTTCCAAGTTAAACAAAAAAATGAATTCCAAACATGTTGCTAGGAATGAAAAACAAGCTGTGACGTGTTGCCACAGCATAAACATTTTTCTCAAATATATTGCCTAAAATATTCTTTGAGCAAATTAAAGGTAATCACCTGTGGTAAAAGAAGACCCCACAAGCTAAAAGCTGAGGAAAGATATGGTGAGGCAACAAAATAACTATATGAGCAGATAGTTCAAGAAAGAAGTATAAAGGAAATATTAAAATAAAATCATTTGTAGAAATGAAGATAGAGATGGAACAATGAAAACAGGATTGATAGATGCAGACAACATGAAATACAATAAAAAGTTTAAAAGGATTACAAGAAAAATGATTGACATAATAAACAGGAAAAAGAAAGATAAAATAAAACAAAAACATATTAAAGACATAGTTTAAGAAACAATTACTGAAATCAAATAAAGTTAGAATCTTCAACTTGAAGGGCATATCTTATCTCAGGGGGAAAAATGTCCCAGTACAATCTTCACCAAAACATATCTCAGAAATATTCTTAGAATGTAGAACTAAAGAATCCTTTGAATAGCCAGGCAAAAAGGAAAATTTGCCTACAAAAAGCAAAGCTTCAGGCTAAAAGGCAGTGGAGAAATGTCAGCAAAGTAAGAAAAATGACTGTGACATAAGACTTTTATTTAGCTCAGGAAAGAAAAAATAACAAATAACAAATGAAAAAAATTAATGTTTATTTACTTTTGGCTACTTGAAAGTCAGAGAGAGGGAGAGGGAGACTGACTCCATCCAATGGCTCACACTTCAAATGCCATCAATAGCCAGGGCTGGGCCTGGCTGAAACTAGGAGCCCAAAACTCCTTCTGGGTCTCCTCCATGGGTGGCAAAAATCCAGTTACAAGCCCATAATCCTCTACCACCCAAATGTATTATCAATAAGCTGGATCAGAAGTAAAACAGCTGGGACACAAACTGGCACTCTGACATGGGGTGCTGAAGTCTCAAGTGGCAGCTTAACCCACTGTACCATAACACCCACCCATATGAACCAAAATTGTGGAAGGGGAAAAAAGTTGGGAAATGGTGCAGGTGGTTGATTTTGGTCCCTAATACCTAAGGAACAAAAGTAACATTAGAAATTAGTAAGTTACATGATCAATAATAGGCATTTTAAAGTATGAAGGCATGAACAAACAATATATCTAATAAAATTGATGGTGGATAAGGATAAGATAAAGAATAAGCAGAAACACCAATTCTGTTATTACTCTTGGGACAGAGTCATAGGCAAATATATATATCTATATATATACACATACATAAATATAAGAAAATATGTCTCCTGTTTATAAAATATTAACTGCTATAGATATTGGCATCCTATCACAAACAACTACAAAACTGAACAAAAGTCAATCATAAACATATGGTGATCAGGAGTGTTGTAAACTCTTCTAAGGCTAGACAAGCAGATCAATGTGGCAGAACAAATCTAAGAAACAAATTTCTGTGTGGAACAGAATTTAGTAGATGTCAGAGGCAGACATGAAGAATAGTGAGTAAAAGATTTTTCAGTCAATATTCCTGGGACAATTACTGGGTGTCTCTAGGGCATGGGAGGGGAGAATAGGAAAGAAATAAAACTGAACCATTCTCTTACACTTGCACAAAAAAATCAACTCCAGGGTGCGAGCATCCCGGTGAAATCAGTAAAAGCCACTGCCTGAGATGCTGACATCTCATATGGGTGCCACATCATGCCCCCACTGCTCTACTTCTGACCCAGCTCATGGCTAATGTTATAGGAAAAGCAATAGAAGATGGCCCAGGTATTTGGGCCATTGCCACCCATGTGAGAGACCCAGATGAAGCTCCTCCCTCCTGGCTGCAGCTTGGCCCAGCACGGGCCATTGTGTCCATCCGGGGAGTAAATTAACAGATGAAAGATTGCTCCTTCCATGTTTCTCATTTTCTATCTTTTAAAAAAAAAAGATTTATTTTATTTATTTGAAAGACAGAGTTACAGACAGAGGTAGAGCCGTAGAGAGAGGAGAGGAGGTCTTCCATCTGCTGGTTTCACTCCCCAAACAGCAACAATGGCCAGAACTGAGCTGATCCAAAGCCAGGAACCTGGAGCTTCTTCTGGGTCTCCCAGGGGGTCTAGGGGTACAAGGATGTGGGCCATCTTCTACTGCTTTCCCAGGCCATAGCAGAGAGCTGGATGGGAAGTAGAGCAGCCAGGACTAGAACCGGTGCCCATATGGCATGTCGGAGTTTCAGGCCAGGGCTTTAACCCACTGCACCACAGTGCCGGCCTCTCTCACTCTCTCTTAACTCTGACTTTTCTAATTAAATAAATGAATCTTTTAAAAAAATTAACAAATTTAAATTTTCAATTAAAAACCCGTAAGAACTGTAGTTATTTAAAATACAGTAATTGACATTCATTCAATGACCTTGAGATAAGGACAAATTTCTTGATTTATGAATAAGGTACAGTAAGAAACAGCTATAAAGGAAACATTTAAAATATAATTTCTGTTGTTCAAACAACACCATAAGAGTATATTAAGACAAGGAGGGCAGCCTCGGGGTTAAGGCACAGGTTACAACACCTAAGTCTCACATCAGAGTACAACTCCCAGTTCCAGTTCCTAACTCCAGCTTCTGACTAATTCAGACCCTGGGAGGAAGGGGTGATGGCTCAAATACTTGCTGGTTCATTCCACGCAAGTAGGAGACCTGGATTGAGTTCACAGCTCCTAGCTTCTGCTGACCTGGCAGTTGACTAACATTTGTAGTGACCCCGTGGATTGGAAGTGTTTTCTTGTTCTCTCCCTCTCAGATTAATAAATAAATAATTTTTAAAAAGACAAGGAAAAGCTAAAGAATTGCTTCAACTTAACAAAGATTCTGCTTATAATATTTTACCTAGAATTTTTAGGACTAAATAAGGAAGATAATCCAAAAGGAAAAAAAATGGAAAAAGTAATTGAATAGAATTTTATTAAAGAGGAAATCCAAATGGCCAAAAAGTATACAAAAAAGGTGTCCAACCTCATTGACAACCTGGTAAATCTAAATTTAAACACATTTTAAAGAAATACTTGTAGTCCAACTAATTGGCACAAACATAAGGGTTAAACAAATCTAAGAACTAATGAAAATGGGAAATATGAGTGCGAAAGCTCATTCTCTTGGAGTGGCAGTATGAATTATTCCCTACTTTGGAACACAGTTTATAGTATCAAAAATTTGAAGATATTTGTAACCCCAGTATCAGAAAGGCATCTGTTAGATATATGCTTTAAGGAAATCCTTACACATGCAGAACAGGATACATGTATTGTTCATAACAACTCTGAAGTGAAAGCAACTCAAATGTCCAGCAAGAACAGACTAAACACTTTGTGATATAAAATGGAATGTGAATTCTGCACAACAATGAAAATTAAAAAGCTACAGCAGTGTAGCAATGTGATGGATTTTAAAAGCAATGTTAAGCAAAATAGGGAAGGCACAACAAATAATACATGTGATAACAACTGATACAATTTCTAAAAATAGGCAAAAATAATTTACTATCATTCTTGGTGTTACACCAAAAAGAAAAGTGCAGAAATTATTATCACAAAACTAGAGGTACTGGTAAACTCTGAGGGGTGGAAAAGTATTTACACTGGGTATCAGTAAGGTGTTCAGGTGGAATGGCTGCTACATAATGACGATTCTATTTTATGACCTACCTAGTGAGTACATAGTGTTTACTTTGTAATCATTCATCATATCATTCCTGGGCTAGCTACATACTGATGAGGCCCAGTACAAAATGAAAATGGAGAGGAGGGCCATTTGTTTAGAAAAAGAGAGAGAGAGAGAGAGAGAGAGAGAGAGAGAGAGAGAGAGAGAGAATGTTTTCAAATTGAACACTCTTTCTCAACCTGTCATGGTGGTATTTATTTGTTACTTAATGTTGTGTTCCCTGTGTATGGGAATTCTTGCCAGGTGACTGTAGAACACCATCAATATCCAGACTTTCCTTGCCTTTGCTCCCAGACCAGTATTGAGGAGAGATTGAAGTCAACAACAGGCGGTCAACAACCTAACCCTGGCCGGCGCCACGGCTCACTAGGCTAATCCTCCGCCTTGCGGCGCCGGCACACCGGGTTCTAGTCCCGGTCGGGTCACCGGATTCTGTCCCGGTTGCCCCTCTTCCAGGCCAGCTCTCTGCTGTGGCCAGGGAGTGCAGTGGAGGATGGCCCAAGTGCTTGGGCCCTGCATCCCATGGGAGACCAGGAGAAGCACCTGGCTCCTGCCATCAGATCAGCATGGTGAGCTGGCCGCAGCGTGCCGGCCGTGGTGGCCATTGGAGGGTGAACCAACAGCAAAGGAAGACCTTTCTCTCTTTCTCTCTCTCTCTCACTGTCCACTCTGCCTGTTGATAAATAAATAAATAAATAAAAATAATAATAGTAAAAAAGAACCTAACCCTGGGGGGTGGCAAAGGTGGTAACAGGTGGAGTCAAAGTTCCAAGACTCTAGTCTGTGTTCCATTATGCCATCAGTCCCCCAAAACAAAAATTCAAAGATGAGTTATTACAAATTTCAAGAGGATACCCCCATAGTGTTAAGCCCCTTCCAAGTGTGAAGTCTTATTTGACTGAAGGAACACATGACCATGAAGCCAGCTTTCATTATGTTAACACACACACTCACACTCATATATATTCTGTAGTTACATACTTGTTATATTGTATATATATACATATATATATTATATGCATAATATATAAACTTATATATTATAAATATATATTATACATAACATATATGTTTTATATTATATATAAACCTATATATTATATATATAAAGTTATATATATATATAAACTTTAAGTGTATAAATGTAAATGTAGGATAAAAAGAACAGATTATACTACTACTTCTGCAATTCCCTGAACCATGGGTCAGTCCTGAGCAGAAGGGATGTGAAAAGATTCCAAGGGACGCTGACATCAGTTTTAAATTGGATATCATTCTGACACTTATTTACCAAAATGTTCAAATATCTAAATATGGATGTGCATGTTTAGAGGCTGTTTTATAAGTTAAGTATTTATAATTAAGATCACGGGCAATTAATTCCACAGCTTGCTAAGCAATTTAACATAATTGTCCTTGGCTCTAATCTTGATGCCAAGAACCTCCTACTCTCTAATTCTAGTTTCTTCCTTTCTACTCAATTTTAATTGAAAAAAAAATGCACTGTGTTTAGTGGGACAGTTTATAAAAAAGTGATACAAATGAAATCATCTAACCTGTGATTTAATTCAGATTACAGAAAGGAAGGGGATAGAAGGATACTAATTGGGTGATTTAGCTTTGTAGAGCCATCTAATTCTTATGCAATAATTTTGAAAATTAGATACAAGTATCTCCATTCCTACAAAGTCTACAGGTTCAGGAGGATAAATAACCTGTAAAGCTAGTGAGTGGACATATACTTCTATCTCACTACAAAGTTCTTCTGTTACCTTTCTTTACCCTCTTTTTTTCCCATTCTGTCCTAAATGTTTACTGTAAGTTGACTATGTGTAAAGCATTAGGAGAGTTAACAAATATAGAAATAAATGACCATAGCCCTGGGAACATGAAATGCAAGGTTATTCTATAAGTGTAGTAACTGACAGGTATATCTACAAGCACTTAAAATGTACATAACAGTAACTTATGTGTGCCATAGGCTAAATTATATACCAGTTTTCAAAGAGTTAGTAAGAAAAAAAAAGTATGTACCATATGTTAATGACAATTTTGCATATTGATTACATATATAATAAATATATATTTGATACACTTAAATAAAATGTACATCTAATATTTTCTCTTTACTTTTTTTACAGTGGTCACTAGAAAATTTAAGTTATAAATGTGTCTGCTATTTTATTTCTTTTCTTCATCACTAATCT
The DNA here is from genome assembly GCA_949820135.1 of Sylvilagus floridanus. Classification (NCBI taxonomy): domain Eukaryota; kingdom Metazoa; phylum Chordata; class Mammalia; order Lagomorpha; family Leporidae; genus Sylvilagus; species Sylvilagus floridanus. Next base: position 25,349,352 of record OX463238.1, on the reverse strand, counting down.
AAAGATTCCCTCTCAGAGTCCTCCAAGATGGCGGAATAGGGAGGGAGTGCACTGATAGTCCGGGAAAAGATAGTTTAATAAAAGTGGAGATACTGTAGTTTCAGGGAAGAGTTTGGGAAAAAACTGCAGATGAAACTCTTCCAAAACTAGTGGGACATGGTGGACCTCCGTGGAGGGCAGGGGCGCCCATGGCTTGGGACCCCAGCCACTGAGTCTATGCACCAGCACTGGAAAGGGAGGTGAGGTGAAACCTCAGTAGCCTGAAACACTGGCGGGAAAGCGGCAGGAAGAGCCTAGAGGGAATGAGGCTTGAAACCCCATGGGAGAAAGTTCTCCAGGCTAACTAGAGGAGAGAAAACAAACAAACAAACAAACAAATAAATAAATAGGATCAGTACAGACATGATTCTCTCTCTCCACTCACCTTACAAAGGCGAGCAAGACAAAAAGCAGGTGCCATTCTGGACATACGTAAAAGCTGCGCCACCTCAGGGCTGCGCCCACCCTCAGCCAAGCAGAAAAACCTCACTCTGGTGGGGAGAAATAACAGGAGGTTAAGACCTAGTGAATGTGTGGAGCTTATGAACTGAGACCGTGGGAAAAAAAAAAAACTGAGGGTGTGTGAGAGAACTCACAGAGTGCCTGAGACATGAATACACGGTGGGTGACACCTCAAACTTGGTAACCTTGGCAACCCAGTGGGAGATTGCAGGGGAATCTAACCTTACACTGCAGACTGCACAGATCCTTTGGTCCTTGGGACAGAGCAGATGAATATTATACCCACGGGGGCCAGCAGTCAGACACTGACTGCCTTCAAGGAGAATAGCTCAGCTGTGCAGAATTACTTCCCTTCTGAATAAAAAGAGAGAGAGAGAGAGAGAGAGAGAGAGAGAGAGAAGATTTACCACGCCAAACCAGGGTGTGTCACCTTTGGCACACCTTTAACCCTGAAGAACTGAACTGAGCCCTCTGACCACACCCATCACAAGCCTCTAAAAATCCACCGAAAGCAGACCAGCCACTTAACCTAGAGTCATAGTATAACTAGAAAAGCCACCAAGAGAGGAAAAAAAAAAAGAAGAAGAAGAAACCAAAGACTATCTCCACAATGCCAAGCAACAAATGCAGAAACTGAGAAACAAGAACAAGGAAGACATTATGACGCCCCAAAATGAACATGACACCCCAATTCAAGATTATGAAGATGAAGAGATAGAAGAAATGCAAGAAACGGATTTCAAAAAATTTAGGATAAGAACATTTATAAGTTCTCAAAAGCAAATTCTTGAACTACAGAAATCCTTACGGGACAGGATAGGAAATCTCTCTGGTGAAAATGAAACCTTAAGGAGGAATCACAATGAAATGAAGAAACTAATAGAACATGAAATTGTGATAGTGAAGAGAAATCAAAATGAAATGAATAATTCAATAGATCAAATGACAAACACATTTGAGAGCCTTAAAAACAGAATCAGTGAAGCAGAAGAGAGAATATCGGACTTAGAAGACAGAGAACAGGAAAGTATACAGTCAAACCAAAGAAAAAAAAGAGTAAATTAGAAATCTAAAAAAATATTGTTGGGAATCTACAGGATACTATTTAAAAAAACCAACATCCGGGTTCTAGGAGTTCTTAAAGGCATGGAGAGAGAGAAAGGATTAGAAGGCCTTTTTAGTGAGATACTAGCAGAGAACTTCCCGGGTTTGGAGAAGGACAGAGACATCCAAGTACAGAAAGCTCATAGAACCCCTAATAAACATAACCAAAAGAGATCCTCACCATGACACGTTATCAAACTCACCACAGTGAAACATAAAGAAAATATTCTAAAATGTGCAAGAGAGAAACATATTACTCTCAGAGAATCTCCAATTAGACTCACAGCTGACTTCTCATCAGAAACCCTACAGGCTAGGAGGAAATGGCAAGATATAGCCCAGTTACTAAGAGAGAAACACTGTCAGCCCCGAATATTATATCCTGCAAAGCTCTCATTTGTGAATGAAGGTGAAATAAACCTTTCATAGCAAATAGAAACTGATAGAGTTTGTCACCACTCGACCAGCCCTGCAAAAGATGCTTAAAGATGTGCTATACACAGAAACATGGCAATCAATATGAAAGAAGGTAAAGGAAGAAAACCTCCCAGTAAAAGATCACAGGAAGTTCAAAGCATATATTAGAAATATCTTTGGGAAAATGGCAGGGCAAAGTTACTAGTTAGTTATCAATAGTCACATTGAATGTTAATGGTCTCAACTCTCAAGTTAAAAGACACAGACTGGCTGAATGGATTAAGGAACAAAACCCATCTGCTTACAAGAAACACATCTTTCCAACAAAGATGCATGCAGACTGAAAGTTAAAGGTTGGAAAAAGATATTCCGTGCCAACAGAAACCAAAAAAGAGCTGGCAAAGCCATCTTAATAACAGACAAAATTAACTTTAACACAAAAACTGTTAAGAGAAAAAGAAGGGCACTATATAATGATTAAGGGATCAATTCAACAGGACGATGTAACTATCAGAAATGTATACGCACCTAATTACAGGGCACTGGTTTATTTAAAAGATATGTTAAGGAACTAATAGGGAGGCTTAGGCTCCAATACAATAGTATTGGGGGACTTCAATACTCCACTTTCAGAACTAGACAGATCAACCAGAAAGAAGATCAACAAGAAACAGCAGATTTAATTGACACTATAGCCCAAATGGATCTAACAGATATCTACAGAACTTTCAATCCTACACTTAAAGAATTTACATTCTTCTCAGCAGTACATGGAACCTACTCTAGGATTGACCGCATACGAGGCCATAAAGTAAGTCTCACCAAATTCAAAAGAATTAGAATCATACCATGCAGCTTCTCAGACCACAGTGGAATGAAGATGGAAATTAGCAACTTAGGAATCCCTACAGCATGTGCAAACACATGGAGACTGAATAACATGATCCTGAATGAACACTGGGTCACAGGAGAAATCAAAAACTTTCTGAAAGTAAATGAGGATAACAACACAACATATCAAAACTTACAAGATATAGCAAAAGCAGTGTTGAGAGGAAAGTTTATAGCAATACATGCCTAGAAATTGGAAAGGCACCAAATAAATGAGCTTTCAGTGCATCTCAAGGATCTAGAAAAACTACAGCAAACCAGACCCAAAACTAGTAAGAGAAGAGAAATAATTATAATCAGAGAAGAAATCAACAGGATTAAATCCAAAAAAAATTACAAAAGTTAACCCAAACGAAGAGCAATTTTTTTGAAAAAATAAACAAAATTGACACACCATTGGCCCAACTAACTAAAAAAGACAAGACCCAAATAAATATCAGAGATGAAAAAGGAAATGTAAGAACAGACACCACAGAAATAAAAAGAATCATCAGAAATTACTACAAAGTGTTGTATGCCAGCAAATAGGGAAATCTATTACAAAAGGATAGATTCCTAGACACATGCACCTACCTAAATTGAACTATGAAGACACAGAAAACCTAAACAGACTCATAACTGAGACATAAATTGAAACAGTAATAAAGGCCCTCCCAACAAAAAAATGCCCAGGACCAGATGGATTCACTGATGAATTCTACCAGACTTTTAAAAAAGAACTAACTCCCATTCTTCTCAAATTATTCAGAACAATTGAAAAAGAGGGAATCCTCCCAAATTCTTCCTATGAAGCCAGCATCACCTTAATCCCTAAGCAGGAAAAAGATGTAGCATTGAAAGAAAATTACAGACCAATATCCCAGATGAACACAGACACAAAAATCCTCAATAAAATTCTGGCCAATAGAATGCAAAAACACATCAGAAAGATCATTCACCCAGAACAAGTGGGATTTATCCCTGGTATGCAGGGATGGTTCAATGTTCACAAAACAATCAATGTGATATACCACATTAACAGACTGCAGAAGAAAAACCATATGATTATCTCAACAGATGCAGAGAAAGCATTTGATAAAATACAACACCCTTTCATGATGAAAACTCTAAGCAACCTGGGTATGGAAGGAACATTCCTCAACACAATCAAAGCAATTTATGAAAAACCCACGGCCAGTATCCTATTGAATGGGGAAAAGTTGGAAACATTTCCACTGAGATCTGGTACCAGACAGGGAAGCCACTCACCACTGCTATTTAATATAGTTCTGGAGTTTTAGCCAGAGCCATTAGGCAAGAAAAAGAAATTAAAGGGATACAGTTTTGGAAGGAAGAAGTCAAAATATCCATCTTTGAAGATAATATGATTCTTTACATAGGGGATCCGAAGAACTCTACTAAGAGACTATTGAAACTCACAGAAGACTTTGGCAAAATAGCAGGATACAAAGTCAATGCACAAAAATCAACAGCCTTTGTATACACAGGCAATGCCATGGCTGAGGAAGAACTTCTAAGATCAACCCAATTCACAAGATCTACAAAAAATCAAATGCCTTGGCATAAACTTAACAAGGGTTTTAAAGTTCTCTATGATGAGAACTACAAAATCTTAAAGAAATAAATAAAAGAGGATACAAAAAAATGAAAAAAATCTTCCATGCTCATGGATTGAAAAATCAGTATCACAAAATGTTCATTCTCCCAAAATCAATTTATAGATTCAATGTGATATCAATCAAAATACCAAAGACATTCAGGATCACTAGCAATCAGGGAAATGTGAATCAATACCAAAAGGAGGTTTCACCTCACCCTGGTTAAAATGGCTCACATTCAGAAATCTACCAACAAAAGATGCTGGCCAGGATGTGGGGAAAAATGGACACTAACCCACTGTTGGTGGGAATGCAAACTAGTAAAGCCACTGTGGAAAGCAGTTTGGAGATTCCTCAAAAATCTGAATATAACTCTACCATACAACCCAGCCATCCCACTCCTTGGAATTTACCAAAGGAAATTAAATTGGAAAACAAAAAGCTGTCTGCACTTAATGTTTATTGCAGCTCAATTCACACTAGCTAAGACCTGGAATCAATCTAAATGCCCATCAACAGTAGACTGGATAAAGAAATTATGGGATATGTACTCTATAGAATACTATACGGCAGCAAAAAAAATTGAAATCTTGTCATTTGCAACAAAATGGAGGAATCTGGAAAACATCATGCTGAGTGAAATAAGCCAGTCCCAAAGGGACAAATATCATATGTTCTCCCCAATCGGTGACAAATAACCATGTACCAAAAAGGAAACTAGTGAAGTGAAATGGACACTATTGAGAAACAGTGACTTGATCAGCCCATGTACTGACTGTTGATGAACAACTTATTACTTTATCCCTTTTTTGTATTTTTTTGTTCTACTTAATACTATTGGTTGAATTCTTTATATTAACACCCAATTATTCTTGGGTGTTCAAATTTAACTGAAAAGTGATCCCTGTTAAATGTAAGAGTGGGAATAAGAGAGGGAGGAGATGTAGAGATTGGGAAATGCTCAATCGGACTTGCCCCAAATGGTAGAGTTAGAAATGTGCCAGGGGATTCCATTTCAATCCCATCAAGGTGGCATGCACCAATGCCATCTCACTAATCAAAGTGATCAGTTTCAGTTCACAATGGATCATAATGAAAGGATTAATAGTCAAAGGGGGCTGGCGCTGTGGCTCACTAAGCTAATCCTCTGCCTGCAGCGCCAGCACCCTGGGTTCTAGTTCCAGTTGGGGTGCCGGATTGTGTCCCGGTTGCTCCTCTTCCAGTACAGCTCTCTGCTGTGGCCTGGGAGTGCAGTGGAGGATGGCCCAATTGCTTGGGCCCTGCACCTGCATGGGAGATCAGGAGGAAGCACCTGGCTCCTGGCTTCAGATCGGTGCAGTGCCGGCCGTAGCAGCCATTTAGGGTGTGAACCAGTGGAAAAGCAAGACCTTTCTCTCTGTCTCCCTCTCTCTCTAACTCTGCCTGTCACCAAAAAAAATAAAAAATAAAAAAAATAGTTTATACCATCAGACTTTAAAAAAAAAAGAGAGAAAAGGATCACATAAACAAGACTAGTGTCTGCTAATACTACCTGAAAGAATTAAAAAGGAGAGAACGATCCAACATGGGAAGCGGGATACACAGCAGACTCATAGAATAGCAGATGTGCTGGCCAGCACCGCGGCTCACTAGGCTAATCCTCCACCTGCAGCGCCGGAACCCCCAGTTCTAGTCCCAGTCTGGGTGCCGGATTCTGTCCCGGTTGCTCCTCTTCCAGTTCAGCTCTCTGCTGTGTCCTGGGAAGGCAGTGGAGAATGGCCCAGCTCCTTATGCCCTGCACCCACATGGGAGGCCAGGAGGAAGCACCTGGCTACTGGCTTCTGATCGGCTCAACGCGCTGTCTGTAGAGGCCACTTAGGGGTTGAACCAATGGCAAAAGGAAGACTTTTCTCTCTGTCTCTCTCTCTTTCACTGTCTAACTCTACTTGTCAAAAAGAAATGGCAGATGTACTAAACACCACTCTGGCCTCAGAATCAGTCCTTAAGGCATTCAGATCTGGCTGAAGAGCCACGAAAGTATTTTAGGCATGGGATGCCAAGATACTCTGGCAAAAAAAACAAAACAAAACAAAACCCTAAATGAAAGATCTCTGTGAGATCCCAGTGGAAAGAAGGGACCATCAAAGGAGGAAGTGCCTTTCTCTGAAGGAAGGAGAGAACTTCCACTTTGACTATGACCTTGTCTAAATAAGATCGGAGTTGGCAAACTCAAAAGGCTTCCATAGCCTTGGCAACTCATGACAAGAGCCTAGGGTGATTACTGATGCCATTAACAAGATTGTCAAATTGAACAACAGGAGTCACTGTGCATTTACTCCCCATGTAGGATCTCTGTCCTTAATGTATTGTACAATGTGAATCAATGGTATAACTAGTACTCAAACAGTACTTTACACTTTGTGTTTCTGTGTGGATGCAAACTTTGAAATCTTTACTTAATATATACTAGATTGATTTTCTGTATATAAAGATAATTGAAAATGAAAAGTGATTTGAATGGAATGGGAAAGGGAGCGGGAGATGGGAGGGTTGCGGGTGGGAGGGAAGTTATGGGGGAGAAAAGCCACTGTAATCCAAAACTGTACTTTGAAAATTTATATTTATTAAATAAAAATTAAAAGAAAAGATTCCCCCCAATCTTGCTTTAAGATATAAAAATCAATTTTCCACTTATAATTTTATAATGAGATATGTCAAGTCTATTTTAAATAATAAAATATCTATATAATCCATTTATTGACACTATAAATATTTATTGACTACATATTCAACCTCTCTTTAAGTGTCAGAAATTGGCTTTAGTGAAATTAGCCAAACCCTGTTGTTTTTCCTTTTCTTGACACGTGCACAATGAGGAAAGAACTGCCTTAATCAACACACATTAATTCTTATAATAGATTGAAAACTGCTGTACTTACACCCCACAAGTCTCTCACAGATTGTCTTTTAATATCACATCACAGTATTCATTTCCCTCAGCATGAAAAATTTTGATTGTTTAAAATTTAGCACACTAAAATATTTTCTAAAATTCTCTAAAGAAGATGAGGCAGTATGTGCTTTCAGATAATAAAACACTTGTGTTTTTATTAAATATCTATTAATGTGAGCTGTGGGGAATCATACAAGAAAGGTAGCTTTCTTATTATATTGTTTCAGATTGCAAGAGCAATATAAGCTAATTTATAATTTAACATAAAAGCCTACACTCCAAAATTGTGTATACTGCAGTAACCATCTTTATAAACTTGTAAGATTGACTGTATATGTAATTCTAAAATGTATATATAGTAGTAATAAAAATTTAGAGTGTGTGGACCAAAATTGGCAAAAAACCATGCAAATTTATACTATTATTTGGTTCATAATATAGTATGTACCACAAAATACTCACTTTACAAAAAGCTCTTCCTACAATGAATCACTTTGTTTTGTTTTAACATTCCAATCAAGGTCATCATAAATACATATAATAAGACCATCTGAATATCTCTAAAGCAATAAGGTATAATGAAACAAGAAATGAGAATCAGAAGCCTCCTTTTGTGAGGCTTGAGCTAGTCACAAACTTTCTGATATTTAATTTTTGCATTTGAAAAATGGGAATTAGGAACGTAATAAAAATTATGCTATCATATTAAAATAAATCTGTTCTATTATATGATTATAAACATCTACCCTTCCATTAATACTTTGAGTAGCCATTATAGCAAAATGTAATAATAATTAAATACATTAAATTTCAGCTTTTCAAATTCTTTAGGAATCTTGGTATAAATGAATAATTAAAATTACACCAACAAATTAAAATATTTATGAGAATATAAATGGTGATTACAGCAGAATTTGGGGAGATAGGTGGCCACGGGATTAAAAGAATATGCAGTGACTACCTGCATGCACATGTGTAAGCTACCACTCACTCTCCACCTGCTGTGACATAATAGATTCCTGCATAAAACAATTCATTTTGAATGTTGAAACTTTTGTTATTTTAGGAAATATATTTCTACCCCGAAAACGGATTGAGAGTACCTGCCACCCTTCTTTCTCCCTTCTGCTGCCTTCAAACACTGTCAGAAGGCAGGATAAAGAGCATGCTTTTCCTCCTCTGCTGCTGAGCCGTCCAAGTGGGGCAGCAAGGCAGGTTAGCTAGAGTGTTTCCTGCACAGGTGCTCAGGAGAATTCGCTCACGATCATGGGGAAAAAGAAAATACTTTATGGCAAGCAAATGAAGTTAAACCACCATAATCATTTTTTCTAGAATGCTCTTTTTTAAATTTTTAATATTTACTTGAAGGTTGGAGGATGGGAGGATGGTAGAAGGAGAGATGCATTCCCCAAATTGCCTACAAGCATCCAGAGCTTTACCAGGCCACAGCTCAGATCCAGGAATTCAATCTGAGTCTCCTTCATAAGGGGCAGAGACCCAAGTACTTCAGCCATTATCATGTTTCTTCCCAGGGTGCACATCAACAGGAAGCTAGAATCAGAAGTGGAATTGGGGGCCAGCCCTGTGGTGCAGTGGGTTAAAGCCCTGGCCTGCACCATTTCAAGTCCTGGTTACTCCACTTCCAATCCAGATCTCTGCTATGGCCTGGGAAGGCAGTAGAAGATGACCCACGTCCTTGGGCCCCTGCACTAGTATATGAGACCCAGAAGAAACTCCTGGCTCCTGGTTCAGATCAGCTCAGATCTGGCCATTGTGGTCATTTGGAGAGAGAACCAGTGGATGGAAGACCTCTCTCTCTCTCTCTCTCTCTCTCTCTCTCTCTCTCTCTGTAACTCTTTCAAATAAATAAAATAAATCTAAAAAAATAAAAAGTGGAGTTAGGACTCAAATCCAGGCACTCTGATCACTCTGTTATGATATGTAGTTCCCCGAGTGGTGTCTTAACCACTGCACCAAATGCCCACCCCATATTCCTTATAACTTGAAGACATATTCAAATTTGCATAGCCATAGGTTTTAAAAATATGCAACGGGGACCAAAAAAAAAAAGAAGGAAATAACAACCAAGTTGTTAATCATGGCTATAAGAAGGTGATATTCTCCAAATGTTCTTTAATAACGGTTGTATGTAATTTTAATAATGGAAAAATAAAGCCTAAAAATGTGCTACTGATCTTAATATAATCTGAATCTAATGAAAAGGGTTTTGTTTATTAAAACTATCTTCACAGAAAAACAAATGCCGTTTATAAGATTTCTTTTTTGATTTCACATCTATCACTCTATGGACTATATTTTTAATAACTTTTTTCACTCTTAAAATTTTCTTTTAAAAATTAATTTTCTGGTAAGGCAGAGAGACAGACAGACAGGCAAGGGTCTCCCATCTAAAACTTCATTTCCCCAAATGCACTCACACACCTGGGGCTGCACCAGGCTTAAGCCAGGATCCAGGAATTTCATCCAGGTCTCGGGTGGCCAGGGCCCAAGTACTTGAGCCCTCACCCACTGCCTCCCAGGGTATGCAATATCAGGAAGCTGAATCAGGAGCTGAACAGGACTCACATCCAGGCACTCAGATATGGGAAGCAGGTATCCCACACAGCATCATAACCACTGTGCCAAACCCACACATTTCTATGGGCTATGTATTAAAGGTAACTGCAGTCCTAACAGAAGTGGCACCTACTGAGACAAGACTAATTCACATTAATTAGAAAATAATAGTATACATAAGGAGGTCTCAAAAAGTTCATGGAAGTTTTCCACTATCTTTAAAACCACTTTCCGTGAATTTTTGAAGTGCCCTCATAAACTCATAGTTGGAAAGCATTCATTATTATGAAATTTACTGAATTACAATCAAATAATATTACAATGTCAAAGAAAGTGCTCAAAGGTGACCAATATGAAGAGGGAATAACAGAACTTCATGAATTGGAAAATAATGTGTATAGTGAAAATTGGCAAAGCGAAATGAAAAAAATAGTTTATAAACTTTCAGAAAAACTGACCAAACAAAAAGAGCAGGAAAGGAAGCAGAGAATAAAGCAGGCAGGGAGGGAACAATTAATACTGAGAATGAAAAAAGAGACAGCCAGCCTGTGGCATAGTAGCTAAGCTTACCTGTGGCACTGGCATCCCATATGGATGCCAGTTTGTGTACCGAATGCTCCTCTTCTGATCCAGCTTTCCGCTAATGGCCTGCAAAAACAGTGAAAGATGGCCCAAGTGCTTTGGCACCTGCACCCAGATGGGAGACCTGGAAGAAGCTCCTGGCTCCTGGTTTTAAATCAGCCTGGCTCCAGTCATTGTAGCCATTTCGGAAGTGAACAAGCAGATGAAAGAACTTAATTTCTGTCTCTCCTCTCTCTGACTGTAACTCAGCCTCTCAAGTGAATAAATAAAAAATTTTTTAAAAAGACATCAGTACAGATGTTCTATGGAAAATTATGTCAACACTTTTGACAATTTAGGCATAGTCTTATAAATACAACTTACAAAACAGAAGATAAAAACAGTCTCATTAGTTCTAATTTCATTGAACATTTAATCTGTAATTTTAAAATTCTATATAAAAAATCTCCATGGGGGTGCTTTCATTAGTAATTATCTCCCAACTCTTAAGGAAAGACATAGTGTAATCTTACACAAATTCTCCCTGGCAACAGCAAAAGAGGGACTATGTTCCAGCTTACTGTAAAATCTCATCATCTTAATATGAAATTCTGACAAGAACAATATACACAAGGAAAATCAAAGGCCATTTTATCTCAACACAATGAAAAAAAGTCTCAACAGGAGCCAGAATTGTAGAATGTAAGATAAAGCCACCATCTGAAATGGTAGCATCCCATTATGTGTATCAGTTAATGTCTGGCTGCTCTACTTCCAATCCAGCTCCCAGCTAATGGCCTGGGAAAAAAGGTAGAGTATGATCCAATGTTCGCTAAAAACTTGGTGGTATCAAGTCATAGATTTAGTGCTTTGACCTTTTTGAGTGGATTTTTGTGTAAGGTGTAAGGTAAGGTTCTTGCCTGCAGCGATTCAGTTGTCCCAGCACCATTCGGTAAAAGGACTGTCCTAGCTCCTTCGTGAAAGCTAAGTGTAGGGTTGATCTTATTTGTATAAAGTTAACTGAACAATGAGAATAGGAGAGGGAGGAGGAAGAAGGTTGGGACTGTGGGTAGGAGGGAGGGTAGAGTGGGAAGAATCACTATGTTCCTAAATTTATATATATGAAATGCGTAAAGTTTGTATATCAAAATAAAAGGTTTGAAGTCTAAAAATATTTTACATTAAGAGAATAAAAATAATTTCATAATATATTAAGAATACATTTGATAAAATGCAACACTGATTCATGATTAAAATGTAGCAAACTAGCAACTTTTTAAGTCTGATATACAAAGTCTAAAGAAAACATCATGGTTTATATTGATATAAAGAAACAATTTCTCCTGATGTAAGGAAAGAAACAGAAAGTCTCATATCATTTCTATTTCACATTCCACCAAAGGGATTAACCTAATAAAATAAGGTAAGGAAAATAAAGGGAAGATTACTAGAGGCTAAGAAGGGAGGAGGGAGGGGTATAGAGAGTTTGGATAATGAGTACAGAAACATAATAGGTTAAATATTAACAGGTCCTGATGTTTTAAAACACAGTGAGGTGACCATGGCTTATGATGACACATAATATTCCTTATTTTAAAAAATGATATAGAGGAGCTGATAGACTCCAAATACAAAGAAAAGATTAGGAAATGGAGAGGCTAGTTGCCTGGCTTGGTGGTTTAAGCTATGTACATATGTTGAAATGCTTCATTGTATCCCCTAAAAATATACACATATTACATGTTAATCCAAAATTTTTAAATAACTTTAAAATTTTTAAAAATAGAGATTAAAAAGTGTAGACTAAAAAAAAAAACAAAAAAAGTGTAGACTAGTAAAGAAAGAACAAAATCTACCATTATTCACAAATAGCTTGTTTGTATGGACAAGATTCTAAAGGATGAACAAACTACTATAACAAATTAATGATAAGATATAAGGTCTACATGAAAAGATCAACTTTGTTTTTTTTTTTTGTTTGTTTTGTTTTGTTTTGTTTTTTGTTTTTTGTTTTTTATAAAGCTTTTATTTAAAGAATATAAATTTCCAAAGAACAGCTCATGGACCACAATGGCTCCCCCCCCACACAACTTCCCTCCCTCCCCCCACCCTCCCCTTTCCCGCTCCCTCTCCCCTTCTGTTCACATCAAGATTCATTTTCAATTCTCTTTATACACAGAAGATCAATTTAGTACATATTACGTAAAGATTTCAACGGTTTGCCCTCGCATAGAGACACAAAATGATAATACTGTTGGAGTACTAGTTATAGTATTAATTCACAAGGTACAGCACATTAAGGACAGAGATCCTACATGATTTTTTTTTTTAAAAAATTGATTAATTGTCTATGCGATTTCCAATTTAACACCAAGATTTTTTAATCATTTGCAATTATCTTTATATAAAGAAGATCGATTCAATATATACTATGTAAGGATTTCATCAGTTTGCACCCACTCAGAAACACAAAGTGTAAAAATACTGTTTCAGTACTAGTAATAGCATCACTTCACATTGGATAACACATTAAGGACAGATCCCTCATGAGACGTAAGTACACAGTGACTCCTGATGTTGATTTAACAATTTGACACTCTTGTTTATGGCGTCAGTAATCTCCCTAGGCTCTGGTCATGAGTTGCCGAGGCTATGGAAGCCTTTAGGGTTCGCCGACTTCGATCTTATTCCCACAGGGCCATAGTCAAAGTGGAAGTTCCCTCCTCCCTTCAGAGAAAGGTACCTCCTTCTTTGATGGCCCCGTTCTTTCCACTGGGATCTCACTCGCAGAGATCTTTCATTTAGGTCTTCTGTTTTTTCCAGAGTGTCTTAGCTTTCCATGCCTAAAATATTCTCATGGGCTCTTCAGCCAGATCCAAATGCCTTAAGGGCTGATTCTGAGGCCAGAGTGCTATTTAGGACATCTGCCATTCTATGAGTCTGCTGTGTATCCTGCTTCCCATGTTGGATCATTCTCTCCCTTTTTCATTCTATCAGTTAGTATTAGCAGACACTAGTCTTGTTTGTGTGATCCCTTTGACTCTTAGACCTATCAGTGTGATCAATTGTGAGCTGAAATTGATCACTTGGGCTAATGAGATGGCCTTGGTACATGCCACCTTGATGGGATTGTATTGGAAATCCCTGGCACAATTCTAACTCCATCATTTGGGGCCGTTCCGATTGAGCATGTCCCAAATTTTACATCTCCTCCCTCTCTTATTCCCACTCTTATATTTCACAGAGATCACTTTTCGGATAAAATTTAAACACCTAAGTATAATTGTGTGTTAATTACAGAGTTCAACCACTAGTACTAGGATAAAGAGAAAAAAAAAAATACTACCATGGATAAAGTATTACATTGTACAACAACAGTCAGCACAAGAGCTGATCAAGTCACTGTTTCTCATAGTGTCCATTTCACTTCTACAGGTTTCCCCTTTGGTGCTCAGTTAGTCATCGCCAATCAAGGGAAACAAATGATATTTGTCTCTTTGGGACTGACTTAATTCACTCAGCATGATGTTTTCTAGATTCCTCCATTTTGTTGCAAGTGACCGGATTTCATTGTTTTTGACTGCTGTATAGTATTCCGTAGAGTACATGTCCCATAATTTCCTAATCCAGTCTACTGTTGAAGGGCATTTGGGTTGGTTCCAAGTCTTAGCTATTGTGAATTGAGCCGCAATAAACATTGCTGTGCAGACGGCTTTTTTGTTTGCCAATTTAATTTCCTTTGGGTAAATTCCAAGGAGTGGGATGGCTGGGTTGAATGGTAGGGTTATATTCAGGTTTCTGAGGAATCTCCAGACTGACTTCCATAGTGGCTTCACCAGTTTGCATTCCCACCAACAGTGGATTAGTGTCCCTTTTTCCCCACATCCTCTCCAGCATCTATTGTTGGTGGATTTCTGAATGTGAGCCATTCTCACCGGGGTGAGGTGAAACCTCATTGTGGTTTTGATTTGCATTTCCCTAATTGCTAGGGATCTTGAACATTTTTTCATGTGTCTGTTGGCCATTTGGATTTCCTCTTTGGAAAAATGTCTGTTGAGGTCCTTGGCCCATCTCTTAAGTGGGTTGTTTGTTTTGATGTTGTGGAGTTTCTTAATTTCTTTGTAGATTCTGGTTATCAACCCTTTATCTGTTGCATAGTTTGCAAATATATTTTCCCATTCTGTCGGTTTCCTATTCACTTTCCTGACTGTTTCTTTTGCAGTACAGAAACTTTTCAATTTGATGCAATCCCAGTAGTTAATTTTGGTTTTCAGTGCCTGTGCTTCTGGGGTCTTTTCCAAGAAGTCTTTGCCAGTACCTATGTCTTGCAGGGTTTCTCCTATGCTCTCCAGTAATTTGATGGTGTCGGGTCGTAGGTTTAAATTTTTAATCCATGTTGAATGAATTTTTGTGTAAGGTGAAAGGTAGGGGTCTTGCTTCATGGTTCTGCACGTGGAAATCCAGTTTTCCCAGCACCATTTATTAAACAGACTGACCTTACTCCAGGGATTGGTTTTGGATCGTTGATCAAATATAAGTTGGCTGTAGGTGTTTGGATTGATTTCTGGAGTTTCTATTCTGTTCCATTGGTCTATCCATCTGTTTCTGTACCAGTACCATGCTGTTTTGATAACAACTGCCCTGTAGTATGTCCTGAAATCTGGTATTGTTATGCCTCCAGCTTTGTTTTTGTTGTACAAGATTGCTTTAGCTATTCGAGGTCTCCTGTGTCTCCATATGAATTTCACCATCATTTTTTCCAGATCTGAGAAGAATGTCCTCGGTATCTTGATTGGTATTGCGTTGAATCTGTAAATTGCTTTTGGGAGAATGGACATTTTGATGATATTGATTCTTCCAATCCATGAGCATGGGAGATTTCTCCATTTTTTGGTATCCTCTTCTATTTCTTTCTTTAAGGTTTTGTAATTTTCATTGTAGAGATCTTTAATGTCCTTAGTTAAATTTATTCCAAGGTATTTGATTGTTTTTGTAGCTATTGTGAATGGGATTGATCTTAGCAGTTCTTCCTCAGCCGTGGCATTGTCTGTGTATACAAAGGCTGTTGATTTTTGTGCATTGATTTTATATCCTGCTACTTTGCCAAACTCTTCTATGAGTTCCAATAGTCTCTTAGTAGAGTTCTTTGGGTCCCCTAAATAAAGAATCATGTCGTCTGCAAAGAGGGATAGTTTGAGTTCTTCCTTCCCAACTTGTATCCCTTTAATTTCTTTTTCTTGCCTAATAGCTCTGGCTAAGACTTCCAGCACTATATTGAATAGCAGTGGTGAGAGTGGGCATCCCTGTCTGGTACCAGATCTCAGTGGAAATGCTTCCAACTTTTCCCCATTCAATAGGATATTGGCCGTGGGTTTTTCATAAATTGCTTTGATTGTATTGAGGAATGTGCCTTCTATACCCAGTTTGCTTAGGGTTTTCATCATGAAAGGGTGTTGAATTTTATCGAATGCTTTCTCTGCGTCTAGTGAGATAATCATATGGTTTTTCTTCTGCAGCCTGTTAATGTGGTGTATCACGTTGATTGTTTTGCGAATATTGAACCATCCCTGCATACCAGGGATGAATCCCACTTGGTCTGGGTGGATGATCTTTCTGATGTGTTGTTGCAGTCTATTGGCCAGAATTTTGTTGAGGATTTTTGCATCTATGTTCATGAGGGATATTGGTCTGTAATTCTCTTTCAATGCTGCATCTTTTTCTGGCTTAGGAATTAAGGTGATGCTGGCTTCATAGAAGGAATTTGGGAGAATTCCCTCTTTTTCGATTGTTCTGAATAGTTTGAGAAGAATTGGGGTTAGTTCTTCTTTAAATGTCTGGTAGAATTCAGCAGTGAATCCATCTGGTCCTGGGCTTTTCTTTGTTGGGAGGGCCTTTATTACTGATTCAATTTCTGACTCACTTATGGGTCTGTTTAGGTTTTCTATGTCTTCCTGGTTCAATTTAGGTAGGTTGCATGTGTCCAGGAATCTATCCATTTCTGATAGGTTTCCCTGTTTGCTGGCATACAAGTCCTTGTAGTAATTTCTGATGATTCTTTTGATTTCTGTGGTGTCTGTTGTTATATTTCCTTTTTCATCTCTGATTTTACTGATTTGGGTCTTTTCTCTTCTTTTTTTAGTTAGTTGGGCCAATGGGGTGTCAATCTTGTTTATTTTTTCAAAAAACCAGCTCCTCGTTTGGCTGATTTTTTGTAATGTTTTTTTGGATTCAATCCTGTTGATTTCTTCTCTGATTTTGATTATTTCTCTTTTTCTACTAGATTTGGGTCTAGTTTGCTGCAAATTTTCTAGATCCTTGAGATGCATTGAAAGCTCATCTATTTGGTGCCTTTCCAGTTTCTTGATGTAGGCACCTATTGATATAAACTTTCCTCTTAACACTGCTTTTGCTGTATCCCATAAGTTTTGGTATGTTGTGCTGTTATCCTCATTTACTTCCAGAAAATTTTTGATTTCTCTTTTGATTTCTTCAGTGACCCATTGTTCATTCAGGAGCATGTTGTTCAATCTCCATGTGTTTGCATATGCTCTAGAGATTCCTGAGTTGCTAATTTCCAACTTCACTCCCTCATGGTCTGAGAAGTTGCATGGTATGATTCTAATTCTTTTGAATTTGCTGAGACTTGCTTTATGGCCTAATATGTGATCAATCCTAGAGTAGGTTCCATGTACTGCTGAGAAGAATGTGAATGCATTACTTGTAGGATGAAAAGTTCTGTAGATATCTGTTAGATCCATTTGGGCTATAGTGTTGTTTAAATCTACTGTCTCCTTGTTGATCTTCTGTCCTGTCGATCTGTCAATATCTGTGAGTGAAGTATTGAAGTCCCCCAGTACTATTGTGTTGGGGTCTAAGTCTCCCTTTAAGTTTCTTAACAAATTTTTTAAATAAACCTGTGGCCTGTAATTAGGTGCATATACATTGAGAATTGTTATATCTTCCTGTAGTATTGATCCCTTAATCATTATATAGTGCCCCTCTTTGTCTCTCTTAACAGTTTTTGTGTTAAAGTTTATGTAGTCCGATATTAAGATGGTTACACCCGCTCTTTTTTCATTTCTGTTGGCATGGTATATCTTGTTCCATCCTTTTATTTTCAGTCTGTATGGATCTTCGTTGGAAAGATGTGTTTCTTGTAGGCAGCAAATAGATGGTTTTTGTTCCTTAACCCAATCAGCCAATCTCTGTCTTTTAACAGGACAGTTTAGACCTTTAACGTTCAATGTGACTATTGATAAGTGGTAAGTTTGCCCTGCCATTTGCCAGATATTTTCTAATGTATGCTTTGAATTCCCTGTGATCTTTTGCCGTGAGGTTCCCTTCGTTTACCTTCTTTCATGTTGATGGTCGTGTTTCTGTGTTTCTGTGTGTAACACGTCTTTAAGTATCTTTTGCAGGGCTGGACGAGTGGCAACAAATTCTTTCAATTTTTGTTTGTTATGAAAGGTCTTTATTTCACCTTCATTCACAAATGAGAGCTTTGCAGGGTATAATATTCTGGGCTGGCAGTTTTTCTCTCTAAGTACCTGGGCTATGTCTCGCCATTCCCTTCTAGCTTGTAGGGTTTCTGTTGAGAAGTCAGCTGTAAGTCTAATTGGAGATCCTCTGAGAGTAATCTGACGTTTCTCTCTTGCACATTTTAGGATCTTTTCTTTTTGCTTCACTGTGGTGAGTTTAATTACAATATGTCGTGCAGAGGATCTCTTTTGGTCATGTTTATTAGGGGTTCTATGAGCTTCCTGGATTAGGATTTCTCTGTCTTTCTCCAAGCCTGGAAAGTTTTCTGCTAGTATCTCCCTAAAAAGGCCTTCTAATCCTTTCTCCCTCTCCATACCTTCAGGAACACCTAGAACCCGAATGTTGGGTTTTTTAATAGTATCCTGTAAATTCCCGACAATATCTTTTAGTTTTCTAATTTCCTCTTCTTGTCTTTGGTTTGACTGTTTCCTCTCCTGTTCTCTGTCTTCTAGGTCCGATATTCTCTCCTCTGCTTCACCCATTCTGGTTTTAAGGCCCTCAAGATTGCTTGTCACTTGATCTATTGAATTCTTCAATTCATTAAGATTTTTTGTCACTCTCGTAGCTTCTTGTTCTACTAGTTGTTTCATTTCGTTTTGATTTCTCCGTAGTGCTTCATTCTCGCGAGAGAGATTTTCTATCTTATCCATTAAAGATTTCTGTAGTTCAAGAATTTGTTTTTGAGAACTTCTTAATGTTCTTATCAATTCTTTGAGATCTGCTTCTTGCATTTCTTCTATCTCATTATCTTCACAATCCTGACTTGGGGTGTCTTTTCCGTTTGGGGTCATCATAGCGTCTTCCTTGATCTTGCTCCCTCGGAATCTGTTTTTATTTGGCATTTTTTTTTTTTTTCCCCACACTCTTTCTCTGGGTTGTCAAGGTAACGGAGTTTGTGTGCGCGGTGTGTTCCCAGTTTTTGGATCCCCTACAGGTTTCTACAGCCTCGGGTTTTTGGTTCCGTCTGCCTCAGTGATGGGCGGGCGGGCGGGCGGGCGGGCGCGCCTTGTCCCACTGCGTTTAATCTAGCTCGAATTAGCAGGGTGGGTGACGAGAGAGACTAGTGTCCGTGCAGGCTCGCCTCAATTGTGCTGTTTCCCCCCTGGCGTCTGCTTCCCCCCGCCAGTGTCTCGGGATCCCTGTATCGGCCCCCGTTCAAGCGCTCAGTTCCAATGGCGACTGTGTTCCGCCCGGCTTCCGGTTCAGCCGGCGGGCGCGCCGTCCCACTGCGTTCAGTCCAGCTAGAATTAGCAGGGTGGGCAACGAAAGAGGCTAGTGTCCGTGTGGGCTCGCCTCAATTGTGCTGTTTCCCCCGTGGCGTCTGCTTCCCCCCGCCAGTGTCTCGGGATCCCTGTATCGGCTCCCGTTTAAGCGCTCGAATCCAATGGCGACTGTGTTCCGTCCGGTTCCCGTCCCTCCCGGCAGCTCCCGTGCCACTAAGGCACGATTTGCCGTTCGCAAACTTACTTTCCCCTAGGTCCTCTGCGTCTCATTCACTGGGTCCGGAAGAATTTCCACTGCATTTTTTTCCGTGAGATTTTTCCTGAGGCTACAGTAACTCTGTTTTTATTAAACTATCTTTTTGCGGACTGCTAGTGCGCGTCCTCACTATTCCGCCATCTTGGCTCCGCCGAAAAGATCAACTTTGTTTCTAATGTTTCAGAAAAAGGGGAGGAGGTAAAAATAAGTTGTTTTTTTTTTTTTTTTTTTTTTTTTTTTTACAGGCAGAGTGGACAGTGAGAGAGAGAGACAGAGAGAAAGGTCTTCCTTTTGCCGTTGGTTCACCCTCCAATGGCCGCCGCGGTCAGCGTGCTGCGGCCGGCGCACCGCGCTCCTCCGATGGCAGGAGCCAGGAGCCAGGTGCTTTTCCTGGTCTCCCCATGGGGTGCAGGGCCCAAGCACCTGGGCCATCCTCCACTGCACTCCTGGGCCACAGCAGAGGGCTGGCCTGGAAGAGGGGCAACCGGGACAGAATCCGGTGCCCCGACCGGGACTAGAACCCGGTGTGCCGGCGCCGCAAGGCGGAGGATTAGCCTGTTGAGCCACGGCGCCGGCCAAAAATAAGTTTTTAAAATAGCATCAAAGACATCAAATGCATAGAAATAACACTTTCAAAAGTATAGGAACTCTATAAATTGTTTTTGAAACAACTTCAAAAAAAAGGAATGTATGTCACTCAAATATTTTCTAATTTTTTCTCAATTTTTAATTCATTTGGAGTCAGGTAACTATAAGAAAACATTCAATATCTTTATAAAATAATGATAAAGGGGCCAGCATTGTGGCATAGAAGGCAAAGCCACAGCTGCAATGCAGGCATCCCACATGGATGCTGGGTCAAGTCCCAGCTACGCCATTTGTGATTCAGCTCCCTGCAAATGTACCTAAGAAAGCAAGGAAGATTGCCCAAGTGCTTGGGCAGCTGCAGCCACTTGGGAAACTCAGAGGAAGCTCCCAGCCCAATCATTGTGGCTGTTTGGGAGAGTGAATCAGTAGATGGAAAACCTCTCTCTGTCTCTTGCTCTCTCTAAATCTGCCTTTCAAATAAATGAAATGAGTCTTTTAAAAAGTAATAATGAGGGCCACTGCCGTGGCTCAGTAGGCTAATCCTCCGCCTGCAGTGCCAGCACACCGGATTCTAGTCCCGGTCAGGGCGCCGGATTCTGTCCCAGTTGCCCCTCTTCCAGGTCAGCTCTCTCCTGTGGCCTGGGAGTGCAGTGGAGGATGGCCCAAGTACTTGGGCCCTGCACCCACATGGGAGACCAGGAGAAGCACCTGGCTCCTGGCTTCGGATCAGCGTGGTGTGCTGGCCGCAGCACGTCGGCCACAGTGGCCACTGGGGGATGAACCAACGAAAAAAAGAAGACCTTTCTCTCTGTCTCTCTCTCTCACTGTCTACTCTGCCTGTCAAAAAAAAAAAAAATACAAAACAAAAAAAGTAATAATGTGGGGTTTCAAGATGGCAGAATAGTGACAGGATGGTCTGATTTAAGCTAGGTGAAATTAATATTTAAAAAAGGGAGAAAGTACACTCTCAGGGTAAAACTGCAGGGGAACTGCAGTGGGAGATCCTGTGAAAGTAACAAAAACGGTCTGGAACGCTGCTTGTAAGTCAGCAGACACCCAGCAAAAGACCCACCAGCTTGGATCCAGGGAGGAAGGTGACCACTCCAGCAAACTAGGTGAGAGTGCGCTCCATGGGCCCACAGCACTATTGATACAGCGGTAGGGACATCTTAGTGAATTGTACCTAGTGGAGTATCACCTAGGTCCTCCAAGACAGCAGGGCGATCGCTCACCCAGAGGCGAGGGAAAAAAAAAAACAAAAGCTGTGTGTCTCTCTCCCTACTCTCATCCCTGCTACAATAGACACCTGAGCCAGTGGTGGGAAGGCTGGTCCCATTTCTGGATGCAGGCAGGTAGCAGCCTCCCCAACAACTATGTGTGCACCCAGCAATTACTAGAAGCACCCTCTACCCAGTCGACAGAGGCAATCACAACAGTCCAGGAGAAACTGAGTGAAAAGGTCTCCACTATGCCAGTTGCACTCACCCCAAAGCAGGTGGGGAGGGGGATTTATCCCTAAGGAAGGGAAGTGCTGCCTGTGGGCCACTTCTATGCACCTAGCCCAATTGAGAAGTGAGCAGAAGAGCCAAGGCAGGCAGGTACTTTGCACTCCTGCGAACCACAGATCTAACCAAAGAGAAAAACCTGTGTTCCCCACTGAGGACTGAACTTGATCCAGCAGGCTGGAAAACACACAGACAGTGGCTCTATGAACACCTCAGTTTCCTTGCAGACAGAACAGGCTATTGAGGCAGTGACACCAACAGCTCTCTCCTCAACCCTGAGAGCCCTGGGAGTGAGACTGAGAAAGCACTGTAGCTGCATGAAAGAAGGCAGAGTGCGACTGGGTTCTGGGCAACCAGAGTGCTTCTCTGAGCTCCTTGATTGCCTACAGCAGCTCTTAGCAGAGGGAACTGTGCTCAAAGGAAAGACTCGACAGGGGGCCGGCGCTGTGGCACAGTGGGTTAAAGCCCTGAGCCGAAGCACCAGCTTCGCATTGGGCACTGATTCTAGTCCCGGCTGCTCTTCGGATCCAGCGCTCTGCTATGGCCTGGGATAGCAGTAGAAGATGGCCCAAGTGGGACACCCAGAAGAAGCTCCTGGCTCCTGGCTTTTGATTGGTGAAGCTCCAGGAGCTGCAGCCATCTGGGGAGTGAACCAGCAGACAGAAAATCTCTCTCTCTGTCTCTACCTCTCTCTGTCTTTCAAGTAAATAAAATAAATCTTAAAAAAAAAAAAGACTCCATAGATCATATGAGTGGTTCATATAGTGGTGTGGATGAGTATTGAGCATGCTAGGGAACAACGTCTGGGCATTCTTCAGCTGGGAGGAGAAATGGAGTTCACACCAACAGAGGTGACCATTTGTCTCCATCCAGTGAACCAGAGGAGAGCTACCACACCCAAATTGGGTATTACCATCCTAAAGCACTGAACAGAGATCTCTGGTCACACAATACACACACGTCTTGATATTCACTGAAAGTATACACGTCCCACTAAGCCACAGAGACACAGATTGAAGATGAAAGCCACCAGACAAAACAAAAATTACAAATGCCTAAAAATAATGGCAAAAATTCAAGAAACAAGAAGAGGGAAGACACAATAAGTCCTTCAAAGGAACATTACAGCATTTCAGCATCAGAATGTGAAGATATTGAGGAAATGCCAGAAATTGAATTTAAAAAAATCAATCATCCAATTACTCAAAAGCAATCAGAAGCAAATCCACAAACTAAAGAAATAAATATAATATGAATGAAAATTTTTCCCATAAAATTAAGATCGAAAAGAGAAATCAATAAAATACTAGAAATGAATATTCAACAAATCAAAAAATGCGGTGGAAAGTCTTAACAACAGAGATGGTGAGGCAGAAGAAAGAATATCCAAGCTATATAAGTTACATTCCGTTATTAAATAGATTTTAGTAACTTTCAAATGTTTATGGAAACTATATTGTACTATATACAATAATCAGGTAAAGTCTTTGTTGTCCAGTTTTTCAAGACAACAGCCTCAAAAAAATAAAAAGATGCATTAAAATATTCACTATTTCTCATCTAAGACACAAAGTGAGAGCCACATCTAGATTATTCTATAAGAAAATCAACATTTTTACATTTAAAAATACTTATACACAGTAAGTTGCTGGTCTTCACACATATTTAGCCTGGTTTATGAAAATAATTAATATAAATTTTAATAGTTTTGTTAAAAATAAAAACATAACGAAGCGGTGATGAAATCTCTAATTTTAATAAAGATATATGTCATTTTAAAGGAAAAAATAATAACTTCCATATAGCATTTAGAAACAATGATTTTGTTACAATTTTTTACACTTTAATCATATTTAACTTTCCAACACTACTTTAAGTTATATGAATATTGAGAGGCCACTGATCGCATAAAAGTAATAACCTACCAAACAAATTTGGCTTTAAAGCATAACATTTTACTTATTTGATGGTGCTATATCTCTGCAGATGACACATAATCAATGTAAAAAAAGAATTGAAAAAAAATAGCATCCAGGCACTGAGGGTGGAGCAGAGGTTAAAACACCTCTTGCAATGACCACATTTCATACTGGAATCCCTGAGTTCAAGTTTCAGCTCTATCTGCAATCCAGACCCTGCTAATGCACTGCCTGGGAGGTAGCAGGTAATGGCTCAAGTATTTGGGTCCCTGCCACTTGCAGACTTGCAACATACCAGGCAGAAACAGATATACACATGCTTATCAATGTATACTCCCTTTGGGTAGCTTCTTTTAATTTAACTCATTCATTCATTAAACAAATGTTTAATGCCTACTGTGTGCCAGGCACATTGATACCTACAAGGTGTCTTTTAGCTTCCATAAATTTATGGTTCCATTGAAAAATATCTGAGATATTTCAGCAGAACATTTTTCCCTAAATAGAATGGTTAGCAAATCTCACAATTCATTACATAGATGACTGCCAATTCTGCTCCTTCCACTCACAATTTCACAATAATTTATAGCTATTAATGCAGTTTCTCTCAACAAACATTTTAGAAAGTATACTATCTTTTATTTAGCACTAAATAAACAAATGTCAAGCTCCTATTTAATAAGCTCCACATACAAGCATAAGGGAAAAGATGACAAATGAATTTCAACATTTAAATGAAAACCATGAGAACTGCTGACCCCTTCAATGAGCAAAGAAACTTTGCTACAAGATGAATCCTCATTTATCTAAAGTAGATGGTAACTGAGATGGAAGCCTTCCTCAACTCTTTTAGGACCGTTGAATAAATTCTAAATGTGACAGAATTAGCAGAATTTTAATCTATGGTAGTTAAGAGATGTAGCCCTCAGCTTTCAGACTTACCAGATTTCAAAATTATCTATCAAAACTATTCAGCACCCACACCCTGTGTGAGTCTGTGCCAGCATTTACTTCTGTACACATATATTCAACTCTAGATTCACCTGAGATCCACAGATAGTTCCATTACCCCGGTGTCTCAAATTATCTAATCAAGCCTTAAAAGAATTTAAGCTACAGGTCAATTTGACAGTCAAAACTTTGAAACAAATCTATTGTACATCATCAAGATTCCGACATTATATTCACATATTTTAAATATTTTGAATATTCTGACATTATAGTCCCATATTTTAAACATTTTGGCATATGTTGATTGCATTCACGAAAATGGATTTTATAAAAATTAAATTTGGAGGTCAGCCTCCACTTGACGAATGAATTCCTCCTATAATACTCCAAACAAATAAAAGCTGATAAAAATCTCACAGTGAGATAAAGTACATTTCATGCAAGGGTGCCTTGAGAACCAAAGGAGGATTTTATTCCACAAAACGTTCTTTCAAAATCAAAGTCTCACTCTACAAGAAAATCTTCTTTTAATGACAGCCAGAAGCCAAAGAACAAGAATAGCAAGTTAAAAAGGGGGAAAAACCACAAAACTGTTGATTTCAATCAATAGGCCTCTTAGGTCGTAAAGTAGTTCACTGAGTTCCAGAGAGTTTCTCCATCATCCTCAAGGAAATTCAAAGAATCAAATGTCTTCTGAGGAATTTCATGTATTTTAAAACAGCAATAACTCAACTAAAGAGAATTTTTTTATTTATAAGAATTTATCTTTAAAATATCCTACAACTTTCAATATTCAAACACATTTTTTAAATCCTATCTCTCAAATTCAAATAAGGAGTGAAAATTAGTTAACAGTTGTCTCCAAAATCTCTTCATCTTTTGAAAAAGAATTTGAAATGAAATATAAAGGGAATAACTGTTCAACATTACCCTTTTGATCTTGCATTTTAAGTGAATGCAAAGTAATGAAATTCACTGGGTTACTACTAATTCATACAGTGAGACTCACCACGTTCTTTCAGAAGTCCCATTGAAGAGGTCCCAGGTGGTAGAGGCAGGCCAAAATAGGCAGGAAGGTCACATAATGATGCCAAAAATCTGTTTCCAAAACATAAAGTTGGATCTCTGAGTGATTCATAGTCTCTGTTTTATAATATAAGGCCTCAAGATGAATGTTAAAGGATTAAGTAGTAATCCCAGAAAGAAAACCACATGCCTGAGGTCAACAAGTACCACATCTGCTCTAATCTCAGAGCCCTGAGGATTAAATATTTCTTATTGGAGGTAAGCAAAATAGCACAAATTTTTTCTGGTACTAAGTATGGATAACAAATATGAAAATTTACTTGCTGATTCAGTCACATTTGACAAAAATCGAGAAAATGGGGGCCAGCTGTTGTGGCACAGCAGATTAAGCCACCATCTGTAAACCTAGCATCTCATCTGAGTGCTGATTCAAGTCCAGCTGCTCCACTTCCTATCCAGCTCTTTGCTGATATGTCTGTGAAAGCAGTGGAAGATGATCCAAGTGCATGGCCCACTGCCACCCTCATAGGAGAGCCAGATAGAATTCCAGACTGCTGACTTTGGCCTGGTCCATCCCTGGTGGTTGTGGCCATAAAACTGGAGTGAACCAACAGATGGAAGATCTCTCTCCCTGTCTCTCCCTTTCTCTCTGTCACAGTGCCATCCAAATAGATAAATATATATTTTTTTAAAAAATCAGGAAAATAGGGGCCAGCGCCATGGCACAGTAGGTTATCTTCCACCTGCGGCACCAGCACCCCATATGAGTGCCAGTTCTAGTCCTGGCTGCTCCACTTCCAATCCAACTCCCTGTTATGGCCTGGGAAAACAGTAGAAGATTGTCCTTGGGCCCCTGGACCCCTGTGGAAGACCAGGAAGAAGAGCCTGGCTCCTGGCTTCAGATCAGCGCAGCTCTGGCCATTGCAGCCATTTGGGGAGTGAACCAATGAGGGAAGACCTTTCTCTCTGTCTCTCCCTCTCACTGCTTGTAACTCTACCTCTCAAATAAAATAAATAAAATCTTTTAAAAAATCAGGAAAATTAATAAGCATAGTATCTATTTCTTACCTATTATACAAATAATTTTCATCTTTTCCTAACATGTTCTTGGGGCGTTTCAACCATGTCAACTCAATAAAGAGTCAGGTACAACACAGAAACTTTAGAAAATATAAATAAACATAGGGTCTGGCATTGTGGTATGACAGGTTAAGCAGTCCCCTGCAATGCCAGCATCCCATATGAGCAGTGGTTGAGTCCTGGTTGCTACAGTTCCAACAGTTCCAATCCAGCTCCCTGCTAATGCTTCCAGGGAAAGCAATGGAAGATGGCCTAAGTCCTTGGAGCCCTCTACCAACATAGGAGACCTGCAATAAGCTTCTGAGTCTTTACTTCAACCTGGCCCAGCCCTGACCATTGCAGCCATTTGGGGAATCAACCAGTGGATGGAAGATCTCTCTCTCTCTCTCTCTCTCTCTCTCTCTCTATATATATATATATATATATATATATATATATATATATATATATATTTCTCCCTCTCTCGAACTCTGCCTTTCAAGTAAAAACAAAATAAATCTTAAACAAAAGAAAATGAAATTTAAAAATCACTGCTAATCTCATCAGCCAGATTTTTTAGTGACCAATGCAAACTCTTGCTTCCTCTAGGTAAGGTACTAGTCTAAGTCACTTATGTATCTTGCATGATTTAAGCATGTAAAATACATAAATAAATACCCAACAAATAAATAAATACCCAATAAACATCTAGATTCTGTATCTAATACCCCTCTACTCATCTTACAAATGAAGAAACTAAGACATTGAGGAGTTTACTAGTACATAGTTCAGATTATCCTAGCTAGAAAACAGTAAAGCCAGAATTTTAATTCAAGCAATAGTGCTTCAGAAACTATAGTATTATTATTGTAGGAGTGAAGGGAAATTTCCCCTTTGCCCTTTGTATGTTTACCAAAATAAAGTGCCAACCTAGAAATTAAACAGGAGAAAAGAACATGGATTTTTTTAATGTGCAAAAGGCAAAGAATCATAGCATGATGGGATATCCCAACATGATTCAGAAATTTATATATCCCTTTTCTATTGGATAAAGGGAAAATAGGTGACATAGCAATTTTTAGTAGAGTAGTAAATGTCTTTTAAGGGAAATTAATGGACTTGAGGAGTACACAATGATCTGAGACAAAGTCTTTGGGACCACAAAATAGACAATGGATTATAAATTATTCTATATGGGAACCAATAGAGGACAATGGTGTGACAAAAATGTGTTCAAGTGTGCTGATCAGTTTCAGTCTTTCTTCCTTTGATGTGAATTTACTTTATCAAAGCAAGGTGAAGGGATCCGAAGTAATTGCTTTAGTAGGTCCAAACTATAAGGGAATTTTGCAGATGGCTTTGCCCTGCACATTGAAGGAAGAAGCAAGACAAGGTTGAAGATCCTTAATTCTAAGCCTGCTTTTAAGACTTTTTAGTTTCCCTTAGTTAAGCTTGCCAAAAATTGTCATATTTGGGAACTATCATTCTCTGAACCCAGACACTATTTTATACTAACTGTTCATCACAATTATCATGCATAATATACTCTATTCCTTTTCCATGTCCATGAATATATAAGTGATTACAAACTTTCTAACTTCTTATACTTAACAACATTATCATGACATCTTTCTTTGTAAATGTATGAAATTCACATTGTTATTTTGGCCCACTACATAGCAACTCATTGTATGGATTTAACATAGAGATGGTTAATTCACCAATTTCTTTTGCTGGATATTTGGCTTCCATTACACTTTCTTGTTACATTTTAATTTGTTTTCTTTTTATTTAACACATTTGTACATATCTATGCAGCAAGTAATATAATTCAATATATGTATGTCATATGTAATGATCAAATCAGGGTAATTAGTACTTTTATCCCTTCACACATATATTTCTATACATGGGGGACCTTTAGACTCTTCTAGTTATTTTCAAAATAGATAAGAAATTGTTGTAGAATATACTTACCCTAATGTGCTATAGAAGCCGAGAACTAATTCCTCTCTAACAATCTTATGATCTCTATTATTTGACCTCTCTCTTTTCCCTCGGTCATTCTACTCTTCTTAGCCTCCAGTGACCACCACATACCCTCTACTCTGAGAGCAACATTTTGGCTTCCATAAATGGTTAAAGAACATGTTGTATTTGTCTTTTCATGCCTGGTTACTTCACTTAGCATGAAGTCCTCCAGTGTCATCTAAGTTATGCAAATGAGAGGATCCCCTCCCTCCCTCCCTCCCTTCCTCCTTTCCTTTATTCCGTCCTTTTAGAGGTATAGACTAGAGATAGAAGGGGAAGGAGACAGGTAGTGGTGTGTGGAGAGTTTCCATCTGCTTGTTCAATTCTCAAATACTGGCAACAGCCAAAGCTAGGAGCAGGAGTTCAATCCAAATCTCCCACATGAGTAGCAGAAACCCAATTATGCCCACTACTTCTGCCTCCCCAAGGTCTCTATTGCAGGAAGCTGGAGTCAGGAAGAGAAGTTGAGGATCAAACTGAAGCACTGTGATGTGACACACAGGCATCTTCACTATCAGGTTAAATGCTCACACTCATTCTGGCTGAATAATATTCCATATATATATATATATATCACATTTTCTTCAGCCATTCTATCCATTGATGATACTTTGGTTGATTACATAACTAGGTTATTGTGAATACTGCTGATATAAACATAGGAATGCAGGTATTTTGTTGATATAATGATTTCATTTTCTTTTTTTTTATTTTTTTTATTTTTATTTTTTGACAGGCAGAGTGGACAGTGAGAGAGAGAGAGACAGAGAGAAAGGTCTTCCTTTGCCGTTGGTTCACCCTCCAATGGCCGCCGCGGTCGGCGCGCTGCGGCCGGCGCACCGCGCTCATCCGATGGCAGGAGCCAGGTGCTAGGTGCTTTTTCCTGGTCTCCCATGGGGTGCAGGGCCCAAGCACTTGGGCCGTCCTCCACTGCACTCCTGGGCCACAGCAGACAGCTGGACTGGAAGAGGGGCAACCGGGACAGAATCCGGCGCCCTGACCGGGACTAGAACCCGGTGTGCCGGCGCCGCAAGGCGGAGGATTAGCCTGTTGAGCCACGGCGCCGGCTGATTTCATTTTCTATGATATACACCAACTAGTGAGACTGCTAAATCATACAGTAGTTCTATTTCCAGTTTCTGGAGGAATGTCCATACCATTTTTCCATAATGGTTGTACTAATTTCCTAATCAACAGTGTATAAAAGTTCACTTTCTCCATATCCTCAACAGCATCATGGATGAAAATCTTGGAACATTCATGTTTGTACACTTACTTTCTTTTCCTAGTATAAATGCCTAGAAATAGAATTACTGGTTAAAATGTTCTATAAATGTTAAGGGGCTGGCATTGCAGACTAGTGGATAAGGCTACCTCCTGTGACAACGTCATCCCATATATTGTGTTCCAGCAGTTCCACTTCTGATCTACCTCCCTGTTAATGCCCTGAGAAAAGCAGAGGAAGATGGCCCAAGTGCTTGGCCCCTGCCACCCAAGTGGGAGACCTGAATGAAGCTCCAGGATCCCAGATAGATTCTGCCTGGCCATGGAAGCCATCTGGGGAGTGAACCAGAAGATGTAAGATCTCTGTCTCTAACTCTTCCAAATAAAATAAATCTTTAAAATAAAAATAAAAGTAAAAAGTAGTTATATAAATATTACTGTAGCTTTTAGAATCTTAAAGCATTTTTCCTGACAAAAAGAAGAAACAGGGTGGATAAGGGAGGAGATTGTGACTGTCCTATTGAAAGACTTGCATTTGGACTTGACACATAGTACGCACTGAGTAAACAGTATGTAAACAACTAGCTTGTAAGATTCATTAATTTAACTGTCACTCATGTAGCCACGCCTATGGATTTGGACAGAGGACTGAGATATCCTGAAAACAGCATCAAGGTAAATATGAGAGTTTTGAATATGCAGGTGGTTTTTCAAAAAAACTACATATGGAATTCTATAATTAACTAGTTAATTCATATACCACCACAAATGGGGCCAAGATACACTGACAAAATGTAGTTTAATTTACTTTCTGGCCGGCGCCGTGGCTCAACAGGCTAATCCTCCGCCTTGCGGCGCCAGCACACCGGGTTCTAGTCCCGGTCGGGGCGCCGGATTCTGTCCCGGTTGCCCCTCTTCCAGGCCAGCCCTCTGCTGTGGCCCAGGAGTGCAGTGGAGGATGGCCCAAGTGCTTGGGCCCTGCACCCCATGGGAGACCAGGAAAAAGCACCTAGCACCTGGCTCCTGCCATCGGATGAGCGCGGTGCGCCAACCGCAGCGCGCCAACCGCGGCAGCCATTGGAGGGTGAACCAACGGCAAAAAGGAAGACCTTTCTCTCTCTGTCTCTCTCTCTCACTGTCCACTCTGCCTGTCAAAAAATAAAAATAAATATAAAATAAAATAAAATAAAATAATTTACTTTCTAATATTTGGCCCATAGTGAAGTATTATTTAAACTGAAACTTAGAACTAATGGCAATTTTTCAAAGATTTCCTATGGATTAAAGATTCTGACAGAAGTAGACATTCATGCAGTAAGCAAAACTTTTTAAACAGTAAGGTGAGAATGGCAGAATGCATTGTTTCAATACAAATGCAAAAAGTCGTGAGAGATTCTATAATTATTTTATAATATCATAATTCTGTTAAGTTGATCAATGCCACCTAAACAGACATAGTCATGTAACAAATCAGAAACTCTTCACTGATCATGGAACTGGGGGAGGAGGATCAAGCTCACAGGTCTGAATCACAGAAATGCAGTTGTCATATTTTCCAATGCACCAAGTATCATCAACTAAAAATTAGCTCTAGTAAATAAAAGAACCATAAACAACATCTGTTGATGAAAAAATAACATATATAATGCACCCATACCTATCATTATTTTTATAAAAGGAATAAATGATGATCTTTGATCATAAAATTCAGAAATGTGCTGAAGAAATTCACTTTTGTAAACATAAATTTCACTTTCATTTGCTTACTGCAGTTCAATAAGAGAAATTGCAAAGCAGAAGAAATCATACATTTTTCAAACTCTCTCACATCTTCATGTTTTGCCCTGTATAACTATTTGTTAACCATAACCTTATGATCTACCAAAAATAAGGTGCCACCCTAAAAACTAGTGGTTTCCAGGGGTAGTGTTGTGGCTCAGTGGGTTAGATGGCTGCCTGAGACACAGATGCTGGTTCAAGTCCCAGAATCCCCATTTCCCAACCATCTCCCTGCTAATGTGCCTGGGAAAGCAGAAGAAAATGGCCCAAGGGCTTGGGTCACTGCCATCCACATAGGAGACCTGGGATGGAGTTCCAGACTTCTGGATTCAGCCTGACCCTGCCCCAGCTATTGCAGCCATTTAGGAAATGAACCACCAGATCAAAACAATCTCTCTTTCTCTCTCTTTCTCTCTCTCTCTCTCTCTCTCTCTAGTTCCTCCCTCCCTCCCTCTCTCTCCCTCTCCCCATATAACTCTGCCTTTCAAATAAATAAATAAATCTATTAAACTAGTACTTTGCAAAGCATCTTGAGGGTAAATGCAAGTAGTTTATACACAACTTGTCTATCTGATTTGAACAGAAACTTTTATAGGGTCTCACAATGAGTTGGGTAATCCATGCTAATCAGTCCTAGAGCCTATTCCTGCATTGTTAACAAATGTCCTAACATTGCATTTTCCTCTCTGCTGCTTAGGTACTCACTCCTAAGTTGTTTTTTTTTTTTTTTTCCTGGGGGGAGGGGTTGACAGGCAAAGTTAGACAATGAGAGAGGGAGACAGAGAGAAAGGTCTTCCTTTTCCTGTTGGCCCCCAAGTGGCCGCTACAGCCAGGAGCCAGGTGTTTCCTCCTGGTCTCCCATGCAGGTGCAGGGCCCAAGGACCTGAGCCATCCTCCACTGCACTCCTGGGCCACAGCAGAGAGCTGGACTGGAAGAGGAGCAACCGGGACAGAATTCGGCACCCCGACCGGGACGAGAACCCGGGGTGCCGGCACCACAGGCAGAGGATTAGCCTATTGAGCCTCTAAGTTTATTTTTTTCTGTATTATGTGGAGAACTAGATTTTTTTTTAAAAAAATTGGTGTAATGGCTTTTTTTTTAATCTATTTAAGCATGGGTTTTCAAACACCCTGATTTACCACATCCCCACACACTTATTGTCTTTCCCTCTGCATTCCCATCACACTTCCAACATTAATGAAATGAAGCTAATTGCTAAAATAGGAAACAAGGTACCACGAAAGCAGCTATAAATAAAGACAAGGCAGCCCCTATGGATTGAGGTTCAGGCTTTATGTGCCCCAGGCTCTCATTGGAAGTACATGCACTTGCACTTAATTTCAAAGGGCGTTGATCTTCCTCATTAAGCAGAACATGTTTTCATTAAAAATGGGAAGTTTAGGTGTCAAGAGACCTTTACCTTCCACCAGTTATAGAAGAAACAATTATTTGAGAAATACAAAACCCTCCTGAGAAAGACACTATAGAAAAAGATAATATACCTGATCAAATGTATTGTTAATGAGTGTGCCACTTGTC
The DNA here is from genome assembly GCA_949820135.1 of Sylvilagus floridanus. NCBI lineage: Eukaryota > Metazoa > Chordata > Mammalia > Lagomorpha > Leporidae > Sylvilagus > Sylvilagus floridanus. The sequence goes on along the minus strand of OX463238.1, from coordinate 25,316,131 downwards.
TCAAAATCATTATTATTCTTCCTTGGATTACTGACTTCATTTAAATATATTGAAAATGATTTTCAAATGAGTTAATTTTTCTAGTTATAAAAAACTTACTTAAAAGTCTACATTATTCATTTAAATTGGTAAATTAACCACTTTTTAAACAGCTACTACCCTGCTAGACAAACCTGGACATCAGGTTAAACTAGGTAAAGACAGAAATTTTTTAAAACTCATCAACTTCCAACACAATAATTTATTTTATTTTATAATGAATATATTCCATTATCATGGAAAAATCCAAACCTACAAAATTAAAGCTATACATAAGGGCCAGCACTATGGCATAGAATGTTAAGCCTCTGTTTGTTGTGTCAGAATCCCATATGGGCACCAGTTTATGTCCTGTCTGCTCCACTTCCAATCTAGCTCCCTGTTAATGTGCCTGGGCAAGAAGCAAAAGATGGTCCAAGTACTTGGCTCCCTGCACCCACATGGGAAACCCAGAAGAAGCTTCTGGCTCCTGGCTTTGGCCTGGCTCAGCCCGGACCATTGTGGTCCTGGGGAGCCAACCAGTGGATGGAAGTCTCTCCCTCTCTCTCTTTCTCACGCTTCCTTTTTCCCTCCTTTTCTCCCTCCTTCTCTCTGTGTATCTCTGCCTTTCAAATAAATAAATAAATCTTTAAAAAATAAAAATAAAAAATAAAGCGCTCTCTCTCTCTCTCTCTCTCTCTATATATATATATATATATATATACACATCACTCTACCAAATTCAACTGTCATACTACACTTCAGCCAAGAAAATGATTATCCTGCACATGAAGCTTCCAGTGTTAATCACAGTTTACAGCATAAATGCTGGAGGACCTACAATACGCTCTATAGCATGGCAGCATTTTCTCAAATTTCTCATAATAGCTGTGTAGTCACCCAAAATTTCTGATCAAGTTATCATATTAAGAATTAATGTTAACAAGGGAGACCCAGCCCTGGCCCAGTCCCAGCCATTGTGGTCATCTGGGGGGGTCAACCAGTGAATAGACGCATTCTCTCACTCACTTCCTCACTTGCTCTCTCCCTTTATTTGTCTCTCCTTATCTCTCTGTAACTCCTTTCAAATAAATAAAAAATAAATCTTTAAAAAATAAACAAGACACTAAAATGTTTTCAGAGTTTAAGACAGCTGAAAAAGGGGATTCTGAATGTTCCCAACACAAAGAAATGATGTTTGAAGTAACAGACATGATACTATGATCCTTATCAATGTATTGAAATATCAAACAAGAGATTCCAAGATGACTGAACAGGGAAGATAACAGAACAACAGCAGAGTAAGTGCAGGTCCAGGGGAGAGCTGGAGAGAACTTTGCAATGGAAAGTCCACAGAAAGAAGAGACGCTGTAGAGCAGTGTAAATAGTACAAACACCCTGCAGGGAGCAGGGACAACACTAGTGACTTCTGCAGCTAAGGACTGGAGTTGTCAGCTTCCGAGAGCAAGATGAGAGCAGTTCCTGTCACTGGTGAAACTGTCTAGGGAAGAACCTCACAGACAACATTGAAACTGAGTCCAGCCTGGAGCCCAACAAGGGCTCTATGAAACAAAAGCACATTTCTTTCTCCCCATATCCAACAAGGGTGCCTGGCAACCAGCTGGGAGAAAGCGCAATCTTAATGACCAGTAGAGGCTGCAGTGGCTCTCACACACACATTTAAGGGATCTTATCACACGGATATATCAGCGTTCCCCACTGACTTTGAAACTGGACTGGAGGGTTTGATGGGGGCTGGGAACCCACTTAGGACTTTGAGGTGCTCACATCTCCCCACACAATCACAGACTCCCAGGATCAAATTGCAAATGCAGAGCACCCTGAGAGAACTAGCTCTGGAAAGGCCTCTGTTCTCTGCATGGATGGGGCAGGCATAGGGGGCTGAGAGTGGATCCACTATTCCCTGTGACTGTAGGAGCCTTACCTACTATGACTGTGGGAATTCTGTGACTACATAATAGGCCACAGGACATAGCTGGGTCTCTGGACGATCACTGTGTATGGACTCAGAAGCTCAGTGTTCTCAGATTTCTTGTGGTGGGTCACTGAATAGGGTTCTGTGTTCACAATAAGGACCACTTAGGTCCTCTGTGCAGCTCATGCATCTGTGTGAGTGGGGACTGTAGCCACTGTGGGATAACCTCGGGCAATGATCACCTTGGATGCGAGGATAAGAGGCTGTGATTATTTCTAGGAAATGTGATCATACCATTCTCCCTGCCGACAATACAGGAGATCTACCACACCCAACTTGGTGCCACCCTGGATGCTCATGCCACCCTTGATCATTGGCCAGAGTTCCATGGCTCCACCTAGCACAAGCAGGTGGATATCCATTGAGAGCAGTCACCACTAATCCACAGAGGCATAGTTCAATAATAAAAGGTATCAGAAGAGAAAAGCAACAGGTGTTTCCACAAAAGCCTAAAAATAAATGCAGAAATACAAGAAACAAGAACAAAGAAGACAAAATGACTTCCACAAAGGAACACAGCAAAATTTCACTATTAGAATATGCAAAAATGAAGAGATTTACAGAATGTCTGAATATGAATTCAAAAGAATGATAAGATTACTCAGGAACATAGAAAAATAAATTCATGAGATAAAGTGATCCATACATGATATGGATTACAACACTTGCAGAAAGATAAAGACACTGAAGACAAATGAAGCTGAAATATTAGAAGTGAAGAATTCAATATGGCAAATAGAAAAACAGTGGAAAGCCACAACCACAGACTTGGTGGGACAGAAGAAAGGATATCCAAGCTATAACACAAATCCTTGGAAATATTATAGACAAAAAAAAAAGAAGAAGAAAATTAGAAAAGCTGATGGAAAATGGCATTTGATATTTATGGAATACAAGCAAATGAACAAACAAACATGTCTTAGGAGTTCCTGAAGGTATGAAAAGAAAGAAAGGATTAGAAGGCCTATTCAGCAAAACAACAGCAGAAATTTCCCCAATTTGTGGGAAGAAAGGGGCACCAAGTAGAGGAAGCATATAGAACTCCTATAATAAACATGAACAGAAAAGAACTTAACCATGACACATTGTACTCAAACTTTCAAAAGTAAAAGATAAAGAAAAGACTATAAATGTGCACAAGAGAAATGCCAGATTACCTTCAGAGGATCCCCAATTAAACTAATGGTTGATTTTTTTCATCAAAGCCCTCTACAGTGAAAATTATAAAATATTAAAGAAATAGAAGAGGACACAAAAAATGGAAAAACTTTCCATGTTCATGGATTGGAAGAATTAATATTGTCAAAATGTCCACACTACTTAAAGCTATTTACAGATTACATAGGATCCCAATCAAAATACCAAGACATTCTTCTCAGATCTAGATAAAAAGGATGTTAAAATTCATATGGAAACAGAAGAGACCCCAAATATAAAGCAATTTTAAATGACGACAACAACAACAATAATACTGGAGGCATCACAATACCAGACTTCCTGACATACTACAGGGGCAGGCGCTGTGGCATAGTGGGTAAGGCCTCCACCTGTGGTGCTGGCATCCCATATGGGTGCTAGTTCGGGTCTTAGCTGCTCCACTTCCTATCCAGCTCTCTGCTGTGGGGCCTAGGAAAGCATTAGAAGATGGTCCAAGTCTTTAGGCCCCTGAACCCATGTGGGAAACCCAGGAGATGCTCCTGGCTCCTGGCTTCAGATTTGTGCAGCTTTGTGGCCATCTGAGGAGTGAAACAGCAGATGGAAGACCTCTCTCTCTCTCTCTCTCTGTAGCTCTACCTTTCAAATAAATTGAATGAATCTTAAAAAAAAAAAAAACAGTGTGGTACTGGCACAAAAATAGACATGTAGACCACTGGAAAAGAACAGAAACCCCAGAAATCAATCTACACTGATACAACCAACTAATCTTTGACAAACAAGCTGAGATCAATCCCTGGATAAAAGAGAGTCTCTTCAACAAAAGGTGATGAGAAAATTCAATCTACACATGTTGAAGTATGTAACAGGACTCCTACCTACACCTTATACAAAAATCAACTCAAAATGGATCAAGGATGTATATCCATGACCTGATACCATCAAATTACTAGAGGAAAACATCAGGGAAACTCTTTAAGACATTGGAATAGACAAAGACTTGGAAAAGACTCAAGGAGCATAGACAATAAAGACAAGAAAAGACAAATGGAATTAATCAAGCTAAGAAGCTTCTGTACTGCAAAGAAAATACTCAGCAAAGAGAACAGGCAACCATCAGAATGGAAGAATACATTTGCACACTATGCAACTGATAAAGGATTAATATCAGAATCTATACTAAGGTCAAGAAACTCAATACAACAAAACAAACTACCCATTAAAATTGGTAAAGTACATGGACAGGGAATTTTCAAAGGATGAAATAAAAATGGTCACCCTGACACATGAAAAAATGCTCAGGATCACTAGCCATCAGAGAAATGCATATCAAAACCACAGTATGGTATTACCTTACCTGAATTTTAACAGCTGCTAACCAAAAATAAAAAAAATAATAAATGCCTACTTTGGAGCAGAGCAAAAGGTACACTAATCTACTGTTGGTGGTAATGTAAACTAGCATAATCTTCATGGAAGATAGCATGGAGATTTGTGAGAGATCTGGAAACAGATATAACATATTACCCAGCCATCCCACTCCTGAGAATTTACCCAAGTGACATTAAATTAGCATATGAAAGATTTATTTGTACCCCCATGTTTATTGCAGTTCAATCCACAATAACTAAGACCTGGAATCAACCCAGATGTCCATCAAATGATGAATTGGTACAGAAAATCTGATATGTATTCACTATGGAATACTAATCAGCCATAAAAAAGAATGAAGTCCTGTATTTTACAACAAAATGGATGAAATTGGAAATCATTTTGCTTAGTGAAATAAACCAGTCTCAAAATGGCAAATACCATATTCTCTGATATGTGGCAGCTAATGTAGAACACACAAAAAATGTATAGGAATGAAATGATTATCTTGTGATATGACTGTCATTTTTAGCCCTTGTTTATACTTCTGTGGAACTATGGTCTTCCTACTTTTAATTCATGTAATACTATGATGAGTGGTCAATTAACTCTGTGAACATATGGTGGATTAAAATTATGACTTTGCAAATTCTGATGAGATAAGTGGGAGGGAGTATTATCAGGTAGGGGAGTGTGACTGTCTTCTTGGAATTGTACCTATGGAAAGAATAAAATCTGTCCTGTTTATATTAATAAAAATAGTATCATACTATATACCATAAATAAGTATAATTTGTATCAAGAATAAAATACATATATTAAAATAGCAACACAGCAGTGTTTACATTCTACAGGTGTAAATGTTCCTATACAGTATGTGCTGAAAGGCTGTTAGAAGTGCTATATGTAGCTTTAAAGCCAACATGGGTGTACATAAATTAAAATTATCTTGAAGGGATCGGCACTGTAGCATCACAGGTTAAGCCACCACCTGTGATGTGGGCATACCATATGGGCATCAGTTCAAGAACAAGCTGCTCCACTTCTGATCCAAGCTCCCTGCTAATATACCTGGGAAAGCAGCAGAGGATGGTTCAATTCCTTGGGCCTCTGCACCCACGTAGGAGGTCAGGCCCCAATCATAGAAACCATTTGAGGAATGAACCAATGGATGGAAGAGCTAGTGCACGCACATGTGCACACACTCTCTTGTGCTCTCTCTCTCGCTCTCTCTCTCCTTCTCCTCCTCCTCTCTCTGTAACTCTGCCTTACAAATAAACAAAAAATAATTCTTTAAAAAATATCTTAAAGATGGTGATGCTATTTCATTAACTAATTTATAAAAGTAACTGACCCATCTCTAGACACTTATGGAAAGCAAAAAATATGCTCAAAATTCTTGTATTCAACTATGTTCTGTAGAACCAGCCTCACCTTCTGTTAGAAAGAGACTAACCTTTAATTATTAGATTCTAAAATGAAAATTATAACTTACTCTTCTCCATAATTACTGCAGATGAGTTATTAAAATTCCAGACTTATGTAATATTATCATAAAATATGGCATTTTTCTCAAGAAAGACACAAATTGGGTTTCAGCTTATGCACTATAAAACCCAGATGGTTTGCTTAACTACTCAGACATCCTCCAGTTCAAAAGTTAATTGAACTGAAAACTAAAATTTTGATAATTGATATGCTTAGAGGGACTCAAGCAGAAGGTAAAATTAGCCTCATGCATTGGGTTTTAATAGGCAGACTTGAGAAATCGTAACAGTTTTTCAAAGATTATCAGTATAGTAGAAGAAAATATGTATCTCTTATAGGTTAACTAATTACACATTACCTGGACTTTTCAAGGTTTTGTTTTTCCTTCTCCATTTTTTTACTCACTGAATCAATATCTATCACAATTTTACCCAGTTTAACTTGTTCTGGAATTTAAAAAGAAAAAGCATTAATTGCATGCTACTAAAAGTTTTCATTTTTTAAACACATTTTTCCAATGATATTTCAAATGCCAGATTTTTTTTTTTACAATAACAGAATATTCTTTAAGAAACAAATTTACTAATAGAGCTACTCAAAGCAAATTTTAGTAGTTCTTTTTCACCCTATGTTACTTGGATGTTTTGCAGTTACTAAAATTTAAGAGTGAAAAATATCAAATAAATTAACTACATATATCAGAAAGGAGATAGCTCCTAGAGAAATGCCATCCCATGCCAATGAATGCAAAGAGACTCTTCTACACATACATCAGCATTTGTTACAGTCATCGTTATCCTCATAAAGCTTAGTTTTTTTAGATAGGCCTACAACTTTATAATAACTTAGCAAATCATTATTTAATGTAAATAGGAACATTGAATGTTCCAGAAATCTCATCATTTAATAGAGAATAGAACTAAATTCCAAAAAGACAAAGGGCCAGCTTTGAAAACAATAACAAACAAAACCATTAAAATCTAGTTCAACTGCACAGTAGGCAATATAGGGTAACTACAGATAATGAAGTGTACTTGGATATAACAAAAAAATTAAAAGAGGCCAGCACCACGGCTCACTAGGCTAATCCTCTGCCTGCGGCGCCAGCATCCTGGGTTCTAGTCCCGGATGGGGCACCGGATTATGTTGCTCCTCTTCCAGTCCAGCTCTCTGCTGTGGCCTGGGAGGGCAGTGGAGGATGGCCTAGCTCCTTGGGCCCTGCACCAGCATGGGAGACCAGGAGGATGCACCTGGCTCCTGGCTTCAGATCAGTGCAGCGTGCTGGCTGTAGCTGCCATTTGGGGGTGAATCAACAGAAGGAAGACCTTTCTCTCTGTCTTTCTCTCACACTGTCTAACTCTGCCTGTCAAAAATAAAGTTTTTAATTAAGTTCTTAGAATCTAAAAATTTACATAAATGGATTTTAAATACCTACTATTCTATATTATACAGATAATGGGACTATTATATAGTTTTATATATTATAACAAAACTACTAAGTATTTCTTGAGTACTATCTACTAATTCAGGTATTTTAAAAGATATAGAGAACATATGAAACAAGCCTTCTGTTTTATAAAAATGTATAAACTAGTTATGAGTTTCAGTATTAGAACATTTATACTATACAAGAACATAGTAGACTACCTTATATAATTTATATTTAAAATATATAGATACTATGGTTTCTCTTCAGATCCTATTAAATCTTTCACCTTAAAATGTATTATATAAAATATAAAATATTTTGTTAATGGAAAATAGAATACTAAAATACATGGACTACTTATAATGTTCCAGGATTGTAAAATAAATGAATTTAGGCCCCTGAAAAGGAGCATAGAATAATGGAGATTTCTAGAAAGGCAATTAAAACATGAAAATCCAATGCTGGTCCTAATTAGATCAAATACAACTTTAGATGTGGAACCAGAACCTGAGCAGATTACAACTTCTCCAAATTTATAACTATTCCCTTTTTGTAAAATCTAATCTTCAAATTTCACCAAACACTAGAACTTCAGTTCTGGAACAGTCATCATAAACTACTTATAATTAATTAGTAAAAGAGACCAGAAGAATGGAAATAAAAAATGCCTATGAGAGCACAGCACATACCAATGAATGCAAAGATTCTCTTCTATTCATATATGCATGTAAAATGATGAATATTTCCATTCAGGAGTTTTGTAATAAAATCAAGCAAAAGGAACATAAAACATTAGAACTGCCAACCAGAGACAGGCCCTATGACACAGAGGTTAAGTCACAAATTGGGATGCCTACAACTTATATTAGAATGCCTGGTTTGAGTCCCAGCCACTATGCGTCCTATTCAGCCTCTTGCTAATGTATCTGGGAGGCAGCAGATTATAGCCCAAGTACTTGGGTTCTTGTCACCCACATGAGAGACTTGAAGCGAGTTCTTGACTCCTGGCTTTGGCCTGGTCTAGCATTGCTTGTTGTGGTCATCTAAGGAGTAAACCAACAGATAGAAGATCTCATTTTTCCTCATCTCTCTTCTGTCCTCTCCACTTCTCTCCTCTCTCTGCCTTTCAAATGAATAAACTAAGAATTTGGGAGAAGAGAACAATCTCCAGTCCTTAATACTACTTGTCATGCTCGCCTCAGAGCCCAGATGGAATCAATCATTCATTGATTCACCTGCAATCAATCATCCTTTCAATTCCCTTTTCTCATGACTATTCACTTATCTCCTACCTGAGGTCTTTTTGCTTGGACCATCTCCAGCTATTTTGTGTACCATGCACCTCTATTCTTTCTTTAGCTAACTTCTAATACTTACTTGAATGATTTGGTCCACTACTATGGCTCTATTTATCATTTAAATGTGCATGGATCACAAATCCATATGGTCTCTCTCAGTTTCATATTTGAACAGTCAACTAAATCTCACAATTAATGATGTTATTGTCCATCTAGAAACCTGGAAGCTGTCTCCACCATTCACACTCCCCTTTAACTCTTTCATACAATCAATCATTAAGCCATCATTTCCCATTCAAGCAAAGCCTTTATCGTCTCTCATCTAGAACACTAACAGATTCCTCAATTAGACACCTGTCTCCAACCACAACACCTTCAAATCTCTCTGCCACACTTTGCTTAAATAATATTTTATTTATAAATTTTGAATTTTAAAAACAATTTTGTTATAACTTAGTCTCACCTTAATCACAGAAAATGTTCTATATAATTGCAATTTAAAGAAACATGTTGACTTCTGCTTTATAGATCTATTCAGTTTTCATAATGATCTATATTTGTCTGAAAATAACATATATTCTCTGTTTTTAAAAAGCACTGTCCTGGGACCAGTATTGTGCCATAATGGGTAATAGCAACACCTACAACACTGGCTTCTCATATGGGCACCAGTTCGTATCACAGCTGCTCCACTTCTAATCCAGCTAATAATGACCTGGGAAAAGCAGCAGAAAATGGTCTAAATGTTTGAGCTGCTACAACCCATGTGGAAGACCAGGAAGAAGCTCCTGGATCCTGGCTTCAGCCTGGCCCAGTCCTGGACATTGCAGCCTTCTGGGGAGGGAACCAGTGGATGAAAGATATCTCTCTCTCTTTCTCTCTCTCTCTCTCTCTTTCTCTCTGGCTCTCCCTACCTCTCTGTAATTGACTTTCAAATAAATAAATATTTTTTTAAAAAAGCAGCATTGTCCTATATTTATCAAATGAATCAAGCTTACTAATTTAACTATTCAAATACTAACTTTACTGGTATAAGCCTATGCACACATTTATGCAAATACTTATGTATATATAATTGATCTTTGCTGAACCATTTGAAAGTAGGATGCAAACAATATTACATTCTTAATTACTTCATAATGTAGTCCTTGAAAACAATACATCTCAACCAAACTTACAATAACTACCCAAAAAGCACTGTTGCAATCATACTATCTAATATATAATATATAATCTCCTAATTGTACCCAAAACATCCCTTCTATATGTTTCCTTTTTTCTTATTTCACCATCTAACCAACGATCGCATGGGTCTCTTAGGTCAATTTTAACCTAGAACTTCTCCATCCAATATGGTATCCAACAGTATATAACTACTAAGTACGGTTACCCTGAATCTAAGTATAATATACACTGTGGACTTCTAAGGTATAATAATTACATATTAATCATAATTATATAGTAATCACATTTAAATAAACATTTGCATTGTATTTCAACTGAAAACTGACTAGAACATTCTCCTCATCCTTGTTCAACGTTTTTGTCATAGCTATCCTTGAAAGAGATCTAGCTTCTCTTTTTATTTTTATTTATTTGAAAGACAGAGGAACAGAGAGAGTGAGACAAACAGGCAAATATCTCCCATTCACTGGTTTACTCCCCAGATGCCCTCAATGCTCAGGGCTATGCTAGGCCAACGCTAGGATTTGGGAATTCAATATGGGCCTCCCACGTGGGTGGCAGGGACCCAACTCCTTGAGCCATAACCTGCTGCTTCAAAGGCCTGTTCCTCTAATTTCTTTATGATTAGACTGAAGTGAAACAAGAATACTATGTCAAAGCATACAAAGCAAAGTATCCTCCCCATTACAACACAACAAAAGATGTACTAAATTTGATCACTTGGTTAAGGAGGTAAGACAAATCTCTCCATCATAAAGGAACTTATTTTTTACTGTTTTGATTGATACATGACAATCTCTGGCTGATACTTGGAGTCCATATAAGTATCTTTCTCCTTAACCATGTTTTATAAGAAAAAAAAGGTTTCAGTACCCAATAAAAACTCTTAGCTAATTTAGTAACTACCCTGTATATGCAAAATATTATCTCCCTTTGGTCCATCATTCCTCCTACGTCATAAGTTCACATTCATCCAGAGTTTTTCTTTTTTATTAATATGGACACATTGATTCTTTTTTTTTTTTTGAAAGGCACAGTTATGACACACAGAGAGAGACGGAGAGAAAGATCTTCCTTTTTCATTGATTCACCCCCCCAAATGGCCGCTACGGCCAGCGCACTTTGCTGAACCAAAGCCAGGAGCCAGGTGCTTCCTCCTGGTCTCCCATGCAGGTGCAGGGCCCAAGCACTTGGGCCATCCTCCACTGCACTCCCAGGCGACAGCACAGAGCTGGACTGGAAGAGGAGCGACTGTGACAGAATCCAGCACCCCAACCGGGACTAGAACCCGGGGTGCCCACACCACAGGCAGAGGATTAGCCTAGTGAGCCGTGGCACCAGCCAATTGATTCTTAATAAGTGTATTTAATTCCATCTTCATTCCTTCTGTTCACCATGCCAAAATCAGACAGTCAGAGCCAAATGGATCCTATATCACATGACCTATCACCATTAGTCTTTGAGTATTCTGTGTATTCTGCCACAATAAGAGTTGTGTCACCTTCTTTCCTTGTCTGTGTCCTGGAATTAGGTCTCCAAAAAGCAGGGGCCATTATCTTCTCTAAAATTACCTTTCAAGGGCATGTGGTGTGGTGTGGTGTGGTGGTTTAACCCCATACTGGAGCTGTTCCACTTCAGATCGACCTCCCTGATAGTTCACATGAGAAAGAAGTGGGAGATGGACAAATGAATGGGCCCCTTCCATCCAGTTCTTGGCTCCAGGATTGAGCCTGGTCCAGTGCAGATAGTTTCAGCAATGTGAGTAGTGAACCAGTGGATGGAAGATCTCTTTCACTGTCCCTCCCTCTTTCTCTATCACTCTTTTAAATAAGTAAATCTTAAAAAAAGTAAGTAAAATAAAATTACCATTTTTCCTTTCACTAGTGTCACTTAATTAGAAAAATCTGGTAAAATTCATTGTAAAATTTTCAATAATTCTCTCAGACTTCTTAACATTTCATGTTTTCTGTTTGTGTTTCATGTTATAATTTATAATACATTTTAATTACAATAATGCATTGTATACTTCATATACATAGAAAGAGGATTTTGAATGTTCTTGCAACAAATGATAATTATTTTAGTGATGTGTAAGTAATTATACTGATTTAAAAAAAAGAAGTAATTATAATGATTTGATCATTGTACAATGTATACATATATTGAAACCTCACAGTATACCCCATAAAAATGTACACTGTGTGTCAATAAAATTTTTAGAAAGTACACTTTCTAATTTACTAATTTTATCTTCAGGAATACCCTATTAAATTTATTTCTAGAAGTTCCTTTGGTTCTCAATGCAATCTTCCTGAACATTTTTATACTCTCTAGTTTATGTCAATGTTAATATTTTCATTTTAAATATATTAAGTATATTTTATCCCATATCAGATAATTATAATATCTATAGTATTTGTGAATCTAAATACACTTGGGGGATAGCAGTTTATTTCTCATACATTTTGATATCTTTAAATTGTTAATTCACATTATATAGAATTGAGAATTATCAGTAATCCATATTCTATGGGAATGGGAATTATTCAAGTTGAATGCAACCTGGGATCTATTAAAATCTATTCCTCAAGAAATAATTTGCTTGCTTCTCCAGGCATTTGTGAGCATCTTCGACTCATGATAACTGGGAACTAATTTCTCACTTTAGGGATTTCTGAGATACCAGTAATATGAATTCTGACTCAATCCCAAGTGAGCACATTTGTGTTTATAAATCATAAGAAAACTTTTCTTGTTTATTTCTTCTTTTAGAGCAGTCTGAGACACTGCCTTTCCTTCTACAAACAAGGCTGGTCTGTTTGTCTTTCTGTTTATCTTCCTGGTATAGTCTGTCATTGCTGGCATCATCTTTGGGGAAAGGGAGGTCTGGATTTCAGGAAGGGTTTCACATGATATTTCATCTTGAACAGGACATGGGTACTTTCACTGTGTCTTGATCAGGCAATTTCCACTAAAATGGAAAACTAAAGACCACCAGAAACAGATACCCTATGAGCAGAACTGGGCAGTGCCCTAAGATACCTCTTTGGATTTGTTCTTCTGTCTTTTCCACTTTGGATTCCATAAAAATTCTCCACCAAAATGAGTGGAATAAGGAATGTCTGAAATAATTTTCCTCATTTTGCTAGTCATTTGTATTTCAAGACTCAGCACAAGGGATGCTATTTTATCTATCTTTGATATCTAGGCAACTGCAACACTCATTGCTTCTTTGGCTCACCTCTACCTTATTATTCCGTAGACCCTTTGATGATATGGATTGAAGATTACTCCCCTTGAAACCTCAGTACCTCATTGTAACACAGAGCACATTCTCCAAACATCCATTCTAAGACTGAATGAGTTTTTAATCATTTTAAAAATATATTTAAACAATTTTAATATTATTATTTTATGTTTGCCAAAGACAGAAAAAAATCTTTATTTTTTTTAACATCATAGATACTATACACATACTTCCTTCAACTAATTATCATTTCTCTCTCTCTCTCTCTTTCTCTCACACACACACGCATACACACACATACACACACACACTGCAGGAACCCTAATTCAGGTTGTAAAACCAGTTTATCTTAAAAGTTAAACAGAAGGGGCCAGTGCTGTGGCTTTGCACGTAAAACTCCACATGCAGTGCCAGCATTCCATTTGTGCACTTGTTCAAGTCCCAGTTGCTCCACTTCCAATCCAGCTCTCTGCTGTGGCCTGGGAAAGAGGTGGAAGATGGCCCAAGTGCTTGGGCTCCTACACCCATGTGGGAGACCCAAAGGAAGCTCCTGGCTCTTGGTTTCGGATCGGCTCAGCTCCAGCTGTTGCAGCCACTTGGGGAGTGAACCAGCAGAGGGACGACCCCTCTCTCTCTACCTCTCAGTAACTCTACCCTTCAAATTAAAAAAAAAAAAAATTAAACAGAACCAATGTGCAACTGAAAATCAATCTTCTGGAATTTAGTGTATTAATCATTTAGAATTTGGATGCCAGAAAAGGTAAAGTGTTCCTTATCATAGGTGTCTCCTGGTAAAGATTAAACAAGAACTCTTTGAAGAATATTACCGAGAGGATTTGATGTGGTGAAAGTAGTTGGACTAGAGCAGCTTTATGGTCTCTTCTCCGCAGACTTACTGATATTGTGAAAACACTTCACGTTGGTTAAATCTAAATCTTTTTCATTCAAAAAGTTAACTTCGTATTTTGTATATTGAGTGATTATAAAATGCTTCTCTCACCTTCCTCTTTTTAAGGCCCAGTTATCTAAACTAGATTCAATTTCATATGAAGCAATTATAATAAGATTTAAAACTTAAAAGTATTTCAAATTTATAGACAGATTCATTAGTCAAGAATGACAGATTGCAGTTTACTGACATTTCACATTCTAGTGTGTGGGCTGGGTGGATGTCACATGATTTTCTACTGTTGGAATTTCCAGAACATGTGTGTGATACAGAATGCCAATTCCTCACTAGACTATGAACTCTCTGGTGATTTCTTGAAGATGGGGATGGTATTTTTATGTATCTACTCATTTATGTAATCATTCATCCAACAAATATTCATTGAATACTACAACGTGATGGGCAGTATGCTAGGCACCAGGAATACAAGAAATAACCTGAGGGTTAAGATGTCTAAAGTCTGAGGAATAAAATCACTTCAAATCAACTGAAGAGCTATGCAACTTTATTTTCATTATCTCATAAATTTAAGACAAGAAATTAAATAGGCTACTTAGCTTTATAATTGGAACACTTACTATCCCCTAGTGAGATACCTGAATCTTTGTAAGTAAATATCACAGTCAGTGGCTTAACAAAATTATGCAGAAGAAATGTGCTTAGATTGATCTTTAATGGGCAACCTTTCCAATGACCAAAAGAACATGGCCACAGTTCAACAACTCTCCCCACTCCGAGCCTTTCTTCAGGTTAATTGTGTTCCAGTTCACCTGATGGATAAACACTGGTGTAGATGCCTCCTCCACCTATCCTGATATTTCCCTTATACAAAATTGAAATGGGTGTCAAGAGACTATTTCACATATATTTCAATGTATCTGTACAGTCAGAACTTTCAGAACAAGGAATTCTGGCACCTGAGTTGATGAACCTTGGAATGAAAAACAAATGTGGAAGTTAAAGACAGAGACCTCAAGGGAGCTTTAGAGTCACTTGTCCTGGAGTCATTTGTTTATATTTCAAACCATAGACCTATGGTTCCCTTCTCTAGATTGGACGTGTTTACATTTAGAAAACACTTGCTTCCATCACCTGTCTCCATGTGCCTTCTTTAGTCCAGCAGTTAATCTGACCCTCACAACTAACTTCTCTCCAGACATCATCAAGTTCTCGTTCTGTTCTACAGAAAACACCTGGTTTCTTATGTTCATTCCTTTAGTAACAGCCCCTCAAAGCTACCTCTGTTGGCGTAACTGTCCCCCTGCTACCTCATCATCATGGAAGAAAGACTGTCCTCTATACCTTTACAACTTCAGTTAAATACTTCAGTACTGTTTTGTTTTAGCTAGCACCTGAGCATCTACTGAACCCTCTAGTACTACTACCTTGCTGCAAATGTTGCCCACAACAAGAGTTTTTTGTAAACTCATTAAAATCATTCATTCCTCCAGGAAGTACATCAAACCATTGAGCGTGGCACACTGCAGGTGAGGTGCATGGGCCCTTGAGTCCAAAGACTGAGTTTGCTGTTCTGCTGCTAGTTTTAGATAAGGTATTTCACCTGTCTAAGAGTCAATTTCCTCATTCTTGTTTTTACAGGAATAGTTAGACAGTGAGAAAGAGAGAGACAGAGAGAAAGGTCTTCCTTTTTCCAATGGTTCACCCCTCAAGTAGACGCTACATCTGGCACACTGCACCAATCTTAAGCCAGGAGCCAGGTGCTTCCTCCTGATTTCCCAAGCGGGTGCAGAGCCCAAACACTTGGGCCATCCTCCACTGCACTCCCGGGCCACAGCAGACAGCTGGACTGGAAGAGGAGCAACCAGGACAGAATCCAGAGCTTCAACCGGGACTAGAACCCGGGGTGCCAGCGCCACAGGTGGAGGATTAGCCAAGTGAGCCGCGGCACTGGCCAATTTCCTCATTCTTGACATCAACGGATGACACATCCAAGCATTAAATTAGATTGTGAAGCAAATAAGTTATAAATCAAATGCATATAAAGCACTGAGTATTTAACGGTACTTCAAAAGTTTGTGGGAAAACTGAATTAAAAGGTAAGTTTATCAAAACCACAATGAGGTTTCACCTCACTCAAATTAGAATGGCTTTCATACAGAAATCAACAAACAACAAATACTGGCAAGATTTGGGGAAAAGAGTACCCTAATCTGCTGTTGGTGGGAATGTAAACTGGTATAGCCATGATGGAAGACAATATGAAGATACCTCAGAAATCTAAATATAAATCTACCATATGACCCAACCATCCCACTCCCGGGAATTTAACCAAAGGAAATGAAATAAGAATATGAAAGGAAATGAAAGAGTGATCTGAACCCCCATGTTTAATGCAGCTCAATTCACAATAGGTAAGATATGGAATCAGCCCAGATGTTCATCAACTGAAGACTAGATAAAGAAACTATCCTACATGCACACTATAGTGTACTACACAGCAGCAAAAAAACGAAATCCTGACATTTGCAACAAAATGGATGCAACTAGAAACCATTATACTTAGTGAAATAAGCCAGTTCCAAAAAGACAAATACCATATGTTCTCTCTGGTCAGTGGTAACTAATAAGAAAGTGTACCTAAAACGTACTCCATTATTCCTACTATAAGGGTGAAATTGACACTTTGTAATGTGATGATTTTGAACAGCCCTTGTCTTGACTGTTGAGGAAAAATATTTTTTGTTTGTTTTTTTTTCTTCATACTATTTGTTGAACTCTTTACTTAGTGTAGGGTTAATCTGATGAGTATAAAGTTAACTCAAAATAGATGGCTGTAAAAAATAAAAACAGAATGGGAGAGGGAGGAGGTAGGGTAAGAGTGCATGCAGGATGGAGGTAGGGTGGGAAGAATCACTATGTTCCTAAATTAGTATTAATGAAATGAATTAAGTTTCTATTCTTTAAAAAAATTTAAAATGGTAAGTTTATTTTAGAACAAAAAATTGAAATCCATCATTTTTTCATAATATGTACTTCCCATGCACATTTGGAAGACCTTTCATGTGCACATGTGCACCAAAATAAATTTTTTTGGTTTAATTTTCTCCAAATTTTTAAAAACTACCCTTAGTATACGCATTCAGGAAATACAACCATTTCAGCTCCCATTAACATTTTTTATTGTCCTTCTATGCTTTTAACTGAACCCCCCCCCCCAAGAAAAAAAAATCAGCAGCACTTGTTTTGACTGGCAGAATTCCTGTATCTGTTAAGGATACACTAGAGCAATTCACCATTCCTCCCCTTCATTATGTCCTCATAGTGGTGCAGTTTGAGGAAATGGGGTTTAGTTAAAATCCTAAATCCTTCATAGCTTGGTTCTCAAATATGAGGCATACATTTTACACAAACTGAGTCTCAGAAGTAGATAAATGCTTAGGAACACTGACATAAGACCCAGATTTGAAGAACTCAAAGAAACTTATCAAACCCAGTTGGCATATGTGAAGAAAATTGTGAAGGAAGAAACCATCAACAGTGGGTAACATATGACTAAGAATCAATGTAGGCTGGCACCGCAGCTCAATAGGCTAATCCTCCACCTGCGGCACCGGCACACCGGGTTCTAGTTCCCGTCGGGGCGCCGGATTCTGTCCCGGTCGCCTCTCTTCCAGTCCAGCTCTCTGCTGTGGCCCAGGAGTGCAGTGGAGGATGGCCCAAGTCCTTGGGCCCTGCACCCGCTTGGGAGACCAGGAGGAAGCACCTGGCTCCTGGCTTCGGATCAGCATGATGCGCAGCACACCGGCTGCGGCGACCATTGGAGGGTGAACCAATGGCAAAGGAGACCTTTCTCTCTGTCTCTCTCTCTCTCACTGTCCACTCTGCCTGTCCAAAAACAAAGAAAGAAAAAAGAAAAAAAAATCAACGTAATGACTAAAACGAATTATATTTATGTGGTAGTAGTGGGAGGTGGAAACACAAGAATTCATAGAGAAGTCAAACATCCACAGCCCTTTATCATGGTCATTTAGTAACCTTGACATAGCAAGAATGAGATTCATTTATAATGTTACTCCTCACATATTTATGGGATGAGAAGGGTGCCTTACTAAGGGAGGACTGCTAAACATAGCAAGTGGCAACTTTCATGCATTAGGGAGTGCTTGCAAATTAGGGTTGGTTCTACTTAATTTTTTGCAGCATTAACCATGTTGCTTCTTTGAATGGTGTTGTCATCTATCTCGCATGCACACACTGAGTTACTGAGCAGTGCTATGCAATGTGTCTCACACGCTCTGGCACTTCCATTTCATACTTCACAGTTTTAGTGTCACTTTGAGGTTTGAAATGTTTCGCAGTTATTTTCTATATGTGGGTGCCAAAAAAATCAGCCTATATTACTAAAAAGATACTGCAAGAATAGAAAGTGGTTATAGTCATATGGGAATTTTTGTCCTATTAACATTCAGAACATTATCAAGAATCAATTTACTTTTGATCAAAATCTGATTTATGTTTTACAGATGCATGGATGTGTACAATTGCTTTTCTCACCACATACAGTTCTTATAAAGTTAAATATAAACTTTTATTGATGTAGATAAGATTCAATAATTAGAAGGAAATTGGAAATACCATGTATCTTTTCTGGCCTTATAGCTTTCTCATTTATTTTAGCATATCAAATCCAAAAACCTCAATCTATTTAAACAAAAACAGAATGACTTAGGTCTACCACAAATATAAATGTATCAGGATTTGTATGATAAATACAAATACTTATAGTGCCCAACAAATACAAATAATGATAGGCATCTTTACTATCAATTTTTTGTAAATAATACCACAGCTCAAAACTTCCTGCTCTCTCCCTATGTATCTTACTGACAAACTGCCACTTTATAAACACACAGACACATACAGAGAGAGAGAGAGAGAAAGAGAACTTTAGCATTTGACCACCTGAATACTACCTGCATTTTTTAGCATATTATGTCCAGAAATCAACCAAAAACTTAAATAAACAAGTAAATAATGATAAACTTGTTAGGATCCATAAAATCAAGCTTTTAAAAATACTTATTTTGGCCGGCGCCGTGGCTCAATAGGCTTATCCTGTGCCTTGCAGCATGAGCACACTGGGTTCTAGTCCCGGTCAGGGTGCTGGACTCTGTCCCGGTTGCCCCTCTTCCAGGCCAGCTCTCTGCTTTGGCCTGGGAGTGCAGTGGAGGATGGCCCAAGTGCTTGGGCCCTGCATCTGCATGGGAGACCAAGAGAGGCACCTGGCTCCTGGCTTTGGATCAGCGCGGTGTGCTGGCCACGGTGGCCAATGGAAGGTGAACCAACGGTAAAGGAAGACCTTTCTCTCTATCTCTCTCTTTCACTGTCTAACTCTACCTGTCAAAAAAAAAAAAAAACATTTTATTTGGAAGTCAGAATTACAGTGAGAGCAGGAGAGACAGAGGACAGAGATCTTCCATCTTCTGGTTCACTACCCAATGACCCCAACAACCAGGGTTTTTCAGGCTGAAGCCAGGGGCCAGGAATTTCATCCAGGTATCCTACATGGGTACAGGGGCCCAAACATTTGGGCCATCTACTGCTTCTTTCCCAGGCCATTAACAGGGAGCTGAATCAGAAGTGGAACAGCTGGGACTCAACTTGCACCCATATGGGTAGCTGCTGCCGCAGGCTAGAGCTTTAACCCACTGTGCCACAGCGCCAGCCCCAAGAAAGATTTTCACACAGGCAAAATGTCTAGAACAAGCATCTGGCCCAAATCAGTTACTTAGAAAAGATTCATCTCTTTCCTCTCCTTGTCTTTCCATATTCACATGATGCCTCCTCAAGTCCAAATGCCTGGTTTATTTCAAACAGAAACAGAGTTATTGTTAAGCATGAGGACAAAAAGCAAAAAGAATAAGCAGATACAGATGGAAACTCACAGCGACATTCTTTAGTATGCTCTGAATAAAACTATAATTTAATATAACAATTTAATATCTGAAATTATTTTCATTTGACAGTTTAAAAGATCCCCCCCTCAAGAAAAGTGAATTTATGCTTAAAGTGTTGGAGAGTAAGAGAGTAACCTTCCCATCTGAGGGATATAGCTCTCAACAAAGGAAAAATGATTAATTATGCTAACATGTTGATAGTACCAGTAAAGTTTCAAAGGGCCTGCTCTAGTTTCAGACTCCAACAGAAATTTAGGATTACCCCCAGTTGTGTGTGTCGAGACAGGGCCAAAGTGACGTAAAACGGAAATAAAAAAACTGATCTAGACAAATACATGCATAGCTTTATGTTCTCAACTTAGTCTAATTTCTAACTGGACAAA
This sequence comes from Sylvilagus floridanus, assembly GCA_949820135.1. NCBI lineage: Eukaryota > Metazoa > Chordata > Mammalia > Lagomorpha > Leporidae > Sylvilagus > Sylvilagus floridanus. Next base: position 25,295,694 of record OX463238.1, on the reverse strand, counting down.
ACGAACTCTTTTGTATTTTTGCCATTTTCTCTTTAAATGCATGCACAATGAATGTTTAATAGCAACAGAGAAATCATGTAACATCCATATTGTTAAGGAAAAAAGAACATTCCTATTAAACCATCATGTTATACTACTAAAAACTGTTTAATTAAATTTGGCTACCTGTACTGGACATTCTGACTCTGGACTTATGGTTGCCTCAAAGTACTGACATTGTATCAAATCATTTCATGAAATTAAATCATTTTAAAAATATGTTCATGTAAAACTTAAAAGTAGCCATTCCCAGTAGGGTATTAAGGAATAAATGGGAGAGTGGAAGTGGAAAGTATTAATCACAAAATACATGGGAAGCTCCACAACTATCCTAACACCACAAAAGAATGTCTGGATGTATACGCCAAATCCTCTAACTGGGGTCTCTAAAGAGACAGACAGGGCCTTCAGTCAACTGTATTTTTTATTAAATTATAAACACTCTTTTAATTGTGTATCAAACTCTGTATCAGATTCTGCAGAGTTAACAAAAGCTGTGAAATATATATAATATGTGGCCTGAGTCATCAATCTGTGAATATCTTATACTAGATAAGAAATTTATTTAAATAACACTTAGAAAGCAATAATTCTGAATATTCACAGGAATGTCAAATAGAAAATGATTACTGTTAGAGGGAAAATTGAACTAAGGGACAACTCTTGAATAGCTGAGACAGTTTTTGGGGAAAATGTTAGACTGAAAGAGATTCCATAAGATGTTAACATTCTCTAAAACTCTCTCTCAGCAGCTCAATACTCACTCCACCCTATACTAAGAATGCCTTTTTCTTTTGTTAAATATTTATTTATTTGAAAGGCATAATGAGAGGTTATTTTTGGGGGGAGGTCTTCCATTTGCTGGTTCTCTCTTCAAATGCCAGCACCAGCCAGGAATCAGAACTCTATCTGGGTCCTCCAGGCAAATGGAAGAGATCCAAGTACTTGGGCCATCACTGCTGCTTCCCAGAGTGTGCAGTAGCAGGAAGCTGGATTGGAAGCAGGAGCAGGATTTGATTCCGGTGCTCTATTATGAGATGCAGGTGACCCAAGCAGTGGCTCAACACACTGCATTACAATGCCTAATCCAGAAAGTGTTCTTCTTGTGTAACAACAGGAGAGGTATATTAGGGGGGATTAAAAAAGATCATGGAACAATAGAATTATTAGATATGCACTTGCAATTAACTCTTTGAAGTCTTCTTGTATTTTCTAATGCATGGTCTTTGTGGAAAATGTGAAGAGAGCTAGAGTAGGAATCTCCAATTTTCTAATTTTTTTGCACACTATTTATACAGAAAAATTCTGAGCAGGTACCTCAATATACATAATTTGTGTATAAATTATATTCATATTATACTTTAGTAATATATCCTGAATATTATAAAATAAAAAATGTTAAAATCAGTAGACAAACAAAAAATATAAATAGAAACATTTTCCTACACAATCAGGTATCATTTACTCTACCCTTGGAATAAACCTTTATTATTATGATAACAGTGGATTAGATCAAGGACAGTCAGAGTCCAATCTAGCCCATCACTATTTTTTAAAGTTTTATTGATACAGAACCACAGCCACTTGTTCAACTCTGCCTGAGACAGCTTCCTCATTACCAAGGCACAGATGGGTAACTAAGAAAACATATGGCCCACAAAGTTAAAAATATTTGTTATCTGACACCTGACCAAAAAATTCTGCTGACCCTTACATTAGGACTGGTTTGGAGACAGCTGGAAGACTTCCACAGACACAGCAATAAGATTGAGCAAAGGAAATGGAAAGAAAGAAAAAAGCAGAAGTGATAAACTTACAAGGCATACCAAATTTTATGCTTTAACCTAACTCACTTAAGGGAGGTCCAGAGTGCTGCAAAACAATTTATGCATATATCTAGTAGAGTGTTTCCGGAACAGATTAGAATTTGAATCAGTAAAGAATATCTACCCTCTGGGGCTAATGCTGTGGTATAAGGCATAAAGCCACCACCTGCAGTGCTGGCATTCCTTATAGGTGCTGTTCAAGACTGTGTTGCTCTATTTCAAATCCAGCTCTCTGCTTGGCCTGGGAAAGCATTGGAGGATGGTCCAAGTGCTTGGGCCTCTGCACACATATGGGAGTCCCAGAAGAAACTCCTGGCTCCTGACTTCAGATCGGCCCAGCTCCAGCCATTGCAGCTATTTAGGGAATGAACCAGCAAATGGAAGATTCTCTCTCTCTCTCTCTCTCTCTCTCTCTCTCTCTCTCTGTGTGTGTGTCTCTCTGTCTCTCTGTCTCTGCCTCTCCTTAACTCTTCCTCTCAAGTAAATTAAGTAATTTTTAAAAAATCCTCACCAATTTGGGTGGACTTCATCCAATCCACTGACAGCCAAATAAACCAGCAGAATCAAAATATAGCAATAGTTGGGAACTCAAACAGTACAAAAAGGCAAAAGAGCAAATTCATTCATTCATTCATAATCATTCTTTCTCTTCTCATCTCTCTCTCCTGGAAAAGGAATACACATCTACCCTTGAATATCAGAGCTACTGCTTGTCCAGTCTTTTGATCCTGACTCTATAACTTACATGAGCACAGCCCATGCTCTCCACAATCCCAGAATCCTCAGTCTTTTGGATAGAGACTGATAGTCATACCAGTAACTCTCCTGTTCTCAGTCTTTCAGACTTGGATTTATTACCAGTTTCTCTGGTTCTCTAGCTATCCAGTGAATATGACAATACTTCTCAGCCTCCATAATTATATGAAGCAGTTTCTGGTTCTCTCTCTCTGTAGACCCCTAACTAATACAACAGGTATAGGAAAGAAATTTCCTATCTGGATTAAACTATTAGCATAAGACTAACAATAGCATCATCAGGTATGGAAAATTTTAATACCAGTAAAAAAACTATAAATCAAAAGGTCTAGGGATCTATGGTTGAGGTATTTTTTTAAAAACATGTTTCTTATAATACCCCTATCAGAGGCCAGACCTCCCTCTCTTCCAGCACAGTTTAGTTGGAAAATCTTTTATATCTATTTCAGGCACTTAACATAAACTACAAAATAGGTGCCAAGGAGACTTTTAAGGTATCAACAAATAAGAATTATGAGTTAACAGGAAAAATGAATAACATAATCCAATTCAGTATCTCATCATCACGAACACATATATACACACATTCTAGGATTGGATCCTTCACTAAAAATAATATCCTACTTGACATGACAAAGGATACAAAGATAATTGTTGTAATATGATTAAGGCTTTCAAGTCACCAACATTTTTTTTCTCAAGTTTTATTTTACTTAAAGTCAATGTCAAAGATTCTAGGATTTATTCTTTTGTATTAGTTTTTACTTTCCCAACTAAAAGAATGTAAGCAAACAAAAGTGTGTTTCATATTTTTGCATAATTCATGTTACTTGTTAATAATTACATTGGTTCCTAAGAAATTATATACAAAATATATTATTGCATGTCAAATCTGATTTTTCCATTGCTCTTCATTGTAAAATAGATTATTCTTCAAAAACAATTTCAAGAGGAAGTAGAAATAACAAAGAAATAGGATTATGCGAGTTTGGTTCCAGTCCCAGTTGATGTGACAAGCTGGTTTTGTGGACTAGCAAGTTGCTGAATCTCCTTTATTTCCCTGTGAGCACAGTGGTTGGTTTGAGCAGCTAATACCAATATTCCATTTGACTCAAAAAGTCTATGCGACAAAACCACATTCACGGACTTAGCAAATCTTCTACAACTACATTGTTCAGGTTGATGTTGCAAAATGGCATCAGGAAGACCAAACTCAGAGGCAGACATGGATCTACCAATTGTTTCAAATATTTATGTCATCTGTTGATCCTGGAAAAGTATTTGAGTTTGTAACTATGATTAAAGGAATGATAACTGTTATCAATTTGATAGCTAGATAGGTATTCTGTATGAGAAACAGACATCTACTGTTACTAAATAGAAATTAAAACCACATAATGTGAAGATGGTAAGCTTCTACCGGTACTCTTGGATTCTTCTCTCTCAGAACACATTGTAGTGTGGTGACAAGAACACTGGATTTTAAACAGGAAAAAAAAAACAGAGCTGTGGACATGGTTTTACACTAAAATGACCTGTGACCTTGAGTGGTTGTTCTCACTGGCTTTCTGGTCTTCTGCTTTCTTCCTTACAAAATTGAAAGTGAGGTGATTAGACTAAATTATGTTTAATGTATTTTTTATCTCTACAACTCTTGAATTTCATTGTTTTGACCCTATTTCCTAGACCTCTGTTAATGCTATAGACTGTGAGACATAAACAGGATTTCTCTAATCCAAAAGGAGAAAAAAAGTATAGGAACACAGTAAATTGACAGAATTAGAATGCAGCAAGAGATGGGCAAAAGAAGTGCTCATTTCCTGAAATATAGACAGCAATAAATAAAATAATAGAAAAGCTTGCACTAAAACACAGAGCCTACACTGGCCTGAAAATTTTTTCACAGTAATGGAAGATTTTCTAATGGTCATAGTGTTAGGCTATATTAAGAACACTTTGTTTTGGTACTTGTTGTGATCTTAACCTTTTTTTAAAGATTTATTTATTTATTTGAAAGGTATAACTATAGAGAGGAAGAGACAGACATTAGCTGGTTTACTTCCCAGATGGCTGCAAGATGAGTACTGGGCCAGGCCAAGGCCAAGAGCCACGAGATTCATCCAGCTCTCCCAGATGGGTGGAAGAGGCACCTGGGCCATCTTCTGCTGCTTTTCCGAGGCCATTGGCAGGGAACTGGACCAGAAGTGAAGTATTCCTGACTCGATCAGCACCCACATGGGATGCTAGCATTTCAGGCAGCACATTTACCTGCTATGCCACAATGCTGCCCCCAAACCAAGCTTCTTTAAAACTGCACTGAGCCTCTATTCCTTATTTGATAAGAGGTAATAATATTACTTTGAGACCACAGATATATGCACATCGAGTTCACTCATGTTACGAAAGACACAAAATTTTAACGATAATTTTCTTAAGTTCCTTAATGTTGGCAGAAGCTACCTACCATGGTCTCTGAGCATCCCTGACAATCCTACTGAGTATGCCAAGAATGCAAGCCTCTGGCTGGTTTTCTCGTTATACAGGACTTCTTTCAGTGTTGTGTTTGCAGCAAGCAACCCTGAGGAAGGAGACATCTCTCCCTGGGATAAAGGGCAAGTTTATCATAAAAGCAATAGCTTCCCCATGCTCATGTCTCTTGGCTGTAACACAAATACACTGTGTGTGCAGCACCTATCTAAGCACCTCCACATTCCTCTCAAGGGACTTGACACAAATGTGAACTTTAGTCTGCATGTTACAGTGAAAGTAATAAAGTCCTGACAAGCTCTGATTCTCTGTCTTCTGCCTGCATCTGTGAAACTGTGACTGTGCTTATAACTGAGGGGAAATCACAGACTCTGTCAAGATACTCAGTTAATAGAGACAAGCATTCGGAACAGTGGTTAGGACACCACATCTGATGCCTACATCCCATATATGCGTACTTGGATTTGAGCCCTGCCTCTGCTCCAGATTCCAGCTTCCTGCTATTGTGCACACTAGGCTTCAGCACGTGCTAGCTCAAGTACTTGAGTACCCACCACCCACATGGGAAATGTTTTAACTTTTATTTAATAAATACAAATTTCAAAAGTACAACTTTAGTATTATAGTGGTTTTTCCCACCATAACCTCCCTCCCACTCATAAACCATCCCATCTCCAACTCCCTCTCCCATCCCATTCTTCATTAAGATTCATTTTTAATTAGCTTTATATACTGAAGATCAACTTAGCTTATACTAAATAAGGATGTCAACAGATTGCACTCACACAGACACAAAAAGTATGCCAATAAGATATTTAACACAGAGCCAGACATAGTGGTCCTACCCCTATCACAATTAGAACTGTCAACATTGATGCAAAATAGCACGCTCTTTCAAACGTTAATGATAAATTTCCCAGGACAGGTTGACAATCACCTGCCAGCGGACAGACAACTCCAGACGTTATAAACCTTAGAAATAGACTATCCAAAACATGCTTTCCCTGCTAATCAACCTATTCCCATGGCACCGTGTGTGTTTATGGATGCCAACAAGTCACTGTTTGGAACAGTGATCAAATCCTCAACAGAAAAAGATAAGATCCATGTAGAACCCCATGGGGGATCAGTACAGTTGGGAGAAATAAGGGCAATAGTAAAGGTTCTACTCCTTAGCCAGGATGGGCCGGTAAATATATTTTTGGACAGCAAATACTCAGTAGAGGTAGCAAAGACGATCCCTTTTGCAGTCTTTAACCCGACCAATAAGCCAATCGACTGGATGTTCACAACACTTAAAGAGCTAACTGAGAACAGAAAACACCCATGGTATATCTCAAATGTAAGATCACATACTGGATTACCTGGCTTTATTAACCAAGGCAACAAAAATGTTGATCGTCTTATCTCCTGCAACACGGCTTCCATTGGACACCTCGAACAAGCCTGTATTCTACACCAAAAATTTCATATGTCAGCAAGCAACATAAAATTGCTTTTTCTGGAGCTAACAATGAGCCAATGTAAACACCTAGTGCACTCTTGCAAGAATTGTGCACCTCTCGCCCCTTTAGGCCCACTGCAACAAGCAGGAGTGAACCCGCGAGGCCTTGCTCCTAATAAGCTCTGGCAAGTAGACGTCACTCACATTAACTCCTTTGATAAACGTAAGTCTGTCCATGTGGTGGTAGATACTTATTCAAAGGCTGTATTTGCAACAGCCCAATCAGGAGAAAAGGCTAGTAATGCGATATAGGCGGTTAAATCAGCCATGCTGGTCCTTGGTGTTCCCTGGACCATAAAGACGGATAACAGGCCAGCATATACATCACAGGAATTTAATTCCTTCCTGAAATCCTGGAACATACAGTCTACCACAGGTATCCCATATAAACCACAGGGACAGATCATCATTAAAAGAACTCACAGGACAATTGAAGATCTCTTACAAAGATAGAAAGACAATTATATGCCCCCAGACCCACAGCTGGCTTTGACTGAGGTCCTTTTCATTGTCAATTTTAGATTCCCAAGGGATTAGCCCAGCTTATAAACACTGGGGATCCTTTCCATCCCAGACCCCAGACCCTATGGTTAGGTAGAAAGACTCCCCTGACAGGAGAATGGAAGGGACCACACCCTCTGCTAACCAAGGGTCAAGGATATGCTTGTGTCTTTCCAGAGAATTTGGGACAGCTCATTTGGGTACCAGCCAGAAACATCAAGCCTGCAACTGACAGCCAACCAGAACCAGTTGAAAAAGACTGAGAGTCCATCTTGTTAGCGGACACACCCGCCCTATTATACTACCCTGAGAAACTGCCCATAGCCACATCCATTACTGTTTTATATCCCACTAGCTCTGGTCAGCCCCTCCAATGGCCCACAGCCTGTGTGCAGTCATGCCATTCCTGATTAACATTGTTCCCCATTCCTACCTCCATCTGAGCAAGCACTCCTGTGGTCTCCCATTTTGAGCGCTGGTTAGTCAATGACGGGTAAGATCCGCTGGGGGACAATCTAAGACAGGCACAGCCGCGTAAAGAGACAACATGGAAACGAGGTCAACAACGGTATGGCAGCCGCACTGCAGCTCACTAGGCTAACCCTCCGCTTGTGGCGCTGGCACCCCGGGTTCTAGTCCCGGTTGAAGCGCTGGATTCTGTTCCGGTTGCTCCTCTTTCAGTCCAGCTCTCTGCTATGGCCCAGGAGTGCAGTGGAGGATGGCCCAAGTGCTTGGGCCTACACCCAAATGGGAGACCAAGAGGAAGCACCTGGCTCCTGGCTTCAGATCGGTGCAGCGTACCGGCCATAGAGGCCATTAGGGGAGTGAACCAATGGAAGGAAGATCTTTCTCTCTCTCTCTCTCTCTCTCTCTCTCTCTCTCTCTCTCACTGTCTAATTCTGCCTGTCAAAAAAAAAAAAAAACAATGGCATGGCCAAGAATCGGGCCTCCCATTGCTCAAAAATAAACGAAAAGGGGAAAATGTGGTGGAATGAGAAGGCCATGCCAAGACGGCAGCTGGCAACAGAAATTGCCTGGCAACAGACTGTGATTTGATGGTTTCAGAAACCACATGACAGCAGAGTCTGCCTGGCAACAGGCTGTGATTGGATGGCTTCAGAAACTGCCTGGCAATAGGGTGTGTTTGGTTAGGGCATAGACCACCCCTTGTCTGGGTTGGCTGCCTTGGCTATATAAGCTGCTGTAGCAACTGAAATACACGAGTCTGTAGGTTGCTTGCCTAAGGCCTGCTTTCACCCAACTCTTGGGGCCTGTGTGGTGACTCCACACCTCTTGCCCCCACCATGCTCCTCCTCCCAGAAACGAGTCCACAACAACAATAAAGTACTATTTGAATATCAGTTTTACTGTTAATTCGCATAGTACAGCACATTAAGGACAGAGATCCTACATGCAAAGTAAGTGCATAGTGACTCTTGTTGTTGATTTCACAATTGACACTCTTATTTATTATGTCAGTAATCACTTGAAGTTCTTGTCCATGAGCTGCCAAGGCTGTGGAGACCTCTTGAGTCACAAACTCTGTTATTATTTAGACAAAGCCATAATCAAAATGGAAGTTCTCTCCTCTCTTCAGAGAAAGGAACCTCCTTCTTTGATGGCCTATTCTTTCCACTGGGATCTCACTCACAGAGATCTTTCATTTAGGTAATTTTTTGTAACAGTGTCTTGGCTTTCCATGCTTAAAATACTCTCATGGGCTCTTTAGCCAGATCCAAATGCCTTAAGGGCTGATTCTGAGTTCAGAGTGCTATTTAGGGCATTTGCCATTCTATGAGTCTGCTGTGTATCCCACTTCCCATGTTGGGTTGTTCCCTCCTTTTTAATTCTATCAATTATTATTAGCAGACACCGGTCTTATTTACATGATTCCTTTGACACTTAATCCTTAAACTGATCACTTTAACTAGTAATATGGCATTAAGCTGGCAGGAACATAGGAGATTTTGATTGAGTTTACAGCTCCTAGCTTTAGCCTTACCCACTCCTAGTTGGGTTGTGATGGCATTTGAGGAATAGACCAGTAATTAGAAGATATCTCTCAGGCCGGCGCCGTGGCTCAACAGGCTAATCCTCTGCCTTGCGGCGCCGGCACACCGGGCTCTAGTCCCGGTCGGGGCGCCGGATGCTGTCCCGGTTGCCCCTCTTCCAGTCCAGCCCTCTACTGTGGCCCGGGAGTGCAGTGGAGGATGGCCCAGGTGCTTGGGCTTTGCACCCCATGGGGAGACCAGGAAAAGCACCTGGCTCCTGGCTCCTGCCATCGGACGAGCGCGGTGCGCCGGCCGCAGCGCGCCGTCAGCGGCGGTCATTGGAGGGTGAACCAACGGCAACGGAAGACCTTTCTCTCTGTATCTCTCTCTCTCACTGTCCACTCTGCCTGTCAAAAAAAAAAAAAAAGAAGATATCTCTCTCTTCTTCCCTCTCCCTCCTCCCTTCCTTCATTCCTTCCCTTCTTAAATAATATAAAATATATTTAATCAATGCATTATTGTTAGATGAATGCAAAATGGGGTATTTTATATTATTTCATTAGCTGTCTTGGTAGTATAAATCACAGCCCTGTATTTTAATCTAGAGCCAGAAAGATAATTTGTGTGATGTTTGTAGTCTTCCCTCTTCCTGGGCCTTACAAATTGTCACCTGTTAAATTATTCACTGTACTATCATTAATTTTCCATCCTGCCAACCACACCAAGTTACTGATGATATTACCTTATCCCTTTCTCTTTTTTTAAAGATTTATTTATTTATTTTAAAGGTGGAATTAGAGTAGGGTAAGGAGAAGCAGAGAAAGAGATGTCTTCCATCCACTGGTTCACTCCCCAAATGGCCACAATGGCCGGGGTTGGGTCAGACCAAAGTCGGGAGCTTCATCTGGATGTCGCATGTGGGTACAGGGCTCCAAGAACTCGGGCCATCTTCTGCTGCTTTCCAAGGTGCATTAGCAGGAAGCCGGATTGAAAGTGGAGGAGCCAATACCCAAACCAGAACTCATAATGGATGTGGGCACTGCAGTCAGCAGCTTGACACGTTGAGCCACAGCACCAGCCCCATCCCCTTTCTTCTTTACTCTCACAAAGTCAAAATTTTTCCCATATTGAAAGCCAAAATCTTACTGCCTCATGGCTAAGTTTCTTCTAAACGTGAGCTAAGCCCACATCTGCCACACTAATTATAATGCAAGTTATTCTATCACTATTGAGCACCAAAATCTAAAACATATTTTCTTTGTGAAAGCTTTCCAAGTTATTTTTCTATGCCTAAATTGCACTTGAAGATTTTACAGAAAACAGGTAGAGCTGAAAAGACCATAAAATTGTTTAGAATCCTAGACAGGAACGTAGGAGATTTAAGTGCCACCCTTATTATATTTTATTAGAATGTAAACATAATGGCAGGTGCTTTGAAAAAAAGACAAGTATACCAATAAAAATCTTACATGCTGAACACCAGGAAAGCAATAACACTTCTATTATAAACTATTTTATGAGATAATTGCCATCTGAGAAATAGGGATAGGGATATTATCACTAACAGAAAGAACTTAAGGAAATGCAAATTCCTGATTAGGATCATTTTCAAGGGAGATAAACAGCTATTTGTACATGATTATTTCTTTGATTTCTCACCAACGCTTAGCTTCCCTCACATTTCATACCATTATTTGTTTTAGGTAAACTATATCAAACACTTTGATATACTTTCTCATCTTGCATTAGGAGTCATATTTTTCCCATGCCTAAACCAAGTCTACATGAAAGGACAAAAAATGCTTGCCAAATCATGGTATGTTGTTTGTCCTCAAATGGATTTGGCATTCCTTTTGTTATTTATCTACACAGACTTGCCAATGGCATTAACAACCAGAAAGAACAAGAATCTGACTCATCTGCAGCCAATCACAAAACTGCAGGCTGTAAAACTGACCTATTTTGTGACTTGTCATAGAATCCAAAACCAAGGTGAAACAGAAGATGGAGCTTGGCTTCATTCTTAATTAATATATTGCTGCTGAAAAATCCTATTTCCCAGTATATTTCGTGCCAAAAAACTTGTCACAGTTGTTCCCTAGCAGTGTATTAAATAGTTAGGCTTTTATTAACTCCTTAAAGCCACAAGAAACACAAAACTCTAAAACTACATTATATACCTGAGCACCAACGTAGCTTATACATGGTGAAATAAAACTGGAACATTATCTTTCAGACACACATAAGGTAAATTTATTATACTTAGCTTTAGATTCTGTACTAATTATAACGTTTATATAAAATCTGTTGGCCGAAGGGGAGTAGAGGAAGATAGTACATGGAACCCATTTAAGTTTCCAACAAAACTGTCTTTTTACAGAAGCACTAAGTATCTGCTTTACACAGATATAAGACTATCAGCATTCCTGTATCAGCTTATAAGCTTTCATTAATCCTTCAACATCATCAACAATGTGTCTAGTATTTTATAATTTGCACTGCGTTTCCACACACCTCACAGCAATTATTTTTATCATCACCATTTGACAAAATAGGAACCAGAGGCTCTAATATATAAAATAACTTGGCCTAAATCATGGAGCAAGAAAGCCAGATCTTAATATTTGATCTTTAGTTGCTAAATTTCAGATTCTTTCCAAGCAAAAAGCAAAACCTTTAGATGTATTAAGAGCAGCACATTTAATCAAATTTCCCTTATCACCCATGAACATGATTGTCTGTTCAATCAACCTGGACCATGTTCACCATGTGGATGGACAACTGCAAGGTCGTCTTCTTAATCATCCTCTAACCACAGCCACAAAAGATATTCCTTTAAGCATTGCAAGAATTTTCTTCTGCAAGGAATATTTACTTCAGAGTTATAAATATAGGGATAAGAAAAATGTGAAATTCACTCCAGATTCAAGATAATAAAACTTGGTGGCCAAGAACAAAAAAGAAGACAACCTTTCATAATTGAAAACCAGCACTTTCAGGGTAACACTTCTATTCAAGGGAAAGAATGATCCAAATATAATGATATGGATGATTAAAATCCCTGGAAGAAATAAATGACTAGCAAAATTATATACACATTTCATTTTACTATTGATGTCATAAAATTCTAAATGTAATTATGCCTATAAGTAAATAAAATCAGTTAAAGAGGCATAACTGAACTAATTGGGGTTCCAATTAGTTACAGTAATTTTAATTTTTTTTCTTAAACAAGGCAAAACCACTGTATACAAATTAAAATGATGCCTCACTTAAAGCCAGGCAAAGAAAAGCCCTGGACAGAATAAATTCAAGGCCTTGCACTGGATCCTAGAATTCTAAACTTATAATATCTTCACTGAGTTCTAGATACTTACAAAGCAATGTTATCCAATAACACTGGAACACCAAAACCCATTTTATGACCACTTTGGGCAATTCATTATCTTTGGTCCAGCAAACTATCATGCTCTTACTTCTTTGACAGAAATAGTCAATCTCCATATTCTTACTGCTCCTCTGACACAAGGAAACCATCTGTGCTCCCTTTAATAAATGAGGTATTGTGAAAAGGGACTCTCCAGGGAGATGTATGAAAAGTCACCATTTTCACAATAAAAAATTTTAAAAAATGCTCATTCCAAAGCTAGTGTTCTAACCATGGAAATATCTGAATAACATTAGCTGTTATTTTCATTCTTACTAGTGAAACTGTATTCACTTCCTGGGATTTCTCAACTCTCCAACCCATAACACAGTATCTCCCTCAGATGTCATCTCTTTTCTGTTGAATTTTCTGAAACGTATCAGTTCTTTGTGGCTATGATCGGACAGGAAAGAAGCTGTAGCAGTAGTCAAATATATCATTACTGACCAGACTAGCAACCAGTACTGAATTACCAAACTGTAACCATTCCCTAGTATTCTTTCTTTTCATCCACAGAATGCCCCTGTGAGGATTCAATGAAAATAACCATGCCATGTGGAAACATCTTTGGAAGAATCAGGAACACATTCAATAACTATAGGATATAACTTACCACAGAGTTGTTTTCATTATCATCTAAGAATAATGTTGGGCATTTGAATTGCCATCATTCTTTTAAAAGCTCATTAATTCTTTATAAAAGTAAAATAGCTTCCATGGCAGCAAGTATTATACCAGTTTTATGAGGCAAACAGATGCAGAGAAGAAAAGCAACTTGCTTGAGGTTAAATAATAATTTAGGAAAATATTAAGTGTCCCTTTCAAATTCTCAAAGCAGTTGGGAGATTGTCATTGCTCCAAGTACCCTGAATTACCCTTAATCCTGGTGAGAAAGAGGATGTAGCGCTCTGCACAAGTTGAAAGAAAGGAAGCTTTCGATTCATAAAAACCTTACTGGTGCCATTTCCCAGCAGTGACAGCTTGGGCATGTCTCCCTCTGAGCCTGAGTTTTCTCATCTGGAAGAGGCAAATAATAATATCTTACATGAAGGGGATAATGTATGGCTTGCTATGGTGCCTAATATGCAGTAGATGACCAGTATATGCTAACTACATATTAACTGCTCTGTCCTGTTCAGTATTAATTGGCTTCTAGTAAACCAATGGAGGCATTTCAAAGCCAAAAATCAGCTTGTAGAGACAACAATATATTTTTACTCACTCACAAGTTAAAATTTAAAAGTGAAGGTTATTAATTTATAGAGCTATGACCAGATAGTAATGTTTATTTTTAAATGGAGCTTCCAGACCACACTGAGTGGTGGAAGATACTCAGAAACCAAAATCTCTGATAGAAACTACTGTTGATTCAATCACATAAAAATATACAAGCCCATTAAACATGTGATAATATGTTGTGGGTCTTCATGTTATCTCCACAATGACGACATGAAATGCTTTTTGGACCCATCTTCATTTAGAGTACACACCAGGCTTCTGGAACAATTTTCAAAAGTAACAAAATAATGCTGGGGCCAGCATTGTGGTGTAGTGGGTAAAGCCACCACCTGTGAAGCCAGCAACCAGCATGGGCACCAGTTTGTGTCCTAGTTGTTCCATTTCTAAATCAGCTCTCTGTTCATCGCCTGTGGAAAGCAGTGGAAGATGGCCCAAGTGTTTGGGCCCCTGCCACCCATGTGGGAGACTCGGAAGAAGCTCCTGGCTTCAGTCTTGTCCAGTTCTGGTCATTGTAGCCATCTGGGAAATGAACCAGAAGTTGAAGATAGATAAATCGATCTACATGTGTGTGTGTGTGTTTGTAACTCTGACTTTCAAATAAATAAATAAATCTTTAAAGAAAAACAAACTGTCTCTAAAATAATGTTTTGATTCCTAAGTGCAATGGGATCCAAACCAGAAGGATTGGGTAGTGGGTTTGGTCCCCTGATTCACAGGCTGCTGCAAAGTAGTGCCAACTCACAAAAAAAAATGATGAATGTCTCCCATTCCACACTTAAGGCACTAAAAGACCCTAGCCTCCAAGTTTCCCAGTGTTGGTAGGGAATGCCAGGACACACATGCTATGATAGAATCATTTTGGAAGCATCCATGCAGGTCAGAGGAAAGAATAACTACTACCTTGGGCATTGTATAGCTCAGGTAGAAGCTGTTTTACACTGGGCAGTGATTAAGATAGATCTCTTTTATTCTGTCATACTTCTGTGTTCATTGCACGTGCCTGCGCGCGCGCGCGCGCACACACACACACACACACACACACTAGGTAATCAGGAATCAGTACACTATAACAGAAGTATATCCTCAATGGAACATGGAACAGTTTGAAAACCCACCTTCCCTACTTAAATCTGTTTAGCAATGCACATAAATGCTCATATTCCCTTCATTCCATTATTCAACAATAATTTCTAGAAGTTTGGGTTCTCAGTGGACCCACCAGTCTACTATTTAGGCACTGGGAATCTAATGTTGGGAGGTGGTTGGGGAAGAAAAGGTCCTGGGGAATGAGCCCTCAACCTGTGAGCTCTAATGCTACCTAGACGGTAGTGTCAGAGTTCAAAGAGTGGACACCCAGCTGGTGTCTACCAGCTAATTCCTAAGTGAGGAGAAATAATCCTCTATTTTCATGACCATAGGTCACAGAAATATTCTATCTTGGAGACAGTAGAAAATAGCAGAAATAGACTTTGATTTTTCCCCTGTATCTCAGAACACTGCTTCAAAATTAATTAAAAAAAAAGTCAGTGAATTTAGTTTCTCTTTCATTTATGTAAACATATATCAATCTCAGCACATTATCCCAGAAAGACAATTAACACCTTAAAAAGTTCAGTTTCAAATGTTTAAAATTAACTTTGGCTGATTTACTAATTAGTAGTTAATGATCAGATTTGTGCTGCAAAATGTTAAAGTAACACAAATGTTAATGGGTGGGGCTGACCAACTTCCACACTGTAGGGAATAAGTAATTACAGGTCTGTTGATTATGTATAAATCACTTAGAGGAAGGAACTGCTCTGTGGTGAACACTTTTTAATGTCCAAAAGTGCCTAACATTGCTAGAAGGAAATTTATGTGTCATTCGATAAAAGATTTAATTACCTTAATAACAGGTTTACAGCTGTTCCTTTCCAAACCCTCCAAAAGGTATGTAAACCTCAGACTTCAGGTAAATCCTCAGGGCTTTCACGTAGTTAGTAGCACAGTTGCCTCTAACAACAAGAATTTATATAGCTGGGGAGCACATCTGTATTTATGCACCTTCTCTAATTTCATAGACACAGAGAGAAAGAGGCTATGGCTAGGCAGAAAAGTTCGTGGCTTTGGTTAGTGAAAGCAACAGACCTTCCTACTTAACAATGGGAGGGTTTGTGCAGTTCTAGGAGATGAAAGATAAGCCATGAAGCCACTTATCCGGAGTCATACTCTATCATCCACTTTCTCCTTAATAAATCAAACTTTCCAATATGCTTGCTCAGTTTCTGTGTCTGTCTTCTCAAATCAACTGGCTATAAACCCAGAAGGGAAAAGATAATGTTACTGATTATAACCCTGATCCCTACCCCTTCCCCAAACTCCTGAAATATTGATATTTTTTAAACAAAAGAAGAAAAGTAATTTCTGTTAAACTGGAAAGTTCCACAAGGGTCGGAATCCATGGTAGATGAAATGTAGTTCAGATAGGAATCTAATGAGCTGCTAAATAAGTATACAAAATAGGAAATGAAAGTTGAAACAATTAGCCTGTTGATCGTACTTCTGCACACATTCTGATGAGAAAAAAAATATTTTAGAAAAGTTTTTTTCTAGCATTGAAAATTATTTTTGGGAGTTTACTATAATATTTCAATGCCCATTATATCAAATCATCAGAAACTTGATCATTCAAACTAATAGAAACTTATTAGCTCATAGTTCTAGAGAACAGAAAGATAAAATTAAGGTACTGGAAACACTGCCCTGCTTCTGAGGCTCTATGGGGGAAATCCAGTCTTTGCCTCTCCAGCTTCTGGTGGCTGCCAGAAATCCTTATCTATAGCCACGTCACACCAATCTTCCTCCACGTCAGTCATTTGCATTTTCCTCTTCCACCTGTCTGTAACCCCCTTTTGCTTCTTTATATAAGGACATTTGTGATGACAGTTTGGGCCAACTTGTATAATCCAGGATAATGTATCCACTCCAACACTCTTGATCTAATGGCATCTGCAAAGACTCTCTTTTTCCCAGAGAAAGTAATATTTCCAAGTCCTAGGAGTCAAATTCTGATATCTATGGGTGGCCATGATTCAGCCTAATACAGATATCTTAAATGACATTTTTCCTAAAATGACTCAATGAAAAAAGGTGTTTCGGGGCTGGCGCCGTGGCTCACTTGGTTAATCCTCCGCCTGCGGTGCCAGCATCCCATATGGGCACCGGGTTCCAGTCCCAGTTGTTCCTCTTTCAGTCCAGCTCTCTGCTTGGGCCCAGCAGGGCAGTGGAGGATGGCCCAAGTGCTTGGGCCCCTGCACCCACATGAAAGACCTGTAGGAAGCACCTGGCTCCTGGCTTCGGATCAGCACAGCACTGGCCATGGCGGCCATTTGGGGAGTGAACCAATGGAAGAAAGACCTTTCTCTCTGTCTCTCTCTCACTATCTATAACTTTACCTGTCAAATAAAAAATAAATAAAGAAAGAAAGAAAGATGTTTCTATCAGAACTCCAGTGACAACAGAAAACCTAATTAGCTCAATCAAACTGAAGGATCCAGGAAGTCATAAATCTGAGATTCAGGCAGGAGTTGCACTCCATATTCTGAACCACTGCCTTCCCGAAAGGCAGGATCTTCACTGGTTCTCATGAACAAGGAAGTTCAGGCAAAGTTTATCTTCAAAGGCTTAAACAATGTCATCAGGATTCTATGACTTGATTTTTCTCCCTCATTCAGCTCCTTCTTCCATGTTTACTTTATCATAGGATTCCACATTGTTTCCTGGGACCCCCATGCTCACTTCATCCTTTCTTGTTTGAAGCAAATCACTGTAGCCAACAGAATAAATTAATCTCATAAGTCATGCTTGAAACATATGCCTGGAGTTACAAGGTGGGGTAACAGCCCTACTAAAATGGCGTGGACTCAGAATGGAGTAGTGTTTCCCCAAACTCAGATTAAAACATACAGAGAAACCGAAAACAACACATGCACATTGAAGATTTTCACTATAAGCAAGAAAACATTGGTAAGGTGCTAGTGTTCTCACTTTATATCCTCAGAAGAGTTGGTATTATTTGCTCATATCTAAAGCTCATGGGAGGACCCTGGCTCACTCTGCAACATTTGACTGTACCTCTTGACTCTGCCTGCCTGCATTCTTCACCAAGGGCAAAACATGGAACAACGTGCTTCATGTGAAAACCTCTGCAAGTTACTACTCTATCCAAATATTTCTATTATTCACTAAGTTATCCTCTGGGCTAACAAGATCAGAGTCAGCATAAGGAAGGTGGTAAAAAGAATACCTCTCAATTGTTTGTAAATTTCATATTTAAAATAAAAAAGTTGATGATCTTTGTGGTTACTTCAATGTCAGAAAGCATGCAACTGTGAAGCAATGACCCTCCTGTCTTACTTGAAGTCTCTACCCTCTATCTTTCTATTTCATAGGTTACAAAAAGAGAAAAAAATATAATGAAGCATTGTGTACAAAACACTGAACTTGATTAAAGTTTGTGAGATTAGAAAGAAACACATGTCCTTTGTGTGTAGTATATGTACTCTCCAGTCAGGCTGCACTGGTTAATTCGGTTGTATTTTCTTCCACTCAGATATGTAATTCATTTGTTAATTTTCAGAATTTTGTTTAGGTTGTTTCTATAAGAGCATGAACAAGCAAAAGAAAATTCCTGACTAGAACTGATAAGAAACATAGCAATCTAAACCAGAAAGAAAGTAAGAAAAGCAGAAGCAGTTGCAAAATTCTCTGCATGATATTCTATTAAGAGTTTATCCCAAAGGTATTCCCTCATTTGGAAATTCTTCAATAAGAGTCTGCTTTTATGTGTGGAGAGAGATTAGCATATTTCAAGTTCCAAAACTTCAAAATCCAATTATTTTGTGATACCCAATACAATATACTTCCCTATTTCATGGGAAAAAAATATCTAGTTTCTATTTTTCTTACATAATTTGCTTTGGAGCCTAGACTTAAATTCTTCTAAATAATTTTGTAGAAATGAGTAAAAAGGAGTTTTAACATGTTTGTTACTATCATAGGTTTACTTGAAATTATTAAAATATAGAATATTTTATAAACATTGGTGATAAAACTTTGTTAGTAGGCTGTCACCACTGTGGGCAAGGAAATAAACATAGCAAAGGGGCATTTTTCCTGATAGTTTTCTGCAATGTTTTTTAGCAAAAATAGACATTATTAAAAATTACTAAAATTCATTATGCCTTCATTTTATAAATAAGGAGAAATATTTGTGATGTGAAAACCAAAGAACACATACTCTCAACTCAAACACACATTCATATACATCCAGGCATTCTTTGCAGTCACATACCCACACACAGTTTTACATACTCACACTCATACATACTTATATCATTCACATACACATATACACACTCAAACACAATCACATACAGTCACATGTCAACATACATACACAGTCATAAACATTCACACGTACACACTCAAGTACACATACTTGTACACATTTTCAGTCTGATAAAGAATTCAATATCAACCTTAAAAATATATGCTGGATGGATATAATGAAAGCTCACAGAGTTTAATTGAATCCTATTTTAAAATTTAAATATCTCAAAATCAAACCTAGATATCCTTCATACCAAAGGATTCAATGCACAGATGAATAATAAATATTATATGGTAACTATAAGTTAATGTTTTATGTATATTACATAAACTGATTTTTATATAATTTCAATAATTTTAATAACCTATTAATTCAAATTACTAATAATTTTAATAATACAGATTCATAGACTGTTGGCTGAATAGTAACAGAAGGTAGCTAAGCAGGTACTGTAGAAATTCCATACAAAGAGAATAGAATTTCCTGTTTTTCCTCATTTCTCTTTATTAACTGTGGGCATGTTATATTAGCAAGCACAAAGAACAAAACTACTAAAGATATTTGATATTGTAATTTTTATAGTATGCTTTTAAAATTGATATGCTTGGATATCAAGGAATGTTTGCCCTGTTCTCACGTAAGATACTCAGTTTATGGAAGAAAATAACAGCTGAATTCATCAGTGCAGCCTGACTGGAGAGTACACATATGACACACAAAGGACATACGTTTCTTTCTAATCTCACAAACTTTAATCAAGTTCTTGAATTAATGCCACTGATATCTTAGATCATGCTTCTATTCACCCTGAAGTGGATATTGGGAATATGTTTAAAAAATAGTCACAAGTACAGACTTAATATATGCTTTCTGAGATAAGAACTTTGAGAAACAAATTGCAATTTTAATTCAAATATAAACTCTATGATCAGTACTTCACATCTGTCTGATGGGGCACAGGCAAAAGTTCCTAGTAAACTGCCTCTGAGCCCCACAGAGCCTATCATGGGATTTTTCAGAAGGATTGCTGGTCCCTAGCTCTCCTGATAAAGTATTAAGTCCCTTTCACATCACCACCTCCAACATCGTCAGCCTCATGATTAGAAAATGCTGAAGAGAACAACTCCTCAAGAGACCATCACTAAGCAGATGGCCCATCTTCTCTATGAACCAGTAGTACAACTCTTCTTCCCCTTTAGCTCAGTCTCCAAAGATTTGCACTGTTTCATCCTCCCTTGACCTACACCCCAAACTCATCACCATGCCTAAGAAACCAAGGTTTTACATCAGCCAAATTGATCATCTCACTACCTTCTCAATGGGTTCCTCTTGTCTTCTTGTTCTAACCGCTATGTTCCTAAGCAAACAGCTTTTTCAGTAAATCCCTCAAGGGGAAACTATTCTTTTCTTCCCCCCTTCACAGACTCTAGGGATTTAGGCAAAGTGAGTTTCTTCCTTGATCCCCACTGACACTTCCTATTTGTCTTAGTTCTGAAAAAAAAAAAAAAAAAACAACAACAGGATTTCACGTTTCACAGGAATCCATATTTTCAGATCACATTCTCTTAGATTATGATTATTTCACCTTGCTCCTTGCTGCTCAAAACTCCAATACTTCAGTCCTATTCCACCCTCAAATGAGGATCTTACTTCGTTTTTTTATTTTTTATTTTTTATTTTGTTAACAGGCAGAGTTAGATAGTGAGAGATAGAGAGACAGAGCAAAAGATCTTCCTTTTTCTGGTGGTTCACTCCCCAAGTAGCCACTACGTCCGGCGTGTTGTGGCAGGCGTGCTAGGCCGATCTGAAGCCAGGAACCAGGTGCTTCCCTCTGGTCTCCCATGCAGGTTCAGGGCCCAAGGACCTGGGCCATCCTCCACTGCACTCTCAGGACACAGCAGAGAGCTAGACTGGAAGAGGAGGAACCAGGACAGAATCCGGCGCCCCAATCAGAACTAGAACCCGAGGTGCCAGCGCCGCAGGTGGAGCATTAGCATAGTGAGCAGCTGCACCAGCCAGATTTTACTTCTTTTTTTTTTTTTTTTTTTGACAGGCAGAGTGGACAGTGAGAGAGAGAGACAGAGAGAAAGGTCTTCCTTTGCTGTTGGTTCACCCTCCAATGGCTGCCGCGGACAGCGCACTGCGGCCGGCGCACCGCGCTCATCCGATGGCAGGAGCCATGTGCTAGGTGCTTATTCTGGTCTCCCATGGGGTGCAGGGCCCAAGCACTTGGGCCATCCTCCACTGCACTCCTGAGCCACAGCAGAGGGCTGGCCTGGAAGAGGGGCAACCGGGACAGAATCCGGTGCCCCGACCGGGACTAGAACCCGGTGTGCCAGCGCCGCAAGGCGGAGGATTAGCCTGCAGATTTTACTTCTAATACCATCAAAAAAATAAAAGCAATCCCATTACTTAAATCTACCAATCTCCCTGCATCTATCTCTTGGCCCTGCCTTCCTCCTAACTCAACAGATGAGCTGTCCTTGCTCCTGTATAAAGCACTGTTCCATTTTGATTGAAATATACTCCAACCTTCTCATTTCCCTCCTTGTTGTTCATTCTCTACTTCCTTTGCTGGATACTCCTTATCGTGTCCTCTAAATGTTGGGATCAGTCCTTGCATTTTTTTCTACCTAAATTTACTAGGTGATCTTATCTAAGTCAATGATTTTAAGTAATATCTAAACTTTGCTGTCCAACACAGAAGCCACTCACTAAAGGTAGCTATTGAAACTTTGACACATGGGCAGTCCAAACTGAATACTTGATGTCTTAGTCCATTTTGACATGAAAAAAGATTTTAAAGAGGCATGAGAAATGTGTTTTCCTTTTATTCTTGTTCCCTGATAGAACATACTCTTGCTCTTTCCAAAGGAAACAACCTGACAGTCCACTCAGCACTGCATACAGCTCCACATACCAGAACTCTGGTTGGTTTATAGACTTCATAATGTTCAGATATGGTTCCCTTTGATCCAGTAAAATGAGAACCAAATATTATCTCTAACCTTCCCCCCAAGGCACATAAGAACACACAGTAGCAGGACAAGGTATAAGACAACCTCAACAAAAACTCTATTAGTCAAAGGGAATAAAAGAGGATATAAGCAACCACTAGTTTAAAAATTTTCAGATTTCTTCTGGGGAATCACTTTAACGGATCCCTAACCTAGAGGTGAGGAAGTTCTTTAAATAGACAATGATTCTGTTTTGGTAGGCATACCTCTTCATGGTTTTGGGTTTGGTTGATTGGCTGGTTGGTTGGTTTTGGCTTTCTTTTGTTTTTAGCGACCCTAGATCCATGCTCTGGAAATTTGTTTATTTACTTCTCAGCCTCATCTTCCTCTTATCTTTCTGGAGGCTTATATAGCTTAGGTAGTATGCTTCCTGATAAAGTCAGATTATTATACTTTTGGAACATTCAGTTGAGTCAAGGTTCACGATTTCTCTGGCAGTAGAATTGTCTTAACAAAATGGAAGGATTTTTTCAGTCTATTTGCTTCCCATCAATTCTTTTTTTTTTTTTTTTTTTTTTTTGGCTAGGCAGTGTTAGACAGTGAGAGAGAGAGAGACAGAGAAAGAATTATAGACAGTGAGAGAGAGACAGAGAGAAAGGTCTTCCTTCCATTGGTTCACCCCCCAAATGGCCGCTACGGCCAGCGCTGCACCAATCCGAAGCCAGGAGCCAGGTACTTCCTCCCGGTCTCCCATGCGAGTGCAGGGACCCAAGCACTTGGGCCATCCTCCACTGCATTCCCAGGCCACAGCACAGAGCTGGACTGGAAGAGGAGCAACCAGGACAGAATCCAGCACCCTAACCAGGACTAGAACCTGCAGGGGGAGGATTAGCCTAGTGAGCCATCACATCGGCCCCCCCATCAACTCTTTGTTCTAATAACCACCAAGTATTTTGTTTATATACAGCTTCAAACTCTCCCTTTTTTGTTTTGTTCCCTTACCCTTTGTCTTACTTTACCAATGGTGACAGCCTTGACATTTTCTGAAATTGTGAGCTAGGTTGTGAAAGACATATCTTTAATATATTTTTTGCTGCAATGTTATGTTAGTGGTTATTTGCTCAAATCCAAGATCATAAATACCTAGTATACATAATCATTCCTCATTGAAAACTAGACACTATTTTCCTTAATTTCTTTCTTTTGTTATTATAACTTCCCAAAGACTGCCAGAAACCACCAACACATTTTAATAATACTGTTTCCCAACTTCTATACCTAAAGCTACAAACCTCAGTAGGTATATGGTCTACATTGTACCTTACTGCAGATGATAGTTTTATCATTACATAAACACATCTCCAATCTTCTAAACTGCTCTCTGTGCTTCCCATGCTGCCATTTAGAGCTAAGCCAATGCCCCAGCTCTTCCCAGTGTTCCATGTGCTACTTTACTGTTAAGAAATTCTAGAGAACTGTACTTATTTAATATCTGTAAAATCTTTTTGTTCAGTTCTATCCCTGATGCCACAGCCTTAATTTAAGTCATCCCTTCTCACATGAATTATTATCTCTTTATGGGTCTCCGTGCTTCTAAAACATCACATTCCACCTCTGCTACTAGTAAACATTCTGAAATGCAAATGTGAACACTGCACCTTCCCTTTAAATATCTTGGATGGTTTCCATTTTAGGTTAAAATTCAATATTCCTCAGACTACATTTTTTCATCTCTAATCACTCCCTAATCCTCATCATCTAGTCATTTAGTTGCCTCAAATACACTACAATCACTTTCTCAGATATCCATCAGGTATATACTGGCCATATTACTAGGTAAGATTTTCCTTCTTTCTAACACTTACTCATCCTTCAATATTTACCAAGTACTTTAAATTTTCTGTGAATCCATCCCTGACACCTGAATCTGAATTAGGATTTTTATTAATTTTAAAAAGATATAACATGCATGGCCAGCAATGTGTTATACTGGGCTAAACCTCCGCCTGTGGCACTGACATTTCAGATCCTGGCTGCTTCTCTTCTGATCTAGCTCTCTGCTACTGGCCTTGGAAAGGAGTAGAAGATGGCCCAAGTCTTTGGGCCTTTGAACCACGTGCTAGACCTGAAAGAGGCTCCTGGCTCTTGGCTTCAGATTAGCCCAGATCTGGCCGTTATGGCCATTTGGGGAGTGCACCAGCAGATGGAAGACCTTTCTCTCTGTCTGTAACTCTTACTCTCAAAAAACAAATAAAATCTTTAACCAAAAAAAGGTATAACTTCCTTCCATTATGGTATCAGTCATGTGATTTTTATAATTGTATATTTACCTTCTTATCCCACAGTGTAACAGATACAAATTAGATGCATCAAAACTGAAACCCCTGCGCACAAGTAGCTTTCATTTTATCTCTTTATACCTCAAAAATAAATGAGCATTGGTTGAAAAAAGGCATGAACCTCACCATTTCAGTATGATGATAACCACACATATCTATCTTTAGTCTTTGCCTACCTCCCTTTTAAATGCCAGATCTCCTTTTCCAACTGCCTAATGGTTATCTCCATAAGCATGCCTACTGGCTACATCTAAAACTCAGTTCCATATCTTCCTGAGCCCCTTTTTCTATCTGCCCCAAATCTGCTTCTCATTCTATTATGGATCAAATGTTTGTGTCCCTCCAAAATTTATGTTGCAACCTAAGACTCAATGTAACAATATTAAGAGGCAGAGTCTTTGGGAAATGATTAAGTCAGGAGGGCAAAATCTTCACAAATGAGATTAATGTCTTTACCAAGGAGACCCGAGAGAGCTGCCTGGCTCTTTTTTCCTTCCTTCGTTGTGCCATGTGAAGACACAGTGACCATACCTTCTTCAGAAGCAGAGAGCAGGGCCTCACCAGAAACCAAACACCATGGTTACTTGCCTTTAGAATTCTAGCCTCCATAACTATGAACAAAAATTTATGTTGCTTTTGTCATATCCAATCTCAGAGATTTTGTTATAGTAAGAACAGACCACGACATCTGAATTCTCATCTCAATTTCATGTGTTCTGTCCAGTTTCTAAGACTAGAAACCTCAATAACTTTTTCAACATCTGCATTTTCATTACATAATCATATGACTTTCAAAAATCTGTTAATTCCTGTTGAAGTGAAATAGACACTATGAGAAACAGTGACTTGATCAGCTCTTGTCCTGACTGTCATGAACAACTTAATACTTTATCCCTCTTAGTATTTTTTTGTTGTTGTTCTACTTAATACTATTGGTTGAACTCTTTAATTAACACACAATTATTCTTAGGTGTTTAAATTTAACTGGAAAGTGATCTCTGTTAAATATAAGAGTGAGAATAAGAGAGGGAGGAGATGTACAATTTGGGACATGCTCAATCAGACTTGCCTCAAATGGTAGAGTTAGAAACGTGCCTGGGGATTCCAATTCAGTCCCATCAAAGTGGCATGTATCAATGCCATCTCACTAGTCAAAGTGATCAGTTAAAGTTCACAATTGATCATAATGAAAGGATTAAGAGTCAAAGGAATCACATAAACAAAACTAATGTCTGCTATATTATCTGAAAGAATTAAAAAGGAGCGAATATGGGAAGCGGGATACACAGCAGACTCATAGAATGGCAGATGTCCTAAACAGCACTCTGGCCTCAAAATCAGCCCTTAAAGCATTCGGATCTGGCTGAAAAGCCCATGAGAGTATTTTAGGCATGGAAAGCCAAGATACTCTGGCAAAAAAAAAAATCCCTAAATGAAAGATCTCTGAGAGTGAGAGCCCAGTAGAAAGAACGGGCCACCAAAGAAGAAGGTACCTTTCTCTGAAGGGAGGAGAGAACTTCCACTTTGACTATGAACTTGTCTAAATAAGATTGAAGTCTGCAAACTCAAAAGGCTTCCATAGCCTTGGCAACTCATGACTAGAGCCTAAGGAGATTACTGACGCCATAAAAAAAAAGTGTGAATTGTTAAGTCAACAACAGGAGTCACTGTGAATTTACTCCCCACGTGGGATCTCTGTCCTTAATGTGTTGTCCAATGTGAAGTAATGCTATACCTAGTACTGAAACAGTACGTTACACTTTGTGTTTCTGTGTGGGTGCAAACTGTTGAAATCTTTACTTAATATATACAAGATTGATTTCTGTGTATAAAGAGAATTGAAAATGAATCTGGATGTGAATTGAATGGGAGAGGGAATGAGAGATGGGAGGGTTGCAGGCAGGAGGGAAGTTATAGGGGTGAAAAAGCCACGGCAATCCAAAAGCTGTACTTTGGAAATTTATATTTATTAAACAAACGTTAAAAAATCTGTCAATTCATCCTAAGATAGCCTCTATGTCTGAATTTAACCAAGAATATTTAAAGGAACACTAATTTCACTATGTGACATAAGATTTTTTTAAAATGGGGAGTCTTTCATCAAATGAATTGGGGATAGTTAGATTAAAAGCAGTATATGTTTCTTTTATTCAGTATTTCTCAGAACTTATTTTTTGCAATTAAAGTATAAATTTGACACAACAAATTTTAAAATCCATGCATAGTTTTTTCATACAACTTTTTTTCCCAAATAAACCTTTTATTTAAGGAGTACAAATTTCATAAGTGCAACTTTAAGAATATAATGATTCTTCCCAGATACCTGCCCTCCCACCTAATCTCCTCCTCCCTCTCCCATTCCCTTTCTCCATTAAGATTCAGTTTCAATTAACTTTATACACAGAAGGCCAACTCTTTACTACATAAAGATTTCAACAACTGGCACACACAAAAAAACCTGTTTGAGAATAATTTTTACAGTTAAATCTCATAATCTAACTCATTGAGGACAATAAGTCCAGCATGGGAAGTAAAAGCACAGTGACTCCTGTTGTTAATTTAACAGTAACACTCATATACATGATGTCAGTGATTACCTTAGGCTCTTGAAATGAGCTGCCCAGGCTATGGAAGCCTTTTGAAACCTCAAACTTCAAACAAAGTGGAAGTTCTCTCCTCCCTTCAGAGAAAATTACATCCTTTTTTGATGGCCACCTTCTTTCCATTAGGGTCTCATTTACAGAGATCCTTCCTATAGGACATTTTTTGACTCAATGTCTTGGCTTTCCATGCCTGAAATGCTCTCATGGGTTTTTCAGCCAGACTACAATGTCCTAAGGGTTGATTCTGAGATCAGAGTTCTATTTAAAGTATTCGTCATTCTATGAGTCTGCTCTGTGGACTGTTCACAGGTTGGATCATTCTCTCCTTTTCATTTCTATTATTATTGCCAGACACTTGATCTTATTTATATGATCCCTTTAACACTTAATCCTATCTACATGATCACTTTAACACTTAAGATAGTATTTTTAGCACCCAGGTTAATGGGATTTGGGGCCCTATGGCAAGTTTTTAAAGTGTACCCGTAGAAGTAAGTCCATAGGAATGAATGCAGAACTATATAGCTTTATAGTTACAAACTTAATGAACAATATGAATCTCCAAGAAAGGAATATGTATTTTTTTCACATTGACCTGACCAGTAAATTCTTCATTAAGGTGAATTGCTCTGGACTGGACTTCCAAAGACGACACCACAAGAAATACTGATATACTGACCCTCTTCCACACTTTATGCTTCGCTGCTGCCCTCATTTATAGCCCTTCCATCACTTCCCTAGACCATCTCTTTCCTGTACAACCTCCCCAGTAACTTCTCGTAACCATACTCTTCAGTCTCCACTGCCAGTTTTATTCTTTCTAACAGGAAAATGGCCTTTCCTATTCTCACTATTCTCACCCTATCTCTAAATAAACTTCTCCTGAAAAACCATTTGTTATGAGATCTCTTTGAAAAATTTTCATTCTGGCCCATGACTGGTTACTCTCCAATGTTTGCAGAATGCCTTGCATATACTCTGCTACAGCAAAGTTACACACATGGTTAAGATTACATGTGTCCCTTTATATATAGATAAGTATATGCATACACACATACATAGTTCAAAGGGGAGAAACTCTGTATCTCCCAAAATATTTTTAGAGTTTTGTTAGAACATACTCAAAAATAGGTTGCCTGTCTCACCTATCTTGCTCAACAAGACAACTCAGGGGTATAAACTCAGAATTTCTTTAGCAATAGTGCAATCAAGTCTCTTAGGATTTGTATTAGAAGGACTATCATAGCCAGAAAGCTGTAGACATGGCCGGCCAGTTCTTTTTTTTCCTAAATTTTTCTTCCTAAGTAGGATCTTCTCTTCTAAACTCCTGGTGGCCCCCAGACAATTAGCAATTCTATTACTCATACCTTCTTACCCTTCATGGCTAAGATATAAAGTTTAGGCCATGATCTGAACAAGGAAATCCATGACAAGCACATGAGAAGCAATCACTTTTGAGCCTGCTGGCTTGCTGTACTTCTTTATCCCCCCCAAAAAAAACTTACCTTCTGTACTGTGATCTATGGACTCAAGATTTTCTTTTATACTAAAAAGTTGAGGCTTCTTGAAGCAAGTTTGCTGTGAGGTCTCTTCAACATGTTCACTTTTGGGAAATTCCTTAGGACAAATATTTCTGAGTGCTTTTTGATGCTCACGAACCACATCAAGTACTTCTTTTTTTTTAACATCCAAAGGTATGTATTTGATAGATTTTGGTTTTTGGTGTTTATTTTTAAAAACATTTATAGAAGTACCTTGAACTTTATTCTATAAATAAAATTAAAATAAATTTTAATAAAATTTTATTACTGAATATATAATAAATTAACAATAAATTATATCTCTACTGAATAAATGTTACACAGCTCCTTACTGTGTAAGAGATTTACTATAAAGGACAGGAGAGTAATCAGCTAAATCAGATATTATTTCATGTAGTCATCCAAAAGCCCTGCACAAAGATTAGGGTTTATACTCCAGTTGAAAAGAAATGTAAAATTTGAAGTAGCGATTTTCAGCTCAAGTATTATACATTTAAATGCAGGTCTAAAATCCATTTAAAAGCTGGAGTTTCAGGACCAGGGCTGTGACTCAGTAGGTTAATCCTCTGCCTGCAGTGCTGGAATCTGATATGGGTGCCAATTCTAGTCCCAGCTGCTCCTCTTCCAATCCAGCTCTCTACTAGGGCCTGGGAAAGCAGTATAAGATGGCCCAAGTGCTTGGGCCCCTGCACCTGCATGGGAGACCCGGAAGAAGCTCCTAGCTCCTGATTTCAGATTGGCACAGCTCCAGCAGTTGCGGCCATTTGGGGAGTGTAATCAGTGGATAAAAGGCCTTTCTCTCTCTCTCTTCCACTCACAGTCTGTAATTCTATCTCTCAAATTCTATCTCTCCCCTGCTAGAACCTCTAAACAAGCTCTCAAATAAATAAATAAATAAATAAAACCTTATAAAAAACAAAAGCTGGAGTTTCAAACATATAAGAATGTACTTAAGTGGCCAGTGTTTTGATCCAATAAGTTAAGCTAATACCTGCAAAGCTAGAATCATATGTCAGGGTAACAGTTCAAGTCCAGGCTGCACCACTTCCTCTCCACCTCCCTATTAAGGTATCTGGGAAAGCAGTGGAATATGTCTCCAATGCTAGGGCCCCTAGCATCCATGTGGGATGTGGGAGACCAAGGTGGAGTTTCAGGTTCTAGGCTTTAACTTGGCCAATCCCTGTCTGTTTTGGTCAATTTTGGATTGAACCAGGGGGATAGAAGATCAATTCTCTCTCTCTCTCTCTTTCTCTCTCTCACTTTCTCCTCTCTCTCTCTCTGTCACTCTTCCTTCAAATAAATAAAATAATACACCATTTTTAAAGAGAAAGAGATTATTTTCCATTATCATTTCATAACATTAAGATGTCCACAAAATGCTAATATCCTCAAACTTTTTTTCTTACTGAACTAGAAATCACTGTCATACATGGAGATGAGCTTTCAAAAAACTATATTGATAATAGGATAAATATTTGTCATTTTAATCACTTAATTGCTTCATAATTGTGTCTACAACAAGCAATAGAAAAATATAAATGTTTTAGGTTTTTATTGACAATTATCTAAGTAATTATATTTGTTCTTTAAATAGAGTTATAGCTCCTTTTCACCAAAAATGTTTTAGAACAATTTAAACTGTTGCCAATTCATGGTAGCAGCAATAAAGAATATTAGGCTGTTGTTAAGTTGGCAAGTACCAATGCCATCTTACTAGTTAAAGTGATCAGTTTAAGTTCATAATTGATTACAAAGATAAGATTAAGTGTCAAAGGGATAACATAAATAAGACCAAAGTCTGCTAATAATAATTGATAGAATTAAAAAGGAGGAATGATCCAACATAGGAAGCAGGATGCGCAGCAGACTCCTAGAGTGCCAAATGCCCTAAATAGCATTCTGACCTCAGAATCAGCCCTTAAGGCATTCAGATCTGGCTAAAGAGCCCATAAGAGTTTCTCAGGCATGGAAAGCCAAGATAATTAAATATCTCTGTGAATGAGATCCCCGTGGAAAGAAAGGGCTATCAAAGGAGGTACCTTTCTCTGAAGGAAAGAGAGAACTTCCACTTTGATTATGACCTTGTCTAAATAAGATCAGAGTCTCTGAACTCAAAGAGGCTTCCACAGCCTTGGCAGCTCATGATAAGAGCTTTGGGTGATTACTGACCCCATAAATAAGAGTGTCAATTGTTAAATCAACAACAGGAGTCACTGTGCACTTATTCCCATGTAGGAACTCTGTCCTTAATGTGCTGTACTATGAGAATTAAGGGTAAAACTAGACTGCAAACAGTATTTTATACTTTGTGTCTGTGTGTGTGCAAACTTTGAAATCTTTACTTAGTATATGCTAAGTTGATCTTCTGTATATAAAGCTAATTTAAAAATGAATCTTAATGAAGAATGGGATGGGAGAGGGAGTAGGAGATGGGATGGCTTATGGGTGGGAGGGAGGTAATTGGGGGAAAAATTGCTATAATCCAAATGTTGTACTTTTGGAATTTATATTTATTAAATAAAAGTTTTCTAAAAAAATATTTAAAAAGGTTAAGATTCTAAGACATATCCCTCATAACTGCAAACACTGTTAGGCTTTCATTCCATATACCTACTAGTAAAATCAACATATTTGAAAATAATTTTAAATTTATTAAAAGAAAACCTTAGTTAAGCAATGTTAACAAAGCTGATTACAGATTAAACCCACCAATGCCAGTCTCAGCATAGAGAGTTATTCAAAAGTAACATAAAGAAAAATTACAGTCCTCTGCCCACCCAAGCAGCACTAGAAAATATTTGAAATATTTATATGAAATTCTACAATGAAAATTTTCTATGTGTTTGAAAAGGGGATAGGATCCTGTGACTCACAATGAACCATACTAATTTACCCTTCCTTTACCTGTCTGCCTAAAAGCCCATTTGTCAAATAGCTATCCCTCCACCAAATTTCTGATATCTCTAGATGCCCTTCTTCAAAGTCCCCTCGCACTGACCCTCCCCTGTCTCTTCCCTGTCCGTTTCCTTCTCACCCCTTATTCTCACCTTCCAATTCCATGACATTCAGCAAATACTTATTGAGCCAAGAACAGCGCTTGTTACTAGAGATGGAAATTCAAAAACGACACTCTGCCCTGGAGGAGCTGTCAGACTGACAGACAGACAGTGCTAATACAAAGTGATATGGGAGAAGATAGAAGCAAGCATGTCATGCTAAGGCCATAGAAGAAAAGCATCTCTCAGTATATTTTCTAGTTTAGCTTTTTCTAAAATAATCCCTTTGTTTAAAAGGATAGTTATTTGAGATAACTCCAAATATTTCTGTTATATTTCATCAAAACATTAAAAAGGTATTAAAAGTGCAAATTATACAAATATAACTAGTTTATATAACTGAAAAATCTTTTACCCTTTTTTTTAAATTTAAAATGCCCCCAATAGCCAGAGCTGGACCTATCCAAAGCCAGGAGCAATGAGGCTCTCCCAGTTTTCCTATGTAAGTGCAGAGGCCCAAGCACCCAAGCTATCTTCTACTGCTCTCCCAGGCCATAAGCAGAGAACTGGATAGAAAGAGAAACAGCCGGGGCACAAACCAGTGCTTACATGGTATGCCAGAGCCACAGGCGGAAGCTTAGCCTAGTATGCTAGAGCCACATCCCCTAAAAAATTTCTAAATGCAATTTGAAATTAATTTTTAAAGTTAGAAAGATTTTATTTTCTCATCTACACAGAATTTGGGGCTCATGTAATCCTTTGGAATAATCATTCTAGTGTACAAAATGGTTAATTTCTAAAAATAATAGATACACAAAGCATTAACCTCCTTTATGTTCTCATGTTCAGCAATGAGATTTTTTGCCTCTTGAAAAAAATCTTGCTTCATTACATCTAATGTAGACCCTAAAATAGAAACAGAGAAACATTGCTAAGCAGCTAATGTAATTTCTCATTTAACATGCTGAAACTATGAAATTAAAATTTTAGAAGCCATAATAAATCTCGCAGGACATTATAAAAAGTGAATTATATAAACAGACATTATGAGTAGATGCAAAATTAATTAATAAAATATCCCTTAAATATATACTCTTTATTTTTAAAAAATCACCTTGAAATAATTGGAGTGATACTATACGTTATCCTAAATTATTAATGCCAGGGAAACCAACAGAAACAAAATTCATATATATAGGTGTGTTAGTGTTCTTTTTTTAAAATTATTTACTAGGTATTTATTACAGTAATTTTTTTTTATTTTTAAGCATTCTTTTTTGAGAAACAATTAACCATTAAGAAGAACCCAAGAATGATACATCTTTTGCAAGAACTTACATATACTGTAGCTTAAGAAACATAAGAATATCCTCCATTTAATACATTAAAATGAAGTAAATCTTTGAGGACAAATTTTACTATTAACTCTTTGAGTAGAGGGATCCTGCCTGGGAAGTTAGTGCACAGTGACTCCTGTTGTTAATTTAACAATTAACACTCTTATGTATGACATCACTGATCACCCAAGGCTCTTGACCTGAAACTCCAAGGCTATGGAAAACTTTTGAATCCACAAATTCCTTCAGGATTTAGACAAGGACATAAGCAAAGTGGAGGTTCTTTCCTCCT
This sequence comes from Sylvilagus floridanus, assembly GCA_949820135.1. Taxonomy (NCBI): domain Eukaryota; kingdom Metazoa; phylum Chordata; class Mammalia; order Lagomorpha; family Leporidae; genus Sylvilagus; species Sylvilagus floridanus. Next base: position 25,262,488 of record OX463238.1, on the reverse strand, counting down.
GCTTCCTGCTTTGATGATCACTTCTTTCCACTAGTGTCTCTCCCACATAGGTCTATCATGTAAGACAATTTTCCTAACAGTGTCTTGGCTTTTCATGCCTAAAATGCTCTCATGGGCTTTTCAACCAGACCAGAAGGCCTATAGGGATGATTCTGAGGTCAGAGTGCTACTTAAAGCTATTGCCATTCTATGAGTCTGCTATATATATATATGTTGGAGCATTCATTCTTTTTTAACTCTATCTATTATTATTACCAAATCCTTAAACATATTTATATGATCACTTTAACACATAATCCTATCTATATGATCAGTTTAACACTTAAGCCTTCCACATGCTCACTTTAACACTTAAATACCATTTTTACCACCCAGCTTAAGGGAATTTGGGACCCCACAGCAAATTTTTACCCTGTACCCTTAGAAGTAAGTCCATAGGAATGTATGCAGAACTATGCAGTTTTACAATTATAAACTTCATATATTACACAATTACAGTTTTACAAACATGGTGATTTTTCCCACCCACACCCTTTCCACCATACTCCCACACTTCCTCCTAATTCTCATATTTTTCACTAAGATCTATTTTCAATTAACATTATACACATATGATTAACTATATGATAAGTAAAGAGTTCAACAAATAGTATGAAAAAAGGGCTGTTCACAGATTGCATTTTAGGTGCTTGATTAGTTATCACAGAAGAGGAAGAATATATGTTATTTGTCCCTTTGGGATTGGCTTATTTCACTAAGTAATGATGTATTCCAGTTTCATCTGTTTTGTTGCAAATTACTGGATTTTTTTAACCATTGTGTAGCATTCCATGATTTCTTTATTGTCTTTATAATTTCTTTATCGAGTGTTCAGTTGTTGGGCATTTGGGTTGATTCCATGTTTTAGCTATTGAGAATTGAGCTGCAATACACATGGGGGTACAGATCACTCTTTCATATAATGATTTCATTCCTTTAGGTAAATTCCAGGAGTGGGATGGCTGGGTCATATGGTAGGTCTATATTCAGATTTCTCAGATGTCTCCATACTGTCTAATACAGTGGCTTTACCAGTTTACATTCCCACCAACAGTGGTTTAGGGTATCTTTCCCCCACATCCTGACCAGCATTTATTGTTTGTTGATTTCTGTATGAAAGCCATTCTCACTGGGGTTTCAATTTGCATTTCCAGGACAGCTAGTGATCCTGAACATTTTTTCATGTGTCTATTGGCAATCTGTATTTCCTCTTTTGAAAAATGTCTGTTTAAGTCCTTTGCCCATTTAATAACTGAGTAGTTTGGTTTTTTGTTGCTGAGTTTCTTCACCTCTTTATATATTCTGGTTATTAATCCTTTATCAGTCATATAGTCTGTAAATAATTTCTCCCATTCTGTCAGTTGCTTCTTCACTTTGCTGAGTGTTTCTTTTGCAGTACAGAAGCATCTCATTTTGATGTAATCCCAATTGTTAACTTTGACTTTGATTGCCTGCTTCTGGGGCCTTTGCCAAGAATTGTTTACCCATGCCCATTTCTTGCAGGGATTTCCCAATGTTCTCTAATAATTTGATGGTATCAGGTCATAGATTTAGTTATTAAATCCATTTTGAGTGGATTTTTGTGTAAGGTGTAAGGAAGGGGTCTTGAGTCATACTTCTCTATGTAGAGATCCAGTTTTCTCGGCACCATTTGTCAAAGAGACTGTCCTTGCTCGAGGAATTGGTTTTAGCTCTTTAGTCAAAGATAATTTGGTTGTAGATGCTTAGATTAATTTCTGGCATTTCTATTCTGTTCAACTGTTCTATTTATATGTTTTTATAGCATTACCAGGCTGTTTTGATTTAACTTCCCTGTAGTATACCATGGAATCTGGTATTGTGTTGCCTCCGGCCTTATTTTTGTTGTATAAGATTGCTTTAGCTATTTGGGGTCTCCTGTGTTTCTATATGAATTTCAGCATTATTTTTTCTAGATATGAGAAGAATGTCCTTGATATTTTGATTGAGATCACAATGAATCTGCAAACTGCTTTCAGTAATATGGACATTTTGATGATATGATTCTTCCAATCCATGAACTTTGAAGATTTTTCCACTTTTTTGTATCTCCTCCTAGTTCTATTTCTTTTTTTAACTTTTATTTAGTAAATATAAATTTCCAAAGTACAGTTTATGGATTATAATGGCTTTTTCCCCCCCATAACTTTCCTCCCACCCACACCCCTCCCATCTCCCACTCCCTCTCCCGACTTCACTTTTCATTTTCAATTCTTGTTATATACAGAAGATCAACTTAGTATATATTAAGTAAAGATTTCATCAGTTAGCACCTGCACAGAACATAAAGTGTAAAATACTATTTGATTAGGGCCTTATTATTCCACGGTAACCAGTTTCCTTGCTACCTTGCTTTGGTGTAATATAGCTCTTGCCTGCAAGTTTTCTCAATAAATGAAAATATTGCAGGGATACCAAAGACAGCAATGTATGCAGCATGGTGCCATCATTGATTACTAAAGTCAATTAATGAAAATTTGAAACTTGGGAAGTATACTTAGTTGCTTTTGTCTTAACTTCAAGATCACTGGAAGGTTTTGGGAAGCATAGTTCTTTAGTGTTTTCTGGTTCAAGTTCTCTTTTCTGTGACCTATAGACTATCAACTATTTCACTCTCTGTAGCAACTTTTTGTCCAAGAGAAAGCATGTCAAAACTGTTGACATTTTTTGGTTTTTCCTGCACTGTATTTGTAAATATTCATCTTGGTAAGTTTCTGGGTTTGTCTTTTGGACTTAAAATTTGAGGCATTTCTAATGGTGTGGAAATTTGTAATTATATTGTGCTGCTCGTCATGGTATGTAACTCTGTTAATGTGTCTGAGGACTGTGCGGTCAATAAAAATGAAAATGCTTTTCAGGGTAGTGAAGTTACTGTAATTTACTAAACTTACACATCTTTTCAATAAAAATATTACATACTTTAAAAAAAAAAAAATACTATTTGAGTACTAGTTATAGCATTAATTCACATTGAACAACACATTAAGGACAGAGATCCCACATGGGGAGTAAGTACACAGTGACTCCTGTTGTTGACTTAACAAATTGGCACTCTTGTTTATGGCGTCAGTAATCTCCCTAGGCTCTAGTCATGAGTTTCCGAGGCTATGGAAGCCTTTAGGGTTCACCAACTCCGATCTTATTCAAACAAGGTCAGTCAAAGTGGAAGATCTCTCCTCCCTTCTTTGATGGCCTGTTCTTTCTAGTGGGCTCTCACTCGCAGAGATCTTTCATTTAGGTGTTTTTTTCGTTTGTTTGTTTGTTTGTTTTGCCAGAGTGCCTTGGCTTTCCATGCCTAAAATACTCTCATGGGCTCTTCAGCCAGGTCCAAATGCCTTAAGGGCTAATTCTGAGGCCAGAGTGCTATTTAGGACATCTGCCATACTATGAGTCTGCTGTGTATCCTGCTTCCCATGTTGGATTATTCTCTCCCTTTTTTATTCTATCAGTTAGCATTAGCAGACACTAGTCTTGTTTGTGTGATCCCTTTGACTCTTAGACCTATCAGTGTGATCAACTGTGAACTGAACAATTTCAGTTCACTTGGACTAGTGAGATGGCATTGGTACATGCAACCTTGATGGGACTGTATTAGAATCCCCTGGCACATCTAACTCCACAATTTGGGGCAAGTCCGATTGAGCATGTCCCAAATTGTACATCTCCTCCCTCTCTTATTCCCACTCATATTTAACAGGGATCACTTTTCAGTTAAATTTAAACACCTAAGGTTCTCTATGTCTTCACTGCTCAGTGATGTAGGTTGCATGTGTTCAGGAATCTATCCAAGTCTTCTAGGTGCCCCGGTTTGTTGACATACAGCTGTTTATGGTAATTTCTGGTAATTCTTCTTATTTCTGTGATGTCTGCTGTTACATTTCCTTTTTCATCTCTAATTCTATTAATTTGTGTCTGCTTCCTCCTTTTCTGGTTTGTTGGGCCAATTATGTGTCAATTTTTATTTTTATTTTTTTCAAAGAACCAGCTCTTCATTTTGAACTTTTGGATTTTTTTGTTTAGTCTTTATTTCTCTCTAACTTTAATTTTTTCTTTCCTCCTACTAGTTTTTGATTTGGTTTGCTTTTGTAGTTTTTCTAGGTCTTTGAGTTGCATTGATAATTATTTACTTGGTGCCTTTCAAATTTTTGAAACTGCTACAAACATTCCTCTTAACACTGCTTTTGCTGTATCCCATAAGTTTTGATAAGTGATATTGTCATCTTCATTTGTTTCAAGGAATTTATTTATTTATTTTGAGTTTTTCAATGACCCACTTTTCATTCAGGAGCATGTTGTTCAGTCTCCATGTGTTTGCATATGTTCTAAAGATTTCTAGTTGCTGATTTCCAACTTTATTCCATTGTGGTAAAAGAATATGCATGGTATGATTTCTTTTTTTTTGAATTTAAAGAGAATTGCTTTATGGCCTAGCATGCCAATCCTAGGGAAAGTTCCATATACTGATGAGAAGAATGTGTATTATGCGGCTGTAGGATGAAAAGTTCTGTAGATATCTATTAAGTCCATTTGGCCTACAGAATTGGTTAAATCTGTTGTTTCCTTGCTGATTTTCTGTCTGGTTGATGAGTCTAAGTCTCCCTTTATATCCAGTAACATTTCTTTTAAATAGCCTGGTGCCCTGTAATTATGTGCATTTATGTTTATAATAGTCACTTCTTCCTGTTGAATTGATTCTTCAATCATTAAATAGTGCCCTTGTTTGTCTGTATTAACAGTTTTTGTGTTAAAGTCTATTTTTTTTTTATATTAGGATGGCTACACCAGCTCTTTTTTGCTTTCTGTTGGCATGGAGTATCTTTTTCTATCCTTTCACTTTTTATTCTCCAGGTATCTTTCTTCGTAAGATATGTTTCTTGTAGGCAGAAAATAGGTGGGTGTTATTTTTTAATCCATTCAGCCAGTCAGTGTCTTTTAACTAGAGAGTTGAGGCCATTTATATTGAAAGTGACTATTGATAAGTAACAACTTTGCCCTGACATTTTTTTTCCAAAAATATTCCTATTTTTTATATTAGATTTCCTTTGTACTTTTACTGAGAGATTTTCTGCCTTCACTTTCTTTTCTAGTGATGACCACGTTTCTGTGTTCCTGTTGTAATGCATCCTTACGTATCTTCTGCAGGGATGGATGAGTGGTGACAAATTCTTTCAATTTCTGTTTGTTATGGAAGGTCTTTATTGCACCTTCATCCATAAATGAGAGCTTTGCAGGGTACAATATTCTGGATTGACAGTTTTTTTTTTTCCTTTTAAGCCTTGGAATATATCTCACAATTCACTCCTAGCCTCTAGGATTTCTGATGAGAAGTCTACTGTGAGTCTAATTGGAGATCCTCTGGAAGTAATCTGGTGTTTCCTTTATTTATGTTTTACTGTGGGTAGTTTTGGCCTCACTAACTCTGTTGTTAAGATTTTCTACTGCATATTTTATTTGATCTATTGAATCTTCATTTCTAGTATTTCATTTTGATTTCTCTTTAAGATCTCAATTTCATGGGAAAAATTTTCATTCAACCAGCCCTTCTCCTCCCAGTCAAGAAATACCCAGGATCTTAGTCCCCAGTGTGTTAAGCAATCATCCACACTGCTTTATGAACTACACATTTGATCTGTTGAGTTTTTTCCTGTGAGTATGATTCTCTCTGCTATGAGCTGCTATAGGAAACTGAGGAGTTCAGAGAGCATAGAAAAGTGTTCGGTGGTTGCCCAGAACCTGTTCTGCCTCCTCCTAAGCAGTCTCTATTTTCTCAGGCTCAAATTCCAGGGCTCTCTGGCTCTTGTGATGCCTGTGAGGCCTCTCTACCATGCCAGCAAGTCTTGTCTATAAGGAAACTAAGGTGTTCCCAAAGCCGTTATCTATGTGTAGTCCTCCCAACAGATTTGGTGTCAGTGGGGAAGGTAGGTTTTTCTCTCTGGTTAGATCGGTGTTCACAGAGAGGTAAAGTACCAACCTGCTGCATCCCCAGTAGTTTCTCAATTGTGCTGTGTGGGCAGGAGAGTCCCATAGGTGGCATTTCCCTCCCCTCCCATTGCCAGACAATATGTGCAGTGCAACTGGCAGGGTGGAGACCTTCCTCCTCAACTTTCTCCAAATTACTGTGGCCCTCAAAAACAGGGTGGAAGATGACCCTATATATTTCTGGGAGCATGTATGGTAGATCAGCAGTTGCCACCAGCCTGTGTCCAAAAATGGTGTCAGCTCTCTTCTCACTGGCTGAAGTTCTCTGCTGTAGGAGGAATGGGGGAGGGCGAGACACAGGCCACACTTCCTCTGAGTGATAGATCACCTGCTGTCATAGAAGATCAACGTGGAACTCCAAAAGTAGTTCACCAAGTTCTCTCTCCCATTTTACCAGCAGCACCGTGGGCCCGTGGAGTACCCTCTCTCCTGGCTTGCTGGGACAGATGTCCTCCTCCCTGTATCCAAGTCAGTGGGCCTTCTGTTGTGTATTTGTTCTCTCAGTATGGGTCCAGACTGCCTCCACTTCTCTGGCAGGGTCTCCCACTGCAGTTCTCTTCGCAGCTTTATCTTGACAGTGTACTCTCTCACCTTTTTTAAATATCACCCCACATAAATCAGACCATCCTGTAACTATTCTACCATCTTAAAACATCTTAAAGTTTTTTAAATGTTATTACACACAAAAACTCAACACCATGTTTTGAGCAAAAAGGTTATTATCAAGTCTACCTGTGTTTTGTATACCTGATGACTAATGCCTATGGCTGAACATTTCTTCAAGAATATTTACCTTATAACTTATTGATAAAATTATTAGAATTTCAAAATAAAATACTTCAACTGCTTTATTAAAGAGAAATACCAATAAATTAAAATATACACACTACAGGTAGCAACCATTATAATTCATCTTTTTTCTATGCTTCCTAATTTCTTTTGACCAGAATTCTGTATCATTTCTAAAGTATTTCTTTTAACCAGATTTCTACAGCATTCTCATTTAGTATTAGTTAAGATTTTCTCCTTATATATTCCCTTAATTATTAGCTGACTCTGACATTGAAAAATGTTTTTCAATTTCCTTCTCTTAACTTGGACTCTGTAAATTTATATATATTACCTATTCAAATGAGCTTTTAAATCTAGCTAGTAAGCCCCCATTTCTATAACAACATCCATTTGTACTCAGAATCCAGACTTTCTCTCGCTTCTTTTCACCTACTCACTTTTTAAGAAATTAAAACACCATTTTTAAGCAAATAAAAACCATATGAAATACCATTGTACATCAACCAGAATAGCTAAAATTTGGAGATTTGTTACATGAAATAGTGGTGGGGCTATAGGGCTACTGGAACTCTCACATGTTGCTGACAAAAACATAAAATAGGATGATCAGTTTGGAAAAGGTATGGCAATTTCTTCTAAAACTAAATATATAACTAACCTGTGACTCAACAATTCCACTCCCAGGCATTTACCAGAGAAAATGGCAACAAGTTTACAAAAACTTGTACAAGAATGTTCAAAGCAGATTCACTCACAGTTTCACATTGTAAAAGCCAAGGTGTTTATCAACAAGTAAATGGATAAGCAGTAGTATAGTCATACAATGAAATACTACTCAGAAATAAAATAGAACCAATCTACTGACAGACACAACAAAGAAAAGTTTCAGGGGCTGGTGTTGTGGTGCAGCGGGCTAATGCCCTGGCCTGAAGCACCGGCATCCTATACGGGTACTAGTTCTAGACCCATCTGCTCCACTTCTGATCTGGCTCTCTACTATGGCCTGAGAAATCAGTGGAGGATGGCCAGGTCCTTGGGCCCCTACACCCACATGGGAAACCCAGAAGGGGCTCCTGGCTCCTAGCTTCAGATCAGAGCAGCTCCAGCCACTGCAGCCAACAGGGGAGTGAATTATCTGAAGGAGAACCTCTCTCTCTCTCTGCCTCTCCTCTCTCTGTGTAACTCTGACTTTCAAATAAATAAATAAATCTTAAAAAAGAGAAAAATTTTAAACACATTCTGTCAAGTTAAAGCAGTCATAGACCTAAAAAGTACATATTGTTTGCTTCCACTAAAAAGTTCTAGAACAGTTATAACTAATCTATGGCAGTGATATGGAAGAACTAGGCATGCAGTTAAGCAAGAATAAATGAGCTGCACGATTTTCCCACAATTTCTGTCTCTTGCAACCTTGCATTTTAACACTACTCCCTTGTATGTCAACTCAGTAGGCCCACTTTCCCACAATGCACCTGCATCTCTTCTGGAACTATGAAAGGAAAGAAGCCATTATGAACACGTGGAAGCTAAACTCCATGTGGAGACACAAAAAAATTCCAAGGAAACTTCACACAAATAAAGCACAGCCAAACTCCACCCTGTTTGTATATTCAATTAGGGAACTACCCTCCCCATTAAGGGGACTTTTGGATATGGGAGCAGCTTTTTGAGGCCTTCCTTTTGGACCTTCCCTTTCCTTTTCCCATCCACTCTCTCCTTGTAGGCTTCTCCAACCCTCTCATGTGCAGGTTTTTCCTCCAGGTATTACCTGCACTCATACTTGAATGTATACACATTCTCTCACTTTAAATAAATCCTGCTTTATGCACCTCACTTATGCCTCTGCTTTGAATTCTTATCTCACTCAGGGGCAAGAACTTGGGGAAAAAACTGGGAAACATATTTCTATAATGAAGAAACAAGCAGAATAGTGATTCTTCTGTTCAGGTTGTCATCGAATGAGGAAACAAAGAAAATTTCTGGGAGGATGGTAATGTTCTATAGCATGATAAGAATATGGATTTACAGACATGTGATTATCATAACTCAATGAATGCATGATCAAGATTTCTACATTTTACTGTATATATGGTTTACATTAAAATCTCATACAGTTACTTGTTTAAAATGTTAAAATGTAATGTTATAACAAATTCTAACAACGATATGCACATTGACTGATGGACGGTCATGTAGTAAATCAAGTACAGTAAAATATTAATGGTAACAGCAGGATGGTATATATGAGTATTGATTTAAAATTATTTCATGCTTGCTGTATGTTTAAAATTTTTATAATGCAATATTCGGGCAAAATCCTTTTCAATCTTGTACAAAAATCACTCCTCTCTTTTCCCCACAGATAGCTGTACAAGGCTGTCTTGAGCAATGAAGTTTGGGGGAAATTAATACCTACTGAATGAAGCTTGGAGGAAACCCTAGCATTAAAGGAGAGACATGGCTAGACTCTAGTCCACTTGAAAAGCACTAGGTTAAGAAAGATATCATTTACTAAGAAGTGCTCCTTTAGGAAAAACAGTACTGGAATTGCCCCTCTGCAGTTATTTGGGAAAAGAACAACTTGCTCTCTCTAGCTTCTCCCTTGTCTCCACTGTTCCCCATGAAAATACTTTAAGTTATTAGCAAACTCAAATATCCCTGTCCTCCCACACACGCCACTGCATTTCCCAACATTAAAGGTTGTCTATATATTTCCAAGAACACTGATTTATGGCATTCCTTTCTTTAAAAAAAATAGCTGTCGAGACTTGAAGCACATGTTTCTAGAAAAGTACATATATTATTTGTTTAGATTGAAGCATAGTCACATGTGACCACAAAATGGTTCCACTAATTTTTCCATTCAAAGCAACTGTCACTCATAGGGAAGAGAGAGTAGTTCATAAATTAAAGCTGTTTCATTCATTTCAACTAAAATATTGTTCAACATTGAGAAGGTCTCCAGCCAGATTGTACACTTCCTGAAAGGCAGTGAGGTATTCCCAGATGTGACTCCATGACTTGTCCTCTTTTTTCCTCCTCTTATGATGATCCTTTCTTCCTTTAATCCCTTTTCCTGACTAATCAAATCTCCCTTACAATTATTTTAATTACAATTACTTATAACAACATTGTCATGTGTTTTTGATGGAAGCATGGCTTTGTAAAAATCTTCATGTCTTCTTTTAAGACAAGGCCTTAGAGATGAGCTCATCTTCATTCACAGGTAAAAGCTCCAAGACCCAGAGTCGGTGTGCTTCTAAAGACACACAGTCATGTCATGAGCATTCACACAGAATGATCTCAGGAGTTGCTTGCTGTTTTTTACTACACAACTGCAAGCTTTCCTGATGCCATGTATCACTGTGAATACCACAGACTCCTCTGAGATGTGGCTGGTCATCCTGGAATATGACACTTTCCTTTTAAACACTCCTGCACCCTTGTTGTAATTTATTGTGTTGGTGTAGCTCTTCTGATGTTGCCTTTTGTAACTAAAAATTAGCCTTTGCAAAGGAGTTGAATTACCAAGGTAGCATTTTCTTCCCAGCTAGGTTCTTTGTTGATGAGAGTGCCTGACTTTCCCTACCTCCAAGTGCCTGTGAACTCTGAAGTTCATGTGCACTGTGACAACTCCAACAACCCTTGCAGCCAGCAGATTCTGACTCATCCAGAGCCTGCATGGCATACCCTGACAGGTCATGAGATTCTTGAACAGAACAAGGCCTCAGAGTAGTCATAAAGGAACAGAGACAGGCAGGCATGACCAGAAAGCAGCAATTTCACATGGATCTTGAAATATTTCCACCAAAGGAGTGTAGACCCATTGACTGCAAGGTGGCAGGTCTGAGCCCTTGCTGTCTGACAAGGTACTGAGCCAGCTCTGATTTTCTACCATAACTAAAAACTAGCCTTCAGACAAAATAGATAAATGCTCAAGTAGCAAAGATAACTCATTTCAATGCCTTAGAAAAAGCAATGCTAAAGTCATTTATTTTTATAATTTACAAAGATATGTATATATTCAATAAGTGAGTCAATATTACAAGAAATTAAGTGACTAACATTAAAAATTCATTCAGTAAATAATATTTGAGGCTTCTTTTTGTTCACAGCAGGACAAGTATATGGGAAAAGCATGTAGCTTCTACCCATTCAAGTAACTTAAATTATTAAGAAAAAGTCACCAAGGCTAGTTCCTTCTCTATTAAGAAACCTATACTTAAGGCTTTATCTGCTTATACATATTCATTTCATGTTGAATGATTTTTAAGAACTCTCATTTCTAAGTCATGCTGTTTGTGTTTGAATTCTTATTTGCTCTTGAACCTTATTTTACTGTCTTAAGCCTTAGTGTTCTCATTGGTAAAATGAGGATGATAACAAAAACATCCATCACAGAGAGTTGTTAAGCATATTTAGTTAGTTATCATTACAAAGTATTTAGCACAGTACCTGGCACATAATGAGCTTTCAAAAATGTGGATGATGATGATGATGATGATGGTTGTTATTGTTATTGAATTACTGTCACTCAGCTAAACTTTTCCCCAGCAGTAACTATAGAATCAGTTTCATGAGACAATCCTTGTCTCTTCAACAGCACAAAGATAATACCATGTTCTAATTTAGTTTGTATTAATCTTACTGTTCTTTTTACCCTACACTAATTAAATATGTACACAGATAATAAAATCTTTTCATACTTGGCATTCTTGAAGTTACTAAATCCCCCAAAAGCAATAATAAATCATTATAAGCAATAACAATTTTCCCATAATAAAGTTCATGAAGAGGTTGAAACGGTCATATTAAAGTTACATAAAACATGAGTCCAAATATTAACATTTCCATGGGGAAAGGGACCGTTGAACACTTCTAAACCCAAAGGATTTCACAAACTTAGAATAACTTCTTAAATGTCTTTTATCCTTCAAAAAGCACCCCATTTTTCATATATCATCAGTTTAATGCTCACATAGGATGGCTCCTAAAACTGCAGAATTCTCTTACTGTTTCAGAGGTCTGTCTAGTTTCTCTAGTAAGCCTCTGAAGTGAATATAGCACAAGAAAATCTGGCTTTGGAAACTCTTACGAAGAATGAGCCGTCTCCTGATTATAATCACGGAGCAAGTCTTTTCTGCATCCAAAAAGTCTGACGGGCTTACAAACATGTGTTTTTCATAACCACAACGAATATAAACAGCAAGACTCAAGAGGATTTCCATCATTCTCAATAAGCGGCTACATTCTTCTGAGAACCTTCACAAAGACTTACTGAGAAGATAATCCTAAACAAACAAGTATGGCCACGTGGCTGAGACCATCCTTGCATATATAATTAGAGTAAATGCCCAACTGCCTATGCGTTGGATTTCACAGGCGTTCGTAAAGCCCCACCTCAGATACAATGGAACTCCATTCAGCATGCATTCATGAAGTACCTATTGAATGATAATACTGGTTTGGTTCTAAATGTACTAAAATAAGTATCACACTAGCCATTCCTATCTTTCAAGTGTTTACAAGTCTAGTGTCAGAAAAACTTGTAAATAAATGCCACATCATTGAGTAAGATATGCTGTGACAAAGGTCAACACAAACCCCCAATATCTCCTATTGCCAGCTCACTAATATATGTGTCCCTTTAAAGAGAAAAACCTTTACATTGCATTATGAGAGACAAGGTTAAATACACAAATACCCCAAGAGAAATAAAATTGTGAATCAAATCCAGGTGAAGGCAGTGGCTTGAAATTTATACTTCATTAATTTCATGAACCTTGGGGGCTCTTCCTTCTTTCCATCAGAGCTGTTCAGACCTTATCTGTTGTACATATTTGAGCTCTTCCCACATTTTATTTTGCAGGAAAGAATTCCTTGGCTAAAAATAACAAACACATACCCAACAAGTAAAGAAAGAAAATGTTTAAATATCAGTGCACATGCAGAGCAAATAGAGAGGGAGAGTTGGAAGAGAAAAGGAGTAGATAGAAGCAGAGAGCAGAGAAGGCATAAGTAAGGTCACTGGTTTTAGGGTAAAGAGTGTGGAAGCTGGAAACTACATAGAAGCTCTTTAAAAACTTAAATAATTTCTATTCAATGTCATTATACATAAATGAAGAAAATATAAATTATTTCTAATTTATTCTCCAAAGGAGTTAAAGAACCAAGTAAAACCCCAGTATCAACTGGCATATGGTTATCCTTTACTAAAATACATATTCAGCAGTATTTCCAACACATTCCACATTAAGACTCAACTTGTCAATTCCAGACTAAAGGCATTCAGTTGTCTTTTACTGATGATACACTTTTATTCACTCCCCTCCTCACGTAATTTCTGGTCTTCTCTAGCATAAATATCTTCTTTGCAACAACAAAAATGATTAACAGGTTTTCTATATATCTCAGATATATTTTACACTGTTCACCACCCCTCAAATCGGCGTTAATATTTTTCAGTAGGACTAAGCTGATAAGGAGACATAAGGGAATTCCAAATTCACAAAAGTAAGACTTCAAATGTAATTTAAGTAATCATGGGTATAACCTAAAACAAAATGAAACTGGAAAACACTGCCTCTGTACTCCCTGGTTCTCCCTCCTTTTCTGCCCTTTCCATCTTTATAAAATGTGTGTGTATCATCCAAATAAAAAGAAAGTTAAAGTGATCGTCACAGCATCTGAAGTAGTTCTGGATAGATGCCAGCAGGCTTACTTAGATCATACAAGGGTACTTCAAAAAATTCATGGGCAATGGAATTACAAGATAAGTTTATTGTGCTGCAGAAAATTTTTGCAATCTATGCATATAAGGGGTCTTCAAAAAGTTCATGGGAGACACAATGTATGAAAAAAAAATCTTATGATCAGTGGATACCATATTGGACAGCACACCAAGTTAAATGTATAAATATCCCAAAAGTTGGTCATATTAAATAAAAGTAATAAGAGTGAATCCTTCAAGAAGTGACAATAAATACAGTACTCCAGGGGATATTAATTAACAAAAAAGATTCATTAAATGGTGGTCATGCACTGCATTGTGCAACTAATTATTAGGCAAGCATGTATACTCACATTTTTCTTTCTCAGGCATTGTCTCCATGGTAGTCATGATGGACAGTTAAAGTGATCTTCTTTTTTGAAGAGTTAATTCCTAGTCTTTAAACACAGTACATTAAGTAATTCAATACTGATACACATTAATGTTTCACTATTTCTTTCATTATAAGCAAATAAGATGAACCATTAATACTTTTTATAATTCGCTTTTCTGCTCTAAAACCTTCAAAGCCTTCCCCTCTGAAAAGCAGTAACAATGGAGATGATTGGGCATGGCTCTGTAGTTTACTGAGTGCTGATAAACACATTGCTTACTGATTCCAAACAATGTGACAGGAACTACTGTCCCACATTTGGCTGATATTACAACTAGAATTCAGTGAAGTGAAATACTTTGTCAATGTAAACAGCTATATATAAAATGTACAGCACCCAAATCCAGATAGATGATTATAAGATCCTATGCAGGACTATCTGATTCTCACTACTTTCCAGTTAATACCCAACTGACATCTGGCACACACCTTACACACTCATGCCTTTCAGTTAAGGTTTATGCTAGTCTACTAGAATGCTCTGTCTTCTCATCTTTCTTTATGTATATACTACTCATCCTTAAAGCCTAGGTTCAAATCTACCCCCCATGACTACCCTGGCCTCTAGGAATCTGTTACTCTCTTCAGTAAGGTAGTTACATTGACCATGCCTCTCCTTTGATGTTTACATGCTGTCTGTGTAAGGAGCTAAAATGATACAATAATAGCTACATATAGAAGTCCCATATTCCCAAATATATCCCAAATGCATTGAAAACAAATTATACTTCATATTAGTTGTCTTCAACTCTGGATGATACCAAATTCACCTGGGGAATTTTTAAAAATGTATCAAAGTCTAGATAGGGCCTGGGCATCTGCATTTTTAAGTTTCCTAGTTTTAAATGTTCAGTTGGAGGAGTGCTTCGGCATTCCTGATTACTAGCTCAGTGCACCAGATGGTACAGCTGCTCAACTAAAGTGGTAAACAATGGGTTGAGTGAGCTAAGCTCTTCCTCCCCCATTTGACCTCATCATTACTTACAAAGCAATATCCAAAATAAATTAAATGCTCCCCCTACTACAAGAAAGTCAGTTATACCAGTGCACACCATGATGTGTTCATACAGCTTTACCATTAGACACAGGACTATTAAATGCTTTACAGAGCACCACAGAGCTTCTTGTTCTTAAATGCTAACTGTTCAGTTGACTGACTCAACCAACAAACCATGAGTGAAATATTCAAGACTATTAAATAATTTGAAGGCTATTTTAATAAAACTGTAAGCTAATTTGCCTTATGAGAACCATGACTCTAGGCACATGCTCTTAGATAAAAAGCTACATGCTTTCCTCAGTTTCCAGTCAGAGTGATGAAAAACACTGCAGTAACATTTTAAAATGATAAATCAGGAACATCCAAAAATGATTAATTCTCAAATTGTCAGCATTATCCATGGGCAAGATCACAGAACATGTACCTTGTCTGCCTAGTTCCACAAATGAACCAGGACAAATTAAAACACTGTACCTCCCTCGGCAATTAACAATCAGAACTCATATTCACATTGGGCTTAATTACTGTCTTATTTATATTTAAATATAAGAAAAAATAAAAGTTCTGTGTGTTCTGTCACTTTCTTGTTCTAATCTTCATAGAAACGGACTCTTCTCTGGGGCTGTTGGCTCCTCCACCTTAATTCAGTGTGCCAGGAGTGTCAGACTATATTAAATTGGCTGGCAAGCAAGACATCCCACTGTCCCTTTAATACAAAGAACTAACCAAGCATCCTAAGGGGTACTGGCATGGTAATGCCCCTGTGAACCTGAGGTGACGAGAACAACTCTGAGACAGGAGATGGGGGTGAATCAAGGCCATATAGGATGGGATTGCTTAGAGATGGGCACAGTGAACAAAATATCAACAAACAGGGTTAGTCCCACTGTGTGAGTATCCAGCAGCTATGAGTTCATCTAGATGCATTGATCAATAAATACATGGCCAGTACATGAGCTGTACAGGGGATTTGCAAAAAAAAAAAGTCAATATTTTAAGTAAAGATGAAAACAACTATATGCCAATGTCATAAGAAAGTCAATGAGCTTTATGAAATAAATGGTGTAAACCTATGAGAACCATGACTTCAAATGAAAATAACACCCAAGGGCTGAGAAACAAACACATACATACACACACACACACACACACACGCGATGCAAAGACAGCTATTCCTGGAAGGGTAGGCACAATGGTAATGAACTGGCATCGATGAATCAGAACCAGATGCTAGCCCATTCATGTTGACTTTTTAAAAATTATTTGAGAGGTAGAGTTACAGAGAGAGGGAGACACAGACAGATAGGTTTTCCATCTGCTGGTTCACTCTCCAAATGGCAACAACAGCCAGAGCTGGGCCAATCCAAAGCCAGGAGCCAGGAGCTTCTTCTAGGTCTCCAACATGGGTGCAGGGGTCCAAGCACTTGGGCCATCTTCCACTGCCTTCCCAGGCCATATTAGAGAGCTGGAATAGGAAGAGGAGCAGCCAGGACACAAACCAGTGCCCATATGGGATTCCGGCACCTCAGGTGGCAGATTAGCCCACTATGCCACAGCAGGCTCCTCAGGTTAACTTAAAAAAAAAAAAAAACTTCCACATATGAGAGAGAACATTCATCTGTTATTTTGTGCCTGGCTTATTTCACTTAACATAATGATATCCAGTTCCATGCATTTTGCTACAAAGGTCAGGATTCCATTCTTTTATATGCTTGTGTAATATTCTTTTGCATATATAAACTAAAGTGTATCTTCACCTATTAACGGACATGTAGGTTGATTCCATATCTTAACTACTGTGACTAGTGTTGAAATGAACATGAGAGAGTGAATATCTCTCTCATATGCCAATTTCATTTCCTTTGGATATATACTCAGAAGTGGTACAGCTGGGTCAACAGATGTATATGTAGTTTTCCCGAGAACCTCCATAATGTTTTTCATAATGGCTTACTAATTTGCATTTTCACCAACAGCATATTAGAGTTCCTTTTCTCTACATCCTCATTTTTGTTTTTTGATAACAGCCATTCTAATAGGAGTGAAATGATACCACGTTGTAGTTTTGATCTAATTCCATTTCTACATGGATATAAGGCAATCAGAAGTGGAAGCTATCTCCTTATCTCATCTCCTTAGCTTGACCTTCCAAAAGCAGATAACTGATAAGTCTTTAACATAGTATCCTTTATAAAGAAATATCCTCATGGCAAAGAACTGCCTTATTTATTCAGTAGGCTTCAGGGAAACAGGCCATACCAAAAGGACCTGGACATGCAGCTTCAACCACTGATATGAAGTCAAATGAGAGCAAATCTTCATATTTAGTCTCAAACTTCCTTCCCACTGTCCCTCTACTCTAACCCTCCCAACTTTAAATCACATTTTCACCCCTTCTCATGTCTCTTAGACACTTTACTTATATCTTCCCAATTGTTCATACCATAAAACTTTTATTCTTCCTGTATTTTTGTTTCCTACTCTAATCCATCAAATCTTTTATTTTTTAAGGTTTTTATTTATGTATTTACTTACTTACTTATCTGAAATAAAGGAAAAGAGAGAGCGAGCACAAGAGAGATATCTTCCATTTGCTAGTTTATGTTCCAAGAAGCTACAACAGTTAGGACTGGGACAGGCTAAAGCCAGGAGCCAGAAACTTCATCTGGGTCTCCCCCACATGAATGGCAGCAACCCAAATAATTGAGCCATTATGTACTGCCTCCTATTAGCAGGCAGAAGTAGGGTTCAGTTCCAAGATTCCAATATGGGATGCAGGTGTCCCAAGCAGTGGCATAATCCACTGAGTCACAGCACCTATCAATACTCTTCTATATTTAACTTCAAAATTCATCAGCCTTGGCGGCGCCATGGTTCACTAGGCTAATCCTCTGCCTGCGGCGCCAGCACCCCGGGTTCTAGTCCCAGTCGTGGTGACGGATTCTTTCCCGGTTGCTCCTTTTCCAGTCCAGCTCTCTGCACGGCATGGGAGACCAGGAGGAAGCGCCTGGCTCCTGGCCTCGGATCGGCACAGCCCACCAGCCTTGGTGGCCATTTGGGGGGTGAACCAATGGAAGAAAGACCTCTCTCTCTCTCTCTCACTAACTCTTCCTGTCAAAAAAAAAATTCATCAGCCTCTCCATCTTCCCTCTCCCAGGCACAATCATTTCCTTTCTGGACTGCTGACATAGTCTCCTAACTGCTTTCTCAATTTCTATGCTTAGGCTAGTCTAATTCATTCTCCACATAGCAGAAGGAGTTGTCATCTTAATGGTGTATCATGTCATTTGCTTTCTTGTTTCTGACTGCATTTTGAATACAATCTAGCCTCGTGCCCTGGGCTCTTTTGTGCAACTTCGTAAACAAAGATGAAAAGCATAGAGATGACATTCCACAGCTCCACTCAGCACTGGGTCAAAGGCTTGGTTTGACTTTTCCTGGCCTTACTTCCTCGTTCATTTAAAAAAATGTTTACAAGAAGACCTTTAGGATCCCATCAGTTTCTGAAACTCTATTATTCTGTTGCTTTTGTACATTAGGCAGGCACAATAATTGGCCCCTACACAGTCAAGGGTTCCTGTTTCTCTCCTGTCCCTCTCCATTTCCAATGTTCTCTAGAGCCATGGAGAACACAGAGGAAAGTACTCTAGGCCAGAATGCCTCTGGCCACAGCCCTAGTTGCATCCCTCACCAGGTGCCTCTCAAGCTAAGTATGAGCCCAATCACCGTTTCTCTCCCAAGTCAACAAGGATCTTTAGGTAGTCATTTCCTGAATTTGCTTCCTGATTGATAACTCTCTGCTAAGCCTTTCAGTATGTCTGACCAGACCATTAGATCCGGTGGCCTCAAGACGAGAATAAAAAAAGAAAAAGGAGGGTAAGTAAAGAGAACAAAATAGCACAAGTTCCAAGTAGGGCTAATATGACACAGCTGATATTAGGCATACAAAGTGGGTAAAGATACACTATATGATAAGAAAATAAAAGATTTATGATCACATAATTAAAATTATGTACCAAATTAGAGGGCTATTAAATGTACTAGAAAGAAAATTCTATATGGGGCCAGCGCTGTGGCATAGCGGGTAAAGCCGCCGCATTCAGTACCGGCATCCCATGTGGGCTCTGGTTTGAGTCCCGCTGCTCCACTTCTGAACCAGCTCTCTGCTATGGCCTGGGAAAGCAGTGGAGGACGGCCCAAGTCCTTGTGCCCCTGCACCCATGTGGGAGACCCGGAAGGGGGCTCCTGGATCCTGGCTGCAGATTGGCGTAGCTCCAGCTGTTACAGCCAGTTGGGGAGTGAACCAGCGAATGGAAGACCTCTCTCTCTCTCTCTCTCTGCTTCTCCTTCACTCTCTGTGTAACTCTGACTTTCAAATAAATAAATATATATTGAAAGAGAGAGAGAGGAAGGAAGGAAGGAAGGAGGGAAGGAAGGAAGGAAGGAAAGAAGGAAATTCTATATGAATGCATTATCATTAATATCAGGTAAGTTAGATGCTCAGGGGCCACATCCAACATGGCAAATGAGTGGAGTAACTCTCCTTTCCTGATACAGCCACCTTCCTCCAATTTGCCAATTAAGTTGGATTAGAATATTACTCAGAGCCAGGAAATGGGAAGGAAAAGAACATAATTGAATGATGAGTATGTGCTCTAGCCAGCACACAAAATATCAGAGTCCAAGGGGCACTGTGGTGAAAGAAAACTTGGATTTCATCCTGATTCTGCCATTGCCAAAGTGTGGACCAAAACTACTTTTATCCTCACTAAGTTGCACCTTCTCATTCAGTAGGAAGGATTTAAAATAGATACATGGTTTTTAAAACAGCATCTTCAGCTTATCTCTAAACAGAATTCAAGGATGACAACACATGAAAACCCGGCTGTATAGGTCCTGCACTGTGGTGTCGTGGGCTCAAGTCTCCACTGTGGTACCAGTATCCATACAGGTGCTGGTTCAAGTCCCAGCTACTCCTCCTCAGGTATAGCTCTCTGCTATGGACTGGGAAAGCAGCAGAGGATGGCCCAAGTGCTTGGGTCCCTGCACCCACGTTGGAGACATGGAAGAAGCTCCTGGCTCCTGGCTTCAGATCAGCCCAGCTCTGGTTGTTGTAGCCATTTGGGAAGTGAGCCAGTGGATGGAAGACCTGTCTCTCTGTCCTTTCTCTCTATAACTCTATCTCTCAAATAAACAAACAAAATCTTTAAAAGAAAATAAAAGAAAACCCGGCTGTTTAGACTTAATGGAGTCTCAGAAACTTCCTCAACTGCCCATCATTCCTACTTACCCCCAACCCCAACACTCCAAGGATCCCATGAGCATAGTCAATGATTTCACAAGTGCTAAGATTTGACTGCTTCATAAATTAGATATGATGTTCTATTCCTTTGTGGGCAAGCATGGACACTGACGTTAATTAAGAGATCCCAAATATTCTCAGTTTTACATAAAATATTTAAATCACCAAAGAAAATGGTTAATTTTATTTCAGTTCTCAACTCATTTAAAAGGAGATGCTAAACTGAGAACACTCTCCCATTATACTTTAAAATTCTTTGAAATATTCTCTTTAGCTAAAATGTACTCATTCTTCACCTTTATCTTTCTCAATGGATAAAAACAAAACCGACTTTTCTGAGCCACATTCAGTATGCTATGGACTTTTTCTTTGATTTTATTTTATAGTTTTGACAGAGATATATAAAATAGAATTTAATAATATATGGCATTTACATTAAGGTCACTGAGAATCAAAGATTATCAACAGGAGATGATGGAGTGGGACCAGTGAGATAATACTATCATCCCAATGGTTAAATGTACTAAGTGTACAGGGGGGCTTCGTTTCAGAACTAGTTTTTTTTAAATTTCTTTTATTTCTTCCTTAAAACTGACTGCATGACTAGCCAAGTAATAAATACTACATACAAATCTATTGATTTGAATTCCTGTAAGTCCTGAAGTTGTACAAAGTTTTTTTTTAGTTTTCTAGGAGTTCAAAATATTTATTTGCAAATCTTAACAGCATTAAAATTTCTCTGTAGTCTATAATAAATTTTTGAAAGGTAGCTAATGCGCTTTACTTGTTTAATTTTATTCATCCAGTTACCTTAATAGGAAGAGTATAGCTATATAAATGAGAAAATAAGCCAAGAATTTTGGTCCAAAGTGAGGGATAAACACATACACACACACACACAGACACACACACAGACACTACCCCAAAAACTAATTTCAGAAAAGCCCACATTATTCCACAGCTTTCTCATTTCAAAAATTCCCAATCTTAGAATTTAACCTTTAAATACTGAGAGAAAAGTGAAGGAAGGAAGGAGTCAGACTTTTCTTATATAAAATGTTAAAATGTTAGACGCATTGTCTTATCATAAATTATATTTCTGTATAATTTTACTGAGAAACATATCAACTGGAACACATACATCCAAGAAAAAAAAACAAGGTGTTAGTGCTTTATTTCCTGCACACTCTATTACCAGAAACGTTTTCAAAATACCTTATGAAGACTCCCATATCAATATGTACAGTTATGCATTCAGTGATAATTGTGGCATGTTGTGACTGTTTTTCTTTTGATTTTTACAGACTAAAACAGTGCAGTTCCAAAAGTACGTTCTCTGAGCTATTAATCACACATGCCTTAAATAGAAGCTATTAACATTTTATAAGTAACAATAAAGAGTGAAAATTGATTTATAAAACAGTTCATGCTGAGATGTTTGGGACACTATGTAAACAATTAAAGACAACAATGAAAACACCATAAAGTTAATTACAACAAATTAAATAAAATAAATTAAAGGCCAAAACTGCTAAACTGTTGCAACAGAACTATGCTGGGCTCAGAAACACAAAGGGATGTTAAAGAGCCAAAGCTAGAAATTTAAGCCAATCAGGAAATTCTGGTTTCTATTTTCACTTTTCTTTTTCTTGACGACCTTGCAAAAACCAGCTAATATTTATGGGCTCTGAAATGGTTCTGGAGAGTTTATATTTAAGGGACAGTTTCAAGCAATACTACAAAAGAATCTGAAGAGTTGTCTTAATTGTCCATCATTTTACTGGTGACAAAGAGAGACACATGGATGTTAGGTGATTTCAAAGTAACACTGGGTTTGTGAATGAACTGGCACCAGAGTTCACGTCTCATGACTCCTAAAAAAGCACAATTCTCCCTTAAAAAATTCCTTCCAGGAAACAGCACTTCCACTCCATCGATTCATACATTTACCTTCTACCTACTCTTTGAATCAACCCTTGGTTCTAATGGAAACAAAATTACATCATTGTGAAAGCAGACTCCATGATCAGATGAGCTTGGCTTCAAGTCCCTCTGTTTTCACTTCATAGTCACTAATCTTCTTGGGCTTTGGGTGACCAACTTGTCCCAGTTTACCTGGGATGTTCCCGCAGAGTCACCTGGGTTCTAGACAGCTACTTACCTAACAATTTTAAGTTCTTTTATTTGTAAAATAAGGATCATTGTAAAGTTCTTATAACTCACAGTGCTATTGTGAGGCCAAAAAAAGTGCACATCTGAAAATAAAGATTTAGCATAGTGCCTAGGCTCCAGGAAGGGTTCACTTCCATATTTGTTAGTTCTTCATGTGTCTCTTGACATTACGCAGGTGTAAATTTGAGAACTGTTTAAAGCAGAGATGATATGTAAAGGCAACAGTTAAAGTTATTGGAGAAATAGGACAAGCCACAGACTTGAAGTGGGGGAGGGGGGCTGGAAAATCGTATAGACAAAACAGAGACCAAAAAGAAGAAAGGAGACTGCCTGAATACTGGTCATCACAACAAAATATGAAATGAAAGGGTGTTCAGGGCCTGGCATGCACTGGGAGGACATAGTAGTACATTCAATTCTAAATGTATCCATGGATTCTATAAAGCAAGGGTGGGAATTTCATAAGGACTGAGAAATCATTTGGTCTGGCCCCGCCAAAGAAACTACACACAGGACTCAAAATTCAATAAATCTGCAGCAGGCTATATTGTTTTAATTTGATAATTTTGCATGGCTCACAAGTGATGTTATAAGTATCCAAATAAACCTTGGCAGAAAAACGGTTCTCCACCCCTGCTATAAAGGATTGAAACTAAAGAAAGGGGAGGTGAGGGTGTAGGGCAAATAGGCATCGTGTCATATGTACTCTAGGGCTGACTTCAGAAATATGAAGGGCCCTTGAGTTTAAACATGTCCATAATTCTCCCATCATTGATACACACAGTACCATATCTAGCATATTTATCTTTATAGAAGAAAAATCCCAGAGAGAAATAATACCTCACCATAAATACCAAAGCACTTATCTTCCTTAAGATAATGGTTTGAAAATGGTTTCCTTAAGGAATGGGACAGGGATAAATAAGGTAGGGATGTGTTTTTGGTTATGTTCAAGGACAAAAAATAGAAAGTAAGCACAAGGCAGTGACAGGACTGAAGCTGTGCATGCTGTCCCATGTCCCAGAAACAGAGAGCAACCAGCTCCAGTGGGATGATCAAACGCTGGCAGATAAACTCTGCTACAAAACCACTGACTGGGACAAAGCAGAAAGGCAACTTCCAACTTATGCTTGAGGCACATCCACATCATAAACCATATATTTAGTGGGACAGAGGAAACAGACCTTTCACCACTAGGACCCAGCCACACCAACCACTGGTTTACAAACAAGATATGAAAGATCCTCAATACCACAGGGAAGAACCTCAAGCTGGTTCTGAACTTTGAAAACCAGTAGTATCTATAATACTGTGAGCCAAGGATTGGTGAGAGTAGAGGTAAATAAAATGTAAAAATATAATAAACTTCTTACACCACATAAGCCTGAAAGTTATTATAAAATAATTTTAAAATTGTAAAACACATGTCCAAAGCTAACACTAGGAAAGACATCCAATAACATCAACAATTGGAATAGTAATTCATTCCATAGGAAATGAAAACAATAAAAGAAAATGAAAAAGAATTTAAAATAAGTAGGTTAAGACTCCACCAAGAGACAGAGGAGGAAATAATCATCTGAAAAAATAATATGAAAATATGAAATAAAGCAGCTAGAAATAAAGTAGGGATATGAAAAAGAAGAAATCAAAACCCCTGAAACAAAAACACATTCTTCGAAAAAAATTTATAAGCTCAATATACAGAATAAAATCTTGATTGGACACAGTATAAAAGAATAGGTAAATCAGAAAATAACACTGAGGAATTTTCCAGATGCTGGCTAAGGGAGACAGAGAAAGGGAAAAGAAGATGAAATAATAATTAAAAGGTATAGAGAAAAGATGGAAAAATTCCAACATGTGTATAAAGAAAGGTGTAGTAAAAAAGGAAATGGAAGAAAAGCAAGGGCTGAAGTATCAGTATTTAAAAATGATCTGAATCTTGCAATTGAAAGTACACTCCAGATGCCAAGCAAGGAGAATAAAAATGAATCCACAACCAAACTAACCCTAATGAGCAACAGCAATGAAGAAAAACGCCTATGCTCCTTGTCTGATTTTTGTCTTCCCGTTCTCCTTTGATCCCACTCTCAATAGGCTTTTGCCCTTGCCATTCCATCTCACCTGCTCCTAGTGGAACTGTGAAGCATCACCCAGAGCTCCCAAAAGAACTTGTTCTGCAGCTTCTGCAAAAGAACACAGCCCTCAGCTTTGATCCCTTCTCAGAACCGTGTAGGCTGAGGAGTCACCATGTCCAAAATCATGCCCTTTTCCAGGGCACTATACCTTCAGAGACTAGTCAACAAGGGGTTTGTGCAGGTCCTGATAACTTCTCCCGACTCAGAACTAATGTGAAAGATCATCTGAACATCAGAGCTGCCCACAGATCCGCTGCAGACGTTATTACACTGTATGAGAGACCAATTTCTCAAATAACTTCTTTTTCCTTTCCTGCCTTTCCATAAGATGGTGATTCCAAGAGCACTTGCTAATAAATATCTTGATCCTCTCCGTCTTAAAGTCTGCTACCTAGGAACACAATCAGCCATTCTTTTCAAGGTCATTCACAGCCTTCATGCTATTAAACTCAACTGTCAATTCCAAGGCTCCATTTTAGTTGATCTAGTAACAGCATTTTATATATCTTATCATTATCTCCTTACTGAAATATTTTCTTCATTTGGCTTCCAGGAAGTTCCTCTCTATCCTAGCTTTTGTCTTACTTTCTCTTATCCTTGTCTCAGTCTCTTTTTCTGGTTCCTTCTCACCTCACCAACCTGAACATAGAATATTCCAAGGCTCAAAACTTAAAATCTTTCTTTTCCATGACATGCACTTAACTTTGTAATTTCATCCAGCCTCCTGGCTTTAAATACTATCTATTTGTTGAGAACTGGCAAATGCATATTTTCAGGCTGCCCTCTCCCCTTAGATACTTTACATTTCCATTTGGAAATCACAAAGTTATGTCAAATTCCATGCATCAAAACTGTTCTTGATCCTCCTCCAATCATATGCACAACCTCAGAAAATAACATTTCCATTCTTCCAATTATTGAAGTCAAACAATCATTCCTGATTATTCTAGTCTTTACATATCCTACACCCTATTCATTAGCAAATCCTGTCAGTTCTAACTTCAAAACAGATTCAGATTATAATCAGGTCACAGCACCTTGACTACTAACACTCACCCTAAAAGAGTAGCCTCCTGCCGGATCTAATTCTCCTCCTTTCCCAAAATCCACTTCTGTTCTCAACCTAGCAACCAAAGTTACCCTAATAATCCATACATTGGATCATACCCTCCATTCAAAGCATACTAATGACTTCCAATATCATTCAGAGTAAAAATGGAACTTGTACAATGTTCCACATAGGCCTACTTAATCTGTGATATTGTTAACCTCATTTTCCTCCAAGCCCTTGCCCCCTCTCTCCTTGGAGCCACATCACTTTTCTTGCTTCTCTGATCAGGTTGGGTTTGCCCCATCTCAAGAAATGTACATTTTCTATGGTTGCAATGTTTTTCCTTTATAATTCCACCAGATACCAATCCCTTACTTCTTCCAGGTGTATACTCACACTCATACACATTTTCTCAGTGAGAACTTCACCAGCCATCCATCTAAAACTACAATCCTCCCTGATTCATCTTACTCCCTAAAACCAATAGTATATAACATAATTTGCTTTGTTTTATTCTTTTCTGCTCCAGGGAAAAGATTACTATATGCTCCTTAACCAAGTTTCTTTTTTTTCTTGCACCCACAACCAGACTACTTCCCCAGGTAACCTTAAATTAAATGCAGAAAATTGACTGACTTCTGGCCACCAGAAAGTGGGCTAAAATGACAAATGCCACTTTCACCTCATCTATAAATCCTTTCCATGCAGTTTTCATGGTTTTATTCCTATCTGACTGCTAGAAAGAGGTAACCCAAAAATGGCATTGACATAGAATGTTAAAAATGGCAGAACCACAAAACAGAAGAGGCCTGTGTCTTTTAATAAGTGCTTGCAGGAGAGCTGCCTAACTGGGGCAGTTTGATCAATAAAAAATATAAAACTGTGAGGCATAAAAGCACTTATAACTAGAGGTTTAATTTATTATAGCACTAACTTTATCTTAGCTTTTATACTCATTTCCTAGACTGTCCTGGGATTTTTACTACTTTCTTCACTGATATATCCCCAGTGCCCAGAACACTAACTGGAAATCAATAAACATTTGAATGATAATGGATAAATAAATATACTCAAATCCTCACAAAGAGAAGTGATAGGCTACATATAAAGGAAGGACAATACTGATAAAAAGAACTTTTGTCAGCAATGCTAGCTGATAAAAGAAAAATACTTGAAAACATGTGAGAGAAACGAAAAGTAAGATAAAATTTTAAATTGATTTAAACTATTGTGCAAAAGTGAGAAGAAAATAAAGAATACTAAGTCTAAGAAATCTACACACATGCCCAATATCAGCTAGATCCCCAAAATAACTGGTAAAGGATAAACTTCACAGTACGGAGAAAGAGAGCCCACAGGAAAAAAAAAATAGTAAGCACAGAAATCAATGAAGTATGTTAATAATTTAAATAAATATTACCTACAAAAATAAAAGAGCAATTAATATGAAATTTTCATGGTAAATAATCAGGAAAAAGTAAGGCACAGACCAGATTACTTAATAGATTAAGGGGTTAAAGTCCTTGTCTTGCTTTTAAAAGGGAAAAAACATACTAGGTAATATTTAAAGCAAAATTTGGAGCAAAGCAGAGCAAGATGGTGGCTGAATAAGATCCTCCACCAATGGTCTCCCCAAAGAGACATAAACATGAAAAGATACTCAGACACCAAAGGACTTTAGTAAGAGCTGGGGAAATGAGAGGAGAGAACATAGTACCTGGTTTAGTATAATAATAAGAAAAGATGCATTAAAGAAAGCAGGAAGCTAAAAGTTGCCCATATTACCTGTCTCCTGACTCCAAGCAGCACAGGATGGGGAGAGATGCCTCCCACTTTGCAGAGTAGGAAGAAGTCAAGTCACATCTTGGTACCAGCTCCCAGGAGTAACACAGACCCAGTTCTCAAGACAGCTAATAGACCCTATCCACCTTTCCATGTTCTAAGAAGAACCTGGGCAGCACACCCTATAACTCAGCCTACAGAGGCCCCCAGAAAACAGTCAGGTGGTTCTGCCCATATTCCTGTGGCCCCAGAACAGCAAAGTGGTCCCACCCATATAATTCAGACCTGGGAAGCAACTGGACAACCCCAGAGCCACTAGACCCACAGAGATTCACAGAAATAGGTGAGGGACACATCCGCCTACCCAGCAACCCAGGAAACAATTAAACAGCCTTTCCTGAGGGATTTGAATCTCTGAGACCCCAGGGAAGCAAATGAGGCAGCCCTACTCATCTTCCTTTGGCCCCAAGAGGCAGCTGAGAAGACTGTTCTCAGAAGCTCAGCCCACTTAGACCCTGAAATGCAAACATCTTGTCTTTTCCACACACACTCAGCCCCAGGAAACTGCATTCCTCCGTTGACAGGTCAATGCCAGAGGCCCTGAGAAGTTACCTGTGCAGCCCTCAGATACAAGCTCAGTACTGTGGCTAAGTCCCTGTGCAGTGCCCCAGGCAGTGATGGGCACTCTACCCTGCTACTGCTCACACACTGCACACACTGAAACACAGAGGTCGCCTCACACTCGTGAGTCACAGAAAACTGAGAGAAGCACCACAACCACTGTCAGGCACACTACACACAGAGATCAAAGTGAACTTGCCTCATCTAAGGAAGCTGCGTCTCAACTGGCCTGGCAGTATAATCTCCACAACCCCTGTATCATAGGCCACTGAGACACCTGTAGACATTTCCAGTGTTAATTAAAGACAAAGCTATGCCAGGGCTGGTGGCCTGGAGCAGTAGGTTATTCCTCCACCTGCAGTGCCAGCATCCCATGTGGGCGCTGGTTCTAGACCCGGCTGCTCCTCTTCCAATCCAACACTCTGCTAAGGCCTGGGAAAGCAGAGAAGATGGACCAAGTGCTTGGGCCCCTGCACCTGCATAGGAGACCTGGAAGAAGCTCCTGACTTCTGATCAGCACAGCTCTGGCTGTTGCAGCCATTTGGGGAGTGAACCAACTGAAGGAAGACCTTTCTCTCTGTATCTCCCTCTCACTGTCTGCAATTCTAGCTCTCAAATAAATAAATAAAATATTTTTTAAAAAAAAGATAGAGCTATGCCAACATTACACTAAGAATCTGCCTGGAATCATAGCCAATACACTATATCCAACTAATATCCTAGGACAAACTGCCCACACAAAGTTTCTCATTACTAAAGCCACCCTGTATAACTGGTAGAAGCAATTGACCCACTACACACATAAAAACCAAAGTAGGGAGAACAAGAAGCAAGGGATCATGTCTCCAAAGGAACACAATAAATCTCAAGCAACAGTCCCCTCTCCTGCCCCCCCCCAATAATGGAAATCAACAACCTGATTGGCAAAGAATTCAAAAGAATAAATTTTAGGAAATTTAATGAGGTACAAGAGAACACAGTCTGAGAAGTCAATGACATTAGAAAGATCATTCATGAAATGAATGAGAAATTCAGTAAAGACAGATCATAAGAAAGAGCCAATTAAAAGTCTTGAAGCTAAAGAACTAAAAAAAATGAAATTGTATTCAAGAGCTTCAACAGCAGGAATGAACATGCAGAAAAAAGGATTTCTGAGCTTAAAGACGGGTCTTTTGAAATAATCCAGACAATAGAAAAAAGAGAAATAAAGAATGGCTTTGAGAATGACAGGACAATATTAAGCAAACATTTGCATTATGTATATTCCAGAAAGAGAAAGGAAATGACATACACACATCATTTAGTCAATGAAATAACTGCTAAAATCTTTCTAAATCTTGGGAAGGATACTACCAACCTGATACAGGCAGCCCAAAGGAGCCTGAATAGATTAGGGCAAAAAATACCCTCTCCAAAGTGTATGACAATTAAACTGTCTGAAGGGAAAAAAGAAGACATAGAAGAGAATTCTAAAAAGAACAAGAGAAACTTGTCAAGTCATTTGTAAAGGAATCCCTATTAGGCTATTGGCAGATTCTCAACTGAAACCTTACATGTCAGGACAGAATGGGAGGAAATACTCAAAGTCATGAAACAATTGTCAGCCCAGCATATCAGTTAAGTTATCCTTCAGATACGAAGGAGAAATAAAGGTTTTCCATGACTAGCAAAAAAAAAAAAAAAAAAAAAAAAGAAAGAAAGAATTCATCATCATCACACCATCCCTACAAGAAATACATACAGTCCTACATTAGAAGTAAAATATTGGAAAGTATGAAGCTCAACAGTAAGCAAGTACAGAAAGGGGAGGAAAATTATCTAATCATTCATTTTATTTTTTTATTTTTTTCTACATTTGGCTTACTGTATATCTAGTTAAGGATGTTTTTTCACATATATTAGGACTATAATTCTAGCATTTTTCTTTCTTGTACTCATTAGTTTTTTTTTTTTTAAAGATTTTATTTATTTGAGAGGTAGAGTTACAGACAGAGGGAGAGACAGAGAGAAAGGTCTTCTGTCTGTTGGTTCACTCCTCAATGGCCGCAATGGCCAGAGCTGTGCCGATCTGAAGCCAGAAGCCAGGAGCATCTTCCAGTCTCCTATGTAGGTACAGCGGCACAAGCACTTGGGCCATCTTCCACTGTTTTCCCAGGCCATAGCAGAGAGCTGGATTGAAAGTGGAGCAGCCGGGACTCAAACTGGCACCTTTTGGGATGCTGGTGCCACAGAGCCGGCCCCCTCACTAGGTCTTGATATTAGGGTTCTGTTTGTCTTTAAAAATGACTTGGAAAGCATTTGATCCTTCTTCATTTTCTGAAAGGACACATTATTGTGCTGTTATTTCTTCTTTAAATGTTTGGTAGGATTGA
This sequence comes from Sylvilagus floridanus, assembly GCA_949820135.1. Taxonomy (NCBI): domain Eukaryota; kingdom Metazoa; phylum Chordata; class Mammalia; order Lagomorpha; family Leporidae; genus Sylvilagus; species Sylvilagus floridanus. Next base: position 25,232,056 of record OX463238.1, on the reverse strand, counting down.
ATTCAGCAATATTTAGAAAGTATTTAGGCCTTTAGTTATCTCTTAGGGAATATTTTTTAAAATTAATTTAATTTACTAAATGATTATGGGGCTATAATAAATGTTGTCTTTCCATGTAAGTTTTCCAAATATGTGTTTCTGAAGAAACTGCATTTCATACATGATGCTAACACTATGGGCATAAAACTGTTTAACATCCTTTAAAAGATTAAAAATAGGGGCAGGCATTTGACACATTAGTTAAATCACCATTTGAGATGCTTACATGCTATATCTGCGTGCCTGGTGAGTCCCAGATACTCTACTTCTGATCCAGTTCCCTGCTAATGCACAACCTAAGAAGCAGCAGTAATGGCTCAAGTATTTGGATCCCTGACACCCACATGAGAGCCCCAAGTTGAGGACTGGGCTCTTGGATTTGGCCTGTCTTTAGCCCTGGCTTGTTGCAGGCACTGAGGAGTGTTCCAGGAGATAGAAGATCTCTATACACTTGCTCTCCCCCACTCCTTCCAAATAAAATGAAAATACAAGTTATATTTAAAAATATAAACAAAAATATAGCTATACTATCATACAATCATACTACTACTGTATAATCAGACAAAAGAAATAAAACAGTCTGTTAAATATAAAGAGACATCTGCTCTCCCATGTCTATTGTAGGACTGTTCACAATAGCCAAGATATAACGTCAACCTATGTGTGATCAGTTGATGAGTGGATAAAGAAAATATGCTATGTATATATATATGTGTGTGTTAATCTATTATTCAGTCATAAAAAAGTTAGAAATTCTGTCATTTGTGACTGCAAAGATGAACGTAAAGAATAATTATATATAGGGGCAGGCGCCATGGTTCACGTGGTTAATCCTCTGACTGCAGCGCTGGCATCCCACATGGGTACCGGGTTCTAGTCCCAGTTGCCCTTCTTCCAGTCCAGCTCTCTGCTGTGCAAGTCAGTTAAAAAAAAAAAAGAGAGAGAAAGTTTACAGAAAAGTACTTCCATTAAAATAACTTCTAATTGAATGGAAATATAATCTACAGTATCTACACTATCAGACAAGTCATACAGTAATTTTTTAAAACTTATACTACATGCCGGCACCACGGCTTAATAGGCCAATCCTCCACCTGCGGCGCCGGCACTCCAGGATCAAGTCCCGGTCGGGGCGCCGGATTCTGTCCTGGTTGCTCCTCTTCCAGTCCAGCTCTCTGCTGTGGCCCGGGAGTGCAGTGGAGGATGGCCCACGTCCTTGGGCCCTGCACCCGTATGGAAGACCAGGAGAAGCACTGAATGGCCGCGGAGGCCATTGGAGGGTGAACCAATGGAAAAGGAAGACCTTTCTCTCTGTCTCTCTTTCGCTCACTGTCCACTCTGCCTGTCAAAAAATTTTTAAAAAAACCTAATACTACAAAAAGGAGAGAAGAACATAAAGAAAAAAGTAGAAAATATAAACTTCAGATAGTAAAATGAATATGTTATCAATAACTACAATTATTATAAAGAGATTACACTCATTTATTAATATAGATAATCAAACATTATCCTACCAATAAAATTCAGCTTAAGTGTTCCTTAAAAAGGACACTTATCCAAAAGACATGAAATTTCCATATCAAAGACATACCTGATCCACTATATTTATTTCAGCACTGTTCAAAATACCAAGAAATGCATTCAACCAAGGAGTCCATCATAAGATGATAGTTAAGCAAAGACTTTTTAAGCTCTGACAAAGGTATGATCCATGAGAAAAATAATTGATAAGCTGAACTGGACTAAAATTAAAAACTTCCGCTCTTTGAAAAACATTGTAAAGAATAATATGAGAAGCCACAGACTGGGAAAAGTATTTCCAAAAAACTTACATGATAAAAGACTCTTAATCAAAAATACACAAAGAGCCTCAAAACTCAATACTTTTTAAAACTCAATTTAAAAATGGACCAAGGCCATTAATAGACATGTCACCAAAGAAGATATATAGATAGGAAATGAGTACATAAAAAGATGTTCCATACAAAATATCATAAGGGAAATGGAAATTTATTTTTCAATAAATCATTTTTTCTTTTTAAAAACATTTATTTATATGAAGGGCTGAATTAGAGAGAGAGAGAGAGAATGAAAGATAAAGAGAGAGATCTTCCCTCTGCTGGTTCACTCCCCAAAAGGCCACATTGTCTGAGGCTAGGCCAGGATGAAGCCAGGAGCCAGGAGCATCTTCTGGCCCTCCCACATGGGTGCAGGGGCCCAGAGACGTGAACCATCTTCTGCTGCTTTCCCAGGCAATAAGCAGGGTGCTGGATTGGAAGAAGAGCAGCTGGAATTTGAATTGGTGTCTATATGGGAGGCCATGGCTGCAGGCAGCATTTTAACCAGGAGTGCCACAGTGCCAGCCAGAAATGCAAACATATAAACCACTACATAACTATTAGAAAGGCCAAATCTAGAACACCTGACAATACTAAACGCAGTCAAAGGATATAGAGTAACAGTAACTTTAGTTTAACGCTGGTGGGAATTCAAAATGAACTGAGTTTGACAATTTTTACAAATCTAAACATATCCATACCATATGATGCAGCAAGCTCACTCCTTGGTATTTACCCAAAGAGCTGAAAACTTATGTCCACATAAAAACCTGCACATGGATACTTATAGTCATTTTATTCATTATTGCTAAAACAGAAGCAACAAAGATATTCTTCAGTAGGACGGAATATTATTCAGTGCTAAAAAGAAATGAGCTATCAAGTCATGAAAATATGTAAGAAACTTAAATGCACACTGCTAAGTGAAAAAAGTCAATCTGAAAAAGCTATATTATATATGATTCCAAATGTTTGACATTCTAAAAAAAAAGGCAAAAGAATGGACACAGTAAAAAGATCAATGGTTGCAAGGACTGGCTCAAATAAATGAATAAAAATCTTTAAAAGAAAGTAACAAAGGAAGAAATAAAAATAGAAACATCCTAAGAATAGAATATAAAACAACTGCACAACATGTCATAGAAGTGTTGATAAAAACAAGCCTTTGGTACTTTGCAAATATTAACAAAATTTATAAATCTTTAGGTTCTATGTAACCAAAAAAGGAAGGAAGGAAGGAAAGCAGGTAGGCAGGCAGGCAAGAAGGAAAGTGGTTGGCTGTTAGTTAAGAAGAAAGAGAGAATAAGTAACATTGAAACAAAAGACAAGGCAGAGAAGTCTAGATTTCTTAGCATGCTGATGGACCAAGCAGGCCCAAGTGAGGCAGGACACTGAGGAAGGCCCATACATCCAAGAGCAGCATGAAGTCCATGAGTCCTCCAAGGAAGAATTATCTATGAAGAATAGAGACCAGAGAGAAGACCATGAAATACACTAACAGAAGGGACAAATAAAAAGCAGCATAAGGTAACCATATGCTGGCTCTTCAATTATTTTCTTTTCTAAGTAAAAGGCTAGAATTACATAAAATAAAATCAATTTAGAACAAAATGGCTTTATTAGAACTATTTCCATAAGATTATACTAATACAGCAGAAGGCTGAAAATGAACTTAATTGTTCTGTCATGCATCTGAATAGTCCATTGAAAAATCAAGGTATTCATTAAGAGGGCACAGCCAAACTTCCTCCAGAGAATCATTCCTAATCTGGCTACCCAGGAATGGTCTGGTTCCAGATTTTATGTGCTGGGAAACACCTTTTTAGCACAATACACTGATTGTTTTGTGTAATTTTCATTAAATAAATGTATATAAAAACTACCAAAGAACTCAGTGTTATATTTTATGTATGAGTACATATACTTATTTATATATACTTATTTATATATACTTATATTTATATATACTTATATTTATATATACTTATATTTAAATATAAGTATATATATACTTATATTTATATATACTTATATTTACATATAAGTATATATATACTTATATACTTATACTTATTTATATATACTTATTTATACTTATATTTGACATACATGTTTCTGAGACATATCAAACCATGGTAGGTAAAACTGTAAAGTCATTAAAAATATAAACAACCAGTTTGGACCTAAATCTTCCAGAAACATGCCTCCCCTGGAGACAGCCCTTCCCTGCACAAGGCTCTCAGACTGTGCCCACGGGCTTTTGGTTTTCACAGAGGAAAATGCATCAAAGCACTGGTCATTTGCCTTTAAATAATATAATAAAATACCAGGTATTAGTAGACACAGAATTTTGTAAAACAAGCTTTCCTGGTATACTTATAACCATAAGTATAAGAGAATCACTGCTCTCTGTCAATTCCTTGGGCTAACTTAGGATATGTAGGCCAGGATGTGAAATTTAATGAGTGTATAGAGTCAAATAAATCATATATAATCCAGTGCTTCCTTCACATAGAATCTTATTACTGAAAATGAAAAAAAAAAAAATCCCCTAATCGTGGATGTCTCTTGATCAAAATGTTTATTAAATAATCTAATAACAAATAAATAAAACACATTGCCAATTCAGGGTCACAATGCTCTCACTGACACTAAGTAACTTTAGGCAGATGTGAAGTTATTTCCTATTCTCAACATCAACACACCCTGGACTTTCCTCCTTTCTCAGTTTTGCTCTTATGAGAATAAACCAATCCTGGCTTTCTTTAGAGAAACCCAGCAAATACCTTCTCTTGCAGTTTCCCCCATATCTTCTCCATCAAAGGTCTTCCTTCTCCCCTAAGAATTCCATAGCACTTGCACTCTTTCTTCTTTATGATTCTTGTCCAATAATATAGTATAGTATAGTTATTTCAGTGTCAACATCACGTCCCCTATTTAATTAAAGAATCTGAAGGATAATATTTCTGCCTGAATTATAATATCCATCACAATTCCTGGAAAAATTCTCAAAAAAATTCTTTAAAATTTAAAAAATCCTTAAAAACTATTTGTAAAACCACTGATGTAGTAATAAATGAGAGTGATTTCATTAGTAGAACAAAAAACTCTCCAGAAATAGAAATACCAAAACTAGAGACAGCTGCCAACTTCTCATATGATAGCACCTTTTTTCTGGGGCCTTAAATTCTCAAATATTTAGTATTAATTCATAAAGAAAACTTAAAAATTTATGAAAAACAGTTACATGCCATACAAAATACAAATTAAGATCCTTAGAAATAACATAGACACTACTAATCAGGACTTCCAAAGGAAGTACCTACCTCACTTAAAATAGGCACTTGGGAATTGACAAGGCTTAATTATCAGTTCAGACATTATTACCCATGCAGTCCTTTCCACAAGAAGACAGAAGCACCGAGACAAAGGCTCCAGTGTTTCTCTATTCTCAAGGCATTTTGGTCTTCTAGATTCTGCTTATTACATGACAATCAAATCCATAGAGGAATTAAATGTAATCACCTTTTTATGTAATAAATATCAGGCAGAATCTCACAGGATAGATGGAAAAATAATTTCTAGTTCAGATTAATTTATGAAATGCCTGTTCACCTGTAATTCACAGCTAAGATTCTCCATGGACCTCTGTAATCTTTAGCAGACAAATCTCAAAATACTTTTTTATTTAAATCACCTTTTCTAATTACTCTTATTAGGGAATTCCCAGAGATGTTGATTCCTTGCCATGTAGCAATTTGTAGTACTGGCTTTGGTAAAAATGTTAAATACACATTATGGTACGCAGGAATGTGTGTGCATATGCCTGCATGTGTGTGCACACACATATACACATATGTGCACATGCCTACACACACACACACACACACACACACAGGTCCATGATCCAGTAGCTCCATGTGAAGTTAAATAACAAATGCAACGAAGTACATTTGATGAATGAGCTTTAAATTGAATATATTTTAATCAAATATTGGCCATCATCCTGAAAATATTATAGCTTCCTATTTATACAGAGTTTATCATCATCCTTGTCATCATCTGAAAGCAATAACATGGACAGTACATTACGCTGACCGTTGCATAGCATATTGTGATTTACTTGACATCAAAAAGAACTAAAAAGTCTAGACTGCATTCTAAGCTATTAGTTGGAAACATAGACAAGTAGATGCCAAACAATGAAGATTTAGCAAAATAAACATTTGCAAACATTGAATGTTGAGTTAGGGACGTATATGATTGTACATGCAAAGGCAGGATTTTTAAGAGGTTCCTAAAGGAAAAAAAGAGGCTTGGGAACATCAGAGAGAATTTCACAAAGGTGTGTAATCTAGAGTAACAGGTGTGTGAAACCACGACAGTAAGCCTGCCACTACGCTAGACAATTTAAATCATTACTTTACTGAAGATCTACATTTAGTAATACTAACTCTGCTTTTCGTATTAATAATATTAATTTCTTAGATAAAGACATTGAAGTTTGAAAAGGCACAATACTTTGTTCAAAGACAAAGAGTAATAGACAGTAGAGCCAGTGTTCAACCCAGACACTTCTAATTCAAAAACTCCATTCTTAACCACTTGGTATACTGCTTCTCACAATGAAATGAGCAAGAAGAAACTTCTGCAGAAAGATGCAATGCCTTGTTGGCCAGGGCCGGGGCTCACTGGGCTAATCCTCCGCCTGTGGCGCTGGCACCCGAGTTCTAGTCCAGGTTGGCCATAGCGTCCATTTGGGGGGTGAACCAACAGAAAAAGGAAGACCTTTCTCTCTGTCGCTCTCTCTCACTGTCTAACTTTGCCTGTCAAAAAAAAAAAAAAAAAAGATGCAATGCCTCAAGACTCAGAATTTTTTTTTTAAATCTGGAAGAATCACAGTAATGAGGAAAAGGAAATGACAGCAAAAAGTTATTAGGGGAGACCACAGACAAGTGTCATCTTTGGCAGGGAAAGAATGCATTTTCCTGGGGGAAAAAAAGATCAAATGTACTCTGTTATCAAAGTGCTGGAATCAAGTACTTGGATCACAAAGCAAATAAGGATTAAAATGATGATGCAGGAACAGGTACTAGAGACTTCACACTAGGAAAAAACTTGTCATCCTAAAAAGTAGTTGCTTAACAAAATAATAAGCCCCCAAGCTATAAGTAAGCAATGGCTTAGATTAGCTTAATTTTATATTTAAGTTTTTGCTACTCTATAGCTCAGACTCAGTAGCGGCATTGCTTTTTTTTTTTGTAACTTTTATTTAGCAAATATAAATTTCCAAAGTACAGCTTATGGATTACAATGACCTTTTCCCCCTCATAACTTCCCAACCGCCTGCAACCCTCCCATCTCCTGCTCCTTCTCCCATTCGATTCACATCAAGATTCATTTTCAATTATCTTTATATACAGAAGATCGATTCAGTATATGTTAAGATTTCATCAGTGTGCACCCACACAGAACATAAAATGTAAAATACTGTTTGAGTACTAGTTATAGCATTAATTCACATTGAACAACACATTATGGACAGAGATCCTACCTGAGGAATAAGTGCACAGTGACTCCTGTTGTTGACTTAACGAATTGACACTCTTGTTTATGGCATTAGTAATCTCCCTATGCTCTTGTCATGAGTTGCCAAGGCTATGGAAGCCTTTTGAGTTTGCATGTCACTAAATACAAAATATTTTTATGATGAAAACCTTAGGGAAACTGGGTATAGAAGGAACATTTCTAACACATTTGAAGCCATTTGTGACAAACCCACAGCATCTTATTGAATGAGGAAAAAGTTAGAAACATTTCCACTAAGATTCAGAACAAGACAAGGACACTCATTCACCAATGCTATTCAATAGAGTCCTGTAAGATTTAGCCAGAGCCATTAGGTAAGAAAAAGAAATCAAAGGGATACAAATTGGAAAGGAGGGAGTCAAGTAATTCTTATTTGTAGATGACATGATTCTGTATGTAGGGGAATAAAAGACTCCATTAAGAGACAACTGGAACTCATAAAAGAGTTTGATAAAGTTGCAGGATATAAAATTAAAACATAAAAATCAATAGCCTTTGTATACATAGACAAAGCCATGACTAAGAAAGAACTCCTAAGATCAATCCCATTCAAAATACCTATAATAAAAAATTAAAAACCTTGGAATAAATTTAACTCAAGGATGTCAAAAATCTCTATGTTGCAAATTAATAAAATATTAGAGAAAGAAATAAAATAAGACACAAGTAAAAGGAAAAATCTTCCATGTTCATGAATTGGAAGTATTAATATAATCAAAATGTCCATATTACCAAAATCAATTTACATATTCAATGTAATTCCAATCAACATATCAATGGCATTCTTCACATATCTAGAAAAAATGCTAAAATTCATATGGAAACCTGATAGATCCCAAATACCTAAAGCAACCTTAAACAACAAAAGAAAGCTGGAGACATCATAATAACAGATTTCAAGACATATTACATGGCAGTTATAATCAAAACAGCCTGGTACTGTCATAAAAATAGATGTTTAGGAAAATGAAACAGAATAGAAACTCAAAAAATCAATCCACACATCTACAACTAACTAATCTTTAACAAAGGAGCTAAAATCAATCCAAGTAGCAAAGACAGTTTCTTCAACTAATGGTACTGGGAAAACTGGATCTCTATGTGCAGAAGTATGAGACTAGATCCCTATCTTTACAAAAAAAAGCCACCGAAAACGGATCAAAGACATAAATCTAAAGCCCAATACTATCAAATTACTAGAGAACACTGGGGAAACTCTGAAAGACATTGGCATCTGCAAAGATTTCTTGGAAAAGATCCCTGAAGCACAGGTAATCAATGACAAAAATGATAAGAGGGATTACATCAAGCTGAGAGGCACATTGCAAAAGAAATACACATCAAAGTGAAGAGGCAACAGACAGAATGGGAGAAAATATTTGCAAACTCTGCAACTGATAAAGGATTAATATCCAAAATCTATAAAGAGCTCAAGAAACTCGACAACAAAATAATCCAGTTAAGAAATGGGCAAAGATCTTAGGCAGGTGTTTTTCAAAAGAGGAAATTCAAATGGCCAACAAACAAACGAAGAAATGTTCATGGTCACTAGCCATCAAGAAAATTAAAATGAAAACCACAATGAGGTTTCACCTCACTCCAGTTGGAATGGCTCTCATACAGAAATCAAAAAAACAATAAATGCTGGAGAGTATATGAGGGAAAAGGTACCCTAAACCACTGTTGGTTGGAATGCAAACTGGTGCAGCCATTGTGGAAGACAGTATGGAGATACCTCAGAAAGCTGAAAATAGATCTACCATATGATCCGACAATCATACTCATGGGAATTTACCCAAAGAAGTACAATCAGCATATGAAAGAATTATCTGTACCCTCATGGTCATTGCAGTTCATTTCACAGGAGCTAAGATTTGGAATCAACCCAGATTTCCATCAGCAGATGGCTAGATAAAGAAATTATGGTTTATATACATTATGGAATACTACTCAGTGATAAATAAAATAAAATCCTGTCTTTTGCAACAAAATGAATGCAACTGGAAACCAATATACTTAGTGAAATAAGCCAGTCCCAAAAAGACAAATACCATATTTTTTTCCTCATTCATGGTTATTAACAGAGTACCCAAAATTTAATGTATAGGACTGAAAATGATATTTTGAGATTTACTGATGATTTGCAGCCCTGTTCTTGACTGTTGAGGAATTGTATTTTTTTCTTCATACTATTTGTTGAGCTCTCTACTTAGTGAAAGTTTAAATTATGAGTATAAAATAAACTGAAAGTAGATTATTGTACAAATTAAAAGAAAGAATAAGATAGGATGGAGGAGGGGGGATGGGAACATAGGCAGGAAGGAGGGTAGGGTGGGAAGTATAACTATGTTCCTAAATCTTTTTATATGGAATACATGAAACTGGTATGCCTTAAATAAAATTTTTAAAGAAAGAAGTCGAATAGCCAGGATTGGAACTAGTGTCCATACAGGATGCTATCATTACCGGTTGTAGCTTAACTTGCTGTGCCACAATTCTAGCCCACTTTTCAATTCTTTTGTAATAACACTTGGCTTAAAATACAACAAATTGTAAAGCTATACAAAAGTAGTTTCTTTCTTCACAACTTTTTTCTATACTTTTATTTTATTTTGTAAACTTTCTGTGAAAAACTAAGTTTTTAAAAAAGTTAGAGACACACACATTAGCTGAGACCTACACAAGGTCAGAATTAACAACCATTACTCTCTTCCACCACCACAAACTATCCCACTAGAAATTCTTCAAGAGCAAAAATCAGCATGGAGTCATCATCTCCTATAATAAGAATGCCTCTTCTGGACACCTCCAGAAGGTATGAGATTGTTTCACAGTTAACTTTTTTTTAATATATAGAAGTATTACATTCAATACTACTTATAAAAATATTAAATATTAAACCAGTAATATAATCATTCACCATCATTTTCAAGAAGTATGTCCTGTACATAATTGTATGTGTTGTGCTTTTCCCTAATTTGTAGCACAGTGGGTTAATTTACACCACAAACAGGAGTAAGGCATTTTGTTCAACATTATAATAGCTACAGTATCACTAAGTAAAGGTATTTTTCTCCTGCATTATAATCTTACATGGCCACTGTTACACATGCTGTCCATCAGTGACTGAAAGGTTATGTGTCACATGACTGTGTGTGGTTTTCCTAACTTTATAGAATTACTCTGGGCCTTGGGAGATGTCCATATCTGTTGATCCATTAATTCTACAAGAAACCTAGACCAAGGAAATAACCAAAGATACAGAGACACATATTTTTGTATGCAAACCCATCCACTATGAACATATTTCCCATCAATATTGTCAACTGTAAAATCCACAATAGATGGTCTGTTAAATAGTAATGGTTTATGAGCAAATAGAGCTTAAACATTGTTTTTAAATGCTCAATGACCAATATATACTCAAATTATGATTTTGACCAGAAAATAAAGCACAAAATATGTTGATGGTATAATTCCTCTTCTGTTACATATAACATATTTCAAACTTTGACACATATATTCACTATTCAGAAAAATATAAACACAAAATTACCAAGAGTTACTCTGGATAATATAATGTGTAATTTTTTTCTTCAAACTTTACTGTATTTTTCAACTCTTCTATCATAATGTGTCACTTTCATAAACAGGAAAAAAATTTACCACAATAACATAAGGAAGAATCAGAATGAGAAATCAAGTTCCAGCAGTGCAGAGATTGTTTTGAATAAATAAGTGAAGCACAAAGAAAAAAGCATTGTTAAAAATTACATGGGAACATTGGTTAATAACAGTAACAAAAAGATGTACCATCATCTTTTTCAGATGTTGCTAACTCAAAAGGTAATTTACAGAGAAAAGGTGTCTACTTTCGAAGTAGTATATAGTGTGGGACAGCAGATGTCACTTAGTCTTACATTGCAGACACTTAAAAATATCCCTAAAAAATAAGCTTAGGATCACAACTAAAATTAAGAAAAATAAATTTTAAAAATTCCTTTTAAACTCACATTATATGGAGAACACCTAAAGACCCTGGGAGCACCAATCCTATGGAATAGAAAATATAAGCAGACAGGTGGTTTGTCCCTAGTTAAGAAATAGCTAACAGAGCTAATGATGAAAAAGGGATCTCTTGTTGGGCAATGAGTTTCCCCACTCAGGAACTGCTATCCACCGAGTATATGGAATGTCACCATGCAGAAGAACTCACCTGGAAACTACTTTAGAATCTGTTGTTGTTTTTAAATATATCCTTCTTAACCTTGTATTAGAGAGAGGAGCTAGGCATCAGAGAGGTATTTAAACTAACTGTCCTCTAATGATCCTCCTAATCTACCATGAAGTGGTGTTAATATTATGGAGATTTAATCCATATTTCTCACATTTCTTTTTAAATTAAACTGTAAGTACAGCTGATGTTCCATCAGCTAATGGACAGTTAGTGATTCTTCTCAGCCTTCTTGACAGGTCATTAGCACTACCACTGGAGGAGGAAGGGGCAAAGACAGGTTCATTCAAATGAGTTGACTACTATACCTTTTAAAAGTTACAATGATGATGTCATACAAGAGCTAATTAATATTATGTGTATGTATGCTGACTTAACACTTTGTCCCTATTATCTGTGTACCTTTGCAGTGGTATTTTTTGTTGATTAAAGCTACAATTAAAAATTTATAAGACATTCATCATCTCAAGTTTCCTTGAAGTGCCTAATAGGTAACAATAGTAACATGATATACTGAGCTCAGCTAGCCCTACTCACAGTTCTGGTTTTATCACAATTGAATACACTTTATACAAATGGTTGCTCCTTTGTTCTGCCCTATCATGACTTCCAAGGAGAATGTCATTCACTCTAAAAGCATCATCTATTACTATTTCTAGGCTTCATTACTCAAGATTTCCAGATAGGTTCCTTATTCAGAAAGTTTACTTATGGAATATATGCTACACTGACTACCTAAGATTGCTTTTTAGAATTGTAGTTAAAAATAACATAAAAGATTTGCCATTATGTTTAGCAATTTATTTCAGAACAGTTTTAAATTTACAAAACAAAAATTATGAACTAGTATCAGTGTGTCCAAACACCTCATACCCTGCTGACCCTATTATTAACATCTCATATTAGTAACTAAATCAAAATTAATGAACCACTACCAGTTTAACTTATTTTTATCAGTTCATTATATCTCTCCTACCCTTCCCAGCCTCTAGTAATCAATATTCTGCATGCAGATCAAGTTTTGAGTTTTTGGTTCATTTGTTTATTTAAAGCTCCCACATTTTAGAGAAAACATGCAATATTTATCTTTCTGTGGTTGGCTTATTTCATTCAACATTATGTCCTCTAGTTCCATCTATTTTGCTGTAAGTGACAGTTTTTCATTCTATGGCTAAATAGTATTCCATTGTGTATATAGACAACACTTTCTTTACCATTCATCTGACAATGGGCACCATGACTGATTCCATCTTTTGGCTATTGTGAAAACTGCTGTGATAAACATGATGGAGTTTAACCTTCTTTTTAAAATGTACAGTTCAGTAGTGTTAAGTATACTCACCTTGTTGTGACAAAGATCTCCAGAACTTTTTAATCATGCACAAATGAAAACACCGCATACTAAACAGCTCCTCTTTCCCCCTGACCCCTGGCCCTGGTAGCCAACATTCTAATTTCTAATTTTAAGAATTTGCTTTTTTTTTTATATATTTTCTCCAATTTGTCTTCTTGCTTGTGAAAATGGAGCAAATGCAGACTAATGTTTCTGCTTACATCTATTATTGTAAGAATCACTCATTGTTCAAATATTAGATTTGTCTGAGAGCCATAATATGTATCATTTTAATGCTATTGCAACCATAAAAGCAATTTGAAGAGTAATGGACATTTTTTCTTATAATACCTAGAACGTGATTGTTAAAAAATAAGGTAAAAGGCATTTAAGTAACTTTTCTTCTCACTTTTGTTCAAATATAGCAAGAATATAATTAGTTGAACAAGTTGGCTAACTCTGTAATATATGTCACCTACTCAACTCCCAAACCTGCAGCAGTGACAAGCTTTGCAATAAAATAAAAAACTCTACTTTCTCCAAAAAAATTACATTCTGAAAGATGAAGTAAAATACCTCCAATTTTCTGATTTTCCCAGGAAGAAAGTATATGTAAAATAGAGGCTAGAAAAATATTTTTTAATTTTTTAAATTATCAAGTTAAGCTGCTGCAATTAGAAGACATTCATTTTTCTCACCACCAAGTAATCACTTCCACATTATTGGACCGCTTCATGAGTTTTACTGCTTCATTGCCATTTATGATCCTGGAAATAAGCCAACATTTTTTTTGAAATTTTTTTTTCTAAAAGGAGGAAAAAATATAAGAAGTAAGTTGGGGCAATGAAGCACCTCAAGTATTTCACTTCAGATTATTCTTCCTCTTTTGTAAATGTTTTAAAAATTAAATATTTTACATTTACCATTTCTCAATGACAGATACTTTCATTTATTTCCTTAATTTTGTTTAAAGAATACAACTTCATGTGTTTAATATATACAGATTTGGGAACATGATGCTTCTTCCTCCATACATCCCTCCACTGTCCTTCCATCTCCGTCTTCCGTTCCAACTAATTGTTTGTTTTGTTTTTTTTAATTTTGTAAGGTGAACAAATTTCACATGTCATATATACAATTTCTTCCACCCATGCTCCCACCCTTTCTCCTGCTCCTTCTCTTATTCCATCTCTTAATTTTTTTTTTAACTTTTCTTCAATAAATATAAATTCCCAAAGTACAGCTTTTGGATTACAGTGCTCCCCCTGCCCATAACTTCCCTCCAACCTGCAACCTTCCCATCTCCCGTTCCCTCTCCCATTCCATTCATATCCAGATTCATTTTCAATTTCCATTCATATCCAATTCATTTTCAAATTCATTTCAATCTCCCCAGGCTCTTGTCATGGGTTGCCAAGGCTATGGAAGCCTTTTGAGTTTGCCAACTCCGATCTTAGTTAGACAAGGTCATAGTCAAAGTGGAAGTTCTCTCTCTCTCCTCCCTTCAGAGAAAGGTACCTCCTTTTTTGAAGGAATGTTCTTTCTACTGGGATCTCACTCACAGAGATCTTTCATTTAGGTCTTTTTTTTTTTTTTCTTTTGCCAGAGTGCCTTGACTTTCCATGCCTAAAATATTCTCATGGGCTCTTGAGCCAGATCCGAATGCCTTAAGGGCTGATTCTGAGACCAGAGTGCTGTTTAGGACATCTGCCATTCTATGAGTCTGCTGTGTATTCCGCTTCACATGTTGGATTGTTCTCTCCTTTTTAATTCTTTCAGTTAGCATTAGCAGACTCTTGTTTATGTGATCCCTTTGACTCTTAATCCTTTCATTATGATCAGTTGTAAACTGAAACTGATCATTTTAACTAGTGAGATGGCATTGGTATATGCCACCTTGATGGGATTGAACTGGAATCCCCTGGCACATTTCTAACTCTACCATTTAGGGCAACCCGGATTGAGCATGTCTCAAATTGTACATCTCCTCCCTCTCTTATTCTCACTCTTATATTTAACAGAGATCACTTTTCAGTTAAATTTAAACACCTAAGAAAAATTGTGTGTTAATTAAAGAGTTCAACCAATAGTATTAAGCACAAGAACAACAACAAAAAAATACTAAAAGGGGGCTGGCGCTGCGGCTCAATAAGCTAATCCTCTGCCTGCAGCACCAGCACCCTGGGTTCTAGTCCCGTTCGGGGCGCTGGATTCTGTCCCAGTTGCTCCTCTTCCAGGCCAGCTCTCTGCTATGGCCTAGGAGTGCAGTGGAGGATGGCCCATGTACCTGGGCCCTGCACCCACAATGGAGACCAGGAGAAACACCTGGCTCCTGGCTTCGGATCAGCATGGTGCACCAGCTGTCTCTGTCTCTCTCTCTCTCTCTCTCACTGTCCACTCTGCCTGTCAAAAAATAAAAAAAAAAAAATACTAAAAGGGATAAAGTATTAAGTTGTCCATTACAGTCAGGGCAAGGGCTGATCAAGTCACTGTTTCACTTCAACAGGTTTCCTTTTTGGTGCTCGGTTAGTTGTCACTGATCAGGGAGAACATAGGGTATTTGTCCCTTTGGGACTGGCTTATTTCACTCAGAATGATTTTTCCCAGATTCCTCCATTTTGTTGCAAGTGACAGGATTTCATTGTTTATTACCACTGTATGCCCATCTCTTAATTTTCACAATGATATACTTTCAGTTTATTTTATTCTCATAAGATTAAAACAACTAGTGAAAAGAAAAAAAAAACTATTCCTCAACAACAGAGGCAAGGGGTATACATAATTATCAAATTTAAAAATGTCAATTTCTGATCTTCTGTGTATAAAGAGAATTGAAAATGAATCTTGATGTGAACAGAAGGGGAGAGGGAGAGGGAAAGGGGAGGGTAGGGGGAGGGAGAGAAGTTGTGGGGGGGGAGCCATTGTGATTCATAAGCTGTTCTTTGGAAATTTATATTCTTTAAATAAAAGCTTTATATAAAAAAAAACCAAAAACAAACAAACAAAAAAAAATGTCAATTTCAATCCTATACATTACAGTTTGAGCACCCTGTTAGTTACCACAGATTAGGGAAAACATGATATCTGTCTTTCTGGGACTGGCTTATTTCAATATGTATAATGGTTTTCAATTGTATCTATTTTATTGCAAAAGACAAGATTTCATTCTATTTTTATGGATGAGTAGTATTTCATATTTTGTTTATCTGATGATTTTTTCTAGTCATCAGTAGATTGACATCTGAATTAACTGCATATCTAAACTACTGTGAATTCAGCTGCGATAAACTTGGGGGTACAGATAATTCTTTCATATGCTGATTGTATTTCTGTTGGGAAAACTCCCAGGAACAGGATTGTTGGGTATATATATATAGTATATATCTTTTTAGCTTTCTGAGATATCTCCATACTGTCTACCACAATGTCTGTACCAGTTTAAATTCCAACCAAAAATGGATTCAGGTAACTTTCTCTTCACATTCTCGCCAGAATTTATTGTTGTTGGTTTCTGTATGAAAGACATTCTAACTGGGATGAGGTGAAACCTCATTGTGGTGTTTATTTGCATTTCCCTGACAGCAATGATTATCAACATTTTTCATGTGTTCAGTGTCTACTTAATTTCCTCTTTTTCAAACAATACCTGCTTAAGATCTTTGCCCATTTCTTAACTGGACTGTTTGTTTTGTTGTTGTTGAGTTTCTTGAGCTATTTATAAATTGTTGACATTAATCCATTATCAGTTGCAGTTTATAAATATTTCCTCTCATTCTGTCAGTTGCCTCTTCCCTTTTCTGAATGTTTCCTTTGCAGTGCAGACGATTCTCAGCTTGGTGTAATCCTGTTTGTCTATTTTTGCTTTAATTGCCTGTGCTTCTGGGATCTTTTGCAAGTCTTTACCTATATCAATGTCTTGCAGTTACCTCAATATCAATATTCTCCTCTAGTATCTTAATGGTATCAGGTCATAGATTTAGATCTTTGAACTCTTTTGAGTTGATTTTTTATAAGGTGTAAGATAGAGGCCTTCTTTCATTGAAGGCCTCTGCACATGGAAATCCTCGGCTTGTTTCTTCTGCTTTTCTACTGCTATTTTTCCCCTCATCTAAAATAGTATATTTTTTCCCTATTCAGCCATCTTGGAATCCCTGAAACAGACCTCTTGATTTCATTCACATTCTTCAAACAAAATGATTAAATATAAAATCTCTGAAAGAAGTAAATGCATGATGTTTCTCATACTTCTGCACATGGAAATCCAGTTTCCCTAGGATCATTTGTTGGAGAGACTGTCTTTTCTCCAGGGATCTATTTTAACTCCTTTGAATGAACTTGGAAGGGATTCATCCCAGTCTCCTTGCTCCAGAGCAGCCTGGCTAATGCATTGAATGAAGCCTGTGAAACCTCCAGGCAAAAAAAAAAAAAAAAAAAAATACATTCAAGTGATGCCTAGAATCCAGATTCACAGAAATTGTGAGATAGCATATGTGAAGTTTTTTTAAGTCACTTACTTTGTGATAATCTGTTATGTGGCTATAGAAAACAACAAACCCTCCAGTAGCTTTCTGTTTTAAGGTAAAATCTCAAGTCATTTTCACAATTTGGCCTATACCTATGCTTTCTGAACTCACATTTTTCCATTTTTTACATTGCCCATTTTGCTCTGCTTACACTGCTCTCTTTGATGCTTCTGAAATATGACAGACTTGCCACTGGATCAGAGGCTTTACATATCCTACCTTAGTACTGTTCCCCCATAATCTGCTTATCTCACAACCCTGGCATTCTTAAGGTATTTTGTTGGAGACATCATCTCTGGGGGGGGGGGGGAAAGTAACTCATCTCCACTCAGTATGCAGTTTATATCTGATCGCTTTATTTTCTTATTAACATTCAGATTTTACCAACTGATATGTACTCATTTATTGCCTTATTGTATTTGTCCCTATACTACAATGTTTAGGGAATATATATGGAGCAAAGACTTTCTTTTGTTAACAATTGTTGAATAAATATGTAAATGGACAGACAAGTTGAATGAATGAATTAGTGACCAAATCAGATGCACTGAGGCATTAAAGAAATTAGAGAATGTGGAAGAAATGAATAGTAAACAAAAGTACTTAACATAGAGAAAAACTATCTAACAAACATAAAAGAAAAAGCATTCAGGTCTATTGTAGATGATAAATTCTCCAAGTCCTCATCATCCTGGCAAGAAAAAATAATTATTATAAAAATATGTTACTCAAAAGGATAGGTCTGATTTCAAAATTCTTGATAGCAACTGCCAGATGATAGTGAATCAATGACTAAAGTGTTCTAAGCAAAAGAGAATGTGACCTTAGAATTTTAAATTCATCCAACTTTTCCTCTAAGACTCAAGCAACCAACTTTTTAATGCACACAAATTCATAAGAAATATAATTTTTACAATAGTTTCATAAAAAATAAAATTTTTCAGTAAAAAAAGCTCAGAATGGAAAAACAACGAATAAAATAAATTTTGGTAGGTATTAATACAATTTAAACAAATTTATTTAGTAATTGGTGAGAAGTTAAAATTTGAATCTTTAACAAAGAAAAATAATGTAATCAATAAAACTGAAAGATCAGATACAGGTAGTTAGAGGAAGTAAGATTAATTATTCTTTCTAATTCACATCACTGAAAAATCATCTCAAACTGAATATAAAGCTTTTGTAATGAGCTAAACAATTAAATTTGCCCTTCATAATGATTTTCTTAATCTCACCTCTTTCAGCAATTTGTTTTACTATCTGTGGCCACATAGTAATTATTTTCAGCTTTAAAGTAAACATATATTGTTGTCATTTATTACTTTTTGTTTTCTTTGCAACTCTTTTTTTAAAAACTTTTATTTAATGAATATAAATTTCCAAAATACAGCTTATGGATTACAATGGTTCCCCCCACCCATAACTTCCCTCCCACCCGCAACCCTCCCCTTTCCCACTCCCTCTCCCCTTCCATTCACATCAAGATTCATTTTCAATTCTCTTTATATACAGAAGATCAGTTTAGTACATATTATGTAAAGATTTCAACAGTTTGCCCTCACATAGCAACACAAAGTGAAAAATACTGTTGGAGTACTAGTTATAGCATTAAATCACAATGTACAGCACATTAAGGACAGAGATCCTACATGATATTTTTTTTTTTTTGACAGGCAGAGTGGACAGTGAGAGAGAGAGACAGAGAGAAAGGTCTTCCTTTGCCGTTGGTTCACCCTCCAATGGCTGCCGCGGACGGCACACTGCGGCCAGCGCACCGCGCTCATCTGATGGCAGGAGCCAGGTGCTAGGTGCTTTTTCCTGGTCTCCCATGGGGTGCAGGGCCCAAGCACTTGGACCGTCCTCCACTGCACTCCGGGCCACAGCAGAGGGCTGGCCTGGAAGAGGGGCAACCGGGACAGAATCCGGCACCCCAACCGGGACTAGAACCTGGTGTGCCGGCGCCGCAAGGCGGAGGATTAGCCTGTTGAGCCACGGCGCCGGCATGATATATTTTTAATTGGTTAATTTTCTATGCAATTTCCAATTTAACACCTTTTTTTTCATTTTCAATTATCTTTATATACAGAAGATCGATTCAGTATATACTAAGTAAAGGTTTCATCAGTTTGCCCCACACAGAAACACAAAGTGTAAAAATACTGTTTCAGTACTAGTTATAGCATTACTTCACATTGGACAGCACATTAAGGACAGATCCCATATGCGACATAAGTACACAGTGACTCCTGCTGTTGATTTGACAATTTGACACTGTTTTTTATGGCGTCAGTAATCTCCCTAGGCTCTAGTCATGAGTTGCCAAGGCTATGGAAGCCTTTAGGGTTCGCTGACTTCAATCTTATTCCGACAGGGTCATAGTCAAAGTGGAAGTTCTCTCCTCCCTTCAGAGAAAGGTACCTCCTTTGATGGCTCGTTCTTTCTAGTGGGATCTCACTTGCAGAGATCTTTCATTTAGTTTTTTGTTTTTTTGCCAGAATGTATTGGCTTTCCATGCCTAAAATACTTTCATGGGCTCTTCAGCCAGATCCGAATGCCTTAAGGGCTGATTCTGAGGCCAGAGTGCTGTTTAGGACATCTGCCATGTCTGTGTCTCTCGCTTCCCATTTCTTTGCAACTCTTTAAAAATGTAAAACCTAACCTTAGTCCTTCTCCTGTATAGAAACAGGCCACAAGCTGCTTTTGCTGCAGTGTGTTGGCTTTCAATGAAATAACACTGAACTGAACCACATTTTGTTGTTCACTCTAGAAGCTTTTGATTCTGTTAAATTTAAGTAAAACAAAGTGTGGCATTTTGTATTTCAAAACATTATGTTTATATATAAGACTTCCACGAATAGCCATGAAATAATGACTGGATTTTCCCCTCCATCTGGAACAACTAAATAAATAAGCCAAATATAAGAAACATTTCAAAACACTGGAAATCACACAATGAAGAGTCAGTGATCCTGAGAC
The DNA here is from genome assembly GCA_949820135.1 of Sylvilagus floridanus. Taxonomy (NCBI): domain Eukaryota; kingdom Metazoa; phylum Chordata; class Mammalia; order Lagomorpha; family Leporidae; genus Sylvilagus; species Sylvilagus floridanus. Next base: position 25,211,524 of record OX463238.1, on the reverse strand, counting down.
ATAAGATCTAGATAAGAATAGCTTTATAATTTCCCCAGTTTTCAGCCTTAAGAGAACGTCCAGTGTCCAGGCCATGAAGTATGCTTGGAGGAGCCAGGAAAGCTCCCAGGGCTGGGAAAGACCAGGAAGTATGAGGATATAAGGAAGCAGAACCCTGGAACGGATGGATTTCACAGAGAAAGGAACCCAGAGATACCTCTCAAGTCTCAAGCTAACTATTTCTAAGTGCAGTGTATAAGGAAATTTCTTAAGGCCAAGAACAGAAATGCCTCAAAGAATGAGAGGAACCAATATCAGAGATTATCCCATGTTAGAAATAGTTCTTAGTCCTATCACATGAGAGGAAAACTTCATAATTCATGGGTTTATCAAACTGTTATGCCTCAATAATATGCCGAATTACTTTGAGTAAAACACTGCTCTGGTCCCACCAAATAATATTCAAAAGCAAGACTTGAATTAATCAAATTACTTCCAAAAGAATTCAAAATATTCAATATTTATAGAAATATAAAAATATCTAGCCCCAAATAGAAATAAGGCACACTGTGTGACATTCAAACAAAAATTAACAAGCATACAGGTAGCCAAGACAATACAATCCTTACTGGAGAAAACAACAACAAAAAAAAACATAATCAAAACTAACCTAGAAATTACATATGTGAAAAAATTTGAAGATAAGAATATTAAAATAGTTATTAGAATTACATTCCATATGTTCAAGTGACTAAAGGAAAGATTCAGCTTGAGAAACAAAACTTAGGAAATATTTAAAATATCTAATCTCACTGCTAGAGATGAAAACTAGAGTATCTGAGATGAAAAATACATTAAGTATATTACTGTAGATTAAACACTGAAAGAAGAAAGATAGGAAATGTGAAAGTATATCAACACATATTGTCTAAAATGAAACAAAGAAAAAAGGACTGGAAAATGAATAAACATTGAGTTATGGAGCTATTTAAACTATTCCTATAACTCATTGACTCTTAATGATTTCTTCAGTTGAATTCTTAGAAAAACACAAAGGACAGAAAAGTATTTGAAGGTAAAATGACCAAATTTTTTTCTAATTTTTAAAAATATATATAATCACAAATTTAAAATGCTAAATAAACCCAAGCAAAAGAAAAATGTACCAAGGGGCTGACGTTGTGGCACAATAAGATAAGATGCCATCTTCAGTGCTGGCACCCCATATGGGCACTTCAAGCCCTGGAAGTTCCACTTCTGATCCAGCTCCTGATAATGTACCTCAGAGAGCAGTGAATGATGGCCCAAGTTCTTGGGCACCTGCACCCATGTGGGAGATCCAGATGAAGCTCCTGGCTACTGGCTTCAGCCTGGCCAAACCCTGGCAATTGCAGCCATTTGCAGAGTGAATCAGCAGATTAAAGTTATCTCTCTAGCTCCTTCTATTGCTCTCTCTCCTTCCCTGCCTCCCTTCCTTTGTAACTCTGAATTTCAAATAAATAAATAAATAAACCTTTAAATAAAAGAAAATTGAGCCATAATAAACTGTTTAAAAACAGTAACAAAAAGAAAAGCTTAAAAGCAGCCAAAGAAAAAGATAAATTACATACACAGAAACAAACATACAAATTGAAGCAATGAAAAGCCAGAAGGAAGTGGAGTCACATCTTTAAAACACACGAAGACAAGGCCAGCACTGCAGCTCAATAAGCTAATCCTCTGCCTGCGGCACCAGCACACCGGGTTCTAGTCCCGCTCGGGGCACCGGATTCTGTCCCAGTTGCCTCTCTCCCAGGCCAGCTCTCTGCTGTGGCCCAGGAGTGCAGTGGAGGATGGCCCAAGTCCTTGGGCCCTGCACCCACATAAGAGACCAGGAGAAGCACCTGGCTCCTGGCTTCGGATCAGCATGGTGCACCAGCCTCAGCAGCCATTGAGGGGTGAACCAACGAAAAAAGGAACACCTTTCTCTCTGTCTCTGTCTCTCACTGTACACTCTGCCTGTGCAAAAAAAAAAAAAAAAAAAAAAAAAACCTATCAGGCCAAAACATGCAAAGACAGAACTGTCAACCTAGAATTTTAAACCAGGTAAAATATCTCTCACAAGACAAAGATTTACTAGTAGCCAATAAGTACATACTAATTCTCATACATTGTTAGTGAGAATGTAAAACAGAGCACCTTCTTTGAAAATAGTTTGTTTCTCAAAATGTTAAAAATAGAATAACCATATTACCTGGCAATTCAAGTCTTGTGTATCTACTCAGGAGCAGTGAAAACATATGTTCACACAAAGACATATACCAAAATGTTCATAATAGCACTATTTTGAATAGCCAGCAAATAGAAACCATCCAAATGTTCAACAGACAAGCAAATCAACAAAATGTGGCTATATCCATACAATGGAATCCTACTCAGAAACTAAACAAAGGAGCAAAGTACCAATACTTGCTACAACATGGAAGAATGTCAAAAACATTATGTTCAGCAAAAGAAGTCAAACACAAAAAACAGATATCATATGATTCTAGCTATATAAATATATTTAGAAGTATATAGCTATATATATATATGAATATATAGCTTCATAAAATAAATCAATGATAACATATATCTAGGGATAGGAATGGAAAGTGACTGCAAGTTGGCATTAGATTTCTTTTTGGGGTAGAGAAAATGGTCTAAAATTAGATCATGCTAGATGTTACACAGATCAGTAAATAGACTAAAAATCATGGGATTACATACTAAAGTGGGTTAATTTTATTGCATATTAATTTTATAATAAACCTGTTTTAAAAATATAGAGGCAAAATAAAACACTTTTCAGACACAGAAACACAGAAAGAATTCACCAACAGACCTATACCACAAAAAATGGTAAAGGATATCCCTTCGAAACATGACAAATGATACCATGGTTGGCAGAAATCTGAATTAATACAAAGTAATGAAGAACACAGAAAATGCTAATTATGCAGGTACATATTAAAGAAATTTAAATCACAATTAAATAATTTTAAATTTAAAGCAAAAATAATGGCATGTATTGTGACATAAATATTACAAAAATAAAATGTGTAACAATAGCATGAAGAAGCAAAATAGAAGTAAATTTGTAAGTTGCCTATATTATTCATTAAATGGTATAATATCATTTATAGAAATAACATGCTAAATTAAAAATGTATGCTATAAATTGAAATAAATTAGGATAATGCAACAGTTACAATATACACATACAGATTAAATGAAATAAAAATTACAGAATTAATCCAAAACATGGCAGAAACAAAGCAAAGATAAAACAATAATGGATAAAGTAGAAAACAAGTAGCAGGATGGTTGCTTTAAACACAAAATACCAAAACATTAAATATAAATGGCATAACTATCCCCATCTTAAAGGCAGAGACTATTTCATTATGCAAAATGCAAGAACCAAATAAATGCTACCTAGAAGAAAACTAGGTATAATTAAGAATAATTGGTAGACAGCGCCATGGCTCAATAGGCTACTCCTCCACCTTGCGGTGCCGGCACACTGGGTTCTAGTCCCGGTCAGGGCACCGGATTCTGTCCCGGTTGCCCCTCTTCCAGGCCAGCCCTCTGCTGTGGCCCAGGAGTGCAGTGGAGGATGGCCCAAGTGCTTGGGCCCCACACCCACATGGGAGACCAGGAGAAGCACCTGGCTCCTGCTTTCAGATCAGCACAGTGCACCGGCCGCAGCGCACCAGCCACGATGGCCATTGGAGGGTGAACCAACGGCAAAGGAAGACCTTTCTCTCTGTCTCTCTCTCTCACTGTCCACTCTGCCTGTCAAAAAAAAAAAAAGAAAGAAATATAGTTGTAAATTCCAAGCTAAATGTTTGGAAATAATTAACACTCTTCTAATAACTCAAGGGGATCAAAGGAGAAATTAGATGGGGACAGATGTTTCATGCAACAGTTAAGTCACCATAAGAGTCATCTACATCCTATATTACAATGCCTGGTTCAACTCCTCTACTTATAATCCAGCTTCTGCTAATGCATATCCTGGGAGACCACAGATGATAGCTCAAGTACTTGAGTTCCTGCCAGCCACACAGAAGACTCAGAAGATGTTCTGGGCTCTTGGCCTTCATTCTGGCTGGGCCCTGGTTGTTGCTCTGTTGTTTTTGTTTTTTTTTTTTACAAAAATGATAAAACTTCTAGCCATTCTGACCAAGTTTAAAAAGAGAAACGATTTACTAATATGGATTTAGGAAGGTAAAATCAGTTTCTAAATAATATTTTAAAAATATAAGAAACTATTCTCAACACTGTTATGCCAATATATTAAATAATTCAGATAAATGTTCAAGCTTTTTATAAAACACAAACTACCAAAACTCAATAAAATAACTGAATGGTACTATGAAATTATGTTTTTGCAAACATTAAAGAAAAAAAGGAAGGAAGGAGGGGAATTGAGGGAGGGGAAAAAGGGAAGGAGGTTATAATGGTTATTTTCTTAGAATTGTACCTATAAAATATATAAAATCTGTTCTCTTTATATTAATCATTTTTTAAAAAGATATTGAATTGGTCACATTAAACCCTCCCAGAATGAAAACTCTTGGGTCAAATGCTTCACTGGTGAGGCAGCGATAGCTAGATATTATCTCAGAATCTATCTGTGACAAATGATATATAGTATGAACAAATGCTAATAAAATTATATCACTTACTTAACCTATATATCCACCCATCTATAATATAGAAAATGTTTATTTAATACTGGAGGCAATGTTAGAGTAAGTATTTGAGGCACTTTTCAGCATTCTTAGTAAACTTATATGGAATTATTGCATAGCATTGTTTCAAAACATCCCACTAAAATAATTATTATTTTAGAAAACAGCAAAGATTGAAAAATCAAGTAAATGTAATGAAATAAAGGTCAATGAACAACAGTATTTCCAGATGGAAATATGTGATAAATTCAGCTGAAAGTTTGGTAAGCAGAGCTGACAAACTGACCTACAGCTCATTATACACTCATTGTGGTACATTTGCAAGCTAAATGACAGACCTACCAGCCACTATGATAGAAACAACAGACCATATGAGAAGCATAAAGGGCAGTAGCTAGATTTTGGGGAAAATCTGTACCTACTTCCCATGAAAACCATGACTACCTCTATTCTTTATTAGAATGTACATAGCTTTCATTAAACAATCCATATAATATTAACATTGTTCAGAGACAGAGTCACTTCCCTGAAGTAGACCCCACTCTATCTGTGAAGTATGTATCTCTGCTTTCTCAATAAAACACTTTCTACTCACTATTCATTATTCTCTGACTCACTCAGGGATTCTTTCTTGAAGGGAGGTCAAGGACTTTGGTATCACACAGCCCTAGCTGTCTGGCATCAGAATGGCACCTATACCTTAGTATACCTATGAGAGGAATTGGAAAATTATTACAACCTCATTCATAAATAAAAAAAAAACTGTGATGCTTAAGGAAAACCATCTAATCAATCCATATTTATTAGAAAATATCAGGGGTCCAGAACTATGGCACGTGGGTTTAAACTGCCATCTGCAACACCAACATCCCATATAGAGTTCTGGTTCAAGTACCACCTGCTTTGCTTCTGATCCAACTCCCTGCTTATGTGCTCAGAAAAGCAGCAAAAGACCCTTGGGCCTCTTCCAACCATATGAAGCACCAGACAGAGTTCTGGGATCCTGGCTGGCTTTAGCCTGGACCAGCCACAGCCATTGTAGCCATTTGGAGAGTGAACCAGCAGATGGAAGATTCTCTCTCTCTCTCTCTCCTCCCCCCTTCCCTCCCTTCTTCCCTCCCTCCCTCCCTCCTTCTTTTTGTAACTCTGTCTTTCAAATAAAATATATAAATACATGTTTAGAAAAGAAACTACAAATGGAGAGAGTAACATGAGGCCAAGTGGATCCACTAAAAGAAACAACAGGTTTCTGTCTTTATGTGAGATTTGAGATGATCTGAGAAAAAAGATAATCTTAGTTTCCAAAAAAGTCAAATGAGATTATACTTATTCTGAAAGAGGGTGAACTATTTTCTCCCTACAAGAAAAAAAAGAAGTCTTAAAATCAGTCAATTAAATGTAAAGAACAATGTGATCAAATTAGACACACTGTTATCATTAAGATTGTATATTCTTTATAAGAGTGCTTTGCATATATTACCCAAATAACTGAAATCTGCATTTGAAAATCTATCTATAGAATTTCAAATTGTTCTTTAAATATGTTACTCTAGATGTGATGGAAATCACACTCCTTACCACATACTTAAGAATGATTATCTTCTGGCTTCACTTTTTAAACAAGAAAATCAGTAAGCTGATTTCTGTATATGTGAAAAATTCTCAGGTGTATCATATTAAAATTCATATCCCACAGACAGTTTGAATGTCTCTTAAATTGCCAAGCTATATTTAGACTTCTTTTTTAAAAGTCATAAATGAGTAGTAAATGTGTATTAATTACCCAATGAAAATGTCCACTGCATATTATTTATCTAGTTGAATAAATCAGAATTTACCATTCACGTTTTCCCTAATGAAATTTTTCAATGTAACCATACACTATAGCTGATCAGAAATGAGGTATATCTGTTGTCTGCTTAGGTTTTTTGCCAGAAACAGAAGGAAGAGAGCACAGTGAATTTTTTGAGTTCTGTTTATACTCCAAATTCTTGACCAACAAATGTTTTTATATAATTCCTAGACTTCTCTTAAGTTTCAGCTTGGCATATGTCCTTATCACATTTAGCTTGGTTCACATACAAGGTACAAGGGATCTTAAAACAGTCATGGGAAATTTTTTCAACTATGCACAGAATTCAAAAAATTTTGCACTAAAATAAACTTACCTTTTAATTCCATTTTTCCACAATCCATTGAAGTACCCTTGTTAAGGCAGCTAGGTACATATTAGCCTACATGTCTAAGAGGGACCAAAGAAAATAAATTTATTTGCCTTGGAACAAAGAAACAAGTCCTGAAAGCAGGACCCAGACTCTTCCCTGTCTCCCTTAGCCCAAGGTGTTCTTGTCTGTCCTTTATCAAAAGGAACTCACTGACTTCTGGAAGATCCAGCTGGCCCACAAGGATCTAATCAGTGGACTGAAGGAATCATTTGCTTCTCTCCAACAGATAAGAACTTTGATGGCCAGTATTGTTCGGAGAGGTTTATTTAGGAGAATTCTACATCAAGAAACCCCTCACCCACACTTTCGCAGAAGAGGGAAGAGGGAAGAAGAAGTGGAGGACCCATACTCAAGTCCATAAAAACTGCAGACTTAGCTCTCAGTCTCTTCTGTGATGCCCACCTGGTAGACCAGCTGTAGAAGTTTCCATCTCTTTACCTTTTCAATAAAATTTTGCTAAAATCTCCTTGTACGCAAGTTCATTGGCCACCTACATCATCATAGATAGGGCAAGTTCCCAGGGTTCAAATCAGCAATAAAACCCTCATACTTAATATATTCAGTTTTAAGATAGAGATAGTGGATTGCATCAGTCTCCATATTTCTTCATTAGAAAGTTGATTATATTTCTTAATTAAAAAGCTGGGTGTGACTCTCAGAGCTTTTTCTGTCTGATACATGACTTTTGGAAAATTGGCACTTTTCAGACAAATGTCTGCTCAAATCATTTATCTATCATGTACCACAGAAAACGGTAAGAATTTAGAACAAGAGATATATATCTTAATTTCAAAAGACTGCTGGAAAGTGTCTTTTTTAACTAAAATGTGGAATATGCTACTGTAAAAAAATGCCATTGATTTAAAAAGAAAAACCTCATCAAATCAATAAAGCCCATTGTACCAACTATTCCCATATCACTACATTACTAAGGCAAATTGTACTTAAACAGTGTCATTTTAATCATTTAGCAAATACTTAATTTGGGTTTGATGGGATTGATTTTAATTTCAATTTCCATTACTGTTTAATATTTACCACTTAGTAATTTTAACCTTCCTTCTGTAAACAAACAAAACTGCATTAATTACAGTCTCTTCATAGCAAATTTCAGAAAGAACAGTAAAACTTGAGCTCAATAAAAGGGAACTGAATAGGCGTATACAATTAAAAAGTCTAAAGTATAACCTATTTCAGGCATTTATGGATCTAAGAGTTTAAAAGATTTTTGTCAGGACTCAATTTCTCTCTTTCCATTTCTCAGCCCTTATCTCCTTTGTGTTGGCTCCTTCCTCAGCAAGATCCCTATAGGTGATTTAAAGATAGCTTCCAACAACTATAGGTTTGTCTTCTCAGAACTTAAAATACCCTAATAGATATAATTTGAACAAAGGTCATTGAATCAATTATCACTGGCTCAGATGGCCTTGAATTGGGTCACATCCCTGAATCAATCATGTTGGTAAAAGAGATACAAGATTACCCTGGTCAAGCCTGGATTATACCCACCCCTGGAGATACCACATGGACTAAAAATGGATGGCATGTAGTTCTCCGAGGAACATCAGAGAAATCATAATAAAAAAAGAAGTGCATGCTGATCAAGCAAAACCAATAAATGTTCATTACAATGATGAAACACTCCTACTGCAGTAGGACATAAGTTTTGCATTTCTCTTCAGGGAGAATTATACAAAAATCTGTCTAGCCAAGTCTTTCTAACCAAAGGCACACATTGTAATGAAGTCAGGTGCTATACTGGAAAGATTATTCTAGAGAACATGAGTTCAAACTCCAGGTAACTTCTACATGGTCATAAGATGTTTCCTGTCTTCCTAAGCTTGATTTCCTCAACTATCAAATGTGAATATTATCTATTTCACATGTTTATTAAAAAGACATATAAGTTAGATGATCAAGATATACTTTGTAAGCTGCAAAGCATTCAACAAACACTATTAAGGTAATGTCTCTCACTGAGGTCAGGAATAATAATTAACACTGGAAACTTGAATTTTCAGTATCCAAAGCTAAAAGCCATATCCATGTTACAGATCAAACTGTAGCCTTTTCAAAAACACTGATATAAATATCCTTTTAATTCAGGCAGTGTGGATTTCACATGTTAAAATATACATAGCTCCCATCAGAAACTAGCATGTTACTATCTGATAAAACTTGTCAAAAGAAGGCCGGCGCCATGGCTCACTTGGTTAATCCTCCACCTGCAGTGCCGGCATCCCATGTGGGCGCCGGGTTCTAGTCCCTGTTGCTCCTCTTCAAGTCCAGCTCTCTGCTGTGGCCCGGGAGGGCAGTGGAGGATGACCCAAGTGCTTGGGCCCCTGCACCTGCATGGGAGACCAGGAAAAAATATCTGGTTCCTGGTTTCGGATCGGTGCAGCTCCATCCATCGTGGCCATTTGGGGAGTGAACCAATGGAAGGAAGACCTTTCTCTCTGTCTTTCTCTCTCACTGTCTATAACTCTACCTGTTAATTAAAAAAAAAAAAAAAACTTGTCAAAAGAAAAAAATCATGTTCCTAACCAAAACATCCTGTGCTACAAGAAGGAGGTAGAAAAAAAAGTTTAAACTCATACCCTTTTACTAGACACAATGAATAGAGCTCATAGCAGAAATAAAAATATCTCAAAAGGGCCCAAAGTAAAACAATGCAATGAGAACCCACAAACAAACCAAAAGCAACTTTTGCAAACTTAGAAAATCATTTTAGAGAGATTAGCCACTCCAATGGCTCATTCCTTTCATCCTGCTCATTCTCAAACCTGGGACCTGTTAACACCCAACTACAAGTTCAGATCCAAAGAAAGACTTATAATTCTCAGGACTTAATGACCCCAGATTGGGGGCAGTGTTTGGCTTAGTGGATGAAAGTGCCTTCTGCAATGCCAGCATCCCTTGTGGGCACCAGTTCAAGTCCTGGATGCTCCACTTCTGATCCAGCTACCTGCCAACAGCCTGGGAAAAACAGTAGAAGATGGTCCAAGTGCTTGGGCCCCTGCCACACAAGTGAGAGACCTGAAAGATCTTAGTTCCCAGCTTCAGCTGGGCCAACCTGATGCCAGGAGCCAGGAACCTCCTCAGGGACTCCCACATGGGTGCAGGAGCCCAAGCACTTGGGCCATCTTCAACTGCCTTCCCAGGCCATTAGCAGAGAGCTGGATAGGACGAATAGCAGTCAGGACACAAACCAGCATCCACGTGGGATATGGGCACCCCAGGTGGTGCCTTAACCTTCTACACCATAGCCTTGGCCCCATGTATTCATGCTTTGTTTTCTTTTTTTGCTTAAAAATCCAGAGCAAATTTGAGAACGAAACTTATTGGGGATCTATGGTTGTCCCTTATTTCCCTCAATGTTTCTAACATTAACTAACACTCTCCTTGGTAAAAAATATAGCCCTCATTCATTGTTCTGTTCTGCCACCAAGAAGTGCATCAGTAGTCTTTACTAGAAAAGCTGAGATACCAGAAATTGCAAGCAAAGTGGGAACAGAAACTCAATCGGTGATTTTTGAAACAAACTCAACAAAAGTTCATAATTAAAATGTCTACCATATCTTTGAAGGTCAGTAAAGAGCTTAACTGCATGATAATCTGAAAAATGCTGACCTCATTAACCACAAATCCAATCATCCCATAGCCTGATTAAAAACTGTCATGGCTTTCCATTGTTTTTTATATAAAGAGAAAACAAAACAAAACACTTCAAAGGGCCCATCAGGACTGCACTATTCGGCTAAAACACATCCTTCCCAGCTTTGTCTTGCATATCTTCCAATGACTCCCAAACTATAACCCTCTCTGACTTCCTCTTTACCTCTATTGTCTTATATTTTTCTCTCTCAAGCATCATGCTTTCTCCTTCCAGAGAATCTCTGCACTTGCACTTCTCTCTGGAATGCTCCTCCATCCTTGCCTCTTCTCAACTCAGTCTTCTTCAACTTACATTACTTGTTCCCACAGAGCTGTTTTCTCTTCCTTCAAAACACTTTTCACAGTAATTACACTTTCAGTATTATGAATATTTGAAATTTATCTTCTCCAATGACACTTTAAACTTAATGACAGTAGGAACTATGTATACATTTTTCTTTTCTTTTCTTTTTTTGACAAGCAGAGTTAGACAATGAGAGAGAGAGACAGAGAAAGGTCTTCCTTTCTGTTGGTTCACCCCCGAAATGGCTGCCACGGCCGGCGTGCTGCGCCGATCCGAAGCCAGGAGCCAGGTGTTTCATCCTGGTCTCCCTTGCGGGTGCAGGGACCCAAGCACTTGGGCTATCCTCCACTGCCTTCCTGGGCCACAGCAGAGAGCAACCGGGACAGAATCCGAAGCCCAACTGGGACTAGAACCCGAGGTGCCAGTGCCGCAGGCAGAGGATTAGCTAAGTGAGCCACAGCACCAACCAACTATGTATACATTTCTACACCACTCAATCTACAGCACCAATGAAATAACTCTGACAAATCTATTGTCCTTTCATAGGGTTGACATATCTTAGTGGACTCAGAAAGATCCAGTTTCTAATTCATTCTCCACATTTTGCCACCAAATAACTTTGGGCTGGTTACTTAACTATTAAGTCTTTCTCAATAGGAGTTTTTTTTTTCTTTTCAGGTATTTAATAGTACAAACAAAAAACTGACCAATATAAAGCTATACTAAATATTTCTCAGTAGGAATTTTTTTTTCTTTTTAGGTATTTAATAGTACAAACAAAAAACTGACCAATATAAAACTATACTGAATATTTGGAATGTTTTTCCTGGATCAATTGAGAAAATCGACTACATGGATATTTCCTCCTAATTCTGTTAATGTGGTGTATTATACTGACTGATTTTCATATATTGCACCATCCTTACATTCTAGGAATAAATCCCACTTAATAATGTGTATAATCTTTTTAACTTGTTGCAGAATTTGGTTTGCTAGTATTTTATTGAGGATTTCTGCATCAATATTCCTAAGGGATATTAATTTGTAGTTTTTTCCCTTGTAGCATCCTTGTCTAGTTTTGGCATCAGGGTAATGCTGCCCTCATATTGGTAAACCAGTTTAAGTCCCAGTTGTTCAGCTCCTGATCCAGCTCCCTGTTAATGCAATTGGGAAACAGGGGATGGTGGTACAAGTACTTGGGCTACTTTCATCTACGTGGGAGACTTAGATAGAGATCCTACATCCTGGTTTCAGCATGTCCCAAGCCTGGTGATTGCAGCCATTTGGAGGACTGAGTCTTGTTCTGCCCTTCAAATAAATGAACCCCTTTAAAAATCTTCTGTGTAAGTATTCTATTTTTTGTGGTTACTAGTAAGATTATATTTAATACCCTTAAGTAATAACATTCTAATTTTAATACATACCAGTTTAACTCCCATACAATATGTAAACTGCTCTGTTACACCGCCATCACCACATCTTGTGATTGTTGATTTCATAAAATTATATCTTTATACACTGTGTGCTCAAAAACATAAACTAATAGTTACTTAAAATATATTAGTCTCTTACATGATGTAGAAAATAAAATGTAGAGTACAAAGTTAAAATGATATATGCTTTTAGATAAATACACTTTTTCCCTTTTTTTCTTTTTCTGTTTTTTTTTTATTTATTGACAAACACTGACCGTACATATTTATGGGGTACAACATAATATTTAGATACACGCATATATTTTAATGATCATATTAGGATAATAAATATCCATCGCTTCATATATTCAAGGTTTCTTTGTAGTGTGAACATTCATAAGTCTTTCTTCTAGCTATTTAGAAAAGTACAGTATGTTATTGTTAACTATTATGCTACTGTGCAATAGAACACAAACAGGACTTTTTTTATAATAAGGAAAGAAAGTACTCTTTAATGCAATAAAAGTAAACCATTCTGAGGTTTGATTATGTATATGTTTACAGATATAGATATATTTTGATATACATATTGATATATATATATATATTTTTGAGAGAGCTAACTTTGGAGAAGAACCCAAGGATAGTGTGTCTTTTGTGAGCACTATAGCTTATGAGACATAGAAAATGTCCTCCACTTAATAAATTGAGCTAAATCTTTGTGATCAAGTTTTACTATTAACCCTCATAATGGGGTCCCACATGGGAAGTTGGTGCACAGTGACTCCTGTTGTTAATACTTAACACTCTTATGGATGACATCAGTGAACACCTGAGGCTCTTGACATGAGCTGCCTAGGCTAGGTTATGGAAGCCTTTTGAATCTTGACTCCTTCTGTATTTAGACAAGGCCATGGACAAAGTGGAAGTTCTCTCTTCTCTTCAGAGTAAAGTACATCCTTCTTTGATAACCACTTCTTTCTATTGAGATCTCACCCACAGAAGTCCTTCATGTGGGACATTTTTTGCTACAGTGTTTGGCTTTGCATGCCTGACATGCTCTCATGGATTTTTTAGCCAGACCAGAATGCCTTAAGGGCTGATTCTGAGGTCAGAGTGTTATTTGAAGTGACCTTCATTCTATGAGTCTGCTGTATGGACTGCTTCCCATATTGGAACATTCACTCTTTTTTGACTCTATTATTATAGTCAAACATTTAGTCCTATTAATATGATCACTTTAATACATAGTCCTATCTATATGATCACTTTATCACTTAATTTTATCCCTATGCTCACTCTAACATTCAAAATGCTATTTTTATCATCCAGGTTAAGGGGTTTTGGGGTCCCATAGTAAGTTTTTAAACTGTACCCTTAGAAGTAAGTCCATATGAATGTATGAAGAAATATAAAGTTTTGCAGTAGCAAACTTCATATATTTCACAGCTACATCTTTAGGAACATGGTAAATCTTCCCACGGTGCTCTTGCTCCAACCAACCCCCATTCCTCTCCTCTGTCTTATTTCCACGCTTATTTTTTACTAAGAGACATTTTCAGTTAACTTTATACACATGATTATCTCTATTTTGGGTAATAGTTCAACAGATAGTATGAGAAAGAAGAAAATAAAAGAAAAAAGGCAAACCTTTCCTCAATAGTCAAGACAAGAACTTTCAAAGTAATTGCTTCTCAAAGTATCAGTTTCACTTCTGCAGATTGCCTTTTAGATGCTCTATTATTTGTCAAAGGTCAGGAGAACATATGGCATTTGTCCCTTTGGGACTGTCTTACTTCAACAGTAAGAATAATAATAGCCTAACAATACCACAGATTAATTGTGAATATTTTCTAAATCACATAGTAGAAATGCAAAAACACACATTTCCTTCTAGTGCCCAGCATTATCTGAAATGCACAATTTATATTTGGAGAAAGGTATGATAGTTAATTATATGTGTCAACCTGGCTGGTCTAAGAGATGGTCTGATAAGCAGTCAAACATTATTTCTAAATAAGTCTTTGAGAATATTTTCAGAAGAGATTATCATTTGATTCAGTAGACTGAGTGAAGATGACCCATCCTCACCAAAGTAGGCTGGTATCATCAATGTATTGAGATTGGACTAGAACAAAAGGTGGAGAAAGGGCAGGATTGCTCTTACATCTTGAACTAGGACATTCATTTTTTACTACCCTCAAATATCCTAGTCCCTGGCTCAGACCTTTAAATCAATAGTATCCCAGTTATCAGGCTTTTGGGCTAAGGGTTATACCAACCACTCTTCTGGTCTTCATGACTTTGAACTTAGAATGAATTACATCACTGGTTTTCTTAGATCTCCAGCTTAAACAGCATATGATGGAACTTCTTGGCTTCCATAATCATGAAAGCAAATTCCTATGACAGATGCCCATATATTAGGTTTTTCTGAGAAAGATAAATAGATAACTGCTCCTGTTTCTCTAGCGAACCATAAAAGAGAAGATGAATAATGCTTTGAATTTAATCAAAGAGTCCTGTCAATAGATCACTTAAGAACAACCTCTATTGTGAATTCAGTATGATGAAAGGATAAACTCAGAATATATTCTCTGATAGAAGAAACCCTAAAGTGTTGGTGGGATTGGACAATTAATATGAGATAACATGAAGGTGGTAACTAGATAATGATGGTTTTGTCCTTAAATTAAAGGATAAATTAAAAATTAAAAGGAAGATTCTTCCATAATTAAGGATGAAATTCTCCCTAGAACATAAACTGAAATCATAATACCAAAGGTCACAATGAAACTGTATAGTTCATTAAAAACTGTATAGTTCTACCTGATATAACTCAAGGGTCAGGCCACACACTAGAAAAAAAAAAAAAAAAAACCTTGTGTGCATGTCCATTTCCCTCTGGTATCCATTTAATAGAACCTAATCAAGTGTTTATTTATGGAAATGAAGTCTGATGACTTAGGGCAAGTAACTTAGTCATTCAATTTAATGGTCTTTTTCTTTTAAATTTTCATCACAATATTAATATGAAGTTAAATATTTTAAATTTATGTACCAGAATACTCTCTTATATGTTAGATCATTGACTTGTTTTAGAAAGAGCAATGGTTATTCTAGATAACTCAACCTTCAGTAATTAAAAAGCAAACTAATAAAAAGCTCAAATAATTTTGTGCAGGTACTCAAAATTCCCATAGAAGGATTAATACTGACATTTGTACTTAATATTTTATTATATATAAATCATTTTTATCAATAACACTGTTTATTGGCTAAATTTTATTACTGTACTTTGTTGCTTTTCTCCATCATACATTTATTGACTCTAAGAACCCTCTTTTTTCACCTAGAAATTTTCTTAATATGTGTTCTGCAACCATGCTACTGAATGACATGAGAATTTTCTAAAAAGCTCACCATACATCACAAACATAACCATACTTCATGTGATGTCCTTATTTTATACCACAAATGTTTAGACAAAGAGCCTGTAACAGAATAAGCACCAAAATTTCAGAACCTCATATGATCACTTGGATACAGTCATCATGGCAAAGAGTACACAAACTATCACACTGGAATTCTAAATCTTAAACACAACACAGAGATTAAATTCCAGTAGAAAAATAAATATGGGCTGAGAACTGAAATTGTGTTTTTCTTAAATACATAAAGAGAGTGTGTATACACAACTGACATCAAGAACAGGCTAACCAGAGATTAAATTGATGCAAACAGGATGCCAAGCAAAACTCAACTTTCTGCCAAAGGTTTTCCCCAAGAGGTGAATAACATTTTCCATAAGTTTATGGAAATTGCAGAATTGGCTTGGTAATGAAACACTCTTAGCCACTTTTTTATGTATGATTTAACATTTCTTTTCTCTACTGAATAGTATAGGCTACATTAATTACATTAAAGGAGAGCCTATATTTATATTCAAAGAAAAGATTAACAGTATTTTCATTCACTTGAAAAATTTTGCCATCTGTAAAAATGAAATATGCATTTTAAAACCTACTTTTGATAGTGTAAGACTATTTATACAATTAGAGTGTAATTCTGCAAGATTAAAATTAAATGTAAATTTCTCAGGAAGGAACATTTCATATTATGTGATTCTAATTGCAAAGTATCATCATTTAAAGAGTCATTGTAATTTTCATAAAGTTATGTGTTTAGGCCAATTCATCTTTGGAAAGTTAGATAGCCAGAGGGGGAGAAGATTTTTAAAAATATTTTCTATCCAATTATTCCTAAAATGAATTAAAGGTGAATTTCAAGCAATAGAAAAATGTAACATATAAGTAATCTACACTTTTGTCTTTGCATTTTCTTCAGTTATCTTATTTGGGACTTAATGTTTTATAAACAGAAGCCATATCTACCTGCTATACTGCTTTCCTTTTACTAGATTATTTTAAGAGATTAATAAAGCAAACAATTAAATCAAGTCAGAAAATACAAATAAGGCTGAAAAATAATAATGAGTCATGTAGTAATACAACTTACTTATCTCTACATTGTTGAGGAAAACAAAGACTTGAAGTTTTCAATCATGATTTTAAAAAAAGAAAGAAAGAAAAAAAAGAGGTTCTAACACTCTGCTCCATCCTCCTGAGCTCTGGACTAATGTTCACATGCAGCAGGCTACCATGACCTGAAAAGATCCATAAATTTTCTATATCCTTGACTGGGTACCTGTAACTTTGGAAAATTAAATTTCACATTCATTATTTATGAGGTCACCACAAATCCCTTAATGGAATTTCAGCCTAATTAAGAAGTGTTAACAGCAGTTTGCACCCCCTGGCTTATACACATACACACTCCACTGGTTTAAAAACTAGACAGCCAGCTTCTGACTGAGGAAAACCAATGACTCCACAGCAATTATACCTAAGAACTTCTAGAGAAACTCCGATATGCTTTTCTGTCATAGTCTCAAGATCTAAGGGTTCCAGGTCAGAACCACCTCAAAATTCTTTCCATACCAAAAGGAAGAGGCGGAAAATGATTCTAATTTTACTTTTTACCTTTGGGCACCTCTTTCCCCTTTTTCTTACCTTTCCTAGTGCCTTTCTTCAGTAATTTTCCCAGCATCAAACCTGTTCCTTCTATCATTTCCTGCTTAAAATTATAGAATAGGGAGTGGCACTGTGGCGCAGTGGGTTAACACCCTGGCTTGAGGCACCAGCATCCCATATGGGTGCCAGTTCTACTCCCAGCTGTTCCTCTTCTAATCCAGCTCTCTGCTATGGCCTGGGAAAGCAGCAGAGGATGGCCTGAGTCCTTGGGCCCCTGCACCCAAGTCGGGGACCTGGAGGAAGTTCCTGGCTCTTGGCTTCGGATCGGCACAGCTCCGGCCATTGCAGCAATTGGGGAGTGAACCCTCGGATGGAGGCCCTCTCTCTCTCTGCCTCTCTTCTCTCTGTGTAACTCTGACTTTCGAATAAATAAATCAAAAAAAATTGTAAAAACTATAGAACAAAGCAAAACAAAGATTGTTTTACCTAAAATTCATTAAAAGTATGTATTGTTGTGAATATGGATGCATTTTCTTTTAGTTTTTTTTAGTTTTCCAAACAAAAAAAAAAATTGCCACAACAAATCTTTCACATGCTCGATCGTAACACTTTCAGTTATGGTTGATATTAGTAGTTTTAAGAATTAGTCACTCATGTATTTACTGAGTCTTTCCAGTATTCAGTCCATGACAGATTCCACAGGGAAAAAGAGGTAGAAACAAACTATCAGATACTTAAACCTGATTTGAATGATCCTAAATTTTTTAAAAAACCAAAAAAAAAAAAGGCAAAAGTATAAGAATTTAACATTTTAAATGAATGATACTACTATGGAAGAATGGCAGCCTAAACATAAATATTTACCTCTCACTTTCAAATCACACCAGAATGAACCTAAAAGTATAGAACGAATATACAATAACAAAAAGTAAATGAAGTAGGACAGGAGAGAGGCCAGGAACCCTTGAGTGCTCTACAATGCTTACAGCTTTGGAGAACACAGGATGCAGATGAGATTATCACAGTAATGAAGGAGACAAGGCAGGGGCTGTGGCTCAACAGGCTAATCCTCCGCTAGTGGCGCCGGCACACCAGGTTCTAGTCCCGGTCGGGGCACCGGATTCTGTCCCAGTTGCCCCTCTTCCAGGCCAGCTCTCTGCTATGGCCTGGGAGTGCAGTGGAGGATGGCCCAAGTGCTTGGGCCTTATACCTACATGGGAGACCAGGAGAAGCACCTGGCTCCTGGCTTCGGATCAGCATGGTGCTGATCCAGCTCTCTGCAAATATGCTTGGGAAAGCAGTGGAAGATGACCCAAGTGCTTGGGCCTCTGCACCCACATGCCAGACTCAGAAGAAGCTCCTGGCTTCAGATCAGCCTAGCTCCAGCTGTTGCAGCCAGTTGAGGAGTGAACCAATGGATGGAAGATCTCTCTCTCTCTTTCTCTCATTCTCCCTACTCCATTTCCCTAACTCTGCCTTTCAAATAAGTAAATCATTTTCTAAAAAATTCCATGAAAGAACTGAAGGATAAGGTCAAGAAAACCATAAATAAAAATGGTAAATTTAAAAGTTAAAATAGGTATACATATCTCAGTGCTTGTTCTTTAGTAAACAATGTCCAAAATACAATATTTAAACTAATAGACCGGCAAAGAGGCATAAAACTCATAACTACAGGGGTATATGT
Source organism: Sylvilagus floridanus (assembly GCA_949820135.1). Taxonomy (NCBI): domain Eukaryota; kingdom Metazoa; phylum Chordata; class Mammalia; order Lagomorpha; family Leporidae; genus Sylvilagus; species Sylvilagus floridanus. The sequence continues at coordinate 25,192,509 of OX463238.1, read as the reverse complement.
TTAATAGAAGCAGATCATAGAAGATTCAGTTAGTGAAATTAGTAGTAGGACAAAGAGTTTTAAGATGTGTTTCAACATATTTACAGGAAAAGATACAAAGACTGAAAAGATACTCAGGACATAAACAGAAATGCTGAGAAAGAACAAAAGGGAAATTCTGTAAGTAAAATATGCAATATGTAGAATTTTTTGAAAAATTCTCTACATGGACTTAACTTCATACTGCACATTACAAAACAACACTATGTACTTCGAGAGGTAAATAAAAGTGATGAAGATTAAACTGAGCAAACAGAATAGAGAAGTAATATTTGAAGAGATGAGCAAATGTACCTAATGATGAATAAACATAGTATATTAATACATAGTGAAAAGACCAATCTGTCTCTAATAAGTACCATAAAAGCAAAGCATGTCTTGAATGGTCTGGTAACTTAGGCCAATTTGTAGAGAACTCTGAATGGCAGCTAAGCAGTTTGGATACAGTCATGTATCCTAAAGAATATTCTATGCAAACCCCAGGATGACCCTTATATCAAGGGTTCTATGATAAAATATATTTTGAAAAATGCTGGCCGGCGCCGTGGCTCAACAGGCTAATCCTCCGCCTTGCGGCGCCGGCACACCGGGTTCTAGTCCCGGTCGGGGCGCCGGATTCTGTCCCGGTTGCCCCTCTTCCAGGCCAGCCCTCTGCTGTGGCCCGGGAGTGCAGTGGAGGATGGCCCAGGTGCTTGGGCCCTGCACCCCATGGGAGACCAGGAAAAGCACCTGGCTCCTGGCTCCTGCCATCGGACGAGCGCGGTACGCCGGCCGCAGCGCGCCGTCTGCGGCGGCCATTGGAGGGTGAACCAACGGCAAAAGGAAGACCTTTCTCTCTATATCTCTCTCTCTCACTGTCCACTCTGCCTGTCAAAAAAAAAAAAAAAGAAAAAAAAAAGAAAAATGCTTCATATCATGCTCCCTATTAAAAATGAATAATACTGGCCAGCACGGCTCATTAGCCTAATTCTCTGCCTGTGGCGCCGGCACTCCAGGTTCTAGTCCCGGTTGGGTGCTGATTTGTCCCGGTTGCTCCCCTTCCAGTCCAGCTCTCTGCTCTGGCCTGGGAAGGCAGTGGAAGATAGCCCAAGTGCTTGGGCCCTGCACCTACATGGGAGACCAGGAGGAAACACCTTGGCTCCTGGCTTCGGATGGGCGCAGCACCAGCCATGGCGGCCATTTGTGGGGTGAACCAATGGAAGGAAGACCTTTTTCTCTGTCTCTCTCTCACTGTTTAACTCTGCCTATCAAAAAAAAATAAATGAACAATACTTTAGATGTTATATAGCAAAGAAAGCTCTTTAACCTTGTATAGTCTCATATTCCCCAAAAGTTATTTGGTGATGGAATGTTTCTGGTAACTCTTAATGTCTCTAGGACCTAGTGCTCTATAGAACACCCTTGAAGAAATGCTGTTCTACAGACAACAATGACAGTAACAAGAGCCAGCATTTTCTTATGTGTGGCAACTTACTATAGGACAGGAAATTTCTAAGAATCTATATTATCTAATTTCATCCTGACATTAGATAGAGTCTATTGTCATTGACAATAAAGTATTGGTTCCATTGGCCTAACGAGAATTAGGAAATGATTACATATTGCCAAGTTTATACTAATCTTGTCAGTCGCTTAGAATAGGCTCAGCTCCAGCTGTCGCAGTCATTTGTGGAATGAACCAGCAGATGGAAGACCTCTTCCTCTCTCCCTCTCTCTGTCTTTACCTTTCTGTGTAACTCTCTTTCAAATAAATAAAATAAATCTTAAAAAAAACAACAAAAAGAAAGCATTTATAAATATATATAGATATATATATATATAGTTATTAAGAGTCCCACAAAAATAATCTAGTTTGGTAGACTTTTGCTTTTTACTTCTAACAGCCATAACAGTCTTTTCAAGAAAGACATGAAATAAGAACCTGTATTGTGGGCAGATTTCTCACTTTAAAACATGGTTAAAGGGTCTGGTGCTGTGGTGTAACCAGTAAAGCCACTGCCTGCAGTGCTGGCATCCCATATGGGCGCCAGTTCAAGACCCAGCTGCTCTACTTCTGATCCAGCTCTCTGCTGTGGCCTGGGAAAGCTGTAGAAGGCCCAAGTGCTGGGCTCCTGCGCTCGCGTGAGAAATCCAGAAGAAGCTCCTCCCTCTTGGCTTCAGATCACCACAGCTGCAGGTGTTGCAGCCATTTGGAGAGTGAACCAGTGGATGGAAGACCTTTCTCTTTCTCTCTCTCTCTCTCTCTCTCTCTCTCACCAGCAGATGGAAGACCTTTCTCTCTCTCTCTCTCTCTCTCTCTCTCTCTCTCTCTCTCTCTCTCTCTCACCAGCAGATGGAAGACCTTTCTCTTTCTCTCTCTCTCTCTCTCTCTGCCTTTCTGTAACTCTGCCTTTAAAATAAATAAACTTACAAAAAGGAGGGGGGCCGGCACTGTGGTATAGCAGCAGGTAAAGCCATTGCCTGCAGTGCCAGCATCCCATATGTGCACCAGTTCAAGTCCCATCTACTCCACTTCCCATCTAGCTCTCTGCTATGGCCTGGGAAAGCAGTAGAAGATGGCCCAAGTCCTTGGGCCCCTGCACCCACGTGGGAGACCCAGAAGAAGCTCCTGGCTCCTGAATTCGGATAGGCCTAGCTCTGGCCATTGTGGCCAACTGGGGAGTGAAACACTGGATGGAAGACCTCTCTCTCTCTCTCCCTCTGCCTCTCCTCCTCTCTGTGTGTAACTCTTTCAAGTAAATAATAAATATATCTTTAAAAAAATGGTTAAAGTTGAGAGATGATTAGCAATAATTTGACTCTTTTCCACTTGGCCTTTCTATGTAGAGTACAACTAGCGCCTCCCTTTTAGGATTGTATGCAGAGATTTGCTAATAAAATTCAGTGCACTAGGATGCAAGCTGCTGGGTACCTATAACAACTGCCTCCAGTCCTGAGTGACAATAGAAGTAGCCACACTGCTAACCTGTTGACCACTAGAGGACCAGCCAATTGTGAAGTACCCTATGTTTTTGTTTATATAACTCATAAAGGTGTCAGGACAACAGTATAGGCAACAGAAAATATGAAAATGAAAATCTGTGAGAGACTGATGTCTACTCAAAGCAAACAGAATAGTAGGAACACTCTTACTATGTCCGTGTGTTTTTCACAGATTGTACAGAGCCATTCACTCATCTTATTTTTTGGTAATGCCTTTTTGCTTGTTTTGAAATAGGCCTTTTAAGGAGCAAGTAGCTCAAGAAAAGCTGATGCTAAATAAAAAATTAACCAGTGAGTTTTTTTCTATCTAGAACACTGATAATAAATGCATACTATTATCTATTACCCTATGCTGATAATATATACAAAATGTTTTTCCACATTTGCCATGCTCAGGGTTGGCCATTTTTAAACACACGAAAGCAGAAGGTACAAATACACTAAAGTATCAGTATCTGCATATAGCCACAGAAGGCACTTTTACTAGCTACTCCAGGACACGGGACTTTTCATTTAGATCACATGACATTTTAAAAGTAATTTTATTGGGGTGGACATTGTGGTGCAGCAGATTAAGCTGCCATTTGGAATGCCTATATTCCATATAAGAAGACTTGGGATCTAGTCCCACCCACACTTCCAATCCAGCTTCTGCTAATTTATAATCCGATAGCTCAAGTACTCGATTCCCTGACACTCATAATGTAGACCTAGATGGAGTCCCTGGCTTCCACCTGGTTCAGTCTTGGCTATTGGAAGCATTTAGGAACTGAACAAGCAGACAGATGCTCTCGCTCTCTCGCTCTCTCTCTCTCTCTCCCTTTCTCTGATTCTGCCTTTCAAATAAATTAATAAACTACTTTTAATTCTCTATTTTCCAAATGTACTTTTTTTTGGTTTGTTCTGCAAATGGCTGCAACAGCTGGAGCTGAGCCTATTCTAGGCAACTGATGAGACTGGTATAAAATTGGGACTATGTAATCATTTCCTAATTCTCTTTAAGTCAATGGAGCCAACACTTTATTGTCAATGACAACAGACTCTATCTGATGTCAAGATCATGCAGTGATAGCTATTAAAGAGTTGGTTCCATTAGCCTAATAAAAATCTGCAGATGTCTAAATATTCCCAAATTTATACCAATATCATTAGTAATAGTTTGATTTCATAAATTAAAGCCTCTGTGTGTTCATTCTGTCAAAATGAAATGTCTGACATTATTGCAAATATGCATGTAACATCAGTTTGAAAATTAAATGCTGAAGATTAGCTTATTTGATTAAAAATGTGGTAGAGCACACTGGCAACATAATGAGAGAGACTTTGGTAAAGTAAGAAAGCTTAGAGAAATGTACTTGAGGTTTTAGTGGTGAACACATATAGAATGTCTTCAAAAACTTCAGGGACAATGTGTACTATCTGGAAGGCACATATGAAAACATTCAAGAATTGTTGCTCTTGGATGTCTCTCCTCTTTCCCTCCATACTGACCATGTTGGGAGAGTCACACGGTGCTCAACAAGTGAAATACCACAATTCCTATCAAGGAGATGCAGACATTTGCTATTTACTCTAGGGTGCCCATGCAGGTTTATGAAAGTAAGTATGCCATGACCAAGGATAACAAGCTGCTTAACAAATTTTCTTTTTGTTTTGTTCCATTTTTTTCTTTTATTTAGGTATACAAATTTCATATATTTCATGTATACAGATTTGGGAACATAGTGATACTTCCCACCCCACCCTCCCTCCCGCCCACGCTCCCACCCTTCCTCTCCTAATCCCGCTCTTAATTTTTATAATGATCTACTTTGTTTACTTGTCTCTTGCACCCCAAGTTGTCCCTCAGATTAAAGTCACTTTCTTTTTTATTTAAAGATTTATTTTATTTATTTATTTGAAAGTCAGAGTTACACAGAGAGAGGAGAGGCAGAGAGAGGTCTTCCATCCGATGGTTCACTCCCCAATTGGCCGCAATGGCTGGAGCTGCACCAATCTGAAGCCAGGAGCCAGGAGCTTCTGGGTCTCCCATATGGGTTCAGGGGACCAAGGACTTGGGCCATCTTCTACTGCTTTCCCAGGCCATAGCAGACAGTTGGATTGGAAGTGGAGCAGCTGGGACTAGAACCAGCTCCGTATGGGATGCCAGCGCTTTAGTCCAGGGCATTAACCCTCTGTGCCACAGCACTGGCCCCAGTCACTTTCAATATTATGCCAAAACACCTCCAATATCTCTGCTGTGGATAAGGTATACAAAAAGAAAACAAAATTACCATTACTAATGATAAGGCTATTTGAGAAAGAAAAACATTAAGCCTACGGTCCAGTAAGTTGAGAAGTACAAGGCTGAGGATGAGAAGCAGATGAACAGAGCTTCATTCATGAATTTATTTGAATCCTAGGCATTCAGCATGAAAATAACTGTTGAAGAAGACAAACTTCAAGGCAAGATCAACAATGAGGATAAACAGAAGATTCCTGACAACTGTAATGAAATCAACAACTGGCAAGATAAGAATCCAACTGCAGAGAAGGAAGAACATAAACATCAGCAGGAAGAGCTGGAGAACGTCTGCAACCCCACCATCATGGAGCCTGTGGGAGTACACGAGGCATGACAGGAGCAATGCTTTGGGCAGCCCCTCCCTCTGGTGGTACTTCTGCAACCCCACCATCATGGAGCCTGTGGGAGTACACGAGGCATGACAGGAGCAATGCTTTGGGCAGGCCCTCCCTCTGGTGGTACTTCTGCAAGTATCACCATTGAAAAGACTGATAAAGCCAAAGCAAGTATAGATGTAGCACTGTTCCACACAGATTGAAGGACCCAAATTTTTAGAAAATTCCGTGGAAGTTTTAAGTTGAGCTGCTATAGTTAAGTTGTTGTGCACTCCCAATACTTGAATATGGAACATGTGCACAGGGAAAGAAATAACATTGCACTTTGTAAGTAGAAAATGCAATGTTTTAAATAAAACTTATTTAAAATTGGCACAATTAAAAAATGTAATCCCTTGAAGCTTTTAGCAAATTGCAATTTTCGAAAACAAAGCTTGCAAATGGAAAAACTTGTATCTCTACAAAGGCAGAGGAGGAGACGAACAAATTAAATGATAAGAGCTTAAAATATACAAGATATAATTTTGAAAATTTATATTTTTGCTCCAAATTTCTCAACTTAGAAGAACCTTGATGGAACATATATTTAAATGAATAAATATATATACTCTATCATAACGCAATGAAATTTAGAAAGCTATCACTTTGCAGCATGCAATTTTTATAAATATTCAAAGGAATTATAAATAAAAAACAAATTTGATGAGTTTTCTTATAAAAACACTTGTTGAAGAACAGTACTCTAAATGGTGAAAAAGGTAGCAAACACTTTTGAAAATGTTTGGGGTGAAGTATTCACACCTGGCTCAGCCCTGGCCATTTCAGCCACTTGGGAAGCAAACTAGCAAATGGAAAACCTCTCTCTGTATATCTCTCCCTCTCTCTCTGTAACTCTGCCTTCCAAATAAATAAATAAATCATTTTTAAAATAATGTATTGAAAAATACAATTTTCAGATAAATACAAACATCACTGCAATAAAAACAGAGAGGGTAAAAAGAAGTTATCATAGTACATGAATATCTAACTTGCCAAAAGTAACTATTCTGCTGATGGCAATTTTTTGATAGTCAGATAACCGTGGGTTTTGTTTTGTTTGTTTAGCTTTAGTATTTTAAAATATACTTATTTAAATGGCTTAAAGATTTTTAGTTTGAAACAGCTTTTTCAATGGAATTATTTAATAGGTTGAGACCAAAAAGAGACTGATTTGTAAAAACAATGGTACTTCAAAAAGTTCATAGAAATGGATTAAGTTCATTCTGGTGCAAAAGAAAAGTTTTTAAATCCACACATAGATTTGCCATAAAACGCATTTTCATAAACTTTTTAAAGACCTCCTGTAAAATATGACAACATCAAAGAACCTCGGCAGTATCAATCTTCATTAATTTAAAAGATAAAAATAATCTTGATGTACAGGCAAAGCCTGAAGAAGTCTGAGAGCCTCAGCAAAACTCCCTGATTCTTCCTTGTCACATCAGGATGCACTTTGGTCCAGATCTAGCACATATAATATTACAGTGATGCATGGGCAACATCGCTTACAGTGGGAGCTTTTTTCATCATAATCTCCATTTAGCATTGTGATAATCACATTACTGACAGTGACACGTTCCAGCAGGACAGACTCCAGAAATCTTTCAGTTCTTAGTTGTTTAACATGAGCAACCCAGACAGATCAGATGTATCTACCGAAAGTATTCCCATAGATAAGGACTCTAATTTATCTCTTTCCCCTATTAAATAATTAGTATCTGATTCACCTGTTGTTTCTCTCTCTCTCTCTCTCTCTCTCTCTCTCTCTCTCTCTCTCTCTCTCTCTCTCCCTCCCTCCCTCCCTCCCTCCCTCTCCCCTCTGTTATACACCAGATACTAACCTTTTCTTCCCATTGCTATCAGAATGTTGGAGTTCCCATTCCAACATTAAAAAAATTAATTTATAAATCAACTTAATCAGTACTTCAAAAATTTATATAATGTTAATCATTTTGAATGACCTTTCCTGGATTAGGATTAGGTGATAAATCTTATGATCCCCATAGTTATTACATGTGAACTTCTAACTTCTGAACCTCTAGATTTCATTCTGCCAAGTTCATGTGAATGAAACCATTTCTTCCCTCCTAGGTAATATATCTGTAATCAAGATAGGTATTCAAAGTGGTAGGTGAAGGTCGGCGCAGTGGCTCAACAGGCTAATCCTCCGCCTTGCGGCGCCGGCACACCGGGTTCTAGTACCAGTCAGGGCGCCGGATTCTGTCCTGGTTGCCCCTCTTCCAGGCCAGCTCTCTGCTGTGGCCCGGCAGTGCAGTGGAGGATGGCCCAAGTGCTTGGGCCCTGCACCCCACGGGAGACCAGGATAAGCACCTGGCTCCTGCCTTGGGATCAGAAAGGTGCACAGGCCACAGCACGCCGGCCGCGGCAGCCATTGGAGGGTGAACCAATGGCAAAGGAAGACCTTTCTCTCTGTCTCTCTCTCTCTCTCTCTCTCTCTCTCACTGTCCACTCTGCCTGTCAAAAAAAAAAAAAAAGTGGTAGGTGATGCCTGCCTGGACACTGGAATAGCTGTCCATTTCCCATTGGTGTGATTAACCAAGAATACAAATTAGTTTGATTTTCTTCTCATATATGCTGTTCTATGAGAAGAACAAGCCTAAGAAATCCTAAAATAAACAGATTACATTTCAAAAGCTTTACAAGTTAGATAAAACTTTTAAAACCTGAAATATTTTCCAAAATTCATTCCAATTTCCCTGCCATGGAGCAGAAACACAAAGAAAACAAAATACACCTCTGAAAGAAATCTATTAATTTCAATCAATAGAGATTCACATTGTTTTACTTAGTAATCTTAGTAATTCTGAGCCTTCTTCCTTGCTTTTGACTATAATTAATCACATAATCCTTATAATTCATTATTTGGTGAATAAAATATGTTTTCTCTACGTATGTATATGGCAACTTTCAAATACAGATTGTCTGTTTTGAAGAGTCTATATTCTCTTCTGCAAAATATTGACACCTACTAACCAAAGCATAATAGAAATTCCCAAAAGAAATACAAAATTATTTCATATTACCCACCAGTATTAACTTAAAAGTTTTATGATAAAAGACTAACCCATAATATTTCAAAGTTGAACATTTATGTTTGACATTTTCCTACTTCTCTTTCTCCTTCACTAGCTCCTATGTCTCCTCTTCCCCATCCCCAGGTATCCAGTGCCCTCACACTGCCCTTTGGACATCAAGTGTGAGCTCATTTTAATGCTCTCCGCTCAGGCTTACCTTACACTGAAGAACCCTAGGAACTAAATTACTTCCCTTTTCTCTCCTTCCTGATCCCCATGAAAACTTCCATTAACTAGATGAAAGCAATTTAATTAAACCAAGCCACACCGGACTGTGATTGATTGATTAATAGACTACTTAACCCTCCCTGGGATACTTTTTTTTTATAAAGAGGACAGTGTAAGCGAATCTGTAATAGGCAGAATTTCAAACAGCTCAAAAAATAAAGAGAAATATATTACTTCATTCAGGGAGATATGTTTTGATAGAAGGGCCTTCTGAGGGTTCTTAAATTATCCCTGTTGGTGGCCACCTACTCAGCCTCCATTCCTAACTAGGAGAACAAAGCACTGACTGAAATGCCCTTTTCCAGTTTCATAAGTGAGCAGCAAAGTACTCTCTAAGGAAGGCATTTGACTTTGAAACAGACTTCAGAAGTCAAAGTATGGTTTATTACTCCTGTGGGTGAACTGAGAAATACAAATGCTTCTTTTAACTTGGAGTCTAATTCCCAAGAGCCACCCTTAATCTACCAAATATCACCATGACAGAGGGTAAATCCTCTGTCATATGGAAGTGACCCTACAGATGCCCTTTATAGATTAGTTAAGTATTTTTCAACTCTTAACTGGAAGAGGAAAATGAGCACGAGAAATATACAATATATATCCACATTGCAAAAATGCAAATGAGAATATAATGGGAAACTTCTATAAGCTTCATATCAAATTTCATCTTCTCTTTTCATCTGTCCTACCACACACACACACACACACCACCAAGTGAGAATAAATATCTCTGTTCCTCAAACAGTATTTACAGAATATCGTCTTAAAATTTAACTGCACACCATCTAAAGATGTTGGAATAACACTGGCAATTAAAATAGTGGCACATAATTATCACTGGGAAAGAGATTTCAAGTAATTGCAACTACTTTTTTGCTTTGATTGATAGTGTACTTTTCTTTCTCTCTTACTCCTGGTATAAGATACAGAGAGAAGGAATTGTTTACTCCTTGCCTCCAGTTTGATTGACATGAAATCAAGCTGACCCTCTGGTCTGTCTAATTTTAAATTTTGCACAGCACTAACCCAGGTGCCAATCCAGAACTCTCTGGTCATGATAAAAGCCTCTAGCACATTAATCTGTTTGAACAGTTGGTTATCAGTCAATTACATTAATACTTCAGAGTTCTGGGTATCTTCTTGCAGATATGTTGGACTATACTTAGACCTCAGTAAACTTTTTCACTGCCTTAAAATACATGCTTAGCTCTTGGTTTTATATTAATTTTCAAAATTCACATGAAAGGCTTAACAGGATCCTGCACATCATCTTGGTCATAGTATCTACATATCTCAAACAAGAAAATTTTAATTGGCATGTTTTCCTTTTATCTCAAAAAATAAATCCCTCTTCCTACCTAAGTACACTTTCTAAACCATACTTTGGAGCACTATTGCATTAAGATCCATTTTCTGAACAAGGATGACAGTTTCTCATTTAAAAGTATATCTTGAATATTCCAGGAAAATGCAGCATATTAAATCATAAACATGTAATTTGGCTTTTTTGAAAGACATGATTCTCACCATGTTCCTAAAGCTGTAATTATGAAGTATATGAAATTTATAACTGTAAAGCTGTATAGTTTTGTATATATTCCTATGGACTTCTTAAGGGTACAGTTTTAAAACTTGACATGTGACCCCAAACTCCCTTAAGATGCATGGTAAAAACAGCATCTTAAGTGTCAAAGTAATCATATGGATAGGATTTAGGATCTGTAATAATAATAGATAGATTAAGAAAGGAGTGAATGTTCCAACATGGGAAGCAGTCCACACAGCAGACTCAGAATGACAACAGCTTTAAGTAGCACTCTGACCTTAGAATCGGCCCTTAAGGCATTCTGATCTGGCTGAAAAGCCCAGAAAAGCATTTCAGACATGAGAAGCAAAGACTGTGGCAAAAAATGTCCTACATGAAAGACCTCTGTGGGTGAGACCCCAGTGGAAAGAAGTGGTCAACAAAGAAGGAGGTACTTTTCTCTGAAGGGAGGAGAAAACTTCCATTTTTTTATGGCCTTGTTTAAATACTGAAGGAGTTTGTGAATCTAAAAATCTTCCATAGCCTAGGCAGCTCATGTCAAGAGCCTTAGGTGTTCACTAATATCATACATAATAGTGTTAACTGTTAAACTAACAACAGGAGTCACTGCTCATGCAAGACCTCTGTCCTCAAAGAGTTGTATTATAATTATGTCTAAGTGCTTACAAAAGATGTATAATTTGGGGTGCTTCTTTAAAGTTAATTAAGTTTCTAAGAATGTGAAATTAATTTCAAGATGCAATGACTCTGAAAATCCCTATCTCCACTGTTGAGGGACACAGTTGTGTGTGTGTGTGTGTGTGTGTGTGTGTGTATGCATGCACACAAACTGTCGAACTCTTTACTTAGTAGAGAGTTGGTCTTCTGTGTATAAAGTTACTTAAAAATGGATCTTACATCTTATCAGAAATCCTACAATCTAGAAGGGAATGGTGAGACATAGCCCAGGTACTAAGAGAGAAAAACTGCCAGCACAGAATATTATATCCTGCAAAGCTCTCATTTGTGAATGAAGGTGAAATAAAGACCTTCCATTGCAAACAGAAATTGAAAGAATTTGTTGCCACTCGTCCAGCCCTGCAAAAGATGCTTAAAGATGTGTTATACACAGAAACACAGAAACATGGCCATCAACATGAAAGAAGGTAAACGAAGGGAACCTCACAGCAAAAGTTCACAGGGAATTCAAAGCATACATTTGGATAAAGAAATTTTGGGACATGTACTCTATAGAATACTATACAGCAGTCAAAAACAATGAAATCCGGTCATTTGCAATAAGATGGAGGAATCTGGAAAACATCATTCTGAGTGAATTAAGCCAGTCCCAAAGGGACAAATATCATATGTTCTCCCGATCAATCGGTGAAACTAATTGAACACCAAAGGGGAAACCTGTTGAAGTGAAATGGACACTATGAGAAACAGTAACTTGATCCACTCTTGAGCTGACTGTTGTTATACAATGTAATACTTTATCCATTTTAGTATTTTTTTTATTCTAGTACTATTGGTTGAACTCTGTAATTAACAAACAATTATTCTTAGGTGTTTAAATTTTAACTGAAAAGTGATCCCTGTGAAATATAAGAGTGGGAATAAGAGAGGGAGGAGATGTACAATTTGGGACATGCTCAATCAGTTGTGCCCCAAATGATGGAGTTAGAAACGTGCCAGGGAATTCCAATACAATCCCATCAAAGTGGCATGTACCAAGGCCATCTCACTAGTCCAAGTGATCAATTTCAGTTCACACTGATAGGTCTAAGAGTCAAAGGGATCACACAAACAAGACTAGTGTCTGCTAATACTAATTGATAGAATCAAAGAGGGAGAGAATGATCCAACATGGGAAGCGAGATACACAGCAGACTCATAGAATGACAGATGTCCTAAATAGCACTCTGGCCTCAGAATCAGCCCTTAAGGCAGTCGGATCTGGCTGAAGACCCCATGAGAGTATTTTAGGCATGGAAAGCCAAGACACTCTGGAAAAACAAGAAGACCTAAATGAAAGATCTCTGTGAGTGAGATCCCAGTGGAACGAATGGGGCCATCAAAGAAGGAGGTACCTTTCTCTGAAGGGAGGAGAGAACCTCCACTTTGACTATGACCCTGTCGGATTAAGATCGAAGTCGGCGAACCCTAAAAGCTTCCATAGCCTTGGCAACTCATGACTAGACCCTAGGGAGATTACTGAGGCCATAAACAAGAGTGTCAAATTGTTAAATCAACTTCAAGAGTCACTGTATACTTACGTCTCATGTGGGATCTGTCCTTAATGTGTTGTCCAATGTGAAGTAATGCTATAACTAGTACTGAAACAGTATTTTTACACTTTGTGTTTCTGTGTGGGTGCAAACTGATGAAATCTTTACTTAGTATATATTGAATCAATCTTCTGTATATAGATAATTAAAAATGAAAAAAAAAATCTTGGTGTTAAATTGGAAATTGCATAGAAAATTAATCAATTTAAATATATATATATCATGTAGGATCTCTGTCCTTAATGTGCTATACATTGTGAATTAATACTATAACTAGTACTCCAACAGTATTTTTCACTTTGTGTTGCTATGTGAGGGCAAACTGTTGAAATCTTTACTTAATATATACTAAACTGATCTTCTGTATATAAAGAGAATTAAAAATGAATCTTGATGTGAATGCAAGGGGAGAGGGAGCGGGAAAGGGGAGGGTTGCGGGTGGGAGGGAAGTTATGGGGGGGGAAGCCATTGTAATCTATAAGCAGTATTTTGGAAATTTATATTCTTTAAATAAAAGCGTTATATAAAAAAATAAACTCATCATATATTCAAAAAAAAATGGATCTTAGTGGAGAATGGGACTGGGACTGGGAGAGGGAGGAGGAAGAGGGGTAGGAAAGGGGGTGGGAAGGCAGGTATGGTGGGAAAAATCACTATAAAGTTGAACTTATGAAATGCATGAAGTTTGTATTCCTTAAATAAAAGGTTTCTTTGGCAGTGGCGGGGGGAGAAAACACAGGAAGCACTCGATGAGTTATTGCTAAATGAATGAATGAAAGAAAATACTAACAATACATGACAGGTAAGAGGCTAAGCACTGGATGAAACAGAATGAATAGCATGTAGAAAGGACTGGCACATATAAAGCACTCAATGAATATTTGTTGAATGAATGAAGCAAAAGTATTGAGAAATAAATAAAGAGAGAGAGAGGAAGGAAAGAGAGAAAGAGAGAGAGAGGAGGGAAGGAAGGAAGGAAGGAAGGAAGGAAGGAAGGAAGGAAGGAAGGAAGGAAGGAAGGAAGGAAGGAAGGAAGGAAAGAAGAGAGAGAGAAAGAGGAGGGAGGGAGGGAGGGAGGGAGGGAGGGAGGGAGGGAGGGAGGGAGAGAGAGAGAGAGAGAGAGAGAGAGAGAGAATATACGATTCCATGAGAAAGAGAATAATAACAGAGGAGATAATTACAACTGAATTTGAAAGCTGGAGAGCAAGAGTATAAGTAATAGTTGAATTACTAGACCCAAGAAAGTTCAATCTTAACTTATGGGAAAGGCTAAGAACTAATCAGTTACAGTAAACAACAAGTTCCCCAAAATGCTCAGCAATGAACACTACCAGTTTCTCTAGAACTGAGGATTAAAGTTAGGTAGGCAGAAATCTAAAATAGGAGGGCTGGATGAAAACTATGTGAGAATTGTATGGATGTCTAGATATCTTCTCCTATTGTACTGATCATTTAAATTACCAGAGTCTTATTTGAAATCAAAGCATTTTTAGTTTCAGTTGGACAAAAATGAACCTTCTTCCATTAAAGAATATTCTTAAAGACATCTTTCATTGGTTGGTCCTCAATAACAATCCTTCTCTTGCTAAAAACAGAGAGACCAGCAAGTGCAAAAATGATCACTCTTGGGTCTTTACAGCAGATTTTCTCTTGGATTTTCTCACAACCTGATAAAGTACAAAACCTGGTCTGACCCATTGAGAACCCCAAAGCTTCATTACAAACCTCCCAAGAATTGAACACTGCAATTCATTAGGGTCACGCAGGGATCTAGGGCTTCATGAAGGAACTGCCTGAATGGAGCAGTTGAATTCTTTTACATTTCTAAAAATAAGTAAGACACTCTCTTGATATGACTGAGATGCATAAAAACAAATGGAGGTAAGGCCCTAATTATTCAATATAACCAGAATAAAACCTTTTATACACTACTCAAACATCTCAGATTGAGAACTACACTTTAAAAGTACAACATGGGGTGGATCTTAAGCCTAATGGTTAAGATGCCTCTATCCCACATCAAAGTACTTAGCTTTGATTCCCAGCTCCTGACTTGATCTTCCTGTCAACGCAAACCATCGGAAGCAAAGCAGCAGTGATGGCTCAGTAATTGGATTCTTGCCACTCATGTGGGAGACCCCAAGTGTAGTCCCAGTTTCCAGCTTCACCTGGACCACACCAAGCCTCTGTGGACAATTTGGGGAGGGAACCAGCAGCTGGGAGTCTGTTCGTTCTCTCTCTCTCTCTTTCTTTCTCTCTCTCTCTCTCAAATAAACAAACAAATAATTTTTAAAAATAAAAGTAGGAGGCAGCATTATAAAGGAACTGGTTAAGCTACCATTTGTGATTCAAACATCCTGTATCAAAGTACCAGTTCAAGTCCAGCTATTCCACTTCTGATCCAACTTCCTGCTAATACACTTGGGATGGCAACAGAAGCACTTGAGGTCCTCCCACCCAGGTAGGGGACCTGGGTGAATTTCCTGGCTCCTGGATGGACCTGACCTAGACCTGGCTATTGTGACCATTTGAGTAGTTAATCAACACATGGGACATTAACACTTTCTCACTTTGCCTTTCAAATAAATCAATAAATCTTTAAAAAATAAAACTGTAAGACATTCCAAGAGGAAACATTGAAGGGTAAATTTCTACTGACTACTGGTCACTTACTTTCACTCCAAATAACTCATACTGATAGTTCCATACTAAAAATCATGTTGGAAGCCTGGAGCTTCCCCTTCAGAACATATAGTCATGTTATATTGGAAACAGCTCCAGAAAACTCACAAAAACTCACAATTGTTTTTAAAGTCTGTTCCAAAAAACAACTCAAGTCTTTATCAAGCAAGCTACCTCAACTATAAAAAACCAATTAATTTAAGATAGACAAGGTAGTGTACTTAATCACTCCAAAACAAAAGACTGAAAACAATTTTAGTAGGTTTTCATAACACCAGCTTTTTTCATAACAAATGACAAACACCATCCAGGTGTCAATAATGGTTACCTCAAAATGACTATGCACTTCTGTTTCATCTGTTAAGAATGAAACAGTTGAGAATAATGTCTCTGAATAATTTATTTTATCTATTACTTGGGTCTACATTAGCATTTGACCCCGTGAACAGAGATTAAGATTAAAAAAAAAGTTTAATGTCAACAAAAATCCTACATCTTACCACTTTGGAATACAAATAACAAACATTTGGAATCTAAGATTTTTCTAATGCCATATAGTCTTCCAGTTCAGTCTTTAAAGAGATTAAATATGTTCATGTTCAGAGTGCTCTAAAAATATATAAGTGACACAATACAGTGTTGGGGTTAATTTTTAAAAATAAAACAATAAATTATCCTAATCTTTGAATATTGCATGGTTTTATTTCTGTTCATAAGAAGCCTCTCAGAGAAGCACTGGGTTTAGCTGGAAACAGTCATAACAGATCTGCAATAACACTGAATGCATTTAATCTGGCAAATCCTTCAACTTTCAAAAGGAAAATCTTAAGTATCCCAAATAAGTTAGTCAACTCACAAAACTACTTGAGAGTACAGTTCATAAATAAAAGTACAGAAGGATGCAACACTACTTAAAATCAGACATTGGCCAAGGACCCTTAATTGTTTTATACAATGTATAGTATGTTAGTAATCTTCACCTTAAAATTTTTCACTGAGGTCATCTTGTTTCTTTGCTATAAGGCACAGAACCCTTTGAGCTGAATGAAAACGCTCTCATATCTTGGAAAACAGAAAGCACTGTCAACCATATTATAATGTCTAAGCAAAAAACAATTTCATGAAATGCTAAGATAATTTATTTCTCAGGAAAAAGTCTAGGAGAAAAATGTATCTGTAGAATATTTTTGAGGCTTAAAAAATAATATGATTCATATGATTAAGTCAATTAGTACTTGTAATCGCTGATCTTATTGTCTTAGCAACAATGAAACTTCTAAAAACAAATATGGTGTCCGAAAATCATAATAATTTTAGTTTCTTGATAGTATCTAAACCCTATATTCTTCTTTTATTCTCATTTTAATCTTTAATTATCCACCTTCACATTGATTTAAAACTTTAATACTAATTCCATAAATAACAAGCAATTCAAATAGTTTTCTAGATTCTGTCAATCTTGTGATTATTTCTTTTCACATATGCCATCTTCATTGGGCACCAAAAGAATTCTAGAATCAGAATATGTAATGTACTTGATGATAGATAATTGGCTGTTACTACCATACTGCCTACATCAAGATGAACTTTTATTACAGACAGAGCATGGGGATAGCTAAGCTTTTTTGTAAAGAACAACAAATTTGAACAAAGAAAATAGTAAAATACTTCATAGTAGAAATAATCCACTTTTTTTTGACAGGCAGAGTGGACAGTGAGAGAGAGAGAGTCTGAGAGAAAGGTCTTTCTTTGCCGTTGGTTCACCCTCCAATGGCCGCCGCGGCTGGTGCACGGCGGCCAGCACATCACGCTGATCTGAAGCCAGGAGCCAGGCGCCTCTCCTGGTCTCCCATGGGGTGCAGGGCCCAACCACTTGGGCCATCCTCCACTGCACTCCTGGGCCACAGCAGAGAGCTGGCCTGGAAGAGGGGAAACCAGGACAGAATCTGGCACCCCAACCAGCTCTAGAACCCAGTATGCCGGCACCACAGGCGGAGGATTAGCCTATTGAGCCGTGGCCACTTTTAACAAAAAAATTTATAAGAACCAAGTTGACTGAAAGGTGAATATTTCTCATTCTTTATTTTCATCATTTCTTTTTGTTTTGTTTTGTTTTTTTGTTATTTTTTCTTATTTTTTATTTAGTAAATATAAATTTCCAAAGTACAGTTTATGGATTACAATGGCTCCCCCCCCATAAATTTCCCTCCCACTTGCACCCCTCCCATCTCCCGCTCCCTCTCCCATTCCATTCACATCAAGATTAATTTTCAATTATCTTTAGATACAGAAGATCGATTTAGTATATATTAAGTAAAGATTTCATCAGTTTGCACCCACACAGAAACACAAAGTGTAAAATACTGTTTCAGTACTAGTTACAATTGATCACACTGATAGGTCTAAGAGTCAAAGGGATCACACAAACAAGACTAGTGTCTGCTAATACTAACTGATAGAATGAAAAAGGGAGAGAACGATCCAACATGGGAAGCAGGATACACAGCAGACTCATAGAATGGCAGATGTCCTAAACAGCACTCTGGCCTCAGAATCAGCCCTTAAGGCATTCAGATCTGGCGCAAGAGCCCATGAGAGTATTTTAGGCATGGAAAGCCAAGACACTCTGGCAAAAAAAAAGAAGAAGAAGACCTAAATGAAAGATCTCTGCGAGTGAGAGCCCAGTAGAAAGAACAGGGCCATCAGAGAAGGAGGTACCTTTCTCTGAAGGGAGGAGAGAACTTCCACTTTGACTATGACCCTGTTGGAATAAGATCGAAGTCGGCAAACTCAAAAGGCTTCCATAGCCTTGGCAACTCATGACTAGAACCTAGAGAGATTACTGAGGCCATAAACAAGAGTGTCAAATTGTTAAGTCAACAACAGGAGTTACTGTGTATTTTCATCATTTCTTAACATGTTAACATCACAGAATGGTATAAGACCAAAGTTATTTGTGGATGATTAAAATGACCAAGCATCAAATTTTATCAAAAGACTTGATTGTTCTTTCTCAGTGTTTTATTTAAATGTAACATCAAATTCAAAGCCATCAAATGTCCCACCAGGGCCAGATGTAGAAAACTGAAGTAACATTATAGCCATCTCTAACTGGTTTAAACTTCTATAAGTTAATTCAGTTTTACTGTGCTTGGTGGGAAATGTACAAAGCAATGTAATTTACACCTTATTTATTACAATTACTGTGATGTCTTCAACACCTTGATGTTGGTCACTCTTATTTCTTACATCATCACTACAAGGAACAGTAATCCGTCAGGGATGATTTTGCCTGCTAGGATACATGTAGCAACATCAGAAGACATTTTTGTTTCGCATAATTAGGTGCAGTACTGTATGACAGATATAGGCCAGGGGTGATGCTAAACACACTAGAATCACAGGACAGTCACTGCCAACAAAGAATTGTCAAACCCAAAATGAAACACTGTGGAAGGTAAGAAACACTGATACAAAGACAGAATCCAAAAGTTCCCACTTACCTATTGCATATTGCAGCAAGGAAGGAGAAGGGAGAACTTAAGTTGACACACATCTGTTTTGATGATCAATTTAACCCTGGAATTTATTCAACATTGTAGCACTCAAAGGTGGTATTCATTAAGCTCTCATTCTAGTCACATTCTTTCATTCAGGAATCTTCTTTATGTCATTCCATACCAGTGCTAGAAAATTCCTCTGTATAATTAAACTAATGCACAATTTTTTAATAAAAGCTCTCAGGATCATATATTTATTTTGAATGAAAACTCAAAGAGAATACATTTTATCATTCACTAGTTCTTCAATCTTCTCTATTTAAACAGTTTAACTTTTACTTCCCAAATGAAGCTGATTGTTCGCTAGTAATTTTCATATTTTTATCACAGTCTGATAGCTCTTTGAAACCAGAACCCTAATCATGAAAAGAGATGCTCCAAAATGCAAATCAAGTGCCACGACTATGTTAAAACTGTACAATTTTACAACAGCAATATCGGAAGCCAAAGTTTTCTGATCATATGCTTTCCATGAAATACGAAACATTTAAACCAACTTTAAGCTATGCCTCAAATTTATATGCTTCCAAGTTATTCAAATACAAAACAAGCACTAACAAATGGGCAACCTTGTCCACTGCAAGGCTAATAAATCAAAATCACCAAGGTAAGTTAACTGCATTTTCAGTGGGTGCAGATTTATCATCAGAAGCCCGATAATCATGCAACCACTAGAAAAAGCAATGTGTTTTCCATGACCTTGATCATAATTCATCAGCAACACTGACTTGTAACTTTTCACTATTATATTACTCCAGGCACATTCTTTAAAAAAGATTTCAGGATTTCTGGACCTCTAAATGTAATGCATGTGTTCATCTAGTGATTTTTCTTTACAACTTAGTATGAAAACTATAAACTTCTCATACACAAACAGAGTATAAGAAAAGTGATGTCTTTGGTAATTTTATGAAAAATGCAGAGCTGGCTAGAAATTGAGTTAGTCCAAATACAGAAACCTCCACGTACTTCACCATTTTAACAATTACTCTATCTCTTAAATCTGGTAATTTCTTTTTTTTTTTTTTTTAATTTTTGACAGGCAGAGTGGACAGTGAGAGAGAGAGAGACAGAGAGAAAAGTCTTCCTTTACCGTTGGTTCACCCTCCAATGGCCACTGCTGCCAGCGTACCGCGCTGATCGAAGCCAGGAGCCAGGTGCTTCTCCTGGTCTCCCATGCGGGTGGCAGGGCCCGAGGACTTGGGCCATCTCCACTGCACTCCCAGGCCACAGCAGAAAGCTGGACTGGAAGAGAGGCAACCGGGACAGAATCTGGCGCCCCAACCAGGACTAGAACCCGGTGTGCTGGCGCCGCAGGCAGAGGATTAGCCTATTGAGCCGTGGCACTGGCCAAATCTGGTAATTTCCTTTATTTGAATTCCCCATATCAAACTGGTAATAAAGCAAGTAATAATATCATCAAGGTTGAAATAAAGTCAAAGAAAATTTCCAAGACTCCATTCTGTAAATAGTTTTATTTTGATCTTTACAAGTACATAAAACTCTCACTGACACAAATGTTTCCATGAAAGGGAAAGTGGTGCTGATGTCTTTTCATGCTTTTCAGAGATTAATGGAAAGAACACAGGAGAGAGGAAATAGCCATTGCAATAATAGGCAAGAAATCAGGTATTTTTACCAAAATTGCACCTTGGCTCCTAAGTTTAGAATGAGAGAGAATAGAAACAATGAGTTTTTCTTAAATATTTAAATATTTTTTAAATCATAAGACAAAAGGGATAAGTACCCAAAGGATAAAATTTTTTTAAGTTTTGCTATTTAAATAAGTAAAACTAAAATCCTTTTTTCTAATCTTAGTTGGGTGTATTTTAGGCTACTTATGTAAATATTCACAGCCTGTGGTTTTATTCTTGTTGTTGTCTGTTTTGTTTTTAGTTTTGATTTTGAACCATAAAGTAGATATTATAAACTAACTCCCAGATGATTATGTGGGACAATACATAAAAGGACCCTAAAACACATTTTATGTAAGAATGTTTACAGCTTGAGTATTAACTTTCTGAATAGGTAGGCTATATGGGTCACTAAAACAGAAGACATAAAACACAGATAAGGAGTGGGCAGGTGCGCCATGGGTTCTGAAGATAGTCCAAAAAGCAACCCCGCGGAACTTTTCCACCTGCTAAACAGGAAGAGTCTGTTGGAAAATTCAAAGTTCTGGTAACAACAGAAGCTACCACAACACCAAACTATCTATCATTATTTATCAGAATTTTCATTCTAAAGCTACAGGAGTGAAAAGGCAAAGAAATTAAGGTTTTCTAGGTTTTAGGCAGCAAATTTTGGAAGACACAGAGCCTGGAGATGTACTAGAATGAAAGAAATCTCGAGAGCAGGAAGCAATGGGCATAGCGAAGATTCTGCTCATAATGAAAACTGGATGCTGGATTAGCAAGAACAACTACAAGTGTAACCATAGTGCCAGATTAAATATGTTCAGCTTTGAAAATAACATGGGATATTCAAATATTTTGCCCTGTTGATACAGCTTGTTGACTTTTTGGTTTTGTTGTGGTGGTGGTTTTGGATTTTGGTTTTGTTGTTTTGCTTTGTTTTGGTATGGATTGTTTATTGGGTTTTTCTTTTCTGTTTTGTTGTGGTTTTTTGCAGATGCAGCATTACAAGAAGCCAGAGGTGCTCTGAAGTGTTATAGTCCAACCTCTCAACATAACAATGTCCACCTTATTATCCAAGGTCACAACCAACTAATTAGCTTAGGCCTCCCTTGACATCCCCATTACCCAACACAATCCACAGATTCACCCTTTACTTCTAATCAGGGAGACAGATTTGAGCCTTTTCTCCTGCCTCCACTGCTGTTGTCAACAAAGTCTTTCTTTTCTCAAAAAACCAATGTCAAAATTGTTCTTTATGTGTTCAGGAAATGAACCTTCCTCATTTTGTAACAGAATTATTCTCACAGAGACTATCAAATCTTCTATTATTCTACTGCAAACACAATATTAATGGAGAAATAAAAGCAGAAACATCTACAGACAGTGGAGAACTAAGTAGAAGATAAAAGGATAACAATAAATAAATGGGAAAGAATGAATTGTAAAATAAATATAATTGGAAAAATAACCCTCCATTTGGAAAGAAAAAACCCCTACCTCACACAACACATACACACAAAAAAAAAAAAACTCCAGAGAAAATACATTTATATTTATAAAAATCCAATAGCATATTTTAAAAATTAGAGTACTTTTATCCTAAGAGGGTTTTAAACATGACTTAAAACCCAGAAGTCAAATAGGACAAAATCAAAAGATTTCACATGTAAAATTAAAACTTTTTGAAATAAATTTCATATATAAAATTTTAAGCACACGATTATACTTCCCTCCTGCCTCCTTCCTCCTTCCTTTTTTTTTCTTTTTATATTTGTGATAACATACCTTCAGCTTATTTTTATAATCACAGGCTTAATACTCCACTAAATAAAGAATTCAACAAGTAGAAAGACCACTATTCTGCAAGAGTATAGATAAAGACAGTATTCAAGCTCCAAGATGTCCAAATTAGAATTTTTGTTCAAGAAAATATACCACAAACTTAAAAGAAATAAAGTTAAATAAAGTTAGTCTTTAATCAATATAAAAATAGGAGCATCACAATCTTTTAAACAATCAAAAAATACATATAAGGAGAAATGCAAACAATCAGTGACTTTAAATAATGTATAATCTCACAATAGATTAAACAATAACAATTAAAGCAAACTAATTATTTCACATGCATGTCAAAAATTAGTATGATTGCTGATGGTCAGTAATAGGGAAGAGGGGTTGAGTACTTGCTGCATTGTTCATGAGAACATAATCTGATACAACTTTTCTGGAAAGGAACCTGGAAATCTGTATCAAACTCAAAATATGAGTGCCTTCAAACATAGCAACTCTAAGAACAGGAATGTTTCTAAAGAACTAACTAATCTAATGAGCACTCCATTAGTTGTATACTAAGATGTTTGTGGAAAAATTATTTAAAACAATGACACCCTTTAAACAGCATAAATGTCCCTCAATTTATTGGTCATGTTATTCAGTACTTCAGAAAAATAAAGTGGGTTGATATTTAGAAAGCTGTTCATGAAATAGTGTTGCTTGGTTAAAGCAGGTTAAGGAATAACCACCTCTATAATACTACAATTTACTTAACCGAATACACTGGAAAGGTATAACCAAATAAAAGAACATGAAGCAATATAAAACTAACAAAGTTGCCTCTAAGTATTTTTTGTGTTTTCTTCTCTTTTTTATTTTCTTCCTTTATTTCTATAGTCCTGATTTTTCTTTAGTAAATGTATTTTGCCTTTATAATATTTAAACTTCTTATAATGACAGAATTTGAATTAAAATATCCTTTTTTAAAGATTTATTTATTTATTTATTTATTTGAAAGTCAGAGTTACACAGAGAGAGGAGAGGCAGAGAGAGAGAGAGAGAGAGAGAGAGGTGTCTTCCATTCACTGGTTCACTCCCCAGATGGCCACAATGTCTAGAGCTGCACCAATCTGAAGCCAGGAGCCTCCTCTAGGTGTCCCAGGTAGGTGCAGGGGCTCGAGGACTTGGTCCATCTTCTACTGCTTTCCTGGGCCATAGCAGAGAGCTGGATCAGAAGCAGAGCAGCCAGGACTCAAACCAGCACCCATATGGGATGCTTGCACTGCAGGCAGCAGCTTTACCCACTACGCCACAGTGCTGGCCCCAAAAATATCCTTCTTTTTAATAAACCCATAAATGTCTGGCTTCACAGGATAATACTATATTTTGCTATTAGATAAAATATGCCAATATTCCTAGGATTTTTCATATTCGGAAAACAAAGTGCTTCTAAACATCTGAGCTCAAGGGATAGAACGAATATAAAACTCATGCCTTAACCCTTATAATATTGCTTTTCCAAAGTAAAATTGTAAGTCTCTTTCCAAGTCAATATGTGCTTAAAGTAATGTGGGTAACTCAATGTTGTTTTCAACACATGTTGTCCATTGGCTGATTCATTTTCTAGCAATGTAGAAAAATGTCATAATGTCTACTGGCACTAAATTATGATGACAGATTAATTATTTACTGGGTGATTCATAATTTAGAAAAATAAAATGAGAAAATAAAAAATTCTGAAATTGACCACATCAAGAATTTTGTGTAAATGTGAAAGGCAAGCTCATTTCATAGATGATAGCTGAACATTTCTACAATTAATTTTTAAAGCCTCCAGTCATATTCTGGAAGCACTCTGCCTCAAAACAACTTTGCTATTTTAGTCTCCACATTCATTGAGCCTTTCTCCAGGGAAGCTGCCAAACCCAGCACCAGCTGGCCCCTTGGGAACAATTCTGAGCTAACAGCAGATATTTCTTTATGAACTGTTAATAGATATTAAAAGGATAGAGTTGAATTAATCTAAAACTGTTAAGTTAGAATGAGGGGTTACCTCCAAGAGAGTCTGAATTTCACAGTCAAAATTTAAAGCATTTCCATTTTCTTTCCCATAATTGCTTATCTCTTTTAAATTCTTGGGTTTTTCTTAAAGAGCCTAGCAATTCTCCTGCTCCCTTTTGCCTGGCTTATTCCTGTGCTGTCATGGTGGTCCTTGAAAGCATTAGTGAAATTTGGATTAAAGTAGTCACAGTGACAGAGCTTGTGTTCATAAGCCCTACTTCCTCACCTATGTTCCTGGACCCCATTCATAACATTACTGAAATTTGCACAGAGATTCAAGTTAGTAGAGAGAAAAAGTAGATGCATACAATTGCTAGATTGCTAGCAAGAACATAAATTTGTTCAACTGGTCTCTTTCATAGCAATTCTCCTGAAAATCATTATGCCCTGGTCTATTCAACTAGATTCAGCACATCATTATCTGAGCCACATAAATTCATTCACTTGCCAGATCTTTTCTTGCTGAGATCAGGCAGCACCCTAATTCAGAATATACTCACTTGTCCAGAAAAACAACAATGGTAGTCACAGTAAACACAAATTATCCTTTAGCCTGAAGATTCCCAGAGACTCTAAACAAGGTCCCAAGAGTTGTCTGAAAATGTGAGAGAATGTTTGATGGTCCTGGTGGGCAGGGGCCAGGGATGCTATATGCCTGCAATGCCTGGATTATGTCCACACAACAAAGAAAGTGCCAGTAGAAGAAACCAGTGCTCTGCCCAGATCCTCTCCTTAAGTCCAATGCACCCTCCAAATTCCTGGAAATACTGTTAGACTATGCCCCTCACTGGGCACAGCCACAGAGAATAACTTTGCCTAAAGTTATTCCTCCTTCCAGAAGACACCCATGAATGACATAAGGTTGATACAGGACATAAAGGCCTGATTCCTTTGTTTCAACATAAGGGCCTTTCTATCCCAAAGTCCCCCAAAAAGTTGAGTAACAGGCTTCACCTGGACCCACCAGGACCATCAAACATTCTCTCACATTTTCAGACAACTCATTTGCTATTGTTTTGCAATACCCTGTCTCCACAGCCTCGTTTCAAGAGTACCTCCTATGAACACACACCATTAAAACTTTGTATTTCACTCTTCCTCTGAGTCTGTTTTTACAAAACTCAATGTATAATAGTTCTTAATGAGAGATACACTGCTTTAGTCCATGCTCTCAGATTCCAGATACATCAGGAGGGTATAAAGAGAATAAGGATTACTCATGTCCAACAAAATGTTAAAACATTTATTGTGGGTGGAATAGGTGTTCAACCTAGCAGTTGAGACTCCATGTCCTACATCAAAATACCTGGGAATGATTTCCAGTTCAGGCTCCTGACTCCAGCTACCTGCCAGTGCAAACCCTGGGAGGTGTGATGATATTCAAGCAGCTGGGTTCCTTTCACTCATGTGGAAGACCTGGATCATGTTCCAAGCTCCTGGCTTTGACTTCAGCCAAGCCCTGGGGCTCTTATTCGTGCATTCTCATTCATTCTCTCTCTCTCTCTCTCTCTCTCTCTCTCTCTCTCTCTCTCTCTCTTTCTATGTGTGTGTGTGTGTGTGTGAGCATGTTTCCCTCCCTCAAACAACTATATGGGGGGTGAGAATAACAAAAAAACATTTAGACATTACTATGTGGAGAAATGTTAAATAATGATGGAAACCAAGATTCAGTATTACAAGTTCACAACAGTCATGGAAATTAACAGCAGAATGCCAGAAATTTGTCTGAGGAAAACTACTTACTAAATTATCTAACTTCTATCAATCTGCCGCAACTATTCACATTCAGTGTTTATCATGGTGATGGAAATAATCATTTTCCTTTTAAAAGTTAACAGCTGGTAGGATATAAAAATTATCCACTGAAGCGAGAGTAAGCATGACAGTAAATCAAATCCCCTTCATCTGAAACTCATTTCTCTTTCCTCAGGAAAGGCAGCTAGTCCTCAACACTCACGAAAGTCTTTCCTCTCTGTGTTCTCTTCATAACTACTTGTCAATCACGGAAGGCACATCTTGTCCATGGTCCAGTCCTCTACTCTTATTTAAACACAGTTCTTAAGATTGGTATTATGATAGTTTTATCCTTCATTTTTTATATTTATAAAATCTTTCTGAACCAAGTTCAGGAATTTCTCCTATCACTTTCAAGAACATTATAAAAAGAACTGTGGGGACCAGCGCTGTGGCCCAGCAGATTAACGCCCTGGCCTGAAGCGGCGGCATCCCATATAGGTGCCGGTTCTAGTCCAGCTGCTCCTCTTCCAATCCGGCTCTCTGTTATGGCCGGGGATAGCAGTAGAAGATGGCCAAAGTCCTTGGGCCCCTGCACCCACATGGGAGACCCAGAAGAAGCTCCTGGTTCCTGGCTTCAGATGAGCACAGCTCCTGCCATTGTGGCCATCTGGGGAGTGAACCAGCGGATGGAAGATCTCTCTGTCTCTACCTTTCTCTCTAACTCTGTCTTTCAAATAAATAAAATAAATCTTTAAAAAAAGAACTGTGATACTGCTGAAAGTTCCAATTGTGGCCTAATAACTAGTCCTTCCTCTCCAAGAAATAAAAAAAAGTAAAAAATATACAGGTTTTAGAAAAAAAAATTAATGAAATCCCATTAAAATGCAAAACTAAGTCAAAACTTAATAAGACTCATTTTTTGCATGAAAGGAAAACTGCCTTTGTCATACTGACTTTCTTAATTTTCTCAGAATCAAATTCAGTGTTTCAAAAAATAAGGTGGTGGGGTAAGTGATTGGCCTAGAGATCAGGCACTGGTTGGGACACCAGGATCTTGTACCAGAGTACCTATGTTCAATTCCCCACTCTGCTTCCAATTCTAGCTCCCTGATAATTCAGATCCTAGGAACAAGCAGGTGATGACTCAGTGCTGCCAGCTCCTTCCTTTGACCTGGTCCAACCACAGCTACTGTGGGCATTTGGGGAATGGACCAGTGGAAGAGAGCACATGCCACACTTACACTAACTCCAATAATATATATACAAATATATATTATATTAAAAATAAACCTCAAAAACAGAGAACAAAGCACACTGCATCAATGAAAATACTACCAAAGCCAAACAACCATAATTTTTCTGCAAAGCTTCGTGTGAAAAGAATTTGATATTTTAATATGAAAATTTACAGAAGTCCTTTGAGTTTAACTAAGCATCTCAAAACACTGTGCCAAATACTTAATATTTATTTCTAAATAGTTTGAATAGCACATGTACCCTATGCATGCCCAAACAAAGCTGAAAAGAATGATGCTTTTTTCTAACTTATAATAAAAGCGTTTGTTCTTCAAAGTCTGAGAAGTAACATGGATAAAATACTAGGTTCCTTTTATTAGTTCATGATATGAAAATAATTATGTCCAACAGCTTCATAGTGAACTAAGTAGAATTACTGTCAATAATTTTTCATTGTATTGGTCATCGACATGAAGTACAATAGGAAGGAATCAAATTTTACGACTTCTGCTTTAAAAGTCAAAAATGACAGGAGCTATAATTGCAAGACTCTATTCTGCAATGTAAACTCCATGGTTTTACATCAAAAAGCACTGCAGTATTACTTTAGTCACCCTCTGATTCACTGGCCACACTCTCTTCATACTGCATAGAACAATCATATGTTTAATTAAATCTGGAAAAAGTAATAAGAATTCCACATTTTGGGGGCAGTAATGCAGACCTCCTCCTGTGTTAAGCATCCCAGTTTATGGCTAAGTTGACAATTCAAAGACTAAACTAGAAAAGTCAGGACAGCTTGACTTTGTTGGTTTCTCAGTTGTACAGCTTGCAATCTTTCTATTTCATCGAGGTAGCAGGGCACCATAACAGGAACAGATTGTTCCATCAGCAGAACAAAAATTGAACCAGCAGCAGCATGCTCCAAAACTCAGACTGTTCTCCAAATGTGCTCTACTTAGGGCTAAGGTTATTTATTCAAATATTAATATGAGTTAATGTGGTCACTAGATTTCTAAGTTAGATTTAGAAACTATTTCTTCTAAAAGATCTAGTCATTACTCCTAGATTTTTTTTCCTAAATATTAGAATCAGAACTAAATATCCTTTTGTATGAAATTGTGACTTGACAGTGGTCCCCATTTAGCTTGGGATCACTCCACAAGCACTCACATATTTAGACAATAACATTGCCTCCATATCCTTATAATAAAGATTTAGTTCTCTCCTGAGCCACTTCTTAAGACCAATTCTGGCTGGCGCCACGACTCAATAGGCTAATTCTCCGCCTGCGGCGCCCGCACCCCGGGTCCTAGTACCGGTCGGGGCACCGGATTCTGTCCCGGTTGCTCCTCTTCCAGGCCAGCTCTCTGCTGTGGCCCAAGAGTGCAGTGGAGGATGGCCCAAGTACTTGGGCCCTGCACCCAGTGGGAGACCAGGAGAGGCACCTGGCTCCTGGCTTCGGATCAGCGTGGTGCGCGGGCCGAAGCGCGCCTGCCCCAGCGGCCATTGGAGGGAGAACCAACGGCAAAGGAAGACCTTTCTCCCTGTCTCTCTCTCTCTCACTGCCACTCTGCCTGTCAAAATAAAAATTAAAAAATAAAAATAAAAATAAAGACCAGTTCTATGACCAAGGTAAGCAAAAGACTGGAAACCCTTGAAATCATGGAAATAACTTTCTGGTATTCTCTATTAAATTTGTTTATTTTACACCCTGGCTTTCTACTGTCCTTGTGATAAAATCAAAATTATCTAATCTGACTTACAAATTCTCCACCAACTGCTTCCTGCTTACTCTTCCAAGACACCATTTCTCCCTTGAACTCTGTCCTCAGTGATTAGTCCAATTCTGCCCATTCTGGAAGGCACATGCTCTATCTTGCTCTAGAGTCTGCACACCTCCTTCCCTCTGCTTGAACTCTCTTGTTGGATATATTCCTGCCTCATTTGTCTGCTGACCTCTTGGTCATCCTTTCTCTCACCAGTCTTTTCTTTTTTTCTTCTCACTCTCATTTTTTCTCTCCCTCTGTGCCTCCGATTTATATAAATGGAACTTGTCAACGTCTTGCAAACTTACCATCACCTCAAAATACCTAGCTGTCTCAAAACATCATTTTTGCTAAGAAATTCTTGTGAAGATGCAAATATACATTTTAGCAGAACTGAAAGGATTATTGACATACGATGAACTTAGTGAAGGTCTTAATACAATTTGTTCTATGAAAATATCAGGCTGAGGAGCCAATGCCGTGGCTCACTTGGTTAATCCTCTGCCTGCAGCGTCAGCACCCCATATGGGCACTGGGTTCTAGTCCCGATTGCTCCTCTTCCAGTCCAGCTCTCTGCTCTGGCTCAGGAAGGCAATAGAGAATGGCCCAAGTGCTTGGGCCCCTGCACCTGAATGGCAGACCAGGAGGAAGCACCTGGCTCCTGGCTTCAGATTGGCATAGCTCTGGCTGTAGCAGCCATTTGGAGAGTGAACCAACGGAAGGAAGACCTTTCTCTCTCTCTCTCTCTCTCTCTCTCTCTCTCTCTCTCACTGTCTAACTCAATCTGTCAAATAAAAAAAGAGCAAAAGAAAATATCAGGCTGAAAACAGAACCCCAAAGTGAGACGTGTCCAAGCAGAGTACTAGGCATAGATGCAGAGCTGGCTGGAGAGCCCCCTTGGAGGCTGCATTCATTCTCTAAATTAGCACAAACGATGGTCCAAAGATGCTTGTCTGTGAACTCTGCTACAAGATAGTGAGGATTTAGGAGCTTGTATTAGTAATCATAACACTACTTTCTTCATTGAGAAAATATTGCTACTAGGAAAATAAAGAGTTCCCATCTACTGCTTCAATCCCCAGATTCTCACAATGACCCCAGGGCCAGGCTGGGCAGAATATGGAATCTGAATCGACGTCTCCCATGTGAGTGGAAGGAACCCAGGTACTGAAATTATCACATGCTGCCTCCTAGGGTCCAGGGAGGAAGCTGGAATCAGGTGTTGAGGTCTAGCATAGAACCCAGGCACCCTAATGTAGGAGGCAGGCATCTTAACCAGTGGCTTAACCATTAGGCCAAATGCCTACCCCTAAACTCCTTTTTTTATTAGGTTAAAACATTAATTCAAAAGAAAATAAACTTTACTGAATATAAAAATTATTTTATTATGATTTCTAACCCTTGCTTAGTGACATCATTATGCCTATAAGATATTTTGGAGTTAGATTTAGGGATACCAGGCTTTGGTAAAAGAAAAAGAAAAAAAAAAAAAAAAGATTCTCACAAAGAATGTCAGTAGTGCCCTTGGAATTACATCCTTCTATTTAATCTGTTCCAGCTTTCTCAGCTGACACGTGCATACTTGAAAGAACAAAAAGGAAACTGTCTCATATTCCAAGGGTGGTCTTTTGTCTTTGGTCCTCTGTCAGAGATTAGCGATCTTGTCTCCGCATCTTCCACTACAGTTTAGTCAAGTGGTTCCAAAAGCACTTAACTCCTGATTTCTTGGATACGGCCCTTTAAAGGTTCTTCAATACCATTAGATCTTTTATGTCTGCAGCTATAAGCAGATATGATATTATAAGTCATAGTTCTTATACAAATATTAATGACTACATGCTGAGCATCAGATGCAAAATGAGCAATCAAGATTTTCATTTAAAGATGCAAGAGAGAAATTTCAAGCCTACAGGCAAAAATTGCAGATTTAAAAATCAAAAATAAAACTTTAAAGAGCAACATGGATAACTGGAACAATAACCAATAATTTTCCAAGTATATCAGAATGAGTAATGAAATCAGAGTACAGCAATGCTGGCATATTTACAAAACAAGTAATCTTGTTTTGACCAATGAGTAGAAGGCAGTATTTAAGACCCAAGTCTCTACAGTCCCAACTCTGCTGATGAGATCCATGAATAACAATCTTTGTGCTTTTGGATTTCCTCACCTGTAAAATGGGATTTTCAAATGAGTCCTCATGTGAAAAGCATCTACACAGTGCCTGAGACAAAGCAGGTATTTCATATACATCAACTATTATCCAGAAAAGTGGTCTCAAAATCACTCTAGTGTCTACACCAGGAGATGGCAAAACCTCTGCCATTTCCAGAAGCCAAATCCAACAGGCCATTTGCTTTTGTAAAGAGTTTTCTTAGAACAAAATCACACCCATCCTTGTAGGACACAGGTATTTTTCAGATTGCTTTCATGCTACAACAGCAAAGTTGAGTCTCTGTGATGGTGACTCCATGGCATGCACAGCCTAAAATATTTACTATCTAGACCTTCATTGTTTCTAAGAACCTGCCACACAGAAAAAAAACAAAGTCAATAAACAGACTGATAATCTTCCAGAAGAAGAACCCAAGTCCCTGCTACTTAAACATGCACAAAGCTTTCTGGGAATTCTTCCTAAGAATACAGATTCCAAAAGGTGGTAAAGCAGACTGGTGAGAGAGAAATAAAGAGCATATCCTGTTAGGATAAGAATTTTTTTTCTTCTTCAAGTACTGGGATCTTAAAACTGCAAGCCACTGTTAGGGCTGATGCCTGTTCTAGAGATTTAAAACAAGACTTTTTTTAACAGTGTTCTTGACAGACTATACAGAGTTGCCAGTAAGTGCAACAATACTGGAGCCAGGTCTCTTGGACTCAAATCCTCACTCCCCCTTTAACTAGCTGAGAGACCTTGGTGAATTAATTTCTTTGAACCTCAGTTTCCGAATCTATTAAACAATAGTATCTATCCCCAGGGATAGTAAGGATTAAACAAATGACTTAACAGCATCTCATATCTACCACCAGTAATCTAGTTTTGTTACATGCACAACTGCTTACAGACTACATATTTTTTTTTTTTTTGGACAGGCAGAGTGGACAGTGAGAGAGAGAGACAGAGAGAAAGGTCTTCCTTTGCCGTTGGTTCACCCTCCAATGGACGCTGCAGCCGGTGCACTGCGCTCATCCGATGGCAGGAGCCAGGAGCCAGGTGCTTTTCCTGGTCTCCCATGGGGTGCAGGGCCCAAGCACTTAGGCCATCCTCCACTGCACTCCCGGGCCACAGCAGAGAGCTGGCCTGGAAGAGGGGCAACCGGGACAGAATCCGGCGCCCCAACTGGGACTAGAACCCGGTGTGCCGGCGCCACAAGGCGGAGGATTAGCCTGTTGAGCCACGGCGCCCGCCACAGACTACATAGTTCAATAAAAAAAATTCCCAGTCCACCTCCTAAAGAGAAACCAAAGCAGTAAAATTGTGCCTACTTATAATAATCATTTTCAGAATAAAACATTCAAAACATTTTTATCACTAAAATCATTAATATGTCTTTTAAACTCCGCTGTCTTGTATGAATATCTTTTCCGCTTAATTGCTTTTTCTCAGTTGCTTTGTTATTTCACTATCATCCTCACTATTTTCTGCAGCATTATCTCAGTATCCAGTTTGAGGTAAAATGACACCTAAACGCATAGGCACTGTGGAAAATCAGTTCTGGACCAGCACCCTCACCAGAGGGTCATGCTGAGCGCCAGGCAGGAGCGCCCCTCCTTCGCGCCTGCACCATTCAGGACACCCCACATGTTGGCTTTTTAAAGTGTTCGCTATGATTCTGATCCTGTTACTGAAAAATAACTCCACACTTCCTACTGCACAGCCTTCTGCTGAAAATCTAGTACTGAGCTCAGGGACCGAAAATATACACTTCCTGGTATAAACGCTGCCTGAGAGGTAGCGGCTCTCTACGAAGCCAGAGCATTCAAAACCGAAAAATAAGTCCCCAAACCGCTTCCCAAGCCTTCCCCAAGCCAGAACCCTGTGTCCCACAGCTCACCCGCTGCTTTGCTTCCACCCTTCAGGCTCAGTGGCTCCATAGCGTTCACATCCCCTGCAAAGCACCGCCCCGCCCTGTCACGTGACCCCCGCCCGTCACGTGACCCCACGCATAAGCCCGCCCACTGCGAGCTCCTCAGCTGCCATTGGCTGGTTCTCTGGGGCAGAGGTGACCGTAGCAAATGCTCCCCCCTCTTCCTCTTCCCTCCCCTCCCCCACCCAAGCGTCTGCAGCTTGGAGAGGATACTTCGCGATAGGAGTTTCGCAAAGGTGAGTGGTCTGACAGTGAGTTAGAAGAGAGTAGCAGAAACAGAAAAAATCAATGGCTGTGGAGGGGGCCAGTCTTGTGGTTTAGTGGGTGAGGCTGGCGCCTGCGTTGCCAGCGTCCCACTTGGGCGCTGGTTCCATGCACAGCCGCTCCACTTAAAATTCAACCCCCTGCTAACCGCCCAGGACAGCAGCTGAGGAGGTTCCAAGTGCTTGGCCCCCAGTTGGGAGACCTGAAAGAAGCTCCTGGCTTCAGACCTGCCTATTCGTGGCTGTTGTCGCCACCTGGGAAGTGAACCAGTGGATGGAAGGCTCTCTCTCTCTCTCTCTCTCTCTCTCTCTCTTTCTCTCTCTCTCTCTCTCTCTCTCTCTCTTTTTCTCTCCCCCACTCCCTCTCTGTAACTCTGACTTTAAAATCAATTTTTAAAAATTCTTTAAAAACGAACAGAACAACCAGTGGCCATTGCTAGGCCTCAGGCACGGATACTGTGGCTACTGTTAATACCAAGTTTATGGGAGGGCTTCACAGACTTAACTAGTAGCCTGGTAAGCTCGATGTCTTCAGAATTCTGTGACTTCTCACTCTGGGGCTCAGGGAGATTCCCTGCAGTTTTCCCACGTGGATGTCAAGGACACAACACTTAAAGTATCATCTCATGTCTTTCAGTGTGCCCACTAGCAAGAAGCCAGAATCAGAAACAGCTAGAACTCCAACCCAGGTATTCCCAAATCGAATGAAAGCATCTTAACCCTATTCCTGGCACCATAAAACTGTCACCTCAAAGCCAGGAGCTCCATTTAGAAGCCTCCCCCTGGCCCACCTTTTGGCTACACACCCGAGGGGGCAGCTTCCCCACGCTGAACTCCCTGCACAGGACTAGATTTACTATCCACTTGAGGTAATGCATGAGCAGATGCCTGCAAAACTTGCAGGAGCAGGATGGTGGGACTTGATTGACTAAGTTTTAGCCCTGCAGGCTTTAGGGCTGGGATGTGCTGAACTTCACTAAATACCAGGTGCCCAGGTGGAAAAAGGAGAAGAAATAGGAAAAGTTGAGAAACTACCTAACCTTATTCTTGCCTCAGGGTTATCTCACCAATTTTTGAGAACATCCCCAAATTGGAAGAAAAAATAATCTGAGAAAACATGTAGAGAATACAAAAAAAAAAGTATCAGTAAAATTGACGTCTTGAGATCTGATTATTGTTTATAGCTCCTGAGGAACAGTGTTTTTCCTACTTACTACTTGTTGAATTCTTTATTTTGTGAAGGATTAAGTTCGTAATTATAAAGTAAATTGAAAGTATGTCATCGCAAAAATTAGAAGATAATTAAGAAAGGAAGGATGAGGGAGAGATGGAGGGTGGGAAGTATCATCATGTTCATAAAACAGTATATATCAAATGCATGAAATCTGTTCCCTTTATATAAATAAGTAAGTGACATGTTACCAAAGTATATTTTCATTCACAATGAGACTTTTTCAGGCAATAGTTAGCGCTGAAATTTTTAATTTAGCATAAAATAACTTGCTCTTACTAAAAATAAATGCTTAATCCAAAAATCCCCAAATTAACTCAGTTCATAGCATCTTATGATCTTTTATTAGCATATCTATTGCAAAAGAAATGCCCTCTTTCATTTATTAAGTAGTTAAATCTAAACCTTGTGAGTTCATTCCAGTGACTCAGGGTATAAAAACACACAGTTTGAAAACCCGAGTGTTTTTGTAATATAAGTCTTTGTAAGTCTTTGTAATGGAGTGGGCATCTGACATAGTGGTGAAGAGGCTGTGTGGGATGCTCACATCCCATATCTGAGTGCCTCTGCTCCTCACCCCAACTTCCTGCTAATGAAAAAGATGATGGTCAAAGTAGTTGGGTTGCTGCCACCCAAGTGAAAAAATCCAGGATTGTGTTCTCAGCTAGTGGCTTCTTTCTGACCCAAGACCCAGCTGTTGTGGACATTTGAGGACCAAACCAACAGATTCGTTCTCTCTCTCTCCTTTCTCTCTCTCTCTCTCTCTCTCTCTCTCTCTCTCTCTGTGTGTGTGTGTGTGTGCGCACATATGCATGTGTGTCTTTCCCTCTGCATTTCAAAATATATTTTAAAAATATGTTTAAAAATAAACTGTATGAAATTAATCATGCTAACATGAAATTACCACTAATTTGTCTAAAGGAAATCTGTGGCATGAGTGGTTGCAGTCACATTTATGTTTATACCTTTTGGATGCTATGTTGGTTACAGAAAAAGTTCTTCCACACAGTAAGCTGATGCTCTCTGTATAAAATATCCATCACTTCACTACAGTGGAGCAAAGAAATCTTACTTCTCCATGCCATTTGTAGATCAAGTATCTTTCTTGTTCTCTAGAAAGACACATTTTTCTAGGTCCCTAGTTTCATTACCTAAATCTCTCAGTTTTCTTAAGGAGAAGAATATCAACAAATGATGTTATTGATTACTAGATACAGAATTTAGTAACTAATGACAGGATCTTTCATGTAACTAGCATGTGGGATTGTTTTGTCATTTATGCCAATCAATCTCAACTATAAAATTAAAACAATATTACAATGTCAAAGCTGATTTTAGAATTTTGCTACTAATTATTTTCTAGAGAATCATGAAACTGGAATAAATATATTAGCATTATTACTAATTCAGAATTACAGACATGCCTGATTCATGTGCAATTTAGTGAAATCAAAAGTTCTTTGCATAAAAAGGAGAGATCATATTTATTTTAAGCTGTCCAGGGATATCGTGCATAGTTCTTCATGCTGTCACCATTTGCATACTCAAATATAATATACTATTCCTTTGTGGCAACACTAAATATATGAGTTAAACATGTGTACTTTATGACTGGATCATTTGTAATAATACAAAGCTAAGTCATATGTATCTCAGAGATAATCTTTTTCTTGTCTCTGAGTTGACCCAAACAATCACAACTGCATTTAATGAATAAGACTTTATACAACTATTTGAAGAGTAACATTTCTTCTCATGCCTTCGAATTGTCAGTTGAAGCATTTGGTTAGTGACATAGTGAAAATTCTATATTTATAATTTCACTTGAACATGATTGCTTATCTGTTTATACTCCAGTATTACACTAGGTCACTGATACTAGTTCTTTGAATAAGTAAATAACCCAACTACATAATTAGCATTTTTCTTTGTGTAAAAAAAGTTGGCAGGATTTAATTTGTCCTACTGAATAGTTATGAAATCTGACATCAATAAATTCTGTATTTGTAAGCATTTAATAGAAGATCAACGCATTTTTACTAATATGATCCTCCTGAGCCAGTTTCCGTAGTGCAGTGGTTATCACGTCTGCCTCACACTAATATGGTCCTCCTTGTGATAACCTCTTTTAAGCTCTTTGAGATTTGGGTTGGTGCTTATATTTTTGCCTCCTGACCTGTCTGCATGTTGAGCTTGTCTGTCTCATACTGGTTAGGAACTAGAGGCACCTCTGAGAGACTGTGCTATAAAGCAGTGGAAACAGGTATTCAACTCAATCCTATTTTATTTCTAACATCTAGTATCAGAAGTGTAAAATGAAATTTGAAAAGTCCCCAAGAACATTACCTTCTGAAATAAAATGAGAAATGTATACATACAGAACCAAAACACACACACACACACAAAGAAATTTAAAAAGAGAGAAAGAGAAAGAGATGTCCTGTCTATAAAATGCTCACCAGGAGGACTTTCTGCAAGGTTCCCTGCCTATGTAAAGTTCTGAGAACACTGTTCTCCGTG
Organism: Sylvilagus floridanus; assembly: GCA_949820135.1. Classification (NCBI taxonomy): domain Eukaryota; kingdom Metazoa; phylum Chordata; class Mammalia; order Lagomorpha; family Leporidae; genus Sylvilagus; species Sylvilagus floridanus. The sequence goes on along the minus strand of OX463238.1, from coordinate 25,155,137 downwards.
TAATCAGTAGAGTTCTATAAGTGTGCATGACTCTTGCTACTTATTAACTTCGTGGTTGACCGAGTTCTGCCTCCCATCAGTGCTTGAAAGGCTTACATGAGAAAAATTAAGAGGAAGGGAAATTTTCTTATTTCAAAAGCACATCCCTGTTAGAATAATGTAGGAAACAAATTTGTTTGCTATATGCCCTTCCCATGAAAATATCCTTATATTCCCTTTAAAAGATCATTTCTTCTCTAATAATTACTCCATAGAGACTGAGGAACAGCACCCAGAAACAGTCTTATCATGAAGCCAATTGTCATGCCTGGCATCCATCCCTAGCAACCTAGGAATAACAGGAAATGAAAAATAGATCCATATCTTGCCCTATTCCTTCCCAGAGTCTTTCTACTCTCATTTGCATCTAGAATATATCACTTGTTCACCAAGATCCTTTACAGAGGGGTCATCTACATGTGTATTGGTGGTAGCCTCTTGACCTCCTGGTGAGAAGTTCCTTGTATATCTTTAGGATCAAAGGACATTTGATAGAAGCCTGAGAATATACAGACCTTCTTTCCAGGATAAGATGTCAGTAGCCAGGGCAGGCATTTCCTACAGTGATTAAATCACCATCTGGGACATCTGCAGCCCAAATCAGAGTGCCTGGTTCAGGTTCTGGCTCTTCCACTTAGGATCCAGCTTCCTGTTAAGGCACATCCTGAGAGGCAGCAGATGATGGCCCAAGCGGCTGGGTCTGTACCTGCCAAGTGGGAGGCCCAGATTGAGTTTCAGGCTCCAGGCCTTCTCCTGGCCCACATTCTTATTGTGACTGTTATGGGTATTTGGGGAGTGAACCAGTAAGTGGAAGACCTCTTTGTGTCACTCTGCCTTTCTAATAAAATGAAAATAAATTTCTTAATTAATTTTTTTTAGAAAAGGCAAAGTCATTGCTTGGAACAGCTATATCATCTACTGGAGTGCCTCCACTTTCCTATCCAGCTTCCTAACTAATGTGTGTCCTGGAATGATGCAGATGTTGGATCAAGAACTATATTAGTGTCTTCTTTCTTTCCCATGGGCTCAGAAGTACTAGCCAGCCAATCTCACCTGTATAAAGGTCTTCCAGGCCCTGTCAACCAGAATCAGGACTGAATCATCAGCAGTTAGCAGTAATTATTTAATGGTTCACCTTGAGATTTTTTTCTGCCTTTTTAAAAAACTTTTAAAAACTTTATTTAGCAGAGAGACAGAGAACTCTTGCCTGCTGGTTCACTCTCGAAATGCTCTCAGAGTCAGGGCTGGACCATGCTAAACCCAGGAGCTTAGAACTCAATCCAAGTCACCCACACAGGTGACAGAGACCCAACCACTTGAGCAATTGCCTGATGCCTCCCAGAGTGCATCTTATCAGGAAGCTAGAATTAAGAGCAAAGCCAGGACTTGAACCAGGTACTCTCATATGGGATGTAGGCATACCAAACAGCAGTTTAAATGCCTTCCCTGATCTGGTTTGTTCTTGATAGTGTCTATAATGGTGGGCAATATTTTAGACTGTTTTCCACTAATAAAATGAAATACCTGAGGCCAGATTCTTTTTAAAGAAAGGAGGTTTATTTAACTTTCATGGCTCTAAAGTTTTAAGGGCATGGCACCAGCAACCACTTAGCTCTGGTGAGGACCTTTTGATCTCATCATAGCTTGACAGTGTCATTGTGGCAACATTATGTAAAGGGGGAAAATCATACGGCAAAACAGGAAACTAGAATGGAGAGTAGGAGGGAACCAGACTTCCTCTTCTTTTAACAACCCCATCTCAAGAACTAACTCAGTGTCCCACAAAATTTCCATCAATCCTTTTCAAAATCAATTCCGCCTATGACTTAATTACTATGACCTCACCTCTTAAAGGCCCCCCCATCTGTTAATATCACTGAACTGGGTACCAACACTCCAACATGTGAACCCTGAGGGACAAACCACATTCAGATCATAGCAGGTGTTGATGAAAAACAAAAGGAAACAGCCCTTTATTTTGCCAGGCAGTTCTAAAAATCACAGCGCTGTTGGTCCCCTTCTTACAGCTCTTAGCAAAACACGTATTTCAGCATTTTCTTGTCCATATTAGCATGAGAAACAGCAATGTCTAACCCAGTAGTTCTCAAACCTATGGTTTTAAGACCTCTTACTATTCTCAAAAATTATTGCATAAAGAGTTTTGTTCATGTGGGTTATATCTATGCATATTTATCAAATTAGAAATTAAAACAAAATTTTTGAAACATATGAATACACAGGAATATTTTTGCTTATCTATCAGAGCAACAATATTGTCCCCCACACTTAAGAAGGAAGGGTATTGTGAGCTTTATAAGTACTCTAATACCAGAGAGTTTGATGTAGTCCCCCAACATGCTCAAAAAGAATTATTGGTCTTTTCAGAAATCTATAGTGACAAATATAAACATTAAAATCACTTTAATATAGATTTGTCTTCCCAATACGCATATATCCTGGGGAGTTATAAGGTAAATAATATGATGGTTAAATTTTCAAAAAGTTGCAAACTTACTATGATTACTCATGAACAGTTTCTTTCTAGGAGCTTGAAGGCTACCTGATAAATCTCCGTAAATAAAGTTTTATCTCAACTTACTGCTATCCACCAAGCTGGACATAACTCTAAAACGCCTCATTTTTATTCCATGCATCAATTCGCTAATAAAGATACTGGAATTGTCCCAAATTTGGGCAATGTCCTAATATTTCCTGCACCTGGGCTAAGACTATATCTGGAGACTGATCCCATGACCCATGCCCTTCTTCCCACATTCATAGCTCTTTCTTACAGTGAATGGAGCCTCAAACACATGTATATACACACCTCAGCCCATGTGGTGAACCTTCTACCACACCCCACACCCTGGGCCTACCAGAGCAAACATCAGTAGCACAGTCAGTACATAGGAGAACAGCCAAAGAGGAGAGGCCCATACTAAAACAGAAAGTGTGCTTAGGGCCATTGGGACAAAGCGTTAGAGGGTTAACCCATGTATTTGTTTAGGATGGAGGACACAGGATTTGAGAGACCAACAGCCTTCTCACCCTGGGGAAGGACATAGAGGGGAAGCTCTCCACAAAACCTATGTTGTCAGATTTAAGGATTCTCCAGATAAACAACAATAGTTCTCTTCTGTGAGGTAACAGTTGTAGATACACACAAAGCAAGGTTTATAAAAATCCTGGTAGAATTTGGGAGTGAATCAGTGGATGGAAGACCGATTCTCTCTCTCTCTCTCTCTCTCTCTCTCTCTCTCTCTCTCTCTCTCTCCTTTCTCTCTCTGTGTAACTCTGTCAAATAAATAAATAAATCTTTAAAAAAAAAAAAATCCTGGGTAGGAGACCCTAGATGAAGCTTCTGGCTCCAATCTCAGCTGCCCCACTCCCAATCTAGCTCTCTGCTGTGGCCTGGGAAAGCAGCAGAGGATGGCCCAAGTCCTTGGGCCCCTGCACCCACGTGGAAGACTCAGATAAAGCTCCTAGCTCTTGGCTTTGACCTGATGCAGCCATGACTATTGTGACCATTTGTGAGCCAGCGAATAGAAGATTCTCTCTCTCGCTCGCTCGCTGCCTCTGCCTCTTATTTTTTTAACTCTTTCAAATAAATAAATCTTAAGAAGATGACATAATAAAGTATCCTTGGTCTCCTGTACACTAGACCTAATGCTCTATACAGGATGATCACTGTAAGAAGAATACATTGAAATCAATGTGGTGTTTAAAACTTAGAGCTATTGCATATAATGTATGTCAAGTTAAAAACAGTGATCAACTGTGAATCACCATTTCTGAATCAGAGAAAATCAAATAATAATACTGCTTATTTTTTAGCACTTTGATGGGGGCCAAAAGTTCAACAGCATCATTTCTGGTAAAATGACAGGCAGGTTATAGCAGTGAGTTATCTTTCAATGGAGAGGCAGCTTCTGCTCTTAGAAAAGCCATCAGACAGAGATATGGACACCTGAAGCTCCAGAAGAAACCCAGACATAAATGTCTTAGATCTGCTTTGCAGAGAACTTTAAAGAAAACACATTAAAATAGTCATGGAAAAAGTGGGGGAAAGGAGCATTTCCGTTCAACTGTGCAATGTTTCTGTTACTATAAGTGAACATCAAAAAAATTACTCTCAATAGTGACTGTTCAACAAAAATGAAAGAAAGATAAATAAGCAGCATATTTTTAAAAGTCATAAAAAACTCTCTTTTAACCTTCTTTTGGATGTGTTACCACATAAAGTAGAAGGAAAATCTAAAGCAAAAACTGTTGGTTCTATAAAACATGGTGTGTAGAAAACAGGTACTTAATGCATTTCTCAAAAGAAAAATTCTTATATTTACTCATATGTTGAGATACATATGTTTTCTTAGTCTAGAAATTGTCATTGTCATTGTTCCATCATATTTAATACATTGAATTGAACAATAAAAATAACTCCTACATGTTTTACAGTAAATCTTTGCATTTAAAACTAATTTATTTTTCTGTTAATAAAATGGTAGTTTTTGTGAACTACTTTATAATTTTTAAAATATAAGCAGTGAGTATACTCAGCATATCCTTCATTTTTATAATTTTATTCTATATCCAATCTCATAGGGAAAAAAATTAAATATTCATTCTTTTCAGCAGCTTACTAAAATCTTTTTTCTTATGGTATTAAATTTTATTTTTTCACTAATGTATTTAGGAAAGGTCTTTATTTCTTTTTAGCTAACATTTTAATTATTTGGTTTATAATGACATATATATGTAAATAAAATTATGGGAAATAAATTCTGAACCTGTGGCAATCAGATTGAGCTAGAGCCACACTATTTTCCTAGCACTTTCACATCAACCTTAAAAGATGATTTCTGAAAATAACTATATGCCTAAAATGAGTTGTTAGTGAAAGATCCCAAATATATGGCTACATCTCTTAGTTATCTGTTAAACTCTTAGTTTATCTTCTTTTCCTGATAAAGAACCTCAATGTCCACTCCATGTGGGTCTCATTAACTAATACTGAAACTCTGGGGCATAAGAAATAGATCTTGGGGGACATAATTTCCAAAAGAGTTATACTTACAGAAATGCTGACTATTCTCTTTCCTTTGATAAGCCTCCCAAAGTGGTACATTAAGTATAAAAGTAGATTCAAATTATATAGTATTTTTCTGTGTCATTCTTACCAGAAAGATATCCCTAGATCCTAAACACATTCTGTGTCTACACCCACATTTATTCACAGAGGACCTGGAATTTGATTGAGGATTCTGAATGCAGGAACCTTTGATAATAAACAGTTTTTATAGATTTTTTTAAGATTTATTTATTTACCTATTTGAAAAAATCAGAGAGAGAGAGAGGGAGAGAAAGAGAGAAAGAGATCTTCCATCCACTGGTTTACTCTCCAAATGGCCACAACGGCCAGGGCTGAGCCAGGCTAAAGTCAGGAGTCAGGAGCCTTTTCTGGGCCTCCCCCATGAGTATAGGGGCCGAAGCTCCTGAGCCATCCTCTGCTACTGTCCCAGGCTCACAAGCAGGGAGAAGGATTAGTAGGGGAGCAACCAGATCTCCAACTGGCCCCCATGCACTGCAGATGACAGGCCAACCTACTACACCAGCCCCTAAAGATATTTATTAATGTTAGACCCCCCCCCCCGAAGGTAAACCAGAAACTCTGACTTACCCCATAATGTAGTTGTAACTACTCCAAAACTTGCCTCGTAAAGGGGCAAAAGAGATCAATCAGCATGAGTTCCTGAAAACCTTCCAGCTAGACCTTTAAATCTGAAATATTCAAGAGAACCAAAATGAGCCTCCAAACATAAAAAGTCAGAGAACTCTTTAAGACAGCAAAATGACATCAGCGACTGTCTCCCTCTGAAACCATCTGAAAACAACAAATGAATACGAAACAGATAGATAGGACTGCATTTGTTTAAACACGTATACTTAAACAGGTATATTTAATCAAGAGTGGAAGTAAAAATTGGACCAGTGATCAAAAGAACACTTAAACCTTAATCAATGAAGCGTCTGCCAGTCATTCTTTAGGAAATTTAAATATCAAAAGTGATCTCTATGATACGATCACAAAGCATGGAGCTCCATCTAAGTTTCCCATGTGGGTGGCAGGGGACCAAGTGATTAGGCCATCTTCTGTTGCTTTCCCAAAGCACTCGAATGAGCACTCTGATATGGATTGCAGTGTCTCAAGCAGTGGCTTAACCTGGCTCCTGACTCTGGCCTGGCCTAGCCCCAGTTGTTGCAGTCGTGAGCCCGTAGATGAAAGATCTCCCTCTCTCTCTGTACCTCTCCCCCTTGTGTCTCCGTCTTTCAAATAATCAAACCTTTTTTACAAAACAGGAGACTAAAGGATTTTTTTTTCTTTTCTCCTATTAGGCAAGGGGAAAAAAGCAGGAAAGAAATGAAAAACAAAAACAATCATAGAATTCAAAGCTACAATATGTTGAAGTATATAATAAAGCAAATTAATTAAACTAGTTTAACAATGGGAAAGCACAAATAGTCCAGAAAGTAGGTCCATATGCATCAGTTGCTTATTGTTTCATAAAGTGGCATTTCAAATTAATAAGAAAGATGGATAATTCAATAAACATATTAGAAAAATGACTAATAATCTAGGGGAAAAATGTTACATCCCTAACCTCACTCTATATGATAAAATATATTGTGTTCAAATATTAAACTAAAAACTATAAAGTTATCAGAATAAAATACATGATTAAAATAGATTCAAAGGGAAGAAAAGTATAAAACTCAGAAACATTACTTCACTAAACTTTTAAGCTAAAAAATTTCAACAAAACAAAAGTAATTCCCTGCAAGTCATGGCAAGCCACAAGTGACCAATTAGAAAAGAAATTTGCAACTAAATGTGACAGCCAGTATCATAATTTCAGTATGTAAGAAACTCTTACATATATATTACAAAAAATTATCACCAACCCAATGGGACAAAAATAATTGAAGTTATTAGTAAATAGTTCATTTAAAAAGAAATAAAAACTTTTTATACACATAAAAATTATGCCTAATCTCAATCAAAATTAAATAAATTTTAAGTGAGCAGACTGTTTCCTATTTCTTAGTTCTTCAATATATGATAATATTTTGTGTCAACTAGTATGTATAGAAGCAGACTCTCCTTTATATTGTCATAAGTATGTAAACTGAAACAATTTCCCTGAAGGACAAATGGACCACCTGTATAGAAATTTTAAATGCCCATCCACAGACCAATACTATTTCTAGTAGTCTATCTTCCAGATATGTACACGTAGATTTTACAAAGATATGAAAATAAATTCTCACTGCAAAAGGAATTGGTGGGGGAGGGGAGTCTGGAAGCAATCTAAATGTCTACCCACCCAGAAATATGCATATACAAGTTTACATGCAGATGGTAGCATCTATAATACTGTTCTGCACGTTGCTTTTTTCTTAAAAATATATCTTGGAGATTGTTCCCTTTGAGTACATACAGATCTGCTTTTTTCATCTTATCCTTTCCATAAACATCCTTCATGTTTCTGATACCCCTCTTTCTGTCCGCATCTCTTGAGATGTTCCATAGTGCTACATCCAAATTCTCTCCTCCACTGCATAATAAATAAATAAACAAAACCCTGCTTCACACCTCATCTGCCTTCCTCTGAAGCTCAAGATTTCTCTCCCTGGGTGAACAAACTTCTCCAAAGAGTTGGTCTGCTTCCGCAGCCACACCTGTTCTTTAGCACTCTCATCCGTCCCTATTCCCATCATTCCAACAAGATCAACATATATCATTTACATCACTGAATCTAAACGACATGTTTCCCTCCAACTGGTGTTTCTTACTTGCCCTGGTTCACCACTCAGTGAGTGCTCCTTAGCTTCAGAGATAGAAGGCACTCCTGTTTGTCCTTCTGTTTTGAAATCCTTTTATTTCCTTCCTCCTGCATTAAACCTTAGAGTTCTCAAGTTGCAGTCCTGGGCCCTCTCCCCTCCTCACTCTGCTCTCTTCCTTAATTCAAATACTTTAACATGTCAGTTATCATCCCTAACCTAATGTCTCGCTTTTATGTCCAGTCCAAACCTCTGAGTTCCATACTCACATAGTCAACTGCCTATTTGACCAGCAGCTCTACTTGACCATTTTCTGTTAGCAATTTTAAAAGCACCTCAAACTCAATATGTACAAATCTAGCTTATAATGTTCCCCTCCAAAAAAATCCAAGTTTAGTGTCTAAGGTTCTCTATGTAATTGAATGTTACCCAAATTAATCCAGATAGCAAAAGCCAGGTGCCTCAGAATTATCCTTGGTATTCTCCCCTTTCTTTGACTCTATCATAAAATCATTCTATTTCATCTCTAAAGTGTATTTTAATGTGTCTACTTCTTTCCATCTCCACCACAGTCATCAATTGCTATGACACTCTAATGTCTCATATGGACAACTACAATAGTCTCCTAATGCTTTACCCCTCCCTACTCTTTCTGCCTCCCAATATAGTCTCGCACAGAAACTAGCAATCTGGTAAATATAAACACTGACCATACCACATCCTGCTAGGGACATTAGTGGTACTCTTGGAACAAAGACAGAGTGCCTTACTACAGTTTATGTGTCCCTGGATCTCTGTTCAGCAATAGCTCATGTGCTTTCTACGCACTCCCCATGCCTCACTCCTTTGAGTCCTTCATTTTACTATGTTCCTTCCCCTTTGAAGGTCTTTGCACAAACTGTGCTACTGAAAACATCCCTCTCTCCTGTCTTTGAATAGCACTTGTTTAATATATATATATATATATATATATATATATATAATCAAAATCTTACTGTTAAAAAACTTATAGAACTATTTCTGCGGCCTGCACCATGGTTCACTAGGCTAATCCGCCTGCAGCACTGGTACCCCAGGTTCTAGTCCCGGTCGGGGCACTGGATTCTGTCCCAGTTGCTCCTCTTCCAGTCCAGTTCTCTGCTGTGGCCCAGGAGTGCAGTGGAGGATGGCCCAGGTCCTTGGGCCCTGCACCTGCATGGGAGACCAGGAGGAAGCACCTGGCTCCTGGCTTCAGATCGGTGCAGCGCACCGGCCACAACACATCGGCCATAGTGGCTACTTGGGGGGTGAACCAATGGAAGGAGGAAGACCTTTATCTCTGTCTCTCTCTATCACTAACTGTCAAAATAAATAAATAAATAAATAGAACTATTTCTGCTACCTAGCTAGCACTTGTCATAGTTGCAAATTCACATTTATTTTATGGTTTTACTAAAATAAGTCTCCTCCACTTGAGGAGGGCCATGTATAGTGTCATTCTTCATTACATCCCTAGCACAAAGAATGTTTCCTGGGACACAGGAAGTACTCAATGAATATTTATCTAATGAATGTCAAAAATCAATTCTATACAATTAAGTAGTGTTTCCTATACTTCATTTCTACCTAACTAAAGAAAGACACTCTCAAAATTGTTGAGATTTTGTAGATATGAGTGGCAGCATCTATGAAATGGCCAGAAATTTCTTGGATTTTTCAAGAATGAGTGACTAGATAAGAATGGATCCAGTAATTAGATAGTTGGATATTTAGAGATATCAAGTTAAAATAGGAAAGTGACTTTTGTCTTAATTTGTCAAGTTAGAGACAGTGATGACACTTTCAGGAATAAGCACTCCTGGCTGCTTCCCAGAAATTGTTCAGTCTTCAAACCACTAGTTAGTTAGTTATTTGAAAGACAGACAGAGAGCTCCCATCCATTGGTTCACTCCTCAAATACCTAAATCAGCAAAGACTGGGCCCAGCTAATGCCAAGGGCAAGTAGCTCAATTCAGGTTTTCCAAGAGTGGCAGGAACCCAAACACTTGAGTCATCATGACTGCTCCCAAGGATCTGCATTGACAGTCAAAGCCAGGAATTGAACCCAGGCACTCCAATATGGGACACAAATATCTTAGCCATTGTTTTAACCATTAAGCCTAATGCCTATCCCTCAAGCCACAGTTTCTAACTGCTCTGATGTGCCTACTGCTCAGCCCTTTATTGCAGGTCCCAACTAGCTCTGGGTGCTTTCATTTCCTCTCTCCTTCAATCTCCTTTGCAACGGCTTCCAAGTGCTTTCACATGCTACTTCCATTCTGCACTGCCCTTAGGATCTCAGGGGCTCTCAGATGGCTTCATCTCCACCCCTCACTAATACCCTTAATCCTGCCAACCCATAGACACAGCACAGACTACCTTCAGTCTTAATTAGGAAAACCCAGGACAGACATGTGCAGTGCCTAGCACTTCAGTGAGAACTTGACATTCAGCAGCAGATTTATTTGGTAACTGAAAATTGTAGAAAGGCTAAAGTTTGCAAAAGTACAGAAAAAAAAGGGGGTTGGAAGACTAAACCTCAGGAAATAACCACTTTGGGGGATCAAGTGGGAGAAAAACAGCCATTGTACCTAAAAGCCTTCTGCCCAGAGAAGGAAACAAGTCAGTGTCTAGAGAAGAATTCAACTCATCAAACATGCTGAGGACCTACTAGGTGACTAAAGAGGACTATTTGTATAAAGATGGTAACTCAGTCACAGCCACTCAGTGCACAGTATTTTAATTTGAGTGCCCTAGAAAACCAACTCTGAGGTGGAGATTTGTATGAGGAAGGTTTATTGGAAGTGCAATTAAAAACAACACCTGCAAAAGAGCAAGGGAGACATTCAAGTATGATACAGTGGCAAATGGGCTGCCTGGGGCACTGTGGAGCTGAGATGACTCCTCAAGTAATATTCTGGGTGGAGGGGGAATCAGGCCTTTCCACCGCAATATTGGACTGTGGACTGCGGTTGGGATGAGGTATTACCTTCCAAGCGCGGTTTCACCAACTAGGGGAAGTTCCCCTGAGAGACTCAGCTCCTCGCCTCCAGAGGCCAACACCCAGAGCAGCATCATTTTACATTCCCATAATTAGTGTTTCAGGGTTCCTATTACTCCATTTTTTTCCAACAGTTGTTATTTTCTGTTTCTATTAAAGTCACTTTAGTGGATAAATGAGTATAAAGTGGCATTTCATTATAATTTTTATTTGCAGTTCACTGATGGCTCTTAGTACAGGACATATTTTCATGTATTTAATGGCCATTTTTCTGTCTTTTTTGAGAAATATTTGATCAGATCATTTGCCCACTGCTTTTTTTGTTTGTTTTATTTGAGAGGCAGAGAGACAGAGACAGAGAAATAGAGTGAAAGCTCCCATCTACTGTTTCATTCCCCCCAAATGCCTACAACAGCCAAGTCTAGTCCAGGCTTAAGCCAAGAGCTAAGAATGTGATCCAGATTTTCCATGTGGGTGGCAGGCTCCCAATTATTTGAGCCATGACCTACTGCCTCCCAGGATCTACATTATCAGGAAACTAGAATTGGGAGTGACAGCAAGAATAGAACCTAGGCATACTGACATGTGGCATGGGCTTCCTAACCAGCATCTTACCTCTAGGCCAAATGTTCATTTCCCAATTTGCCCATTTTTTAAATTGCGTTGTCGTAATTATTGAGTTGTAGGAGTTTTTATATATTCTATAGCCAAATGCTCTATCCTACACTATATCCCTAGCTGGGGTTTTTTTAAATATGGGTATTTAACATATAAGTCCTTTATCAGATATGATTTGCAAAAATTTTCTTCATTTTATACATTGTCTTTTTACTTCTTTTGTGAAGTCCTTTGGAGCACAAGAGTGCTTAATTTTGATGAAATGCAAGTAATCTATTTTTTTGTTTGTTTGTTTGTTTGTTTGTTTGAAAGGCAGAGTTGCAGAGAGGCAGAGGCAGAGAGAGGGAGAGAGGGAGGTCTTCCATTCACTAGTTCAATCACCAAATGGCTACAATGGCCAAAGCTGGGCTGATCCAAAGCCACGAGCCAGGAGCTTCTTCCAGGTCTCCCACATGGGTTCAGGAGCCCAAGAACCTGGGCCATCTTCTACTGCTTTCTCAGGCCATAGCAGAGAGCTGGAGTAGAAGTGGAGCAGCCAGGACTCAAACCGGTGCCTATATAGGATGCCGGCATTGCAGGCAGTGGCTTTACCCGCTATGCCACAGCACTGGCCTCCTGTTTTTTTCTTTTGTAGGTTATGCTTTGATATCAGATCTAAGAAACAATTGTCCAACCCAAATATTTCGATGATACCTTTTTTAACAGAAATAGAGATTGATAAACAGGGAAAGTGAGAGAAAGTATAAGTAGTAAGGGAGAAGCAGTTCTGTATGGAGAAAAATCTCAAAATTCATTTGGCAAGCATTACCTGAATTCAAATCCATTTAAGCGAACATCTTATTTTATGACAACGGCTTTTTGTTAAGTAATACAGTTAATATACCCATCAATTAGTTTAAAAATGTGTCCATGATTAAAGTGCTCAACTATTGTAAGAGGCCAGATGGAAGAGGCAGAATATTGGGGATAGAAATTGATAAAGCATTTGTAAAACTAGAACTTGAGCAGGACATTGTTTGGGAGAGAGGGTCTAGACTGTATAAAGAAAATGAAAGCCTTTCAGATTAGGTGAATAGCAAGAAGAAAATAATCATAGAGAAGGGAATGGCACAGCAAGGGGCAGTGAGCTCAGTCAAACTGGAAGAGCAATACTAAACCAGGCGAGAGACGAGAGAGGCTACACAGCCTGAGAAAGAGTTTGCAGGATAGAGTCCAAGAGTAAAACATACTTAAGTATGGATCAGGCAGACTTACAGCTAGAACTAATCCACAGACAGCACTGACAAGTATCTCTCGGTGCTTATAAAAGAGTCCATAGTGTGGTTCTAAGAGACCTGTCCATTCACAACAGGGAAAAAACCTACAACTAGGAATGAAGGAAGAAGTACAATTCTCCAAGGTATCAAGAATGGAAAGAGATACATAGATTGGAGATCAGGGTAGTATCCCCAGCCCTCAAAAGAAAGTTGGCTAACGTAGTGCATGGCCTCCAGGGAGCAGCGAAGTACAAGGTGCAGTGCTGAAACTCAGCAGTTATTCAAGGGAATACTAGGGCTTCTCAGTATCCCAGAGATTGGAGGCTAGTGAACAGAACTTAATTTGTTTTTTTTTTTAACTTTTATATAATAAATATAAATTTCCGAAGTACAACTTTTGGATCATAGTGGCTTTTTCCCCCCATAACCTCCCTCCCACCCACAACCATCCCATCTTCCACCCCCTCTCCCACACTATTCTTCATCAAGATTCTTTTTCAATTATCTTTATATACAGAAGATCAACTTAGTATATACTAAGTAGATTTCAACAGTTTGCACCCACACAGAAACACAAAGTATAAAGTACTGTTTGAGTACTAGTTATACTGTTAATTCACATAGTAAAACACTTTATTTATTTTTTTTTGACAGGCAGAGTGGACAGTGAGAGAGAGAGAGAGAAAGGTCTTCCTTTGCCGTTGGTTCACCCTCCAAAGGCCGCCGCAGCCGGCGCGCTGCAGCCAGCGTGCTGCAGCCGGCGCACCACGCTGATCCGAAGCCAGGAGCCAGGTGCTTCTCCTGGTCTCCCATGGGGTGCAGGGCCCAAGCACTTGGGCCATCCTCCACTGCATTCCCGGGAGAGGGGCAACTAAGACAGAAGCCGGTGCCCCGACCGGGACTAGAACCCAGTGTGCCAGCACCGCAGGCAGAGTATTAGCCTATTGAGCTGCGGCGCCAGCCATAAAACACTTTAAAGACAGAGATCTTACATGGGGAGTAAGTGCACTCCTATTGTTGATTTAACAATTTTTTTTGGTTTTTTTAAAGATTTATTATTTATTTATTCGAAAGTCAGAGTTAGAGAGAGGAGAGGCAGAAAGAGAGGTCTTCCATCCGATGGTTCACTCCCCAGTTGGCTGCAACAGCCAGAAACTGCGCTGATCCAAAGCAAGGAGCCAGGAGTTTCTTCTAGGTCTCCCATGCAGGTGTAGGGGACCAAGGACTTGGGCCATCTTCCACTGCTTCCCTAGGCCATAGCAGAGAGCTGGATCAGAAGTGGAGCAGCCAGGACTCGAACCAGAGCCATATGGGATGCCAGCGCTTCTAGCCACAGTGCTGACCCTGATTTAACAATTGACAACTTATTTATGATGTCAGTAATCACCCGAGGCAATTGAAATGAGCTGCCAAGGCTATGGAAGCCTGTAGAGGTCACCAACTCCAATCTTATTTAGACAAGGCCATAGTCAAAGTGGAAGTTCTCTCCTCCCTTCAGAGAAAGGTACCTCCTTCTTTGATGGCCCCATTCGTTACACTGGGATCTCACTCACAGAGATCTTTCATTTAGGTCATTTTTTTTTTTTTTTGCCACGGTGTCTTGGCTTTCCATGCATGAAATATTCTCATGGGCTCTTGAGCCAGATCCAAATGCCTTAAGGGCTGATTCTGAGGCCAGAGTGCTATTTAGGACATCTGCCATTCTATGAGTCTGCTGTGTATCCCACTTCCCATGTTGGATTGTCTCTCCTTTTTAATTCTATCAGTTAGTATTAGCAGACACTTGTCTTGTTTATGTGATCCTTTTGACACTTAATCCTATCATTATGATCAATTATGAACTGAAACTGATCACTTAGACAGGTGAGATGGCATTGGTACATGCCACCTTGATGTGATTGAATTCCTGGCACGATTCTAACTCCTTCATTTGGGGCAGGTCCGATTGAGCATGTCCCAAATTGTACATCTCCATCTCCTCCCTCTCTTATTCCCACTCATATTTAACAGGCATCACTTTTCAGTTAAATTTAAATGCCTAAGAATAATTGTGTGTTAATTAAAGAGTTCAACCAATAGTATTAAGTAGAACAAAAAAAAAATACTAAAAGGGATAAAGTATTAAGTTCAACGATAGTCAGGACAAGGGCTGATCAAGTCACTGTTTCTCATAGTGTCCATTTCACTTCAACAGGTTTCCTTTTTTGGTGCTTGGTTAGTTGTCATCATCAGGGAGAACATGTATTTGTCCCTTTGGGACTGGCTTATTTCACTCAGCATGATGTTTTCCAGATTCCTCCATCTTGTTGCAAATGACCTGATTTCATTTTTTTACTTCTGTATAGTATTCTATAGAGTACATATCCTATAATTTCTTTATCTAGTCTACTGTTGATGGGCATTTGGGTTGATTCCAGGTCTTAGCTATTGTGAATTGAGCTGCAATAAACATTAAGGTGCAAAGAGCTTTTTTGTTTGCCAATTTAATTTCCTTTGGGTAAATTCCAAGGAGTGGTATGGCTGGGTTGTATGGTAGGGTTATATTCAGGTTTCTGAGGAATCTCCAGACTGACTTCCATAGTGGCTTCACCAGTTTGTATTCCCACCAACAATGGATTAGTGTCGCTTTCTTCCCACATCCTCGCCAGCATCTATTGTTGGTAGGTTTCTGAATGTGAGCCATTCTAACCAGAGTGAGGTGAAACCTCATTGTGGTTTTGATTTGCATTTCCCTGATGACTAATGATCCCAAATATTTTTTCATGTGTCTGTATGCCATTTGGATTTCCTCTTTTGAAAAAAGTCTATTGAGGTCCTTGGCCCATCTCTCAAGTGGGTTGTTTGTTTTATTGTTGTAGAGTTTCTTGATCTCTTTGTAGATTCTGGTTATTAATCCTTTATCGGTTGCATAGTTTACAAATATTTTTTCCCATTCTGTCAGTTGCCTCTTCACTTTCCTGACTGTTTCTTTTGCAGTACAGAAACTTCTCAATTAGATGTAATCCCACTTGTTAATTTTGGCTTTGACTGCCTGTGCCTCCAGGGTCTTTTCCAAGAAGTCTTTGCCTGTGCCTGTATCTTACAGGGTTTCTCCAATGTTCTGTAATAATTTGATAGTGTCAGGTCATAGATTTAGATCTTTAATCCATGTTGAGTGAATTTTTGTGTAAGGTGAAAGGTAGGGGTCTTGCTTCATGCTTCTGCATTTGGAAATCTAGTTTTCCCAGAACGATTTGTTGAATAGACTGTCCGTGCTCCAGAAATTGGTTTTAGATGCTTGATCAAATATAAGTTAGCTATAGATGTTTGGAATGATTTCTGATGTTTCTATTCTGTTCCATTGGTCTATTCATCTGTTTCTGTATCAGTACCATGCTGTTTTGATTACAACTGCCCAGTAGTATGTCCTGAAATCTGGTATTGTGATGCCTCCGGCTTTTTTTGTTGTTGTTGTACAAGATTGCTTTAGCTATTCGAGGTCTCCTGTGCCTCCATATGAATTTCAACATCATTTTTTCCAGATCTGAGAAGAATGTATTTGGTATTTTGATTGGTATCGTGTTGAATCTATAAATTGCTTTTGGGAGAATGGACATTTTGATGATATTGATTCTTCTAATCCATGAGCATGGAAGATTTTTCCATTTTTGTTATCCTCTATTACTTTCTTTAAGATTTTGTAATTCTCATCATAGAGATCTTTGATGTCCTTGTTCTTGGCCTTGTCGACCCAGTGAGAGACATTGCAGGGGAATCTGAGCCATAACTTTATTTGAATCCTGATCTGATTATGGTGCTGAACCACCTGATAAATATCCTGGACACATCAGGCCTACACAGCATGTGAATCAGTCCTGGCAATAATAGATGTGATGAATACATCTTCAGGAGCTGGAGAACAGAGGCAGGAGAAACTATGAACAGACATTAACAGCACCAAGAGAGATGTTTGGTTGTATGGAGCCACACCCTGAAGGATTTGGAAAGTGAACCAAAATGAGACTTGATACAGGATTGAGTCCATGCCATGTTAGTCATCCCATAGGCGTTGCAGCAGTAGGCACCATTATGTGGCATTGCAGTACCCTCAAGGCAATAGTGTCCATCATGCTTAAATTCAGAGTTTCATTCTATTTCACCTTCTAATTGTTCACTCTTAAATCTGCTTTACAGTGACAATATCTATTCCTGAAACTACAGTGCCCATGTGTAATCTCCACACTATTCATATTTGTCCTATATGTCTTCAGAAACACTGTGGCCCATCTAAGAGAAGAATCACCCTTCTCTCAAGCCCAAAAGGATATCCTGGTAACACCAAATGATACCAGAGAATTCATTTGGCTTAATTTCTTCAGAATGTCAAGGACAGACCTCTGTACTACAGTTGGCTTTGGGTATATGTATTAAGAGTTTGAAAAATTCAAGCAGCAGACGATGTATTAGGAGCTTGTAAAATTCAAAGCCAGTTTTCTCTCTAAATATCTGCCACAATGTGTCTGCTAAACAGCTAGCCCAAAGTACGTACACCTGTGACATTAGCAATGGTGACATCTCTACCAACAGTAGAATTCAAGAAATTTTTCTCCCAAATCTGCTCCCGCCAAAGTCACTATTTCAGTAAATGATATCTTTTTTACCTATAGAGAAGGACAAATACCCATAAATCATCACCAAATCATTAAGGTCTTCAGACAGGTCTTTTTTTTATAAATATCATGAATCTGACCAAGTTTCCTTACCATCACGTCTGTCACCCCACTCCAGGCTCCATCATCTCTCACCTTAATTCCTGAAGTAGCCCTTAAACATGACTGTTTGTTTCCATTTTTGCCACCTCTGGTAACACTTCTGGTTTTCTACTCAATATCCATTCTTCTAATGGGACCCTAACCTTATCCAAGGACACAAGTTTAATAGCTCAGTGTTGACCACCTGAGTTGCTGTTGTCACAAAGGGTGACTATGAGACCCAATCCTGGCCTAAAGGAAATAATCAAAATAATTCTGAATAGAAATTCCAAAAAGGAACTTTTCAAAATGCAGACTTAATCCCCACTTTTCAGCCTTTTGTGCTCCTTTTTTGCCTCCCTGTAATATGATCATGGTATCCAAAAATGAAACAGCCATACTGCAAGCAAGAGATGAAAGTCACAGGCTAAGGGTGATACATGGCAAAGTGCAAGAAAGTCCTTCACAATAGTGCAGAGCCACTACACAGCCCACTCTTAGTTTCTTATCACCTGAGGCAAATGAAACTCTGGTTGTTTTAGGAACTGTTGTGGAGTTTTCTGATTGTTATTTATGAGGCAAATGTGTTCTTAGTATAGAAACCCCTTTGTTCAAGTTTCCAGATAGTAGACAATATAAATATTTTCTTGCCATCAAACTCCATATGTAGCTTGAAAGGCCCTATGTAGTCTATTCGCTGTTTATGTTTCTAAACTCATCTTTTATCACTTTCAACTCTGACTCTGATTCACTAGCCATTGTGCTGGTAAGACAATGTATGTTGTCTTGAAATGTAGGAGAAACAATTCTCAGCTTTTTGACTAAGATCAAGTGAAATGTAGGAGAATAAGAACAGAACCTGTGTTTTCCTCCTTTATGTCTCCTCCATTGATCTTCTAAGAGCCAACATATTCCTAGATCACCTACCTGTTCACATTCCAACAATCGTGTTACCAATGTTTGCTCTACTTCCCCACATTGAGACACAGGAATGACACAGGAAGGTCAGAGAGAATGTTAATGTCACCACCTAATCTTCCTTCCTTTGGCTCCTTCTATAATTCTCTTCTCCCTCAAAGTCCAATCCAACTTGGAGGGCAAACACCTATATTTGGTCTCTTCATTCTGTTAGTAGATAAATTTCTTAATCAACTTTTTAGATTCTAGGCTTTTGATTCATCAAAAACATGTCTAAAATGCCAGCTAGATGACACATTTTCCAAATATATGAAGAATTTCCCTCACCAGCTTTCTAAGGCTACTTGGAAAATTCCCATGAGCTGCAGAAATATAAGGTATTATCATGGGGGCCAGTGCTGTGGCACAGTGGGTTAATGCCCTGGCCTGAAGCACCAGCATCCCATATGGGTGCCAGTTCAAGACCCGGCTGCTTCACTTCCTGTCCAGCTCTCTGCTATGGCCTGAGATAGCAATAGAAGATGGCCCAAGTCCTTGGGCCCCTGCACCTGCATGGGAGACCCAGAAGAAGCTCCTGGCTCCTGGATTTGGATAGGCACAGCTTTAGCCATTGCTGCCATTGGGGGAGTAAACCATCGGATGGAAGATCTCTCTCTCTCTCTCTCTCTCTTTCACTGCCTCTCCTCTCCTCTGTGTAAATATATAGATAAATAAATAAATCTTCAAAATAAGGAACTATCAGGAATGACAACAAATGTCTATATGCAAAAAAAATTGAAAAATCTACAAGAAATGCATAGGTTCCTGGACATATAAAATCTACCAAAATTGAGTCATGAAGACTTAGAAAACCTAAACAGACTAATAACCAAGATGGAAACTGAATCAGTAATAAAGACCCTCCCAACAAAGGAAAGACCAGGACTGAACAGCTTCACTGCTGAATTCTATGAGAAATTTAAAGAAGAACTAATTCCAATTCTAGTCATGCTATTCAAAACAATTGAAAGGCAGAGAATCCTCCCAAATTCTTTCTAGGAGGCCAGCATCACCTTAATTCAAAAACCAGAAAAAGATAAAACAAAGAGAACTATAGACCAATATCCCTGATGAACATAGATACAAAAATCCTCAACAAAATATTAGCTAATTTAATCCAACAACATTTACCAGAACAAGTGGGATTTATCCTTGATATTCAGAGATGGTTCAACATATGCAAATCGATAAATGTGATACATTACATCAGCAAATTGAAGAATAAAAACCATATGATTATCTCAATAGATGCAGAGAAAGCATTTGATAAAATCCAACATACCTTTATGATGAAAACCTTAAGCAAATTGGGTACAGAAGGAACATTTCTCAACACAATCAAGACCATTTATGACAAACCCATAACATCTTATTAAATTAGGGAAAAGTTAGAAACATTAAGATCCAGAAGCTGAAGGATGTCCACTTTCAGCATTGCTACTCAATATAGTTTTAGCCAGAGCTAAAAGGAGAAGGTCAAATTATCCCTGATTGCAGATGACATGCTTCTATATATGGAGGAACCAAGAGGCTCAACTAACAGACTATTGGAATGCATTAAAGGGTTTGGGAAAGTTGCAGGATATAAAATTAATATACAAAAATCAATAGCCTTTGTATACACAGACAATGCCATGTCTGAAAAAAAACTTCTAAGATCAATCCCATTCACAATAGCTACCAAAACATTTAAATATCTTGGAATAAATTTAACCAAGAAGGTGAAAGATCTCTATGATGAAAATTATAAAACATTAAAGAAAAAAATAGAAGAAGACACAAAAAATGGAAAAATCTTCCATGTTTGTGGACTGGAAGAATCTTCCTCTGGTTCTTCCACACATTTCTTCCACCCAATGATCTACTGATTTGCTTTTGGTCACTAGAAGTTAGTTTGCATTTCCTAGAGTTTTATGGAAATGAGATATTCACATATATACTTTTTCTCAGGATTCTTTCATATCACATAATTATTTTGAAATCCATCCATATTTCTATACATATCAACATTACTCTCCTTTATTTGCTCAGAAATATTCCATTGTATGTAAAATGTTTTGTGAATCCATTCACCTGATATATTTTGTGTCTAATTTTTAACTGTCATAAATAAAGCTGTTATGAAAGTTTGTGAGCAAATGTTTGAGTAGGTGTATGCTTTCATTTAATAAACACCTGAAAGCACATAGTATTTGGATCACATAGTACATTTATATTCAACCTTTTGTGAAAGTGTTGAAATTTCATAAGTGGTTTTAACCATGTTCCATATTTGTTCACAATCTCACTAGCACTTGATGTGAAGAGTCTTCTAAGTTACAGACTCTTTTTTTTTTTTTTTGGACAGGCAGAGTGGACAGTGAGAGAGAGAGACAGAGAGAAAGGTCTTCTTTTGCCTTTGGTTCACCCTCCAATGGCAGCCGCAGTCGGCGTGCTACGGCCGGCGCGCTGCGCTCATCCGATGGCAGGAGCCAGGAGCCAGGTGCTTTTCCTGGTCTCCCATCGGGTGCAGGGCCCAAGCACTTGGGCCATCCTCCACTGCACTCCCAGGCCACAGCAGAGAGCTGTCCTGGAAGAGGGGCAACCGGGACAGAATCCGGCACCCCAACCGGGACTAGAACCCGGTGTGTCGGCTCTGCAAGGCAGAGGATTAGCCTGTTGAGCCATGGCGCCGGCCTACTAAGTTACAGACTTTCTTTTTATATATATATATATATATATATATATATATATATATATATATAACGCTTTTATTTAAAGAATATAAATTTCCAAAATACAGCTTATAAGTGACAATGGCTTCCCCCCAATAACTTCCCGCCCACCCACAACCCTCCCCTTTCCCGCTCCCTCTCCCCTTGCTTCACATCAAGATTCATTTTCAATTCTCTTTATATACAGAAGATCAGTTTACTATATATTAAGTAAAGATTTCAACAGTTTGCCCTCATATAGCAACACAAAGTGAAAAATACTGTTGGAGTACTAGTTATAGTATTAATTCACAACGTATAGCACATTAAGGACAGAGATCCTGCATGATATATATATTTTTAAATTGATTAATTTTCTATGCAATTTCCAATTTAACACCAAGATTTTTTTTTTCATTTTTAATTATCTATATACAGAAGATTGATTCAGTATATACTAAGTAAAGATTTCATCAGTTTGCACCCACACAGAAACACAAAGTGTAAAAATACTGTTTCAGTGCTAGTTATAGCATTACTTCACATTGGATAACACATTAAGGACAGATCCCACATGAGACGTAAGTACACAGTGACTCCTGAAGTTGATTTAACAATTTGACACTCTTGTTTATGGCTCAGTAATCTCCCTAGGGTCTAGTCATGAGTTGCCGAGGCTATGGAAGCCTTTAGGGTTCGCCGACTTCAATCTTATTCCGACAGGGTCATAGTCAAAGTGGAGGTTCTCTTCTCCCTTCAGAGAAAGGTACCTCCTTCTTTGATGGCTCCATTCGTTCCACTGGGATCTCACTCACAGAGATCCCTAATTTAGATCTTCTTTTTTTCCAGAGTGTCTTGGCTTTCCATGCCTAGAATATTCTCATGGGCTCTTGAGCCAGATCTGAATGCCTTAAGGGCTGATTCTGACGCCAGAGTGCTATTTAGGACATCTGTCATTCTATGAGTCTGCTGTGTATCTTGCTTCCCATGTTGGATCCTTCTCTCCCTTTTTTTGATTCTATCAGTTAGTATTAGCAGACACTAGTCTTGTTTGTGTCATTCCTTTGACTCTTAGACCTATGAGTGTGATCAATTGTGAACTGAAATTGATCACTTGGACTAGTGAGATGGCCTTGGTACATGCCACCTTGATGGGGTTGTATTGGAATTCCCTGGCACATTTCTAACTCCATCATTTGGGGCACGACTGATTGAGCATGTCCCAAATTGTACATCTCCTCCCTCTCTTATTCCCACTCTTACATTTCACAGGGATCACTTTTCAGTTAAAATTTAAACACCTAAGAATAATTGTTTGTTAATTACAGAGTTCAACCAATAGTACCAGAATAAAAAAATACTAAAATGGATAAAGTATTACATTGTACAACAACAGTCAGCACAAGAGCTGATCAAGTTACTGTTTCTCATAATGTCCATTTCACTTCAACAGGTTTCCCCTTTGGTGCTCAATTAGTTGTCACCAATCAGGGAGAACATATGATATTTGTCCCTTTGGGACTGGCTTAATTCACTCAGAATGATGTTTTCCAGATTCCTCCATCTTGTTGCAAATGACCAGATTTCATTGTTTTTGACTGCTGTATAGTATTCTATAGAGTGCATGTCCCATAATTTCTTTATCCAAATGTATGCTTTGAATTCCCTGTGATCTTTTGCTGTGAGGTTCCCTTCGTTTACCTTCTTTCATGTTGATGGCTGTGTTTCTGTGTGTAACACATCTTTAAGCATCTTTTTCAGGGCTGGACAAGTGGCAACAAATTCTTTCAATTTCTGTTTGCAATGAAAGGTCTTTATTTTACCTTCATTCACAAATGAGAGCTTTGCAGGATATAATATTCTGGGCTGGCAGTTTTTCTCTCTTAGTACCTGGGCTATGTCTCGCCATTCCCTTCTAGCTTGTAGGGTTTCTGGTGAGAAGTCTGCTGTGAGTCTAATTGGAGATCCGCTGAGAGTAATCTGACGTTTCTCTCTTGCACATTTTAGGATCTTTTCTTTCTGTTTCACTGTGGTGAGTTTAATTACAATGTGTCGTGATGAGGATCTCTTTTGGTCATGTTTCCTAGGGGTTCTATGAGCTTCCTGTACTAGGATGTCTCTGTCCTTCTCCAAAACTGGGAAATTTTCTGCTATTATCTCACTAAAAAGGCATTCTAATCCTTTCTCCCTCTCCATGCCTTCAGGAACTCCTAGAACTCGAATGTTGGGTTTTTAATAGTATCCTATAGATTCCCAACAATATTTTTTAGATTTCTAATTTCCTCTTCTTGTCTTTGGTTTGACTGTATATTTTCCTGTGCTCTGTCTTCTAAGTCTGATAGTCTCTCTTCTGCCTCACCCATTCTGTTTGTAAGGCTCTCTAATGTGTTTGTCATTTGATCTATTGAATTCTTCACTTCATTATGATTTCTCGTCACTATCACAGTTTCATGTTCTACTAGTTGTTTCATTTCAGCTTGATTCCTCCTTAATATTTCATTTTCACGAGAGAGATTTTCTACCTTGTCCATTAAGGATTTCTGTAGTTCAAGAATTTGTTTTTGAGTACTTCTTAGTGTTCTTATCAATTTTTTGAGATCTGCTTCTTGCATTTCTTCTATCTCATCATCTTCGTAATCTTGAATTGGGGTGTCTTTTTCTTTTGGGGACGCCATAGTGTCTTCCTTGTTCTTATTACCTCGGTTTTTGCATTTGTTGTTTGGCATATTGGTTTCTTCACTGTGGTGTTTTTTTCTTGTTATACTATGACTCTAGATTAAGTGGACTGTCTGCTTTTGATGGAGCCTTAGAGGCTTCAGATGGGTGTGGCCTGAGAGCTCTGTTTGGTTCCTCAGGGTTGAGGGTGTGTCAAAGGAGACACTCCCAGGTTAGGCGTGGTAAATCTCTCTCTGTTACATTTTTTTTGGTTCAAAAGGGAAGTAATTCCACACAGCTGAATGGAATTGGGGGTGGTTAGCAGGCGAATGATATACCCACAGGAGCCAGAGATCAGAAGCTGTTTCCCAAGGACCACAGAGGGAATCTTTGCGGCCCTTAGTGTGGGCTCAGATTCTCCTGTAGTCTCCCACTGGGCTGCCAAGGCTACTGAACTGTAGCGTCTCTGGAGAGTACTCACATGAATTCGTGATTTCCATGAGTTCTCTCCCCTACCGTCTCTTTTTTCACAGTCTCAGTTCATTAGCACCACACATTCATTAGGTTCTAATCTCCTGTTATTTCACCCCTCCCACCCAGAGTCAGGTTTTTCTGCTAGGCTCGGGGCCAGTGCCGACCTGAGGTCGTCCTGCTTATGACGTATTCCAAAATGGCGCCTGCTCTTTGTCTTGCTCACCTTTGAGAGGTGAGCGGAGAAAAACTCGTGTCCGTATGGGTCACTTTTTTTTTTCCCTCTCTCTCTCTCTCTCTCTTCTAGTTAGCCTGGTGAACTTTTCCCCGCAGGGTTTCAAGCCTTGTCAAGCTCTAGTCTCCTCTTTCCGCCTCCCTTCTGGTATCTCGAGCTATTGAGGTTCGGCTCACCTCGCGTTCCAGCACTGGTGTGTTGAATCTGCTGCTGGTGTCCCAAACTGCGGGCTCCCACGCCATCCACGCAGGTCCACTGTGAAAAACCAGTTCCGGAAGGGTTTCCTCTGCTGTTTCTTCCCCTACTCTTCCTTGAACCTGCAGTATCTCCACTTTTATTAAACTGTCTCTCCCCAGACTATCGGTGTGCTCCCTTCCTATTCCGCCATCTTGCCGCTCTCCCCCTAAGTTACAGACTTTCTAATAGGGGTATAGTGTGAGCTTAATTGGCCTTTCCCTACCATGTTCTGTTAATCATCTTTTTATGCATTTATTTGGTATTGGTTTATCCTCCCAAGTTATCTGTTTAAATTTTTGCCTGTTTTTATTGTATTGATCTTTTCTTATTAATGCATTGTAAGAATGCTCCTCTTCCAATCCAGCTCTCTTCTGTGGCCTGGGAAAGCTGTAGACGATGGCCCAAGTGCTTGGGCCCCTGAACCTGCATAGGAGACTGGGAAGAAGCTCCTGGCTCCTGGCTTTGAAGATTGCCTCAGCTCTGGCCTGTGCAGCCATATGGGGAATGAACCAGTGGATTGAAAGACCCGTCTCTCTGTCTTTCTCTCTGTCTGTAACTCTACCTCTTAATCTTAAAAAAAAAAAGGCCATTTGGATGCCTACATTCCATATCAAAGGGCCTGGGTTTAAGTTCTGGCTCTACTCTTAATTCCAACCTCCTGATAAAATGCCATTACCCATATGGGATACTAGTGCCATATGTGGTTTTAGATTAACCTATAGTACAACAGTGCCGGTCCCCAAAATGGCCTCTTAACAATTAAGTCTAAGGCCATTTTCTGGCTAGAAATTTTGAACTGGATGATAAATATTGTGAATCTTAGTTTCTTGGGAGCTGTATATTTTTGTATTTTTTAAATATATGTGAGCTTTGTTGTAGAATGCAGTAGCATTGCTAGGAAGCTGCTTTATTCTTCCAGGCTTGCTTTTTTTTATTAAGTAGAACTAGAACAACCTTCATTCTAGGGCAAGAATCACCAAACTCTGTCCTACAAGCCAAAACCATCACACAGCCTGTTGTTGTATAGCCCTTAAGTTAAGACAAGAATGGTTTCTAATTTTTAAAAGGAGTGTAAAGGGAAAGAAGAAAGGGAGGAGGAGGACAGAGCTAAGATCAACAGAGGCCACATGTTACACATGAAGTCTGTAATCTTTACTATCTCGTCCAGTATGGGAAAAGCTTGCCATCCCATGGCCTGGGGCCAATCATTCCCCATTCGTGAAGCAATATCTTGGTAAATATTCAATGTTCCAAGAATTAGGAGTTTTTCTACACTGTGTGATAGGCACATGAGCTATGCTTGGCCTATATGAAATGTGATGGTTGCTTCCTCTGCTCCGTTTTACTGGTTCTTTCCCTGGCCTTGACTGGTTTTCTCACATGCATGCATGTCCTGTTAGTAATCAGTTGAATACTTCAGAAGAACACACTACACACTTCTGAAGTTCTCTCTCTCTCTGGGTTGCTGTGTACATCCAAGTACTCTGTGACACTCATTGGGCTCAGCCACTCGGGATGGCGTCATCCCATACTATAGTGCGTAGGTTCAAGTATTGGCACCACTTCCTGTTGCAGCTTCCCACTAGTGTGCACTGTGGGAGGCAGCAAATGACGGCCTGAGCACCTGAGTCTCTTCCATCCATGTGGTAGACCCAGATTGAGGTATTGGGTTCCTGGCTTCAGCCTGACCCAGTCCTAGATGTTGTGGGCATTTAGGGTTGAACCAGTAGATAAAACATCTCTCTTTCTCTCTGTGTTTTTCAAATAAAGTGAAAATAGACAGGTGGGTCTAGGTACGCTGTCTCATGAACTCTAGCTTTCTCTGCCTTCTCTAACTCTGAGCCACATCTTCTCAACTTGAGGATTCCCTCTGGACTCTCCCTCTCAGCACTACAGCCTAGAAATTCCCTCCAGAGAGATAACTGGGTTAATGCGGTAGGCTCACCACATCTGTTGCTGATCTCTCAAGGTTCACTGTACAGCCTGTCTGACCCACTACCTGAAAACCATTGTTTCATTTATTTTGTCTGATTGTTTCACTTGGCTACAAGTTTGAAACCGTTATTTAAATCTCTGGTCCTCCTTAGTTGAAGAATATTGTATAATTATAAGGTAAGCTTTTGAAGAATAAAAAAGGAGTTACCATTTTACTCTTTGTAACTATTTCTCTATATAAGAGTATTTTCTTGAGACTAGGTAATCAAAAAGGGGAAATTAGTTGGCTACTGATAAACTCCAACTTTTATCTATAATGTTCAATTTTTTAAAGAAGATTTGTTTCTTTGGAAGTTAGAGTTACAGAGAGAGAAGAAAAGACAGAAAGAGAGATCTTCCATCCACTGGTTCACTCCCCAGGTGGCTGCAACAGCCAGGGCTGGTCCAGGCCAAAGCCAGGAGCCAGGAGCTACTTCCAGGTATCCCACATGGGTGCAGGGGCCCATCCTCTGCAACTTTCCCAGGCTATTAGCAAGGAGCTGGATCAGAAATGAAACAGCCAGAACACAAACCAGCATCCATATGGGATGTTGCATTGCAGGCAGCAGCATTACAGCTAAGCCACAATAATGTTCGATTTTAAATTTTCTCACTACATCCCTTTATGAGTAAACATTGTAAAATTTGACCTTAAAAAGGTTTGAAAACCCTATTTATGCAGAAACACCCTTAGCTTTGTCTTGTCAATTTCCAAAGATACAAAGAGCAAAGCCAGATCCAAGTTCACGGGGTGACCACATAGATGAGAAACCCTAAATGTCAGTGCCAAAATGGAAAACTGCTGTGGCTTTGATCTTTCAGGTACAGGTATTCTTATCTCTAGAACTGCAGTTTTGATTGGAGAACCTTGATAGTACCAGTTCTGTCTACCACATATCTTTACATAATTACATAAAATGCAGGACAATCTTAGCTCCTGTTCTGAAATATTTGCATACTCTTGATCCTCTGTAGGACTTCATTCACTTTGTGTCCTCTCCCAATCTTTCTGCCGTTTGTTTCAAGTTAAGCCTAAACCACTAAGGACTTAATCTTTGGCAGAATTAACATTTGTTCTGTAGTCACTGTAGCCTCCATATTCACCAACAGTGAAATGAACAGCATGAAATTATATCCAGAGCTTGATTTAAGGTCAATAAATTTGCCATCTCCAGGGAACCCCAGAGCACAAAATCATTATCTAATTAAATTAAAGGGTAAAAGCACCAAAGACTTTCTAATCCAGGTCACAATAGTGCCAGCCATGTAGAGAGCAACGGGAGTCCATTAACTATCTCACCACACACATACACATAAAACCCTTGGGCCCTCGCTCACTCAAATTAAACAGCCCTGGGGCCAGTGCTGTGGCATAGTGGGTTAAGCCACTGCCTGCATTCCAAATGGTATCAGTTTGAGTCCTAGCTGCTCCCCTTCCAACCCAGCTCCCTGCTAATGTGCCTGGAAAAGCAGTGGAGGATGGCCCAAGTACATGCTACCCATGTGTGTGTGTGTATGTGTGTGTGTGTGTATGTGTGTGTGTCTCTCTGTAACTCTGCCTTTCAAATAAATAAATAAATCTTTTAAAAAAATTAAATAGCCCCAAACCTTTAATGCATTGTTGTGGGCTTCCTCTTTCTGCTTTTTTACTATGAAAAGTATTTGATTTGCAAATCATCTCATCAAAATGTAAATAATTAAATTTCTGTATGGATGTTTCATTTTAAAATAGCCTCCTTGCCTTCACAATAGAAGGGCACTTCCTCAGATATGGAAATTCTGAAAGCTGTGTTTTAAAATGTTCATTTAGAAACTTAAAATGTAAATCTTCATGTACAACAATTTATATGCATTACAATGTCTGAGCGCAAAGTACATTTACAAAGAAGCTATGTTCATGACTTAATACATCATACATCGTAAGATCTTACAAGGACACAATATATTGTTCTGATGAAAACTATAAACACAGTTTTCATAAGGAAATCCATAAAAGTTTAATAATGTATTCACAATGGAGACACAAAATATAAAGTGAACTAATGCATTTAAAGGATGGATTTAAAATTATAATTCATTTAAAACAACATACAGAGTCAATTCCTTAAGGAATTTTTATTTTAAAACATTGCCACCAGATTCTGATAAAGCAAAGCAAAGGAAAACCAAAAAACCTCCAAACCCAGGGAACGTAATACAGATTTTTTATCAGAATGTACTAATACAAGTGCAACAATTTTAAAATACATTACACTTAAGTGCTGAAAGCTGCCCAACAAATTTCTCTGTGGTGTTTACTTCTCAAAAATTCCTAGAGATAGCAATAGAGAGTCTTTTTGAAAAGTAGGCATGTAATATATACCTCAGAATCATTTGTGATATGTCACTTATGGCCCATTAATGTTTAAAAAAGAAAAAAAAGTGAATTTACTAAATGTGCTAAAAGAACATGGCTAAAAAATTCTTCATAGAGATTTTTACCGATAATTACCTGCAACATCCATATTTTCAGAAGAGATTTCTTGAAAAGCATGAATAAGTAGAAGCACATTTTCTGGAGTCAACTAGCTTCTGTTACATAGCAGCTTTGATGTTTATGTTTGTGATTTGAAATGTACATAGGCCAGTTCCATGTGGCATGGAGGATTTTAAAATATTTTTGGAAGGAATTCCCTGACAATAATTTTTAGCACTTTGGAAATAAGAAATTACTGATTTGAGCTATCTTCCCTAGGATCATCAGTCATAATCATAAGTCATCATGACAGGAACCTAGACCAGTGCCTAGCACAAGAGATGCAGCAAATACAATCCCCTCCTCCTTTCCTCCACCACCATATCTACACAGTGGTCCCCCTGTGGAGCCTCAGGAGCCCCTGTCACTGATGCTTCTGTGCCCAGCTTCCTCTTTCCAACATAATCTGTGTCCTCCAAGCCATCAACTACCCCTTATATAGGGATGCTCTACTGTTAGTCTCAAGGACTTCATAGCACCATCAACAGCACCCAATCAGTCACAAAGTCCTGTGAACCCTAAATAGCTTATACTCCACTCCCTTTTCACCTCCTCTGCTTTACTTCAGTCCTCAAATATCTTTTTTGGTCTCCTTTCTCCAGTTCACCTGTCCCCTTTCATCCTTCACAATGAAGCCAGAATAGCACGTCTCATCTACAAATAAGATTATATCATTACCTATGAAAACACTTCCATGCATTCCCTTCATCTACTGTGGATGGAAGAATACAAATCTGCCTGCCTTTCCTGTCTCATCTCCCTGAATATCCAGCTTTCAATTTTTTTTTTATTTTGGAATCTTTTCAAATTTTATTATGATCTCCCTTAAATGCAGGGTGCTCTCTGTTGCCTGGATAAATTTAGTTTAATCACTTAGGTGAAGGGTCGTGTTTTTGGTGAAACTCTTTCTGATACTACCAATCAGTTTTAGTTGGTAGCACTCTACAATCCAAAAATTCTTTAAGCAGAACTTGATTATTTCATTTGTCATATTAACATAATATCTTCACCCATTAACCCCATTTACTTGTTTAGAGCCTGGATGGGATGTGATTTACTTGTCTTTGTATACCTGGGAGCTACACACAACACCTTGTCCATGGTAGGAGCTTCATCCATAGTTGTATATGAATCAGTGGGTAGAAGAGAAAGAGAGTTTATTTTATTTTTTTTATATATATAAAGCTTTTATTTAAAGAATGTAAATTTCCAAAGTACAGCTTATGGATTACAATGGCTCCCCCCACACACAACTTCCCTCTCACCCGCTACCCTCCCCTTTCCTGCTCCCTCTCCCCTTCCATTCACATCAAGATTCATTTTCAATTCTCTTTATAAACAGAAGATCAGTTTAGTACATATTACGTAAAGATTTCAACAGTTTGCCCTCACATAGAGACACAAAGTGAAAATACTGTTGGAGTACTAGTTATAGTATTAATTCACAGTGTACATCACATTAAGGACAGAGATCCTACATGATTTTTTTTTAAAGAATTGATTAATTATCTATGCAATTTCCAATTTAACACCAAGATTTTTTAATCATTTGCAATTATCTTTATATACAGAAGATCGATTCAGTATATACTATGTAAAGATTTCATCAGTTTGCACCCACACAGAAACACAAAGTGTAAAAATACTGTTTCAGTACTAGTAATAGCATTATTTCACATTGGATAACACATTGAGCCGGTGCCGTGGCTCAATAGGCTAATCCTCCACCTTGTGGCGCCGGCACCCCGGGTTCTAGTCCCAGTCGGGGCGCCGGGTTCTGTCCCGGTGGCCCCTCTTCCAGGCCAGCTCTCTGCTGTGGCCAGGGAGTGCAGTGGAGGATGGCCCAAGTGCTTGGGCCCTGCACCCCATGGGAGACCAGGAGAAGCACCTGGCTCCTGCGTTCGGATCAGCGCAGTGCGGCGGCCATTGGAGGGTGAACCAACGGTAAAGGAAGACAGAGATTTTATTTTAAATAATATATTTTATTTTACATTATCATCAAAAGCTTAGTGGTTCCACTAACTAAAAGTTCAACAAATAAAGTTAGTTGATCATAGTCCAGCAGGAAAATAGGTGAGGGCAATAAACAATAATGAAAAGATATTCAATTTCATTCTTATAAAGTAAATTTTAAAATGGTCACAAAAGAAAGTTTAGAACGTTTTTTTTAAAACAGAAGAAATAGATGGAGAATAGAGCGGTATATTTGGGAAGGAAGAAAAGAAATTAAACATTGAAAGAACATCCATGGAAGTCTGGCTCAAGTAGAGCTTTGATACGAGAGAGTAACCAGAAGTAATATTAGATATAGACTACAAAACTCAGAAGTTCACCCATCAGTAAAAGATGGCTTTTGAAAAGGAAGATGGAATACAACAGGTTATTTGGGAGGGGGGAGTTCATTCTAGAATTGTAGGCTGCGTGAGGAAGAAGAGCCTCTAGTGGGACAGCATCCCAGACATTCAGTGATCGAGATTTAGATCAGAGAAAAGGGGGGAAGGGGAAGATACCACACAGCCTTAAAGTATTTGCAAATCAGTTGATCATGAGGAGAAAGAGCAAGGAGTCAAAGTGAGTCACAAATTTCCAAGCTAAGTAAATTGGGAAATGCCTACAGATAGTAGATTGTAAAAAAGAGTAGTCTTTAAGTAAGTTCGAGGGCATTTTAACATGAAAATAGAAGGACAACCAGCACCAAGAATTAAAATGGCAATGCTTGTTCTTGTAACTTATACATTATATAATTTATAATATATTTATATTGAATAATTTATTAATCATCATTACTATAGCAGTTCCTACAAAGAATTACAAAAGCCTTGGGAGAATGGTCAACAACATGAGATGATAAAGACATTAAAAAGACACTAATCTGGAGAAATGTTCATTGGATTTCTCAATGAGAAGATCATCAGTGTGTTTTGAGGAATGGGAATGGAAGCCAGTCTACAAGGAACTGACAGTAAGATCAGGGATCAGAAATGCAGGCAGCAATTGATTTTACGAAGTATGAAAAGGTTGAGAGGGAAAAATAATAGCATGGAATGGCTATTTCCAGGGATTATGAACCATGCAAAGCTTGCAGAGTTTTAGGAAAAAATGAAAAAAAAAGAATCATTCATTATATAAAGCAGGAGATTTTTCTTCCAATATTTCAGTGTTTCCTTTATAAATCAATTGCAATAGGAGACGCAGTAGGCTACCATATCCAAGAAAGCATGTAAAGAACTGATGTGAGGTGGACCATATCCCCATCACTTGTAGCTTTTGGGTACCTGTTTCTGAGCCACTAGCCATGAGCAAAAGGGTAAGGATAGTACAAAGATATCCATCACCTTTCTAAATGATACAAATAATGTCACAGGTCTACCATAGTTCAGAGCAATGTTTCATTCATACAGCCAATGTAGAATTCTAACATCTTTTTCAAAAAATAGATTTTATATAAAATTATATGAAACACAAAATATTTAGAATATCACATGCACCAAATTACCTATATTAAGTCCAGTGTCCCTGCAAAACTTTAGCACAAAAATGACCAATTGACAACATATCTAATATTCTGCATTTATGAATATGTCCCCTGAAAGAATTCATGTTCTCAAATTCAACCAATGTCAAAAAGTAATTAGAAAAAAGAGTAACAATCCTAAACACACAGTTTACTGACTGGCCCTCTCTATTATACATAGAGGGTGTTTGAAGCCTGCCCTTCAGTTCATAATAATAGGGTTTCAGAAGCAAGCAGGAAGTGATGGGGGCGTGAACTTGTGATCTGAGGAGGAGATATATATATATTTGGAAAATCCCATTTAAATAACCCAGTTGTAACAAATCCCCTTCCCAGTTCCTTATTCTAGGAGACTGAAAAGCAGTAATTAGAATGGGTGGGCTGAGAAAGCCAACCAAACACAGATTGACAGGCCTACATGAAGAGGCATCCCCTGAACTCCATTATTCCAAAAATAATGTCTTTATTTACATAGAAGAGTGGGTATATTGTGTTCAGCAAAGCTTTTCAATAAATAGAAACATGCTGATAAAAGAATAGCCCACCACCACAAAGAACTTCTAATTTAAAGATACAAAAACCAGCACAACACTTATTTCTGTAATCCTCATAGAAAACAGTGAAATAGCTTTCTCCATGAGCCTTGCAAATCACAACCATAGCAACTTAACATTTGTAGCCACATATGGATGGACTGCTTCCTAAAATGAGGCCAGGAATTCAAGCTCTTGCATCAGACAGAGAGAGAGGGAAATGGACATGAAATCGTTTTTGCATCAACATTAAATTTTTTAAATTCCAAAATCAAATCTATATGATAATCATGTGTGTTTGTGTGTGTGTACCTTACATTATTTATACTATTTGCATGGTGTTCTTAGAATTTTCAGACCTGTTTTATATCCCCAGAATAATCAAAGGGGCTCGCTGATTAAGAATGGTCAGTGTGTATGTGTGTCTGTGTGTGTGTATGTTTATTGTGGCACTTTTTTTTTCTTTTTGATTCTGAACTAAAGAGAATTCTCAAAAGAAAAATCTTATGAACAGCCACTGGATAAGGCTCACACTGATTATGGAAAGTACTGGTCAGTTACTGGTTTGTAACACATTCCCTGAACAAATCAGAAAGTGCCACTGTACTACCTGAAGCCTTGTAGTTAAGTGTGTGCCCTCGATAGGTCTTAGTTGTTCTATTTCTCAAGTGAATGAATTGAACTAGACAGTTTGAAAGCCTGGAACAACCACTTAATTTCCATAGTCTTGATTTTAATTAACTTCACTATACAGCAGTTTCTTCATCTGTAAGATTGGGGGTGGGGGGACAGTTTGTGGGGGTGTGAATACAGTGTGCACCTCATGCAATGAATTAATGCATGCAAGCAGCCAAAACAGCACCTGTCTAATAGTAACTGCTCAATAAACACTCTCTATTGTGATCAAGAGAATATTTCTGAAACAACTCCCTACACCCATATCACATGTCAAATATACTATGTTGCTCTGACTTTAGAATTAAATATCAGAGCCAAAATGGCACTAATTATCATGAACTATTCCTTTCAAAATCTTGGGTGTCTGACCATTACACTTTGCATACATGTTTTGAATTGTCATGCTGTACTCAATAAATTTTTGCATGTTTGTACAATTATTATGTCACCTAAAAAAGAAAATGTAAAATTAGAAAAAAAATGGTCCCAGTCATTGGGGCCACCTGCGGGGTGAACCAGCAGACGGAAGAACATTCTATCTCTCCCTCTCTATCACTCTGCCTTATTTTCATTCAAATAAAAATAAATAAATATTTAAAGAAAAAATAAAAAAAAAAACAAGATAGTGTGTACCATATAGGGAATTTGCTTTTTTTCCTTATCAGGCTACGCTTTCTGGTTTCTCTCTGTTTTCCAGTTCTCAAATGTCTCCTTGCTGAGTGTCTATAACTGTGGAACTGAAGAATAATTCAAAAAAGTATGAAAGGTGAATCCTGTAAAATGACCATTAAAGAAATGATCTCCATTAAGAATGCAAATAAAGGAACAGGGATGAAGAACCTAATAGTCAAGTCTCTTTTTAATTTTTTTTTCTCAATTTGAGAGACAGCAGACAGACTCAGACAGAGGGAACTCCCATCCACTGGTATAATTCCCCCAAGCCTACAGCAGCTGAGCCAGATCCAAGCTGGAAGCTGAGAATTCAATTTGGGTCTCCCACATAGGTGGCAGAAACCCAGCTACACCATCACCTGATGCCTCCCTAGGTGCATATTAGTAGGAAGCTAAAAGTGGGAGAAGAGCTAGGAATTGAACCCAGGCACTCAAAAATGAAACATGAGAATACCAAACAGCATTTTAATCAGTAGGCCGAATGCCAACCCCTTAAATCCCCTTTTAAGAGCATCAACACTTTTATAGAAAAAGGAAAAAAAAGTATGCTGTACTTTTATTATTCATACATTCATTTCTTGAATATATATTAATCAAAAATAGTAAATAGTTCTCTAGAAAGCATAGATCCATAAGAAAATAGTCTCTTCCCTCAAGGAGCTTGTAGTCCAGTGGGAAGACAGTTGTATAACCAACAATTTCAGGATAACATAAGAAAACACTAGTGTCGGGGCCAGCGCCGTGGTGCAGTAAGCTAATCCTCTGCCTGTGGCACTGGCATCCCCTGTAGGCACCAGTTCTAGTCCCAGTTGCTCCTCTTCCAGTCCAGCTCTCTGCTGTGGCCTGCGAAAGCCGTGGAGGATGGCCCAGGTGCTTGGGCCCCTGCACCTGTGTGGGAGACCAGGAAGAATCACCTGGCTCCTGGCTTCGGATCGGTGCAGCTCCATCCATTGCAGCCATTTAGGGAGTGAACCAACGGAAGGAAGACCTTTCTCTCTGTCTCTGTCTCTCTCTCACTGTCTATAATTCTAAATGTCAAATAAATAAATAAAAATCTTAAAAAAGGTGTCTATCAATAAATATTGATAGAATTAAAAAGGAGAGAATGATCCAACATGGGAAGCAGGATACACAGCAGACTAATAGAATGACAAATACCCTAAATAGCACTCTGGCCTCAGAATCAGCCCATGAGAGTATCTCAGGCATAGAAAGCCAAGACACTGTGGCAAAAAAAAAAATGATCTAAATAAAAGATCTCTGTGAGTGAGATCCCGGTGGAAAGAAAAGACCATCAAAGAAGGAGGTAACTTTCTCTGAAGGGAGGAGAGAACTTCAACTTTGATTATGGCCCTGTCTAAATAAGGTCAGAGTTTGTGAACTCAAGAGGCTTCCATAGCCTTGGCAGTTCATGTCAAGAGCCTCAGGTGCTTATTGACATCATAAATAAGAGTGTCAATTGTTAAATCAACAACAGGAGTCACTGTGCACTTGCTCCCCATGTAGGACCTCTGTTCTTAATAAGTTGTACTATGAGAATTAATGGTAAAACTAGTCTTCAAACAGTACTACTTTGTGTGTCTGTGTGGGTGCAAACTGTTGAAATCTTTACTTAGTATAGAGTTGATCTTCTGTATATAAAGCTAATTAAAAAATGAATCTTAATGAAGAATGGATGGGAGGGATGGGAAAGGGAGTAGGAGATGGGATGGTTTGTGAGTGGGAGGGTGGTAATGGGGGAAAGAACTGCTATAATCCAATAGTTGTACTTTCAAAATTTATATTTATTAAATAAAAGTTTTCTATTTAAAAAAAGAATATGTTCAAGTTTCAATGGGAGCATGAAAAAAAGAAAGAGGATAAGTGTCTATCTTAAAATGTCAGGCAAAAAGCTTCACAAAGGAAACAAAATGAAAAAGCGATTTTCTCAGCCAGGGAAGGATGAGAGAGCATTCCAGGCAAAAGGAGCAGCATCTGCAGGCATGAAAGAGCATTGCCTATTTGACGAGCTGCCAAGAAATTGGAATTGCTAACGGGTGAAATGTGGGTGGAGAATCAAAGGTAGGAAAGAAAACTGGTTTTGTTGATAGAAAACAAATCAATCATTCCTGGCCATGGAATTCAGATTTCATCCTACAGGTGGTATGCAGACAACTGTAACAAAGACCATCAAGTTTGGAAAGTTTGCTCTAGTCACAGAACCAAGCTTGAACAGAAGGAGAAGCAGAGTCTGAACCATAAACTGGAGTCAATGAGTGCCTGAAATAAGGCAGCAGTCATAGCAAATAGAATTGAGGGGACACAGAAGAACATAATGGGATGAATTTACAGAATTCAGTAATTGGATTTAGGTGTGAGAAAGATGCAAGAAATAGGAATATGCCAAAGTTTATGTCTTCAGAAAAACATACACAAACAATCAGGCAGGAGGAGGAGGTTTGTGAGATTTAGATGTGAAGAGAACAGAAGAGGCAGTCAAAACAATGGGCATGTATGAGTTTGCTGAACTAGAGTATAGAGATGAGATGAGAAGGCACCAAGAGGAGGAAGTCTGACATATGCAAAGTGAGCAGAGGCAGCAGAATTCCTTAGGAGAGGCTCAAAGTCATGGAGACCACAGAGAGAAGAGAATGGTTGCCTAGATCAAATGGTGCTACAAAGACAGACAAAAGCACAGGAAAAAAAAAAAAAAAAAAACCTTACTGCATTTGATAACTAAAGAGGCTGCTGTGATTTGAATGTCTTCCAAAGTTCATGTGTGAGAAACTTAATCTCCAATGCCACAGTGTTCTGAGGTGAGATCTATTTTGGGAAAAGTTTTCAATTAGCAATAGTCATACCTTGGATAAATCTCTTTGGCTACAATACTCTCACTGTGCAAAACTTAAGAGGTAAGGTCTAAAAAGGGGTGATTTGGTCTTGAGGGTTCCACCCTCATCAGTGGATTAATGTCGTTCGTTCTCACTGGAGTGAATTAGTTATGTCGACAGAAGATTTGTTGTAAGAATGAGTTTCAGCCCTTGCTTACTCTCCTGCTCATGCAAGCTCTCTTGCCCTTCTGCCTTCTGCCATAGAATGATACAGCAAGAGGTTCCTTACTGGATGCCAGCATCTTGAACTTCCCAGCCTCTAGTACTTTAGTAAATATATCTCTGGTCTTTGTGAATTACCCTATGTCTTTCTATTCTAACAGCAGAAAACAGATAAAACAGTGTCTTTAGTGAGTTTGAGGGGAGTGCAGAGGGGTAGAAACTGGGTTTCATGGATTAAGGATTAAATAAGAAGTTGAACAAATACCAGTAAACTAACCCAGATCTCTTTGGGTTAACACACAGGCTGTTTATCTTATACGTACTATGTGCAAGCACACAATCATACCTTTAGCCCATTTGTGAAAATTACGTTTGTCCTGAATAGGTAGGCTGCCATCCATATGGTATGTCAATACGGATGTTAATGGTGTCCCTTGACAAAGAAATTTTCCCTAATTGAGTAATATCTGCAGATAGGATAAAGGACAAAGCCTTTCAATGATACAATAATTTGAAATAAAGTTTAAAATATAATTTTTCGGGGCCGGCGCTGTGGCACAGTGGGTTAACACTCTGGCCTGAAGCACCGGCATCCCATATGGGCACCAGTTTGAGACCCGGCTGCTCCACTTCCAATTCAGCTCCCTGCTACGGCCTGGGAAAGCAATGGAGGATGGCCCAAGTCCTTGGGCCCCTGCACCCGAGTGGGAGGAAGCTCCTGGCTCCTGCCTTCAGATAGGCACTGCTCTGGCCATTGTGGCCATCTGGGGAGTGAACCAGCAGATGGAAGATCTCTCTGTCTCTTCCTCTCTGTGTAACTCCACCTTTCAAATAAAATAAATCTTTAAAAAAATAAAATAAAATAAAAAATAAAAATAAAATATAATTTTCCTAGAAGAGGTAAATATGAAAAAATTGCTGTAAACTAAAAACTGCCCTTTCTCTGAGCCTTTTCTTAGAACAGACTGGGCAGGGTAACTCGCCAGGAAAACAAAGTCTGAGAGCCCTAAGGCGAGGACATATGGAGAGACGAAAAGTACTGAATGCCAATCTCACCTGGTCCAAAATTTTACTTAGGGTTCCCTCATCTTCCACAGTTTTAGAGGTCACCTTGTTCTGACTATAAGGAGGACGACTCCTAACCATTGGAGAAGAGTTACTTCCTTTGGTTGCAGTAGAGAATCAGCCTTATTAATAACCTCACATAGTCTAAACTCTAGATAGCTTAAAATAAAAAGTCTGCCCTTATTCTCCAACCCACATATTCATTTTCAGCTTCTACCTAATAATCTTGACACATTTCATTTTGTTTTAAGTTTTTTTTTTCAATCTTTCTTTAGCATTGGTTAATTTTTTAATTGCCAAGAAAGGTTTTAAAGTCTATTAGGGATATTATGATAAAGAACTATTAAACTTGAACATATATACTGACTTACAGATATTTTTGAAACCTGTCATAAAGACTTAACTTTATTAAATACTCAACTACTTTCATGAGCCTTCTAAAAAACCACTCATCACAGCCATTTAGAAAGAAATATGACATTAAAAGGAGGTAAATTTTCCAAGTATTATTCAGTGATTTAGTTGTGCTCTCCCATTAAGTCTAAATCTGTCTTCCAACCAGTGTGAAGTAGTCATGATTTATTTGAGCCTTATGGTAAAGGTCTATTAAGACAATAACTTGAAAATAGTGTCCATTGCTAACATGTTGCTGATCGAAGAGATTAGGGCAGTAAGTCCGCAGACAGCTGTGGATCTGTCTGCAACTCAGGGAGATGAGCAATCAAGGGAATTGCGCCCAGAGAAACCCACTAGGTGAGATCTCAAAGAGCCAGGGCAGAAACAGCCAGTTGGAAATTGGATCCTCACAGCCTGTGCCTGATACAGGCCATGAGCAGAGCAGCCCTACATTTACAATGGGAAAAGTTTGCAATTGGATAGGAAAAAGAGGAGAAGGGTTTTTAATTGTTTGAAATAGTGTGCAGCAGAGTTACTTTATAATTCAGTTTGCTGGTAAGCAGATCTAGACATTCTGAGGATCAAATAAATGTTCCCTAAGTCATAAGTGTAGTTAAAGTCCAAGAAGACACAGCGCTCGTAGAAGGGTGGTTCACTTTGACTGTGTTTCCCAAATTGCCTCACAGCTTCTCGCAAAGTGAAAAGCTTTATAAGTACTTGAATCCAGCAAGGACTATAGAACCTTTTATTTTTATATCTGTGCACCAATATTATCACCACACATTTCAATGCAAATTCTAACCTCACCATCTAGTTTTTTTCTCAATATAAGGACATTCCTCTGTCCATTGCCTAAACCCTCGCTTGAAACCACTCCAGTAATGACAACCAGTTGCCTTTCCATTGCTAAATGCAGCTTTCTCTCTTGGCAGCATTCACTCTCTCTGGCCCTCTGCAGCATGTATTACAGTTGACTGCCTCTTCTACTGCTTCCAAAGCCTCTTTACCTCCTGCTTTTTCTTCCTTTTTCTCTGGTCATTTTCTCTCATGCTACCTAACATCAGTTCTTCCACTTCTGTTTCCCGTGTTTGTATGTATATTCAATCCTTTTCTCCATACACACCATATCCTACCTCTTCATGATCTCAGCTACTACGTGCAACCAGTGAGCTTCAAATCTGTATCTCCAGCACCAGTCCCTCCTGAGGTCCAGACTTGCTTGTGCACTTTTGGGTTTCACAGCATCTTCTCATACTGCATGACCAAAACTTGCTTTAGCCTTTTCCCCCTCTCCATCCTGCTTCAAAACTTGCCCCTTCTCTTTTTCTCACCTCAGTTAAGGGTGATACCCCAAATGTAAAATGCTGGAAATATTTTATTCTTCCTCTCTTTCTCTCACCCCTGACACCCCAGTGACTCACTAGAACTCTTGAATGCTATCACAGAAATGCTTCACAAATCTAATCTCTCTTCTGTAGTCATTGCTTATGCCTTAAAATCAGGCACTCCTTATCAGTTACATGGATTGATGAAATGACCTCTTGCTGATCTTCCAGCCAACAATTTCTCTCTCTCATGGTGACCATTCTACACATGCTCCGGACTGCAAGTATTTATCCTGCCATTCTGTACCATAAATATCTCCATTGTCCCACCTCAAAAACTGCCTCCAGATGAAGCTCCAGCTCTTTTAGTCAGCACACAAACTGCAGACTCTGACTCCAGTCCATTTCCCCAGTCCTGACCCTGAAGCTGTACTCACACAGTAACTACATCTAGTCACATGGGATTTCTCATTCATTTCCTCTAAAAATTAATCCCCTCACTGACTCACCAGAATCTCCATTTGCCCGACTGGCTCACTGTTTGAAGCACAATGTCTCTAGTTTTTCACCTCATTGAAACCCCTGCTCTCTCCTTGGTGCTTTCTCCTCATTTATTTCTAAAATATTAGCTCCCTTTTGAGATAGCAGTCCATCCCTAGACTCCTTCAGTTGTGTCCTCAATATTTCCTCA
Source organism: Sylvilagus floridanus (assembly GCA_949820135.1). NCBI lineage: Eukaryota > Metazoa > Chordata > Mammalia > Lagomorpha > Leporidae > Sylvilagus > Sylvilagus floridanus. The sequence continues at coordinate 25,113,993 of OX463238.1, read as the reverse complement.
TCTCTCTTGGCCTTCCTGTTCTTCTAACTCATCCTTATAAAACCTAACTCTATATATATATGAATTCTTCACTCCTATTTCCTGGGAGTAATCACCTTTATTAGTTCTGCTCTCAGAAATAAGCCTATCAAATTTTATGAAAATAGCTTATAATAGCAGTAGGTATGATTGTGTTTCATGAGAAATTAATGAAATGGGTGATAGAACAGTCTCTGATGCTGCTACAGGAGTTAGAACTTATTTCTTGGTGGAGAACTTTTTGCAAAGATAATAGCTCTGTACAGAAAAGCTTTGTTTTGACCAATGGAAAGTCTGAACCCAGAATCAAGGTTGTAGGGGTGTTGGAATATGCTTTTGGGGCTACCTTTCAAGCCAAGCTATATGCAACTCTCATCACACTGAATCCTATTTGTTAGCCTTTTCAGATGGGTTTCTGACTGATAGATTAAATATGAGAGTGATTAAATCATAATGGGAATTATCTTATGTTTTTGGTTCTCTGATATGGATCTGGAAAGCATTGTCCTTTGAGTAAAATAGTGAAGTTAACACATGGAGAAAGACAACTGGATTACTTCTTTGTTTGGAACCATATTTTACTTTGTTAAGATCCATTACCAACTTGATCCAAAGCACAGGATTACCCTGCGTGGTAATCCTGAATGTCACTGGTAGCAAACTCTTAGAGCAAAAGGCAGTGGTGAAGAATCCTTCTAGCCAGAAAATGAGTTCAGATTAGAATTTTCCTAGAGAGGAGCCACAGTTAAAGAGAGATTGTTCATCTCTGATTCTGTTCAAATAAGAATGCAAATGGCACAGAGCAAGCACAAGGAGTGATAAAGAGAACAAATACCCAATTCAAAACACTCAGGGACAAAGTCTGAGATCAGAGCCAGAAGCAAACCTATGGTAAGAGCTGTGCAGTCCAACCCAAGCCTCAGTTGCTGGGACTAATGAGTCAGAATCAGGCAGTGGGAAGTCCTTGCCCCTTTGGTGGATAGGCCGCCCATAGGGATCATATGTGTCCTCGGGCTCTGAAGAGCTTGTACTTCACTGCATGAGGCAATCTCTGAGAGCCTCTGCTTGGCAACTGTCCCCACAAATGGGCTCAGCAGTTCCCAGCCATCTGCTGTGTGCGGATTACCTAAAGAATCCATTTTCCTGCCTCCTCTGGGGATGTCAAGGGTATTTTTATTTTTTTCCCAACAAATAGTGCATGAATCTTAAGTCACTGCCACTCAAGATGTCTTCATTTTCTTCTCTCCTACAAACATCTGGATGAGCCTGCTAAACAATACCAAAAAATGTAGCCCTCTTTCCCACATTGGTCCATTAGCACTATTTTTAGAGGCACAATTGCCATATACCTTTGGTAGAGTAACAACAAAGAGTCTTTGCTTGGTCAAACTTTATAGTCAGGTTCCCTAATGTCCTCCTAAGCCACCTGTAACTCTTTGTAAACCCCCATTTCAGCAAAGTGCCCTGCTATGTCAATTTAGCAAGAACTGCCCCCAACCTTTGATATCTAATCATCCTTCTCATCCTCTGCCTTCCTTCTCCCCACACCCTACCCTGCCCCAACCTCGTGATATCTAATCACTGGCCTGCCTTCAGCTAGAATCCTGTTAGGTCAATTTAAGCCATAATCTCTCTGATCCCTGATGTTTCCTCTCAGTAACTGCCTACCCACTAACCCCATCCTGTTCCTTAGATCTAAATTCCCAGTTACTCATACTGTATCCAGAGGTGAGTACAATCACCCTGCCCAGTGCACAGCCCACTGCAATTGTCCCTACACCTGTCATGATAATCCTGAATAAAGTCTTCCAAGCTGTGCTTTAACAAGTATCATTCAATATATTTTTCTTTAACAGGCTCCAAACTAAGACACATCCTTTGGATGAGAGAGAACAAGGAAGGGAAGGGTAACAGGGGCCCAAAAGCATGTCCAAGGAGGACAAAAGAAGGAAGTCATTTATTTGACTCATTTTCCTGGCAATATTAATTTATGATTCTTGGACATTTTGGCAGGAAAGTGGGAGGAAATATTTCAAGAATTCATAGAATCATTTTTAAATAGAAGCATGGTGGGGGCAATGTATCTATACCAGTTCCATCATTTCATGGATTCGGAAAAGGAAAGGAAAGGGGAAGGAGGATAATCACTGAGATCCCGCTATTTGCCAACATCTGCAAATTTGCCAACGTATTTATCCTTTAAAAAAGTGTGAGGTACATTATCTCCAGTTTAACAAAGATGAAAACTAAAGATCAGCAAGTTAATTTTCTAGGAGCACAAAGCTTAGTAAATGAAAGAGCCAAGATTGAATCCAGAGTTTCTTGATCTAGAGCTTCTTTCCACCACGCTAAAACTTGCCTCCCCAGGGGGCATGGAAAGGTGAAAAGATTGCCCCAGTCAAGAGTTCAGAGAGGGCAACTGGACTTCTTAACTCCCAACCCCATAGTCTCTCCATGTAAATAATGTCACAATTTCAATTGTTTTTAACTTAAGACAGATGACACTGTGGGTTAAATTATCCCACTCAGTCAATGTGGTGAATGTCTGTTGTTTTTTCCTGCATAGCCCTGTTCTTCCTCACCTTCCTCCAGGCCCTGCCTCACATGTGCCCAGAATTCACCAATGCTGGGCCAGCACTTAGCACAGCGGGTTAATGCCAAGGCCTGAATTGCTGGCATCCCTTATGAGGGCAGGTTCTAGAAATGGCTGCTCCACTTCCAATCCAGTTCTCTGCTATGGCCTGGAAAAGCAGTGGAAGATAGCCTGGGTCCTTGGGCCCCTGTACCTGTGTGGAAGACCCGGAGGAAGCTCCTGGCTTTGGATCAGCGCAGATCTAGCCGTTGAGGCCAACTGGGGAGTGAACCATTGGATGGAGAACCTCTCTGCCTCTCCTCTCTCTGTGTGACTCTGACTTTCAAATAAATAAATAAATCTTTAAAAAATATCTCACCAATGCACTGACCTCACTTCAAAGTTTCTCTTCTCTTTTACTTCCCTCAGAAAATAACTATAAGTACAGTTCAGTCTAGTGGGTTAAGATACCCACTCCAATATCAGAGTGCCTGGGGTTGATAACTAGCTCTGGCTCTTGATTCCAGTTTCCTGCTAATGTGGACCCTGCAAGGCAGCAATGATGGCCCGAATATTTGAGTTCCTGTCAGGTAGGTGGGAAAACCAGATTGAGTTCCTGTCTCAGAGTGCAGCCCTCCCTCTTTGTTGTGGGCATTTGTGGGATGAGCTAGTGGGTGGGTGCTCTCTCTCTTTCTCTGCCTCTCTTCATCTGTCTGCCTCTCAAATGAAACTTTAAATGTTTTCAATGTTTTAATGATTTTTCAAATAATTATACATAGATAGGAGGTAAGATAAGAGGTTAGTATCCTATTCTCTTCTAAGGAACTGATTATTGATTTATATGTTAACTAATAAAGTTCTAATGTTTTGGAGTGTTACCAAGATATCATTTACTTGTTAACATCTGCATTGTAATAATCCTAAGAGTTCAAGTATAGGAAATTTCAGGCCTCTGGCTAATTAAAGAGAAGAATGGCTTCTTGCAATACCAGCATCGCACATTGGCAGTAGCAGTTGAAATCCCAGCTGCTCTGCTTCCAATCCAGTTTCCTGCTAATGTACCTGAGGAAGCAGTGGAAGATGGCCCAAGTACTTGGGCCCCTGACATGTATACTAAAGACCAAGATGGAGCTCCTGGCTCCTGGCTTTAGCATGGCCTGGACCTGGCTCTTACAGCCATTTTAGGGAGCCAATCAGCAAATAGAAGTTATCTCCTCTCCTCTCCTCTCCTCTCCCCCCTCTCCTCTCCTCTCCTTTCTTTCCCTTCCATCTCCTCGTCTCTTCCTCTTCCCTCTTCTCTTCCCCCCTCCCCTCCTCTCTCTCTCCCTCTCTCTCTTGCCCTCCCATCTCTCTGTCATGCTGCCTTTTAAATAAATAAATCTTTTTTAAAAAAAAGAGGAGGAGAACTCTAGAGGTTTCAGCATTTTTAATCAGCATTCTAGAATTAAACAAGACCCTTCTCAAATCAAACATGGCTTTAAAAGTAAAATACATTGCCCATCAATAGTGTTTCTTGACTAGATAGAGTATGCTCAGCACTATGCTAGGGTCAGAAGAGGTGAAAGGTGACAATGAAAAGTTTCAGACACAATTCCCCACCTTGAGTTGCTAGTATATAATATTCATGAAGTTAGACAAAAGTGTCATCTGTAACCTGTTAGATACTCACCTCAGACTCAACATTTCCTCCCTTTCCCAGTAAAAATGAACCAGCCTTCTACATACACAAAAGCCTGCCTACCTACTTTGGTAAAGTAACACCATTCTCCCAATAATCTACACTCAACGCTTCTGCTCTTAGCCAATGGTGTCCAGCCCTGTCAACTAGCCACCTCAGTCTTTCTGACTCAGTCTTTTCTCACTGTTACTATTTTGTTCATGCTTTCATCACCTCTTTCTTTGACTGTTTCAGTCCTCTCCTCATCTACAGCACCCCTTGCAAACCAGTGTATGTATTCACTGATTACATTAATCCTCCTTTAATACACCTCTGCCCACGCCACTTCCCTTCAAAATGTCAATGGTTCTCCATTTTCAATAGAAGTTGACATATCTTAGCAGGGAACTCAAAGTCCTTCCTGTTTGGCTTCATCCTATTTTTCCAGCCTTGCTCTCATTATACTCCCTTTGTTAGATTTTGTTACAGTATTCATGGAGGCAATAACTCTTTCTTATCAAAATTTCTGCCTCTAGGCCTTTGTCTCCTCTTATCTCTTAAGCTGGTAAGACCTTCCTTACCTTCCTTCCTCCTCTTCTCTGCACACCCATATTGTACTCACACTTCAAGGGCAAATACCACCTCCACCATGAAGAAATCCAAAAAACACTTCTGTTCCTAAATGCTCCTAGGACTTTATCTGACCATCTAAAAAGACATTGATCAGTTTCTATTTATTTTGTGTCAGAGATATTAGTGAACAGGTTTCATCTTTCCTGCTGGCCTGAAATGCAAACCTAGCATTTCATACAGATGGAGTCAAAGTGTTAAGATAATATTTCCATCTGGGGAACAGGGATGCAAAATTGATGAAGGGGTAGTCTTTGAATTGAGTCTTAAATTATTAAGAAAATTTGAATGTAAGGAGGACAAGCATTCTGTGAAACAGACTAGATATTGCTTGAAACACCTGTGTCTCTCACTGCAGTGTTTGGGTTCAAGGTGGCTTCATCCTGCTTCAGCCCCAGCTGTTGCAGGCATCTGCAGAGTGAACCAGTGGATGGGAGATCCCTGTCCATCTCTCTCTTTCTTTATGCCTTTCAGATAAATAATTATTTTAAGAGAAGGGAGAATCATGGGACAAGGCTAATTTACAAATGGTATTTATAAGGAAAGAGGGTTCCTCGATTTGGCTAGAGCTCAGAGTGTCTAAAAATTAGTGTTTTTTTGCTTTCCAGATTGTAGAAAAGTACCATCAGAGTGATTTGCTTTACGGTTAAATTTTTAACTCATGTAGCTGTTGAGCATACAACATAGATGATCACCTCAGAGGAAGCACACTCTGGCTAGTGATTTATAGAATGTTATGCTTCTTGCGCTTCTCAAGTTTGGCCAGAGGAGGAGAAAGAAGGGAGTAAGCATGGCCGGTACCTTCTGAGCCCCACTGCTTGATGATCTGGCAGCCACAGCATCACTGCATCCCATCAGGACAAATACAGAGTCAGAATAATAAACACACCAAGCAGATAATTAAAAAATATCTGTTAGCCTTAGCATACATCTGAAAATTATTTTGGTTAATTATGTTTTGTTCTGTAAAGAAAGATATGAATTCAATTCTTCTTCTGGTACATAATTTTCTGTAAATTATCTTTGTTTGCATTACAAATACAAGAAATTCTTCAGAAATATTTTAAAACATCTACCATGCTGTTAAAAGCTATATGCTACCTTCTCTGCATTTATGCCTTTTTTCTATCATTTTGAAGAAATCAAATGAAGAAAAATACTCTAGCCATTTGGAAAATTCCTTTGATGGAATTCATTTCCATATGCATTCTATAAATGAATAGTTACTGTGTATTTTCTTTCTGACAGATACTTTTCTAGGCATTGAAAATGCAGCAATTAAAAAAAAAGACAAAATTTCCTACCTTCATATGGTTTACATTTTAATGGGAAGGGAATAAGCAGCCCACAAAGTCAGTAAAGGGGTTACATAGTGATCAGAAGGTGATAAGGGCTGTGGAGAAAACATGCAGTGGGGAAAAAAGTGGGAATGCTAGGGACAGGCCAGCTTGGGGGTGATAGGAGTAGCATTTGCAGGGAAGTCCTCACAGAGAAAGTAGGACTGGAATAAAAAGATTTGGAGAAACTAAACAAGTTAGTCACATGCATATCAGAGGGGAAAAGGCTCCAGGCAAAGGGAATAGCAACTATTCCTAAAGTGGGAGCAGGTCTGGCCTGATCAAGGAAGGGCAAGAAGGTCATTCTGTAGGAGCCATCACTGGCTGTTTAAGGCAGCAAGGAGAGATGCTCATGATACAATATGAGAAGTTAGCATAAGGAGGGGGATACATACTTTAGACATGCACAGGTGACCCTTTCTATAAAATCATGGCTAAAGAGATGAGACGGCTTCATGAAGGAGGTAAGAGGGCATTACCTAAAATGAAACTCAGCATTCCAGCTGGAAGAGCCAAAGTCATTGGGAAAGACTAACTTGACAACTACAGGAGGTGGTCTCAATTTCCACGACTGAAAGGGCTCTACCACTCACCTCCCTGGGTTTCAGCCAACTGCCTATGAGCACAAATCCCAGCAAGCCAGAGGTTTTGCAAAAGTGTGGAGTCTGCATGTCTCATCTTGGACATGGCCGGCTCTGGTATCACTGACAGCTTGTTCTTTCTCCCCCAAATTTTACAGAGAGACAGAAAGACAATCTGAGCTGGAAGTCAATTTCCTCTACATAGCAGTTACTTCCAGAAACACTGAGAGGGGAGGGGATAGCCCAATAAAACCGGTGGCTATGGTCTCAAAACTCCTAAGTTGCAATTTCACTCTCCAAATGATGGTATAAGGAAGTGAGGCCTTTGGGAGGGGTTTAGGCCCTTGGGGGAGCCTTAATGAGTGAGATTCAGGGCCCCTGCCAAAGAGGTCCAAGGGTACCCTCTCCACTTCTCTGACGTGAGAACACAGCATGCAGGTGCTGCCTCTGTTCAGACAGGGAGCCCTCAGCAGACGCAGAATCTGCCAGTGCCTCCATTTGAACTTCCCAAGCTCCAGAGCTATGCCAAATAAATTTCTGTTGCTTAGAAGCCCCCCTGCTCATTATATTTTCTTGTGGCAGCCTAGATGGACTAAGACAATGGTATCCATAATCTAGGAACCTGAGGGACACTGGGGAAGGTTGTATCCGACCCAAGCAAATAGTTTGTTTTGTACAGTCTAAATGAAAACTTCATATAATAATTTCCCTTAAATTCAGTTGCTTTATTAAATGGTATTATTCTAGTATGTTTGGCAATAATCATAAATTTAAACATCACATCTTAACCCCACTATAAACACTCAACTCTTACTAGATGTTTTTTAAGATAGAGAACAAAGACCAAATTATTAAATTCCATTACCATGTATTAAAGATAAGCTGTCTAAAGCCCATTAAAACATATATGCTTGAATGCTCCTTCATTTCAAAAAGTTGGAAAACAAACAAAAAAAAATGAAAAACTTTGTCTCACTAAAAATATCCATGCCAAATTGCAAATATGTACGGAGAAGTTGTCATTTAATAATAGCCAAGCAAACTCTTTCAAAATACCTGAACCCAATATAACAATAATTATTATTCACTTGAAAGCTCTAAGCTTAGCAGGACTTTTATATTTTTGTGAGCTTTAGGTGCTCACATTTGATTCTGTCTCATTTCACAGCAAAGCAATGTCATATGTAATGATGTTATCAACCTCAGAAAAACATATAACTGTTGTAACAGGATACCTTAATCCTGCTAAATTAGTGGTTTGTCACTAATTTGATACAGCACTAATTTTATCAAGGTACAAACACCATGTGTAGCAATCCACCTGCATTTACTCGCATTAAAATCTAGGCCTTTTCTTCAGCAACACTGCCACCTTCTGCTTAGTGGAGAATTTTACTTCTGAGCCATGCAGAGTTAGGGAGATTCACTTTGGATTTCTGTTTATGTAAACTTGGAAGGGACCACAAAGAATGTCTCATCAGGCTCTCATATTTTATTTGTTTTTCTCTTTTTTTATTTTTTATATTAATGTAACATTAATACAAAGATAACAGATTCCGTGTAGTTTATAGGTACAGTCCTAAGATTATAATGATACTGCCCTTCCTCAAGTTTACAGAAGTACGTGGAGTCCCAGTATCCTACAGTCATTTTACTCGGTGTAGAACTCGCAAGTTAATGATTCTCTTTAGTGCTTTGTCCATCAACATGTTTATTATTAATTCACACACAGTGAAGAAGTTACAGGAACAGCTTAATTATGATTTGCCAAATCAGAAGATTTTAAACTATTTTTATGTAGGTTTTTTTTGCTTAGTCTCATTACATAAATTTTGCAGCATGAGAAAATAATATGCTTTTAATTTTAAAGATTTAGATTTGTTCATCATCTAGCCTTAAATAGGAAGTTTATTCTAGACTGGAAAAGCAGAAGATAAATAATTTTTTTCCTTCATCTTGCTCCGTTTTCTTCTTCTTTTTTTTTTTTTTTTTTTTTGACAGGCAGAGTGGACAGTGAGAGAGAGAGACAGAGAGAAAGGTCTTCCTTTTGCCGTTGGTTCACCCTCCAATGGTTGCCGCGGTCAGCACGCTGCGGCCGGCGCACTGCGCTCATCCGATGGCAGGAACCAGGTGCTAGGTGCTTTTTCCTGGTCTCCCATGGGGTGCAGGGCCCAAGCACTTGGGCCATCCTCCACTGCACTCCTGGGCCACAGCAGAGGGCTGGCCTGGAAGAGGGGCATCCGGGACAGAATCCGGCACCCCGACCGGGACTAGAACCCGGTGTGCTGGCGCCGCAAGGCGGAGGATTAGCCTGTTGAGCCACGGCGCTGGCCCATTTTCTTCTCAGTTAGCAAAAACTTCTGTCAATTCAGGTGCAATACCCAATGCTGATGGGAAAGTTTTAGAAAAATACAGACAAGGAATATTATATATAGAGAGAGAGATAGATAGATTTATTTATTTATTTATGAGTCAACAGTAAGAATTATATTTGTGAAACTTTGGATGTTTAGCAAAACCCAGAGATTTTTTTAAAGATTTATTTATTTAAAAGGCAGAGTGACAGAGGGAAAAGTAGAGGCACAGACAGAGCTTTTATTTGCTAGTCCACTCCTCAAATGCCTGCAACATCTGGGGCTGGGTAAGGCTGAAGCCAAGAGCCAGGAAATCCATCCAGCTCTCCAATGTGGCTGGCAGGAGCCCAGATACTTGAATCATCCTGTTTCTTCTCAGGCACATTAGCAGGAAGCCAGGACTCGAAGCGGGCACACCAGTGGTACTTAACCACTGTGCCACAGGCCAACCCTAGATACTTTTTGTAATAAACTCATTTACTTACTTATTTATTTGAGAGACAGAGAGATAGATCTCCCATTCACTGGTTCAGCCCGAAATGACAACAACTGAGGCTGGATCAGACTGAAGCCAAGAGCCAGGAACTTAATCCAGTTCTTCTGCACAGGTGTCAGGAACCCAATTATGGGATCCATCACTGCTGCCTCCCAGGGTGGCTATCAGCAGGAAGATGGAACTGGAAATGCAGCCACAGACTCAAATCCAGACACTTCAGTGTGGGATGCAGGCGTCTTAACTGCTAGTCCAAATGCCTGCCATTACAGATATATTTAAAGGAAGGCAATTTTAAGCTTAATAAACTTGCATTTATCAGATTTCCTTTTTTCAGTGTTTTAGCAACTTAAATATCTCATTTATCTAGGTTGGGTGTAGATAATATTCACATTTCTGTTGGAAACCCACTTAGTCATGATTCATCATCCTTCTAACACATTATATATTTGTTAATATTTGTTAAGGATCTTTGTGTCTATCTCATGAGGAATAATGATCTGTAGTTTTCTTGTAATGCCTGGTTTTGATATTAAAGTTGGCCTCATAAAAGGAGTTTGGCCCTATGTTCTGGCAGAGGTTTTTGTAAAGTTGGAAATGTTTCTTTCTTGTATGTTTTTATACAATTCACCAGTAAAATGAACTATCTTAGGGTTTCCTTGACTGAGGTTCCTATTTATGGATTCAAGTTCTCTAATAAATACAGACCTTTTCTGATTTTCCACTTCTTTGTTAGTTCATTTGGATAATTGGAATCTTTCAATTATTTCTCCATTCATCTCAGTTGTCATAATCATATGGCATAAAGTTGTTCATAAATGTCTACTGTTCTCAAGATTTGTAGGATTTGTAGTACTATTCCTTCCTACAATCTTGATACTGTTAATGTATCCTCTTTCTCATTGGCAGATGAGGTTTTTCAATTTAATTGATATTTTAAAAGAATTACCTTTTTGGCCGGCGCCGTGGCTCAACAGGCTAATCCTCCGCCTTGCAGCGCCGGCACACCGGGTTCTAGTCCCGGTTGGGGCGCCGGATTCTGTCCCGGTTGCCTCTCTTCCAGGCCAGCCCTCTGCTGTGGCCCGGGAGTACAGTGGAGGATGGCCCAAGTGCTTGGGCCCTGCACCCCATGGGAGACCAGGAAAAGCACCTGGCACCTGGCTCCTGCCATCGGATGAGCACAGTGCGCCGGCCGCAGCGTGCCATCCACGGCAGCCATTGGAGGGTGAACCAACGGCAAAGGAAGACCTTTCTCTCTGTCTCTCTCACTGTCCACTTTGCTTGTCAAAAAAAAAAAAAAAAAAGAATTACCTTTTTATTTGATTTTATTAATGGGTATCTGATTTTCATTTCATTAACTTCTTTATTCTTTGATTCTTCTTTTTCAAGCTTCTTATGGTAGAGATTGAGATAACTGAATTTAAACTACTTTTATAATTTAAGCATTTAAATATATAAATGGATCTAGACTGGCTTAGAAGCCAATTGCATTCTGTAACTTTTGATTGTATTTTCATTAATGTTGAGTTCTGTTTTCAAGTCTCCCCTCTGAGTTCTTTTGCTCATTAGCGTTTTTTTGGAATGCGTTGTTTCATTTCCAAATATTTCAGTGCTCTCAAGATTTGCTATTAATGACCTAATTAATTCATTTGTGGCCATAAAATATATTCTTCATAATATCAGCCCTTTGAAAGTCGTTCAGAATTGTTTTACAGTCCAGTACATTGTCTACCTTAGAGAATGTTCCATGTGCACTTGAATAGGATGCATATCCTGCCATTATTTTGATGTGTACCCTGTTAATCACACTGATCAAGGTGGTTTAATCCGTTAGTCAAACCATATACTTACCTTCAAATTAGAATTTTATTTCAATAATTCTTAGGCTTTTGGATTTATCCTGGAATGTTACCAAATGACTGTTGAATATCATTGTCTAAGGCAACCAACAGTTTAAAAGTTACAGCCTACATGATTTCCTAAAGTTCCTTGTTGTTCTGAAAGTTTGTAGTTGTATTCCTTCCTTCAACCAGAAGTCAGTGAGTTGCTCTGAGATAGCAGGTAATCTAGAGCTGAGTACCCCACTAGAGGAACGCTTCAGCACTTAATCCCAGGATGATATGCTTTGCTCTCCCATCCCCTCAGTCTCTGAGTCAGCATTTATGGCAGGAGAACCTAGCAGTATCTGCAGTTCCTCAGGTGCCTGTCCTTGTCCTCAACGCCAAGAGCTTTGAGAGTTCTTTAACAGTCTAGAAGCCTCAGTTGCTCTTCTACCTCTTCTTTTCTGACCAGTTCTGACTGCACTTGCTGGAATACCAAAGCTATCATTAAATATATTAAGTTATCATCATTAGTTGACCAACACTGAGCAGGGGAAGATTAGAGAGAAGAGCCAAAATAAGCAACATCCTGTTGTAAAAAATACAGACTGTGAACAGGACAAAAAGAATCACTCCTGGTTTGGAATGCTAGGTGTTTCACTGAGGGATTAGGTAACATTGGTCAGTATTTAAGCCAATTTCCTCATCTGTGAAATGATTATTATAAATGTTTCATAGACACATATGGATAGTACACTGCATTGTACACAGTAGGTGATTAATAGTGAATCCCTTATAACCACCACCCAGCTCAACAGAATATAATTTGTCGGTGTGTTAAGGACATTTCTGCCATGTAGCGCATCAGACAGATTGTGAGAGTATCAGGGGGCATGGATGGTGAGGCCACCGCCTGCACTGCCAGCATCCCATGTGGGTACCAGTTCGAGTCCCAGCTGCTCCACTTCCAATCCACCACTCTGCTATGGCCTGGGAGGCCAGTACAAAATGGCCCAAGTCCTTCTGCCCCTGCACCCACATGGGAGACCCGAAAGAAGCTCCTGGCTCCTGGCTCCTGGCTCCTGGCTCCTGGCTCCTGGCTCCTGGCTTCGGATCAGTGCAGCTCCAGCTGCTGTGGCCAATTGGGGAGTGAACCAGCGGAAGGAAGTCTCTCTCTCTCTCTCTCTCTCTCTCTCTCTCTCTCTCTCTTTCCCTGCCTCCCCTTCTCTCTGTGTGTAACTCTGAATTTCAAATACATAAATAAATCTTTAAAAAAAAAGAAAAGAAAGTATCAGGGGAGTTAGCTGTATTTCCCAAATAGACTTGTGATTTGCTTTGTAACCAACCCACAGCATATAAAGGCATTCAATTTTTTGGTAGAACTATCTGAATTGTACGATTGAAAGGTTCTAAGCCTTTATTTGCCATTGCTCTTTCAACAGCCAATCAGATTGGTTATTGTGCAATTTATACTTCCTGTGTTATCACAGGTGATAGTCATCAGTAAATATTAATTAAGGTTAAACAAGGTAAGTGTGCTTCACAGTAGTAAGAATTCAGAAGTATTTACTCTTAGAACTCTAATCACATTATAATTAAATAATTTGCACCCTAAATGAGTCGTTATGAATTGAGGTGTAAGAATTTTCAGATATTCTTCCTGTGTGATCACCCATACTTGTGTAACTTTCTTCCTAAGGGAGAGTTCATCATTGCTTAATAGGTCAGTTTGCTGAGAAGCTTTTATCTCCTAATACTGGATGAAAAACACACTTTGACAGTTAACTATAAATCAACAGAAATTGTGATTGGCTCTTATCAGCAACAAAGAAAAACAAAACACACACACACAAAGGATCCACAATATAACATTAAGCACCTCTCTGACATCCATTGTTTTACAGCCAAGGGGAAGTAGGAAGGGGCATGTTTTTTAAAACTCCAAGATTTCCCAGGGACCTGCACTGTGGCATAGCAGGTAAAGCCACCGCCTGCTGGCATCCCATATGGGTGCCGGTTCCAGATAGAACTGTCCTTGAGTTAGGCACAATTAGCTACATATAACCTTGAGCTGATTTCAATTGTTATTTATAAAAAACACACAATGTTACATATCTTGCAGAAATAGGATAATTTAAAAAAAAAATCAAAGCCAGGGGGTCGGTGCTGTGGCATAGTGGGTAAAGCCACTACCTGCAGTGCCAGCATTCCATACGGGCACCAGTTCAAGTCCTGGCTCCTCCACCTCTGATCCAGCTCTCTGTATGGCCTGGGAAAGCAGCAGAAGATGGCCCAAGTCCTTTGTCCCCTGCACCTGCATGGGAAGACCCTGAGGAAGCCTGTCTCCTGGCTTTGGATCAGCACAGCTCCAACCTTTGTGGCTAATTGGGGAGTGAACCAGCGGATGGAGGACCTCTCTCTCTCTCTCTCTCTCTCTCTCTCTCTTTCTCTCTCTCTGCGTCTCCTTCTTTCTCTGTGTAACTCTGACTTTCAAATACATAAATAAGTCTTTAAAAAGTCAAAACCATATGGTAACTTTCAGTTGTAGAGAAAATTAGAAAAAAGCATGAGAGTTTTTCAAAACACCATAAACAAACATCTAAGTGCATTGATAGAATTGAACAAAAAATGTATTTGGGGTTCCCTGAGCCACACATTTCTATTTTCAACACTGACAACAAATGATCCTTCAATTTATTTTCATAGCCAGATCAATTAAAATATTGAGCTAAACAACAGAAATTTTTATTGCCTTGTTCATGAAGAAATCTGAGAGGTTATGAAAGATGAATGGAATATTAATCTTATGCATCCTTTAGTCTAGTATTTTTCTCTGCCTGATGACAAACTCCCCAGCCTGATCCAATTTTCCTTATTAACTACTGAGTGTATTTGTATATTGATTTCAGATCCAGAATATTCTCTTGGTGTTGTTCTTGTCTCTCATCACTCTTATCTTCAAAATTTCTGCTCTACTCAGTTTATTTTTTCTTTAAGGGCTTCAAAAGGTTAATGAAAAAATGGCATTAAAAGTAATTTAGTTTTGGCGCAAATTTTTTTGAAATCCAAGCATAGGTTTTTGTCATATGCATTTTCCATGAACTTTCTGAAGACCCTCCATAGTTTTCAAATTTGGTGATCCAAATATTTTGCTTAATACAACTTCACTAGATTTCTGCTTCTATTTTGTGCATTGCAGTTTGAGACTTATAACCTTAACAAACATCTATGTATAAATCTTGATGAATAGTTTTTTTTTCCTCCATGGATAGAAGACCAATGACATTTTTCTCTTCAAAAATATTTATAATAGTAAAATGCCTCCTCTTCCCTGTGTGGAGCTGGCTTTGATCTACGTGAAGAATTTAGTTTTAATTCTCAATCTAAATTCTGTGTTTCTGGATTTAATCTGACCTTCATCTGGGAATTGCATCACAGAGCATCTACTTGCTACTTAAAATAAATCCAAAGAACTTGTAATTAATATAAACTTTTTAATTTTTCTGTAGTTTCTGTACTAATATTTTATGAGGGAAAGATCAGTGACATATTATTGTCAGAAGCTTATTCAAGATAATTGAAAATGCCACAGAAGTAGTAGACAGTTTAATCTTTTTATTCTCATGACACTGATTTGATTGGAAAGATTTCATACTCAATCAATATATCTCAAGTAATTTTGGGGAGATGGGAAGACACAGACATGAGAATCAAAAGGAAACCAGAACTAGATGTCAGCTCAGAATCCAAGGCAGACCAAGAGATTTGAACCGGAGGAGTCTATTGCTTTCGAGTCAAGGGCTCTGCCATTACTGTGATTCAATTACTTTTCATGTGTCTGCCCCACTTTCCTCACTCCAATCATCCAATCACTGTATTCCCAACTCTCTGTTCTTTATGCAAGTATATCTTTTCTCTATCATATGTCTTCTGCTTATACGTAATTCTGGTTTACTCATCAATTTGTTTTTTAGAGTTTCCTCCAAACTATATTTTTCTTTTCTATTTTTAAAAAATATTTATTGATTGATTTGAAAGAGTTACAGAAAGAGAGGCAGAGAGAGAGAGAGAGAGGGAGAGAGAGATACTGGGCCAGGCTGGAACCAGGAGCTTCTTCCAGGTCTCCCATGAGGGTAGCAGGAGCCCAAGGACCAAGTCCATCTTCTACTGCTTTTTCAGGCCATAATAGAGAGCTGGATCAGAAGCGGAGCAGCTGGGGCTCAAACAGGTGCTCATGCCAGCACTGCAGGCAGAGGCTTTCCCTATTATGCCACAGTGCCAGCCCCTGAGAAATCTTGGAGTTTTTTTTTTTTTTTTTTTTTTTGACAGGCAGAGTGGACAGTGAGAGAGAGAGACAGAGAGAAAGGTCTTCCGTTGCCGTTGGTTCACCCTCCAATGGCCGCCGCGGTCGGCGCGCTGCGGCCGGCGCACCGCGCTCGTCCGATGGCAGGAGCCAGGAGCCAGGTGCTTTTCCTGGTCTCCCCATGGGGTGCAGGGCCCAAGCACCTGGGCCATCCTCCACTGCACTCCTAGGCCACAGCAGAGGGCTGGCCTGGAAGAGGGGCAACCGGGACAGAATCCGGCGCCCCGACCGGGACTAGAACCCGGTGTGCCGGCGCCGCAAGGCGGAGGATTAGCCTGTTGAGCCACGGCGCCGGCTGGAGTTTTTTTTTAATAAATATTTATCTATTTATTTGAAAGTCAGAGTTAACACAGAGAGAGAAGGAGAGGGGGAGAGAGAGAGAGAGATCTTCTATCCGCTAGTTCACTTCCCAATTGGCTGCAATGGCTGGAGCTGTGCCTATTCTTCACTACTCTCCCTTTGCAATGAAGTTCAAGGTCATTCCATAGGGAGAGGACACTGACAGATGTTGCCCATCCCACCACTAGAACCATCATTACTACCAGATCATGCATACAGTGCTCAGAGAGGCCACCTTATCAATGGAAGTTATTCAAGGATATAGTACTGACAATAGGAATGAATAAGCTGTAAGGGAACGCAACCACCAATCACTCTATGGCCATTAGTGTGAAATCTATCCTAGATCCTACTTCATAAATGAACAACTTCAACTTTTGGACATTGAGTGCTAATTATGTACAGATGCAGGTGTATGATTGCAAGATTTTTGTTGGGAATACATGCAGAGCTTTTTAAAACATACAAGAAGTAAAAAGTTATCTTTTTTAGCTTTTCTTCACTTAAGAGAAACCTTTCATTAACACATTTGAACAGAGGACTCGGAATTTTTAGCATAGTTAGAGAGGCATTGTTTTTATATGCTGCCTAAAGGTGAGTCCAAAAAGAAAAATGCCAAGTGTTCATGTCACTTTAAATGTTAAAAGTTTTTGTAATCTATTATAAAGTTTAAATGACAGGGTAAATAAATTTTTCAATGGCAATAGAGAGAAAAACTGAATTCACTTTTTGGGAGCCTATTAAATTAAAGTGATTTTTAGCACACTCTGCATTCTCCTTGCTTCAAAGAGAAATAATAATTCAGAGACCAGCCCTTTTTTATTCCTCTGAGAGGCATAAAGAACAATGCCTGAAATGACTTTGAGAGGAGAAAAGGAGCTGACAGGCAGCAGGGAGAATGGATACTGCTGGGAAGAAAGGACTTAGAAGGAAAAAATACATCCTGGGGAAAGGAAGTAAAAATGTAGTGGAAAATGGATGGGTCGGGGGAAACGAAAAATAGTACAAAAGTTTTGCATTCAAAACATAAAATGTAATGGACACACCATTAGCCAGAAATAAACCCTGAGAAGAAATCTTACATTACTTCTAGGGCCTATAAAACACTCACTCTATGAAATTCTATTCATATAGTCATTATTTCCAAAGTTAGCATTATGACTAAATAGATTATCATACATATTTGCTATATTTATCCTTTATCCCTAGTCACTAAAACTCCAAATTACATTTAATTAAGGAAAAATAACTAAATGAGAAACAAAACCTGGACTTCCCTAAGAGAACATACTTGCTTTATTTTTTCATTGCCTTGCAAGAATTCCTCCATGAGGTATTCATCAAACCTTGCAAGTTTCCTTTTTAAACATCTTTCTTTAATATTACAGCCAATGCCCCACTAAAAATTTGAAGGTTAAATAGCTTCCCTCATCTGAAATATATTTCTCTTTTTTTCATGATGTAACAAACCAAGAACAGCAAATGTCAAACATAAAGTTTGTCAAACACAATCTTAACAAGTCCCATTGCCTGAACTAACAGGAAACCCAGCCCAATAATACAATTATTCTTTCACTGGTTGTACACTAAGTATATTTCCATTGAAATAATTTCTTCCTTTCCTCAGAACCTTGCAATACGTGTACCTATTTGTAGCATCAAGTGCCATTGTACTGTAGAAATCCAGACAGGGACCATTCACTTTGGGACCCATATGAATAGTGCCCCCCCCTGGAGTTGTGCAGTGGATAGACCATGTGACAGCCATAATAACCTACAATATTTATATTTATCATAGTCAATTGTCATACATTCTTATACCATGTGCCTCAATATCAAAATATAACAGCAGAGAAATCTGTTATTACTTATTATCAATTATCAAAACTGATTCTCAGGCTTTGTCATCTATTTCCCAGTAAGATGTTATAAAAAGAACAACAGCTTTAGTTTAAGTCTCAAATTTGCCATTCATTACCCATGAAATTTTGTACAAATTTTCTGTCCCCTATACCTCAATTTAGTCATGTCTAATATGATTAGCCAAATCTCATGATTGTCACAAGCAGTAAATGTTAAAAATAAACTTCCTGACACAGAATGTGCATCCAATAAATATTAGTTGCTGTTATCACAGCATCCACATACTCAATCTTACAAATTTGGATTAAAAACTCCAAAAGTTAAGGGGTTCATGATTTACATAGGAGCTCAGAATTTAAAATTGTGCCCCTTGATTAGATAATTGTCGTAAACAATTTACATGACATTCTGTATTTTAATAAATGTATAAATATAAGTTGTCTCAGATTTAAATTTTTAAAAAAGAATATTTTTTGAAAGGCAGAGGTACAGAGAGGCAGGGAGAGAGAGAGAGAGCGTCTTCCATCAGTGGTTTATTCCCCAGGTGACCACAATGCCCAGAGCTGTGCCAATCTGAAACCAGGAGCCAGGAGCTTCCTCGGGGTCTTCCATGCCGGTGCAGGGACCCAAGGTCTTGGGCCTTCATCCACTGCTTTCCCAGGCCACAGCAGAGAGCTGAATCAGAAGTGGAGCAGCCAGGACCCAAACTGGCGCCCATATGGTGTGTTGGCACTGCAGGCGGTGGCTTTACCTGCTATGCCACAGCGCCGGTCCCAGATTTAAATATTTCCTTCACATATAATTCTCCGTAACAAGAATTAATTGAAATGAAGGGACTTCAATAAATATCGTGGTATTCAACCATGAAAAAGACAGTTCTAGACTCAGATGCATTTACAAGGGAGAGAGAAGTTCCACCAAACATTCAGAATAGACCATTCTAATCTTATACAAATTGTTTTAGCAGTTTTGAAAAAGGGAAGGCTGGCACCCAGCTCATTTTAGTGTTTTTTCTCTTCTCATGTTAATATGATGTTAATACAATGAGAACTGATTTCATGTCATTCATAGATAAAATTCTGAGAATATAATGATACTTTCCTTCCTCCATCTCTCCCTCCCTCTTTCTTTCTTTTCTTTTATTTTTTTTCTTTTTCACATTTTTGAGATAACATATTTTTGCCTAGGTCATTTTGTATCAAGAAATAACTTTCATACAAAACCAAAATATTTTAGGAATGAAAATAGTAGACTAACAACAGTGATAATCATGGACACAAAATTGTAAATAAAAATTATTAATTCAGATCCAGTAGTATATTTTTAAATAACCATCTTTTATTTATAACAGTAATATAAGGATGATTATATGTGATAAAATATATTTACATGATTGGTCATATTAATCAACTATAAGAGAAAAATTATGTGATCATCTTAAAACATAGAATGAAAAAATCATTTAACAACCCTTGTCACACCCACGATTATCTGTATTAGAAAAATAGTACTAGAATACAACCTTCACTAAGCTAAACAGGATAAGTACTAAAAGCACTTACTTAGTAAGTAAGTATTACTAAGTAATACTTAGTAAGTAAGTATTAGTAAGTATTACACTTACTAATGCAAAGCCTGGCATGTCTGAAGCATTTCCTTTAAAGTCAGGCATAAGATAAGGACACATCTGTCATTGGTGCTATTCATCCTTGTCCTAAAAGTCCTAACCAATATAATAAAATAAAATAAAGCAATGATTTAAGGAATATAAAGGGGTATTTTGCATAAATTCTATATATATTATAATTATCATTCCTTTGTGTATAACGTGATTTTTCAGTCTAGAGACCCTGAAGAAAATCTATTAACAAATTATGAGAAAGTTTGTCCAAAATGCCAGGTGAAACAAAGAATACTATATTAAGTCTGTAGTATTCCCACATCAGCAATAATTAAAACATGCAATCTTTTAAAGATTCCATTTACAACAGCAACATAAGCTATGAAACACATGGAAATAAATGTTTTCAATGTGGGTAGCACTCACTCAGAAGAAACTTACAAAAATAAAGACAGAAAAGGATAGCCAAAATAATAGAAGAAATATAAGTTCATTGAATCAAACTCTAAGGATTTTCATTTTTTTCAAATTCACACAGAATTCCAACCAAAAACCCAACAGATTCATATGAAACTCGAAGGCTTGGTCCTGAAATGTATTTAGAAGAGCAATGGGACAGTAATAGCTCAGGCAGTTTTAGAGACAAAAAACATTCCAGGGTAACTTGATTGAACATTTAGAAATCAACACTTAGCACAGAACTCCAGGAAATGTGACAATGGAGTCTTGACAGATTAAACCAATGGAAATTAACAAGTTGCTCAGCAAAAGACTATTTAAGAAATGATTGGTTAAATCTGTGGATGTTTATTTTAAAACATATTTAATAAATCGGGCTAGCATACACAAAAGATGTTTGTAGTTCTAAAAACAAAAAACAGATTTGAAACATTTCTAAGAAGACTATGTCTATAGGATAGAAAACTATTTCTGAAAGATGGTAAAAAAAAAAGTAAAAATAGTAAAGAAAATACACTGCTGACTACATTTTAAAAATAAAATTCAGTACTATAATATATATATATATATATATATAAAATAAAGACATGCTGCAGAACAGAAGATACAACAAATACAACCATCAATGGATGAGATCCAGAACTTACCAAGAATTCTGAGAGATAAGAAGACAAAAGTTCAATGTAACAATAGACAAAGGATATAAAGAAGAAAGCCAATGGGAAGGAAAGATGAACAGTGAGCAAATGAAAAGATGTTCCTCTTTAACTAGAAAATGCAAATACAGACCATAATGTGATACCATTTTACACTTGTCAAGTTAGCAGTAAATTTAAAGTCTAACAGATCCAAGTGTTGGCAAGAAAATGGAGTGATAAACAGTCACAAACTACTGTCAGAGATATAAATTCATACAATGCAAGAGAAAAATTTGGCAATACTTAATATAATTGAAAACAGACACATTATTGTCTCAGTAATCTCACTCTTAAGCATTATGAGTGTTCTTCAAAAAAACTTGGTGGAAAGTGGAATTATAAATTTATTTTGGAACAAAAATATTTTGAAATCCATGCATAGGTTTTTATAATAATATGTATTATACTCATGTAAAATGTATATTAATATGTATTTCATGATATGTATTTTTTTTAAAGATTTATTTATTTTATTTGAAAGGCAGAGTTACAGAGGGGGAGAGGCAGAGAGAGAGAGAGCTTTCACCCGCTGGTTCACTCCCCAGATGGCTGCAACTGCTGGAGCTGTGCTGATCCGAAGCCAGGGGCCAGGAGAATCCTCCAGCTCTTCCCACGTGGATGCAGGGGCCCAAGAACTTGAGCCATCCTCTACTGCTTTCCCAGGCCATAACAGAGAACTGGATCAGAAGTGGATTATCAAGGACTCGAACCGGCGCCCATATGGGATGCCGACACTGCAGGCGGCAGCTTTACCCACTATGCCACAGCACCGGCCCCAATATGTATTATTATTAAGAGCCCTTATATACGTGGATTTCAATATGTTTTGCACAAAAATAAACAACTTTTAATTCTGGTTTTTCCATAAACTTTTTGAAGTTTCTTAGAGAGGAACTTCCTTAGAGAAACTCCTACAAGGGTAACCAAAGAGACTTGAAAACAATACTCCATGCATTGCTATTTATGACAGCACAGAAATGAAAATAACTCATATGTCTATCAACAGGACTAGATTTTTTTAAATTGCTATGTGGTTAAATGTATGGGATATTATTTTTCTATATGATTCTTTATACTCTTCTATATGGTTAGATTATCTCCCTTTTAAAAGTAAGCAGGGAGGCCGGCGCCTCGGCTCAACAGGCTAATCCTCCGCCTAGCAGCGCCGGCACACCGGGTTCTAGTCCCAGTCAGGGCACCGGATTCTGTCCCGGTTGCCCCTCTTCCAGGCCAGCTCTCTGCTGTGGCCAGGGAGTGCAGTGGAGGATGGCCCAAGTGCTTGGGCCCTGCACCCCATGGGAGACCAGGATAAGCACCTGGCTCCTGCATCGGATCAGCGCGGTGTACCGGCCACAGGGCGCTGGCTGCGGCGGCCATTGAAAGGTGAACCAACGGCAAAAGGAAGACCTTTCATTCTGTCTCTCTCTCTCTCACTGTCCACTCTGCCTGTCAAAAAAAAAAAAAAAAAAGGTATGCAGGGAGGGTAGGTTATAGGTATATCTGAAAAAAAGAAATACTTCTGAATATTTCTAGTCTTTGAGCCATGCTTGAAAATGGTTGGAGAAAGTTTTACACAGTAAACTAGTAAATTCATAAACACCTCAAAAACATAAAAATGAATGCTCTGTAAGGAACAGGCCTCCTCAGATAACCTAATTTTGTAAAACCACAGAATAATAGATCTAGTAGATCAAGAGGAAGAGATGAATGCAATGTCCCAACTTCAGCAAGAATCCTCCTACTGTACTAAAGGGTATTGTCATCAACAAAAGGAAAGGGAAAGAAAAAAGAACAGGAATAGCACGATCTACTTCTACACTGTACTCAACAGATTAAAATTACTCAGTGCAGAAGAAGGATGAATAGTCCACCCTACAGCCCATTATAGCAACCATTCAAACAAAACTAAAGGCAATATTATGTTCACATATTTCTTGGCTCAGTGATGAAATCAAAACCTTAAATGTGTGGTTCGCAATGAAGAGGGAGTGAGAAGACTGTTCCATGGAGATGTTAAATTAAGGAAGTGGTCATAACCCATCCAATGTTGTAAGAGAGGATAACACTCATACAGGAACCAACAAACAATAAATGCTGGTGAGGATGTGGGGGAAAAGGTACCTTAATCCACTGTTGGTGTATATGTAAACTAGTACAGCCCTTGTGGAAGACAGTATGAAGATACCTCAGAAAGCTGAAAGTAGGTCTACCATATGACCCAAACCATCCCACTCCTGGGAATTTACCCAAACAAAATGAAATCAGCATATGAAAGAATGTACCTCCGTGTTTACTGCAGCACAATTCACAACAGCTAAGATATGGAATCAATCGAGATGTCCATCAACTGATGACTGGATAAAGAAATCATGGTATAAGTACACTATGGAATACTACTAAGTCATAAAAAGAATGAAATCCTGTCTTTTGCAACATAATGAATGCAACTGGAAACCATTAAACTTAATGAAATAAGGCAGTACCAAAAAGACAAATAGCGTATGTTTTCCCCGATCTGTGGTAACTTATAGAGTATCAAAAATATAATGTATAGGAGTGAAGTTGACATTTTGAGCTTCAATGATTGTTTGCAGGCCTGAGCCGTGTTTTCATTTCTTCTTACTATTTGTTGAACTCTTTACTTTGTGTAAGGTTAATCTTATGAGTATAAAGTAAACTAAAAGTGGATCATTATAAAAATTAATAGAGGGATTAGGAGAGGAAGGAGGAGGAAGGGAGGGAGCATGGGCAGGTGGAAGAGTGGGGTGGGAAGTATCACTGCTTCTAAACCTGTATATATGAAATTTGCATAACTTAAATAAAATTTAAAAAGAAAGAGATGATGATAAAAGAGTAGTACACCTGAGAAGAGAATATAATCTTCTAGAAATAGGTGAAAAATAACTTTCATTCTAACTAGGAAGCACAATCATAGTCCTTTACAGAAAAAAAAAAAACAAAAACGTTGATTGAGAAAGTGGCGATTTTAAACAATTTGATAAAAGACATATAAGATAGTAAGAGAGGGACCAGGTTCCATGGCTGCATCTCTAGACTCTTAGATGCCACAAACCCACCACGCTAGTGGCCAATCCTGTGGGCAAATGCCCAGATAGTCCCATGTGCTGATCAGTAGAGAGCATAAATTAATTTAGAAGTCAGATAGAACATCCAGTTGGTGTTTAGGCATTATCATGTCAATGTGATCTGAAAACTCACTACAATGATGGGATGCAGAAATAGCCAACACCAACTTGACCATGGTCCCCATTGTTCACTTTGGCTCCATTATGTATCCATTTCCACCTCCACCCTTGAAAAAATGTGGAGATGAAAATGAGTGGCAAGATTCTTCAAAATCAGCAAGCTGTTACAAAATTATGTCTGGTAGGAAATGATTTTAAAGTTCAGATTACGAAAGAATTTTAGTAAGTGATTTAACATAAACAATAAACCTTACCTAGAATTTTGTGAGCAGCTGTCTTTTTTCTTTCTTTTACTTTCATTCTTTTTTTCTTTTTTTTTTTTCATTTGCAAACAGAGACTGACAGAGACAGAGAGCTCCCATCCACTGGTTCACTCCCAAGATGCGGACAACAGTCCAGGCCAAAGCTGGGATCCAAAAACTTGATCCAGGTCTTCCACATGAGCGATAAGGAAGGACCCAAACACTTCAGCCACCACCTGCTGCCTCCCAGGGTCAGCATTATCAGGAAGTTGAAATCAGGAGTAGAGCAAGGACAACAACCCAGGTCCTCAAATCAGGACATGCAGGCCTCTTAACAACTAGGACAAATGCCCACCCACCAGCTGTTCTTCATCATAGAGAGAAGAGTTTACAAGTGCAACATGAAATAATACAATCAAAAGTTCTAAGTAGTTTTTGTGACACTGAGCATCTGATAAATCTTAGAAAGGATTTGTATGAGAAATCATAGTTTCCTTTTAGAGAAGTATTTTTGTGTAACATACATTCTTTTCTGCTATAGATAATTCTCTTAAAATTTCTCTCAGCCTTCAAATCAGTCTTCCCAGAAACCCCTCCCATGAAAAGTTACTAGAAATTATTTGAAGAAATATCTTGAGAAAAATGTCATTATAAATTATTTCACAAAGTAAATTGCATTGTGCAATGAAGGTGTTTAATCTTAAATTATACACCCACATTCTCAAAGAAAGATCAGCTTTAATGCTTTTAAAACAACTAATGCTTCACAGAAAAACTCCATAATTTCAGAAACCATCTGCCCACGAGTCATATTTTCTTTGTTACTTCCTTGTGTTTTCTTAACTACTTTGTTAATATTTGCATAAAAACAGGACCTTACTCTCAGGAAAGCAAAGCTATTCAATCGATGTTTATAATATTACACAGTTGTTGAAATTACACCAAACAAAAAAACAAGTAGGTAGTTCTGAAGAGCTTGCCTATTGCACATGTGAGCATTCCTAAAATAAATGAAACGTGTGTGTTTGACACAGAAATTACTGATGTTTTCTATTCTCCAGTATCTTTTTATCCAAGGAAAGGGCTCAATTTTTGCATTTCTAGGGTAGAAATACAGAGGAGAGAAGAGGTACAGGGCATATTCAAGTGCACTGGGTGTGGTGAAGCCTCCCCTGGTGGACTCCTGTGCTTTCTCTTTGCATTTTAATGTTCATTATTTATTTTATTTATTAGAGAGATGGACATAGAGCTTGCATCTGCTGGTTCAGTCTTCAAATGCCTGCAACAGCTGGGTTGGGCCAGGTCAAATTCAGGAGCCTGGAACTCAATCTTAGTCTCCCCTCTGGAAGTCAGGGACCCAAGTACTTGAGCCATTACTTGCTGCCTCTCAGGGTGCACATCAGCAGGAAGCTGGAACTGGAAGCAGACAGGATGCAAACCCAGACACTCCAATATGGACTGTGTGTGTCCCAAGCAATGTCTTACCCACCACTGTGCCAAACACCTGTCCTGACCCTTGGTTTCTTAAAGGGACAAGAACAAGTCACCAATGCATGTGCAAACTGGAATTGCAACAAAGAGTAGCTTTTCCCAGCTGAGATCCAACAGTGACTGCCTTTGGCCAGGAAATGCTGCTTAGAAGAGCAATCATTTGTATCTTTAGCATCAGCAACTCTGTCTTCCAGGCAAACTCAGGTAAAGCTGTTCATGCAAATGTTCGTGCAAAATTATTCCTCAGGGGGCCGGCGCTGTGGTGCAGTGGGTTAACGCCCTGGCCTGAAGCGCCGACATACCCTATGAGTGTTGGTTCGAGACCCGGCTGCTCCACTTCCAATCCCTCTCTCTACTATGGCTTGGGAAAGCAGTAGAAGATGGTCCAAGTCCTTGGGCCCCTGCACTCACATGGGAGACCTGGAAGCAGCTCCTGGCTCCCGGCTTTGGATGGAAACAGCTCCAGTCGTTGCAGCCAGTTGGGGAATGAACCATCGGATGGAAGACCTCTCTCTCTCTCTGCCTCTCCTCTCTCTGTGTAACTCTGCTTTTCAAATAAATAAATAAATCTTTTTAAAAAATTATTCCTCAAGACACTTTGAAGTTAAACATGGGCATGAGGAACACGTTCACTTTCAGGTAGCTCATCAATTCCAGACCCAACCAAGCATCACACCAGAAGTCAGAGTTCTAAGGCATCACAACAATAAAACACTGGAAACTTTTGAAAATAACAACTCTAGAGATCAATACATGTGCTTATGGTAGTTTAGAACGTACCCCAGGGGCTGCTGTTATGGCACAGCATGTTAAGCCAGCACCTATAATGCTGGCACCCCATGTGGGATGAAGTCCTGAATCTCTACTTTCAATCCAGCTCCCTGCTAATAAGCCTGAGAAAGCACTTGCGCCCCTATCAACCACAGGGGAGACCAGGATGGAGTTCCTGGCTCCTGGTTTTAGCCTGGCCTGGACTGGGCTGTTGCAGCAATTTGGAGAGTGAACCAACAGATAGAAGATCTTTCCCTCTGTCTCTGTTTATTCCTCTCTCTCTGTAATTCTGCCTTTCAAATAATTAAAATAAATATTTAAAAATAAAAATTGTACTCCAAATTAGACATCTTTATACAAGGTGCATTATTACATCATTATTTATATATCAGTAGATACATCAGCTCTATAGACACGACTTCTTGCATGCAAGCGGCACCTACCTAATACACGTCAGAACTTTTCTGAGGCAGGGGCAAGTGGCTCCCATTTCTTCCTAGGAAGTGCATAGAGATAGAGGTCTTCACACACATCTATAGGCACCTACACATTTACTCAGCTGTTACATTAGGTGGATACTCTGCACACAGAACACACTTCAAACCATTTACTAGCAATAAAATGCCTTTTTGAGCATAAAAAGCATGAAGAAGAACAAGAGAAAAACATAAGGCACACACAAGAACTTGGCAAAAAGCTAAAAAATATAGCAAGGACACTGTTCGAAGAGAAAGTCAGAAAAGCGGGACGCAGAGAGAATAAGAGTTTCTAAAAGCAGAAGAGAGTCACATTTCTTCTGTAGGTTTCCATATCTCACTTATGTTGTTAAGCAAACATGAAGCATAGATCCTCCGCTTATAGCAGCTGGGAATGCAAAGAAACAGGTGCAAACTCTCAGCTAGAAAGTCTATACTGGAATAAAAAAATCGATGTTTTAAATGAAACTTTAATACTATTAAATATTAATAACAATAGAACAAGGTCAGCAAATAGTTAATATGGAGGCCTGAATTTAATGAATAGATGAGCAGAATTTCTTTTCTAGCCTTCAAATATTCATACTGAATATAAATACATATCAGAATCAAAGTAGATTTTTAAAAAGATAAAAGCCTGCTATGCTTATTTTTAAGTTTAATCACAGAAAAATCTATAGTATAAATGCTTTAAATTCTACATCCCAATGTATCCAGGCATTGTGAGTCACAATATTTCAAAGTTATGCCAAAAATGATATCAGTTATTTTATTTGGAAGAGACAGGAGGCGCAGCGCCCCTCCCCCACCATCCCCTTGACTGCAACCTCTATATATATAAAAAAAAAACTGAAAACACATTAGAACAGGGACAGGAGGGATGTCAGGATCATGCCTCCCTTCCCGGGAGATGACGCTGTTGATTAGCTACAGGAAGAAGGGGAGATGGAATGATTGCTACGGTCAGGGTAAAATTTCACTCAAATTCAAGAGAGCCTTTTGTGAAACCAAAATGGTCAAGTGTGTGCTTTAATCCAGTGTAAGTCCTGTTTAATAGTTTAGACTCAGCTTTATTTCTCTAGAAGCTCTTTTACAAATTTGTTCTGGAGGACAGTCTTCTGTTATTTGACGCTAGGTTGCAATGTTCAAATGCAATTAACTCAATCCAATTTTGGTCAGTCCAAAATGCAGGAATTTATATGGATATGATACAGACAGTATTATATTTCACACACCTATGTTGACCTAATTTTTTTATTTTTTTCTGATTTTTTTATTTTATGGTGGTAAAATGCTTATATATAACATAAAAGTTATTTTAATAATTTTAAATATATATCTTGGTGACATAATTAAATATACAATGCTGCATCAACATACATATTTCCATAATATTTTGTTTATATTTATTCATTTGAAAGGTAGACACAGGTAGACCTCACATCTTCTGGTTTACTCCCAAAATGCCTGCAAAAACCAAGACTGGACCAGACTGAAACCAGAGTTAGGAACTCAGTCCAGGTCTCCCACATCGGGACAGGAGCCTAAGGACTTGAGCTATCACCTGCTGCCTCCCAGGGTGCACATTAGCAGAAAGCTGGAAACTGGAGACAGACAGGACTCAGAAGCTGGCACTCTGATATAGCAAGCAGACGTTCCAAGGGGCCTCTTAACTTCTGTGCCAAATGCCCACCCCTCCAAAACTTTTTTTCAACCCAAACAGAAACTCTATTTCCATTAAGCAACAATTCCCTAATCCCTCCCCCACTGGTACCTGCAATCTACTTTTGTCTCTATGAAGTGACCTACTCTGGGTATTTCATATAAGTGGACTCATAAAATATTTGTCCTTGTGTATACAGCTTATTTCACTTCAATTAGCGTGTTTTAAAAGTTCATCCATATTACAGGATGTATAAGAACTCCAGTGTTTCTTATAGCTGAATAATATTCTATGGTGTTTATCATGTTTTCCTCATCTGTTCATCTATTGATGGACTCGTGGGTTGTTTCCATTCTTTGGCTATTACAGATAATGCTGCAATAAACATTGTCGCCCAAGTATCTGAGTCCCTGTTTTGAATTCCTTTGGATTTACTTTGAGGAGTGGAATTGCTGGTAATTCTACATTTATTTTTTTGAGGAAGAAGAAGAAGAAGATCCAAGCTGTTTCCCGCATCTTACATGCCCACCAGCAGTTTTTTTTTTTTCTTTCCAATCAATTTTAAGCCAAGAAAAGAAGAAAGGAATAAGTCATTAGCCTTTAATCTCAAGGAGCCAGTATGGATAATCTCTAATCTTGTCAAGCTGTCCCCCCAGCTTCTATAAATGGTCTGTAAAAGGCCCCTGATGTAACTCGTGGTTGTTTTTGTTTTTTTCTATTACACAATCATGTGTAATTAAGCACATATTTCTTCATGCGGTTCAACAGCCCACATTGTTTCCGTTCTTCATGAAAGGCTGTGGAAATGCTTCATTTTGGTTGAATGGAAGACAACGTGTCAAGGTCTGTTATTTATTACTCTACATGTACGCTGGGAATCATTTTTCTGCGCCTCTAAGTATCCAGAAATATCCAGATCCTTCCACCTCACCGGATCGTGATTACCCTTTGGTCTTTTTGCTCCTTGAGTGAGTTTTCTCCAGAGCCATTGTAGGCTGCTTTCCTGCTTCTGTGGTGTGGTTTTGCTTTGCCTACAGACCACGAATAGCACAACTTAGTCCGTAGAGAGCAGTAACACCACTAGAGGGCGTATTCTCCACTGCAAACCCACTAGGAAGATAGGAATTACCAAGTATTTTTATTGGATGCAAAATTTAACAGCTGCCAAAAATCACAGTAACCAAGATAAATGATATTTTAGTGAAATTTTTTAAAATATAAATTTATGCAAAAATATTCATGACACAATATGTCAAAATCTTAAATATAGGATAAATATCATTGATTTTTTGTTTCTCCTCTGGCTCCAATTTGGCTCAGCACAGCCCCACTTGCTAAAAAAGTTTTCATTGTAACAGACAAAAAGCAGAATCACTTTAACATCTCAATGGTTCCATTACTCCACTTCTTTACGTTTCTCTCCCATGGAAATAAATCACTCATATGGAGCCCTGGGGAAAATTGTGGACTGCGTAAAATTTGTCCTCTGTAGCTTCCAGCTCTTTCCGTTTCCTTGCCTCATATACCAGCGATCTCATGCTCCCCTCTGGCTTCCTGGGGCCACACCTTTGGGCACCTTAACAAGATCTGCCATCTCCAAAAACAAGCCAAACTCTGCACTTCTCTTTACTCTTGGGTAACTACAAAGCAAGAATAAAATAAAATGAAAAATCCATCCCCAGGCAAAATAAAGTTGATATCAGAAAGGTCTCAGTTCATTGAGAAACAGGCTTTATAGTCATACAAATATAGAATAAGATTGCTGAGATCCACTGACTCAATTCTTTTATTTTACTAACAAAGTTAACAGACCCAAAGAGATAAAATTGACTTTTGCAACAAGTTTTACCAGAGGCATGGTCAAGACTAGAATCCAAGTCTACTGGCTTCCATTTCATTATACAAAATTGGCAGGCTTTAACCTTTCATCCATGTTTTCACTTTTGTAGCCAAATATTTTAAAATTTAGAAATCGTTGAGACTTGAAGCCATTCAATTTCTCTCTTAGAGTTTACTGCACAGTCACCATTATTAATGACTTCAAGTATGTATCCAAAGATACTTTTGTGTCTGGGGAACTGTGCTAAAATATTGAAATCTTGGTTTAGGAAGTGAAATTTCAAGTAACTAAGGAATAACTAAATGGAAAATGGAGAACATAAATTGGTCAAACACAGATGAGGATATAGAATAAAATAGGCAGTGCCCAGGTTTGCTATAATTTTTTAAGCTTCAGTATAGAAGGGTTACAGGACAGGCATTGTAGCATAGGCAGTTAAACTGCTGTTTGGGGCCCCCATATTCCATTTCGGAATATCTAGACTCATTTCCTGACTCCATTTCCTATCCAGCTTCCTGCTAATGCACTTGGGAGGCAGCAGATAATGGAACAAGTACTTGGATTCCTGCCACTCATGTGGGAGAACTATATGGGGTTCCTGGATCTGGGCTCCTGACTGCAGCCTGGCCCAGCTCCAGCTGTTGTGGGCATTTGGGGAGTGTACCAGCAGATGGAAAATATTTCTCTTCCCCTGCCCATCCTTGTCTCTCCTATCAGCCTGTCTTTTCAAATACATAAATCTTAAAAATATTGGTTACAAATTTTTATGTTAGAAATACCCTCATGTCTTTCAATCAGAATAACTTCATAGTTTGACCCAAGGATGTAGGTAGATTTTCCTGATGTATATGACCCAGGTACCAAAAGGGTGATCTGACCTCAGACTCATTTACCCTTTTTTTAAGATTTTTGTTTATTTATTTGAAAGGCAGAGTTACATAGAGGCAGAGAGAGAGAGAGAGAGAGAGAGAGCGAGCACGAGCGAGCTTCCATCGGCTGGTTCACTCCCAAGATGGTCACAGAGCTTGCTGATCTGAAACCAGGAGCCAGGAACTTCCTCTGGATCTCCCACACGGGTGAAGGGGCCCAAGTGCTTGGGCCATCTTTTACTGCTTTCCCACGCCATAGCAGAGAGCTGGATGGGAAATGGAGCAGCCAGGACTCGAACTGACACCCATATGAGATGCTGGCACTGCATGTGACGGCTTTACCCACTACGCCACAGCACCAGCCCCTCGTTTACCTTTTAACCAGTTTCTCATTACTGTATTACATGATATACAAAATAAATTTAGATAAACCAAAGTCAAATTAAAACACCAATAGCTTAGAAAATTATGTCACTGCAATTCAGTACAAGAAACAGTTTGAGGAATGGGGGATGGAAAAAAACTGACCAGACCCAATCCATATGGCAAAAAACTATATCAAATGAAGGTTATTGACTGAAAGGTGGGAAGTAGGCATGATTTTTATTTTTATTTTTCTAAAGTGCTTTTCTGAAAGTGAATACTCTGAATCTAAGAATTTAATTGACTTTTTTCCTTTACTCTAATGCTGAAGATCTTTTCTCCTTCATTCAAATGGTTGCTTATTTTCTACACTCCATCAAGTCTAACAATTCCACTTTTACTGACAAACAAAATTTTCTAATCCATTTCTTGGATCTTTAAGACACTTAAAAGTAAACATTTTTGTACTATTACTGCAAATTATACTTTCAAATCTAATATCACAATCATGTTAGAATTCAAGCAATGTATAATAAGCTAACACAGTAATAAGATATGTGGAGAAACCTAAACAAATGACAAGGAATCTACCCCCACGCACATAATATGCCAAGACAATTTTCCAGTCTGTTGGTTTCCAACATTTTCAAAATTACTAGAAGTGCTACATTCTATTCAGAGTTCAGCCAACAAATTGCAATGTGACCATTTTGGCATTGGACATTGTTTAACAATTGTTCCTACCTGCCTCCTACTAACTACTAATCTAGTAGTTTGCTTGACAATGTACCTATGCTTCCACAAACGTAAGTCTAGCACTGCTAATATCTATCTTCTATGTCCATTTCCCACATGTGACAGGATCCTGGTTGCTGATTTGGCATTCCAGCAAACAGAGTATACCATCAACATCTTCAAAATGTCACATGAATCCTAGAAATACAGTTCATCATTTCATTTGACTTTCAGATATTTGATTTTATACATGATGTGCAGGCATTCCTAATCAAAGCTATTGACAAAGAGTAGGCAGGTGGTCAAAGAATTAACGATACTAAAGTACCTGTAGAGCAGTGTTTCAGCCACAACCAAGTGGTTGAGATGTTAAAGTGGAATTGCTTCACATTTTGTTGTTAATTTAAATCCATGGCTCAATGACTACTCCTTTCCAAACCCTGTTCTCCAAATTGTACTTTAATAAATCAGAAATTGTGAAGTCAGATCAAGCATACTTTGAGTATACCACAGCAACTAGATAGAGCTAAAATACATTTTCATACTAACATACTGATTAATTCCTTTTCAAATCACATGTTCCTTGAAGTTTATTCCTGATATCTAGAGGTTAAATATTGGAATGCCTTAAATGGTCTTTTCTGATGACATTTTTGCAAGCTCACATGAGTATAAAATGAAGATAAACATGTCAAATACAATGTGAAAATGCTGACGTAAAGCATGTTAGTTTTTCAATGTTTGAATGATTTATATTTAAAGTGTATGATCTTTATTCTGACCAATGACACTGAAGAAATATTGAGTGAAGTACAAATAAACATGCAATGGATTGACTGTGTATGTCCCCCCGGAAGTCCTGCTTTGAAACTGTATTTACAATGTGACAGCATTAGGAGGTGGGGATGTGGGAGGTAATCAGATCATGAGGGCTGAGCCCTCATGAATGAGATTCATTCATGAACCCCTTTTAAAAAGAGGCCAGAGAATTAGATTGTTCTAATTCTACCATGTGAGGCTAAAGGAGAAGCTGGCTGTCTGCAGCTCTCTAGAACCTCTTTAGAATCCAGCCATGCTGGCACTCAGATCTTGAACTTCCAGCTTCCAGAAAATAATTCCTATTGTTTATAAGCTCCATTTTGTGATACTTTGTTGCAATAGCCCAAACTAATATATAACAACCACCTTGGTGTCAATGATTGTCACTTTTGAGTCTATGAAACCCACAAATAAGCATCAGGATGTTTATCCTAGGTTTTAAAATTTTACTAATTTATTAATTAGTAAATTATTTAACATGTCCTAATGATACTAATGACTAAACAAGTATGTTATTAAGTATACTTCCCTACATCCAAAAATAACTTTTTCATTACACAATAAGTAAATTTCACTGTATCAAGTAAAATGATAGGTTGTGTTTCCATTTTCATTTGTTTCAAAATTTTTTAAATTTTATTTATTTATTTTAAATGCAGATTCACAAAGAGGGAGTGGGAGAGAGAGAGAGAGAGAGAGAGAGAGAGAGAGAGAGAAACAAATTTTCTATCTGAGGATTCACTCCCCAAATAGCTAGGATGGTCATAATTGGACCCGGCCAAACCAAGAATCAGGAACTCCATCTGGGTCTTGCACATGGGTGGCAGGGTCTCATGTACCTGGATCATCTTTTTCTGCTTTCCCAGCCACATTATCAGGGAGCTGGATTGGAAGTGAAGCAGCCAGAACTCAACCTGTCATTCATATTGGATGCCAGCTTAACCTACTGCACCACAGTGCTGGCCCCTTTCACGAAATTTTCAAATTTTCATCAAAGTTTCTTCCTTGATCGATTACTTTTTCAGGAGTATATTGCTTGATTTTCTTATATTTGTAGTTTTGAAAGTTTTTCTTGTTACTGATTTCTAGTTTTATTGCATTGTGGTCAGGAAAGATAACAAATAAATATTTAAATTTTTAAAAGTGTTTTGATACTTGTTTTGTAACCTTCTATATGATTATCTTGGAGAATATTCCATGTAGGGATGAGATGAATTTTTATTCTGCAGTTATTGGGTGGAATGCTCTACAGATGTCATTGGACCTACTAGTTTAGGGTACAGTTGAACTCTTCTTCCTTTGTTGATTTCTTTCTGGGTGATCTGTCCAGTAGTGAAAGTAAGGTGCTATTGTTAAATCAACAACAGGAGTCACTGCACTTGCTCCCTATGTAGGACCTCTATCCTTAATGTGTTGCACTATGAAAATTAATGGTAAAACTAGTCTTCAAACAGTACTTTATACTTTGTGTGTCTGTGTGGGTGCAAACTGTTGAAATCTTTACTTAGTATAGAGTTGATCTTCTGTATATAAAGCTAATTAAAAATGAATTTTAATGAAGAAAGGGATGAGAGAGGGAGTAGGAAATTGGATGGTTTGAAGGTAGAAGGGTGGTTATGAGGGGAAGAACCATTATAATCCACAAGTTGTATTTCAAAATTTATATTTATTAAATAAAAATTTTCTATTAAAAAAGAGTAAGGTGCTAAAGTCAGTCCCCTATTACTGTATTACAGACTATCGCTCCCCTTAGTCCTTATTAATGCTTGCTTTATGACTTTAAGTGTTCATATATTGGGTGCATATTTATCTATACCATTATTTTCTCTTGTCAGATTGACCCCTTAATTGTTATATAATGACTTTTCTGTCTCCTTTTAATGCTTTTGAGTGAAAGTCTATCTTATCTGACAGAGGTAGAGTATTCCTGCTGTCTTCTGTATTCCCTTCGCATGGAATTATCTTATTTCATCCCTTCACTTTCAGTCTATGTGTGTTCTTGAGGTGAAGCGAGTTTCTTGCGAGCAGTATACAGTTGCATTCTGCTTTTTTATATGGGTAGTGACTCTATGTCTTTTAACTGAAAATGTTAATCCATTTATATTTAAGGTAATTGTTTATAGCTAAGATCTTACTATCACCATTTATACTTGGTTTCTAGTTTTCTTTTAGCTACTTTCTTCTTTCTTCCTCTCTTACCATCTTCCTTTGTGGTTAAATGATTCTCTCTAGCAGTGTGTTTTGACTCCTTGCTTGTTATTTTTAGAGTCTATTAAAGATTTTTGCTTTGTGCTTTTTTCCCAAAACATCATTATGTTATAAAAAGCTGTTTTGAAATTATAGCAATTTAACATTGATCGTAACACATGAATACAAAGAAAATAGATTTAAAATACCAGTGAAAAGTTCTACACTTAAACTCTGTGACTCCCCACATTTTGAATTTTTGATGTCCTGTTTTACATCTTTCTATAATGCCTACTTCTTAACATATTAAAGTAGGTACTATTTTAATTATTTTATTTTTGGATTTTTATACTAAAGATATAAATAATTCACACTTACTGTTTGCAATATTAGAGCATTCTAGATTTGTCTGTGTAGCTACTTTTACAGAGTCTTCTACTTTCCAATAAAATACTTTCTTCTCCGTAATATTCCTGTATTTCACCTTGAAAAACTTCTTTTAGCATTTCTTATATGACGGGTCTGGTGGTGATAAATTCTTCCAGGTTTGTTTGTCTGGAAATGTCTTTATCTCTGCTTCATTTTTAGAGGACAGCTTTGCCAAAGGTAATATTCTTGGTGGACAGTTGATTTTCTTCAACACTATAAAAATCTCATCCTAATCTCTCTTGGCCTATAAGGTTCCTGCTGAGAAGCTTACTGTCAGGCAAACTGGGACAATCTGATGTGTTATTTCTTTTTTCTGTCTTGAGAAAACTCTTAACCTTGCAGAGCTTCATATGGCTTGGAGTAGACTTAGTTGGGCTGATTCTGAGTGGTGAATTCTGAACTTCCTATATTTGAATAGTTATATCTTTCTCTAGGTTTGGGAAGTTTTCTGTTATTACTTCTGTGAACATTCTTTTTGCCTCCTTGGCATTCTTAAGTCCCTCATGAGCTCCAATAACTCAGATATCTGCTCTTTTCAGGCTGTCTCAAATTTCCCATAAGTTGTATTCATTCCATTTGATCTTTTATTTCATTTTTCTCTTCCAACTGTGTATTTTCAAATAGCCTGTCTTTGAGCTCACTAACTCTTCTATGTGACCTACTTTGTCATTGATACCTTCTGTCATGTTTTAAATTCTACATGTACTTTTCAGCTCAAGGATTTGCTTTTGAATTACTTCAGTCTCTCTGTAGAGTTTCTGTTATATTTGGTTCTTTGTGTTTCCTTGAAGTTTACCAAGAAGTTTAAGTTTCCTTAAAACAACTATTTTTTAATCTTTCATCCAGGAGTTTGTAGATGTCAGTTGCTAAATGATCAGTTTCTGGCACCTTATTGTGTGTGTTAGGCAAGTTCTTAATGCTTATTGGCATCATCTGTTCAATGAAGAATTGGGTATTTATTCCAATCTTCATTATCTGGGTTTGCATGTGCTGTCCTTCCAGGAATTCTAAACAGCCTGCCAATTTTCTGAGTCTGTAGACACTTCCGCTATTTCAGCGCTAGATGATGCTCTATGTCTGTCTTTGCCACAAGTGCACTGTTGGTATATTGTTGCTGTTTCCATGCTACAGGGCTCTCCAAGCCCAGGTGTGTTCCAAATTTGCAGTTACTGTGTTGTTCAGAATAAACTGGGAAGCATCTAAAACGGGTAGTCCATCCCTTCAGTCCTCTACTTGGGGCTGGGATAGGCCTAGATGCTTCATCCACAAGCACCATTCTTGGTCAGGTGTCACAGTATTCTGTCCAGTTCTGAAACTCACTGTAGAGGGAACCAGCCTTGGGTCTTAGGAAATGACCTGGTGCCCCCCTCTCTTTTCTTCCTGCAAGTAGACAATTATACAATTCATGCTATGCTGTCAGGAGTTCAAGGAGGAATGATGGGAGAAGTCAGAGGTCACCAATGCTGCAGTGCTGGATCATACTGAAGACCCCAGCCTTCTGAAAACAGTGCAGCATGAGGGTGGGCTTCCTGCTCCTGAGATGTACTACTGCAACTATCCACAAGTGATGCTAGAGAAGATATAAGTTTATTACTAGGGCCACAAATCTCCATCTGTCACTGGGGCCAGTCCAGAGGCTCTATCCATAGATGCTGGCCCTGGAACAGGTCCCATTAGGATCCACCCAGTGTTAGATTTTACCAGCCTGGCAATGAGTTCTAAGACACAGCCCTGTGCTCACTTTCCTGAACTACTCACTAGCAGCTGGAGTCTTGCTCCTCACTGTCTGATTGAGGTCAAAGGAGGCCTAATGGAGGCTATCCCTTAGCCACCCAGGCAAATAGTAAGCTGAATCACACCTGAGTTTTGCAGGGACCTGCACACACTCAGAGGTACATACCAAGTCCATATGCCACTGATAGTGCTACAGACCAAAGCATGAATCTATCCCAGCAGGACACAGGTCTCTGATCACTGCTGAGGCGGGTCTGAGGGCTCCATTTGTGGGCATTGGCCTGGGGATAGGGACTTTTGAGCTGTATTTGATGCTGGCTCCTAATGTAGAAGCTACTGAGCTCCAAAATAAAGACCTGTGCTCTCTTTCCTGCCTTATTCTTCAATGTCAAGAACCTTGTTCCAGGGTTGGTTGCTTCCATTGTCTGCCAGAAGTTGGAAGAAGGGCAGTGGAAGCAATGCCTTGGTTGCCTGACTAAAGAGGGTCCAGATGCTCAGTCTGCAAGTACTGGCTGTGGGGCCCTGGCTGGCACTGGGTTTCCCAATAGTGGGCCTGGTACTGTTTTCTAAGACTAAGCCCTACACTTAATACCCTCTCTCTTACCTATCTCTCTCCCTGTTGCACTGCTTTGGAGTTCAGGGAGGGGTAGCAAGGCAACTCTTTACTTCCTCCCTCTCGAGTTTGTCTTTTCTTATTATTATACTAAAAACAGGCACTGTGATCTCCCACTTGGCTTCCTTAGCTCTGGGGAAGGTGGCTGGTGTGTGAACACCTGCTCAAACTGGTGTCTCTACAGGGAGATGATCGTTGGAGCTTCTTACTCAGCCACAATCTTGCTCTACTCTCCAAAACATTTTCAATGTCCCATAAAATCCCACCTTCCACTTGCAAGGTGTACGGTTTCACTACACGAGATACATTTGAAAGAGATAACTATTCTCTAATTAGGGTTGTTTCCTACATTATAAAAAAAATTATAAAATTAACTACTCTGCTTTAGTGCTGAGTTTAGCAGCTGGCTCAGGCCACACACTGTGGCATAATATCCTTTCATTTTATTCTAGTGCTTCACATTAACTTGATGCTTCTGTATTGTCCTTTATACTATTTCTGTCCTAAAAAAATTTCGGAGGTCAAATGAAGCATGTCCTAGAACCAGTGACCGCCAAACAATCAGAACCTTCACTCTGCCTAATGAATCTTGAAAAATTTTACGAAATATAAAACTGTTTAACCTCCAAGCTGTGATTTTCATTTAAGTCATTTAGAAAGCAGAAGGGAAGGAGTAGGTATTGCTGAAACAAAAAGATTTTGTACTTACAGTATTTTAAATGATTTTACATGCACAGTATGTTTTTAAAAGTTTACTGATCCCACATTTAGTAATAAACTCCATGGGATGTCTGGCAGAAATTCCCCACCACAACAGTTTCCATCCGCCATCTGTGTCTGCATGAGGCTTCCAGATATTCTGCCACCTGATTCACTATCCCAACTCTTCGCACTTCTCTTCACAGGCTTCTTTTAACTTTCATCATACGCGACATCCATACCGAGAAGAAGAAAACACTATCAAAACAATACAGCGTTGCATATTTCTGAAACAAAAATAAGATGGAACAACTTGTAATGACCAATTCCTTTCATAATGAATTCATGAATCTCCTGCTTGTT
The DNA here is from genome assembly GCA_949820135.1 of Sylvilagus floridanus. NCBI lineage: Eukaryota > Metazoa > Chordata > Mammalia > Lagomorpha > Leporidae > Sylvilagus > Sylvilagus floridanus. Next base: position 25,074,688 of record OX463238.1, on the reverse strand, counting down.
AGAATGAGGTATATCATTAACAAAGAATGCTCCCAAGGAGCAGGTCTTCCAAGATTGTTTAATTCACTGCCTTTGTTTGACAAATAAGGAAAGCAGAGCCCCAAAAAGTCAGAAGCTTCCTGATGTCCCCACACTGATATCTGTGTGCAGGGAGGAGAACTTGGTATACGCCATGCACATGCAGTAGCCCATTGTAACTAGTGACTTCCTCCATTCCAGAGTCAAAGGATAGCCCCTCAATTACAAACTTGGCTTTGAAGAGTAGACAGACCTACTAGAAAGGAAAAAATTTCCACGTAGGTAAAGTCTGGTTGCCCTCAAAGATGTCTTGTCACTGACCCCAACAGCCAAGTCTCCCCTAACCCAGTGCCCAGACTCTTGTCGGGACCATGGAGAAAACATGTGCTTTCAAGTGAAGAAAGCAGGGGCTCAGGTCTCAGTTCTGCTGCTGCTCATCTCTGTACCCTAGGACGTGCTCCAAACTCCTCCATGCCTCCTTTTCTTTCTCTCTATAATGGGCTCAATCTATCCACCTATGGGGATGCTGTGAGATTTTACAAAACATGCTTTTGGACATCTTATGTGTAGGATGTCGAATTTCTAATTTGGCTTTAATAAACACAGGGTTGACATAGACTTCAAGGAAGTCTCTGATTCAACTCTACAGAGAATTTTTAATGGTCTGCCATACTTCTCAATCCTCACATGCAGAGATGGTTCTGCGATTTCACATCATCTTCCCATTATTTTTCACTCTCTATTCCAGCATTCATTTTCCTGAAAGAATGGGAAATATCAACTTGGAAAAATAAAGATCTATTGCAACACTTTTTTTGTAGAAAATGGTCTCAATGTAGGAAGAGAAGGAAAAAAATCAATAAATCTATTAGCATGTCTCACATGTTCACTAATTGGATATTGGCCAGGCTACTCCTGTGGATCCACTTATTTTTAGAATGTTCAAGTCTAGCCTAGGACCATGTATATGAGAAGATAAGTCTATAACTTTTCCATGTATTCAAAAGAAAATCTAAAACTTCTTGGAGCACGTATTACAGCACAGCAGGTTAAGCTGCTGTTTGAGATGCCTCCAACCCATATTGGAGTGCCTGGGATTGAGTCCTGGATTTGCTTCCAATCTAGCTTCCTGCTAACGCATGCAAGAGGCAACAGAAAATGGCCGAAGTGTTTGGGCCCTGACCACCAATGTGGGAGAACTGGACGGATGGAGTTCCTGGCTTCTGGCTTCTGACTTCTTCCTGGCCCAGCCCTAGCCCTTTCTAGGCATTTGGGGTGTGAACAAGCAGATGGAAGATCACTTTCTCTCTCTCTCTCTCTCTCTCTCTCTCTCTCTCTCTCTCTCTCTCTTTCTCTCTCTCTGCTTTGCAAATAAATAAATACATACTTTCAGAATTATTCTTTACATAGCCATGAGAGAAGGAAAATAGCAGTTGCTAAGGAAGTAACTTTAACCTTTACCTATATCAAAAAATAAATCCCACCCACCACCACTCATTTTAAGACTCTAAGACTCTATCGTAAGGTAGGTGGGCACTTATAGGATTAAGAAGCTGGGGGAAAGGATAAAGTTGGGGTATCACCGGTAAGAAATAATCCATATCTGCTGTACACAGGAGGCTCACGTGTTTTCACACACGTCTGATATTCCATCACTTGGATCTTGATAGGTCCTTGGGTTTAACAGATGATTTAGCCACACTGAAAAATGTGGTAATGGTTGTAACAATTCCAAACTAAATTAGCACAAACATAGTAAAGAGAAGTAGGAAAGACAGCTAACTAGCTGATGAATAACTTTATAAAGTGTCAAAAGCAGCTGACAAGAAGATGGTAATATGAATTAATACCAACTGGCTTCTCAAAAAATATCCAACAGCCCCTCTTGGGATATGTGATAAGGGGGTCACAGTCCACAGATTCACATGGCATTTGGAGCAGGTCCTGCATCTTTTAGCTTCCTGGACAGTGAAAAGCTTTCAGATGGAGCAATGATCTTGCTAAGCATAAATCATGCCAGACCTTGGGTAACTCCCCCATCCTCACTCTCTGCACAGACACCTCTTCCCAGAACATGATGGGCTGTCACATATTCACATCTCTGTAGACACCGGGCCAGGAGGTGTAGGTTTTCTGTGTTAGGATGTTAACATGAATATATGAGTTCAAATGTTTAAAGAGAGACAAAACTTTTCAGAGCAATTAGATGGCTACGTCCTTTTCTTAATAACTTCTTTAATTGCAAAAGAAAGGCCTATTTTTTCTGTAGAACTTGGAGATGATTATAGAGAATAAAGAAACTAAGTCCACCCAGAGTCCCCTCCATCCTGAAATGACCACTGTAATAATTTATTGGGAATTTTGCAACATGGAACATGAACCAGGACTATGATGATGAGACTTTGACAAAGGGTTAACTTTGGTGGAACCCAAAATACAATGATGCTCAGGGCAAGAGAGGAAAAAAAAAAATAAGAAAGCAATGAACTTGAAGGATTATTTTGGTGAAAACTAGGTAGAACATTGTATGGGATTTTCACACCCCAACTGTCTAGATCAGCTACTAGACCAGCTCATAGGGACAGAAGCTGGTATGCCTGCCTTTGTATCCTCATCACCTACCACACCAGGAGGGAGGGATAAAGAGAGGGAAGGAGGGAAGCCCTTGCTGCTACTCACCCTGAGCACATGCTCACATGGAACTTGCCTATGTGAACAGCAGCTTCATTGCACTAGAACAAATCAGAGTGCTGTTTATCCTTGGGATTTTTTTACATTTGAATTCTTATTGCACACCATATCTGCTCTCTCAATACATAACATCTCTGTCCTTAAAGCAGGGTTGCTGCTCTCAGACTCACAGGCCATCTCTCTAAGGTATCCCCGGAGCCCACCCTGCTGTGGAATGTTGGGTACTCCCTATTTGCTCAGAGAACCACCAACAGCTTCCACAGGCAGGAGGTATTTGTTCAGCCATTTCACCACAAAATAATGGCACACGGGGAGAAACAGATAATGATGGTAAGGTTCAGTGCAGTTCAGTACAACAAATATTGATTATGTGTGGTGTGTCAGCAACTGCCTAGCTAGGAGTATATAAAATAAAGACGTTCCCCCAACTTGAGAATTTCATAGTCTGAACAGGAGAGACAGGCACAGGAGTTATTTCTGTACTACGTGTTAAGTACAAGCATCCCTGGCACATGGAAGAGAGAGAGGAAGGCTGCTGTCTGCCTTCAATTAACTTCCCCTACTCACAAAACTCACTCTGCAGTTTCTCTGATTTACAGGTTTTCAGTTTAGAATTATTTTTAATCCATTGAGTACCTATTATATACCACAGGCATTCATTAAATGTTTTATAGATACTGTCTCATTTATCAATGTTATGTCATGAACATTACTTTCTATATTTTCATCCTTGTTTAGGTATAATTGACAAATATAAATTGCATACAACCAAGGAGTATGATGTCATATTTTTTAATATATAGTGAAATGATTACAGCAGTCAAGCCAATGAACAAACTCTTTTGGGTGTGTGGTAAGAAGGCTTAAGATCTGCTCTGTTAGAAAATGCCAAGTATGCAATACAGTATTTTTAACTATTGTCACCGTGTGGAATGTTGGATGTTCAGAGCTTATTCATCCCGAATAACTGAAATGTTGTGCCCTTTGGCCAACATCTCTTCATTTTACCACACCCCAGTCCCAGGTAACCCCAGCTCTACTCTCTGCTTTGTACTTGAATTTATCAGAGCCCATGTACAAATGAGGCCATGCAGTATTATTTTGGCGGTGTCTGCTTTATTTCCTTCAGCATAATGTCCTTCGGCTTCATCCATGTTGTCACGAATGTCTGTTATCAGTGAGCATGGTAGCATAGATACTGATTTCATTTTCTTTGGATGTGTATACCTACCCAAAGGAGAGATTGCTTGAGCATTTGATAGTTCTAGTTCTAAATTTTTGTGGAAATTCCATACTGTTTTTTCAGAATGGCTGTAAAAATTCACATTCCCATCAGCAAAGTACAAAGGCTCCCTTGTCTCCACATCCTTTCCAATACTTGTCATCTTTCATCTTTTTCTATAATTGTAATCCTAAAAATAAGAAGTGACATCTATTGTAGTTTTAATTCATATTTCTCTGATGATTAGTGATTCGTATAACTGTTGGCCATTTGCATGTTTGGGAAAATATCTATTCAGGTCCTATACCCATCTTTAAATCAAGTTATTTGATTTTTTTGCTATTGAGTTATGTGAGTTCCTTATAGATTTTAAATATGAAATCATTACCAGGTGTATTTTACAAATACTTTCATTGAATCTGTACTGGGGGCTAGCACTGTGGCTCAGCAGGTTAAAGCCCTGGCCTGCAGCACTGGTATCCCATATGGCCACTGGTTCCAGTCCCAGCTGCTCCACTTCTGATACAGCTCTCTGCTGTGGCCTGGGATAGCAGTGGAGGATGGCCCAAGTGCTTGGGCCCCTGCTCCTGTGTGGGAGACCCGGAGGAAGCTCCTGGCTCCTGGCTTTGGATTGGCACAGCTCCAGCCATTACAACCAACTGGGGAGTGAACCAGTGGATGGAAGACCTCTCTCTCTCTCTGCCTCTCCTTCTCTGTGTAACTCTTTCAAATAAATAAATATTTTAAAAATGACCAAAAATAACAAATACTCGGATAAAGAAATTCATTTGTTTTAAAAAATAAATGTTTGATTAGACTCAGCAATATGCTAAGACATAAGAGAAATAATTTTAAATGTGATTTCAAAGGATTGAAATTGAAATAATGGCAAAAATGTGCCACACATATGTAAACATGAAGAAAAATTGGGGCTGGCATTGTGGTGTGCTGGATAAAACCGCCATCTGTGAGGCCAGCATCCTATATGGGTACCGGTAAAAGTCCCAGTTGCTCTGTTTCCAACCCAGCTCTTTGCTAAGGCACCTGGGAGTGTAGCGGAGGATGGCCAAAGTGCTTCGGCCCCTGCATGGGAGACCCGGAAGAAGCTCCTGGCTCCTGGCTTCGGCCTGGCCTCACCCTGGCCCCCTGTGGCCATTTGGGGAATGAACCAGCAGGTGGAAGAGTTCTCTCTCTGCCTCTGCCTCTTCCTCTATGTAACTCTACCTTTCAAATAAATAAATTAACCTTAAAAGTGTGTGTGTGTGTGTGTGTGTGTGTGTGTGTGTGTGTGATGGCAGTTCTCTGCCTTTTTTTTCATATTTATTCCTTCCTGTACAAATTCCACATAGAGGCCTCTCATCCAGCTCTTTGTGATTTGGCTGCACTTGAACACTGATTGTCCATTTACAGTCCTCTGCAGTGTGCCTCCTACATGGCATGACACATGTACACGTGCTGCAGCACTCATTAATGGTCACAACAAAAGCCACTTCACCAAGGAAGTCTCCGATGAACAATTACGAACATCCAAAATTTATCTGGGGGCAGTAATCAACTGAACTGCAAAATTTGAGGGAAAATTGCACTATCTGTATACAAATCAAAGATTTGTCACATCCCTAATTAAACAAGATGGCGATGTCTCTGTGACCATATTTGTAAGCTAAAAATAAAAAAGAAATATGCAGAAATATACTAAAGGAAATAATTTTTAATTAACTTTCCCCAGATTATGAAAATGCAAGTAAATAAAAATAACTAAAAATTAGGAATAAAACATACATGAAAACCATATATTTGGTTTTTCTGAAATATAACAATAAATGCTATATAATATGTGTGGAAGAAAAAAGAGAATAAATCTCAAAGGGAAAAATAAGTAGAAAGAGTATTGTCTGGTCATATGAACCAAACCTAGAAACTAAAAACACATATGAAGAGAAAAACAGAAAATGAAATAGAGCACTATTTCTAAAACTAAATTAACCATATACAAAAATTAACAAAATGACTTTAGAGAAGCCTGGATGAAAAATCAATTCCTTAATACTGGTGCAGCAAGTGGATAGCCATCTAGAAAATAAAATTGAATGCTGTGGCATGGACAACCAATTATCTTTCAACATCCACTCAAATCTGCATTTATCTGAGTATGTGACTTTCTTTCCCTGGTCCCTTCCAGCTCCTGTGGTCATGTGACTAGCCAACAGGATGTTTGAGAATCACTATGAACAGCTGCAGAGAAGTGTCCTTAAATGGAAAGGATTTTCCTTTCTTCATCATTTGCTCCTGGATGCAAGTGCTTTGGATGGAGCTGCAATAGGTATCTTGGACCATAAAGTGACCTTGGAAATGGAAGCAATGACATAGAATACCGGGAATCCTTCATCATGGTATATTCTACCAGTTCTAGACCTCCATTGGAGTGATCTAAAATTCAATTTTTGTCTAATGCATCCTTACATTTATTTAATATTCAGCTGAATTTAACCCAACCAAGAAAGTTCCCATTATCTTGATATATCTTACACCAAAACTGACTCTAGAAATCTTAAATAGTTAAATATAACAAACAAAATAAAAGCTATAAAAATCTGAAAAGAAAATATACAACTTTTATAAAGAAGACTTTTATAAAAATAACACAAAAACAAGAGAATGTAAACTGAAGGGTTAATAAAATTCACCTTTGTAAAAGCTCTGCATGAAAATAAAAACAAAGGGCCTGCTCACTTGGTTAATCCTCCGCCTGCAGCACCGGCATCCCATATGGGCTGCAGGCTCTAGTCCTGGTTCCTCCTCTTCCAGTCCAGCTCTCTGCTGTGGCTCAGGAGGGCATTGGAGGATGGTCCAAGTGCTTGGGCCCTGCACCCACATTGGAGACCAGGAGGAGGCATCTGGCTCCTGGCTTCGGATCGGCGCAGCGCCTGCCGTGGTGACCATTTGAGGAGTGAACCAACAGAAAGAAGAGCTTTCTCTGTGTGTCTCTCTCTCATTGTCTATGACTCTACCTGTCAAATTTTAAAAAAAGAAGACAAAAAAATTAAAACAAGACAAAAAGAAAAATAAAAACTGGGTAAGGGACCAGCGCTGTGCAGTAGCATGTACAGCTGCCGCCTGCAGTGCCAGCTTCCCATATGGGCGCCAGTTCGAGAAATGGCTGCTCCACTTCTGATCCAGCTCTCTGCTGTGGCCTGGGAAAGCAGTAGAAAATGGCCTAAGTCTTCAGGTCCCTGCATCCACGTGGGAGACCTGGAAGAAGCCCCTGGCTCCTGGCTTCAGATCGGCGCAGCTCTAGCCATGGCGGCCAATTATGGAGTGAACCAGTGGATGGAAGCCCTCTCTTTCTCTCTGTCTCTTCCTGCCTCTCCTTCTCTCTCTGTAAATCTGACTTTCAAATAAAATAAATAAATCTTAAAAAAAAAACTGGGTAAAATATTTGCAACATATTTTGTGTTAGACTACAGCTAAATCCCATGAGCCCTGTTGGGTTATTGTTGGTCAATAGGATCAAACAGTAGTTCAGTGGAAAAGCAAGTAATGATTATGAAGATTTTATATAAAAGGAAATGTGAAAAGGGACTTTTGATCCCCAGAACTGTAGCATAATAAATTGATTGTTTTAAGCCACCTAAAAATAATTTCAAAAATGGATATGAATAACTCAAATATCTGAAAAGATCCTCAGTATTACTCAAAATAAGAGAAATACAAATTAGAACTACTAAGAAGTAGCATTTTTCCAGGTATTAGAATGATAAAAATAAAAAATGTTGATAATACATCCTTTGAGCAAGATTTTAAGGAAACAGGTTTATATATTACTAAGTTAATACAATTTATATTGAAGACAATTTGAGAATATATATACAAGCATAGGGCCAGCACTGTGGTGCAGTGTGTTAATCCTCTGCTTGCCATGCCGGCATCCCATACGGGCACCAGTTCTAGTCCCGGCTGCTCCTCTTCTGATCCAGCTCTCTCCTGTGGCCTGGGAAAGCAGTGGAGAATGACCCAAGTGCTTGGCCCTTGCACCTGTATGGAAGACCCAGAGGAAGCTCCTGACTCCCAGCTTCAGATCAGTGCAGCTCCAGCTGTTGCTGCCATTTGAGAAGTCAGCCAGCGGAAGGAAGACCTTTCTCTCTGCCTCTTACTCTCACTGTCTGTAACTCTACCTCTCAAATAAGTAAATAAAATCTTAAAAAAAAAAAAAACAAGCATACCTAGACCTTGATCCACAAATTCTGCTTCTAGGAACTAATCTACAATGCTTATGAACACCTGTCAAGTGATGTATGCACAACACAAATCACTACATTACTTAGAAAGGTTGGGAAGGACCTAAACTTTCATGAGTAGAAAATGGTTAAGTGAAACGCAGTACATATATTACCCACTAGAATCTTACACAACTATTAAAAGGAGCTCTCTGTGTCCTGATATAGAGTGCCAAGAGGTACATTGTTGATTGAGGGAGTGCAGAAAAATACATATAATTCATTTTGTATTTGCAAAAGCAGAAAAATGGATTTATATTCATAAATACATATACACATTTATATTTGCTTATGTAATGAATATTTTTTGAAGCACTAATAAGCAGCTAATAATTTGCCTCTAGAGGGCAGAAACTGGCCAGGAAAGAGGAAGTGGGGGAGATGCTCTGGTTTGAATGTGTTCTCCAGTGCTCATGTGTTGGAAACTTAGTCCTCAACACCACAGTGTTGGAAAATGGGACCTAGTAAGAAGTCATGAGGGCTCTGCCTTCATAAATGGATAAATGCCATTACCACAGAAGTGTGTCATCTCCAAAATGGATTGTGATAAAAGCAAAGTTGACGACCTCTTGCTGGTGCTCTCTTGCCTGTCCATGGGATGACACACACAAAGCATCTGAAGAGGGCCTTCCCACCTCTAGAACTGTCAGCCAAATGAATTTCTCTTCATTGTAAATTACCTAGCCTCGGGGCTGTAGCTGTGGTGTACCAGGTAAAACCATTGCCTGCAGTGCTGGCATCCCATATGTACGCCGGTTCAAGACCCGGCTGCTTCACTTTCAATCTTGCTCTCTGCAATGGCCTGGGATAGCCATAGAGGATGGCCAATAGAGGATGGCCCTAGTCCTTGGGCCCCTGCACCCATGTGGGAGACCTGGAGGAGGCTCCTAGCTCCAGACTTCAGATTGGCGCAGCTCCAGCCATTGCAGCCATCTGGGGAATGAACCATCAGATGCAAGACCTTTCTCTCTCTCTCTCACTTTCTCTCTCTCTCTCTCTCTCTCTCTCTCTCTCTCTCTCTCTGCCTCTCCCTCTCTCTATATATATAACTGTGACTTTCAAGTAAAATAAATAAATCTTTAAATTACCTAGCCTCAGGTATTCTACAACAGTAGCAGAAAGAATGCTAAAACAGGAGGCTAACTCTTAGGATTCAGCATGGTGAATCCTATGAATTTATATGTGAATGTTCATATATTACCTGTTCATATCAATTACTTATGTAGGTTTAAGAAGAAAAGGAAAGGCTAATACAACAAAAAAGATTAAAAAATTATAGTTTATAGTCGTTAATTAAATGTCTCATTCTGGTTCAATATAAATGGGGAAAATATGTAGACTTTTGATCTCAAGTAAATAAAACATTTTTATCAATTGAAACTTTAAGTAAAAGGAGGAATTTATTTCATTGTATAAAAGCAATAGTTATAGCAATTCCAAAATAATCTGTTCTTTAAAGAAAATCAGTAAGTTGCATGAGAACAAAATCTTTGTCTTATTCCCAGACATCCCAAGCCTCTGACACTACCTGACCAAGAACAGGGATCCACAGGGCACCCACGGGTGTTCTCAGAATAAATTAAGGCTGTAAGTGGAATCATAAATAAAAGAAACAACTGAAAATGCAGTGCTATAATATGTCATTGAAATTCATTCCAAATTCCTTTGCTTTAGTAAATATTAATCTCGATTTCTGTTGTTCTGATTTTCACAGTGTCTCAGGGTCTCACTGCCTTTTTTTTTTAACCTGGCACATTTGTTGTACTGTTAGTTCTAGAGAACAGACTGGAGCGTTTGCGATTTCTTGGGCAGATTCTCCTATTGTAGCACTTTCCTTTCTCACATACGCACACGCGCACACTCACACTCTTCTCAACTTCACTGTTTGCCGGGCTGCTCACTTCTCATACCAGCTGCTCCTCCCACCTGCTCCGCCAAAACATAATGCAAAGCCTCCATCTGATGCACAGAAGGGATCCCAGCTAAGATAGGCCTAAACTTCTGAGGATGTTCTATTCTCAATTGAAGCAGAGGGTGTTGAAAGAGCTCAGAAACTAGGTAGCAGGCAGATAATACAATTTCACTTTAGACCCAAAAGTAGGAACTCTTTGGCATCAAAAAGAAAGTGTTGGAAATTATGATCCCATTTTCTTTGAGCTGAAGTTCCACAATCCCCTGCTGAGAACAAAGGGCATTTAGTGTTGAAGTCTTCATCTCTTCTGAGAAAGTCAAGAAATGACTGATGGGTATTCTTCTCCTAATTCTAGTGTCTTATTTATCAATCAGCAGTGAGGTTTAAAAAGGTCATTCTAGGCACATTTCTCATTAATCAAATTTAAAGAATTTGGGTACTCCGAGTTCCTCAGAGAAAATTAGGTGACTATAGATGTTTTTCTAGATAAACGTTCAAAAGTTGTTCATGGTAAAGTAGTTCATTTAGTCTTATGATTGGACTATGGAATTGGAAAACCAATCTTATATTTGTTTAATTAAGATTAGCTACTGATATGAATTTATGCTGAGTTCCATTTATTAATTTTATGGAAATATGTTATTTTGTTCAATTATTTTTTATTTTCATTGAAATTCATCTTCTATGGGATTTTAACCCAGTCAAGCCTGTGACAATGACAGGAGCCATTGATTGCTAAGAAAAATAGTCAGAGTTGGGAGAAATCAGGTCCAACAGCAAAAGGCAAAGGCAAAAGCTGTGGTAGAGAATTGAGTTGACACAGAACAGAGTAATCTTCTACCCAGAAGTCTAGGACTCGACCAAATCATGATAGTAATGCAGAAAGATGCATTTGCAGGGGGTACCATCAGATGGGAGGTCTCTGTCCCTCCCTCCCTCTTTCTCTCTTTCTCTCTCAAATAAATACAGCTTAACTTTTTAAAAAAGGAATTATATGAACAAAGGAAGTGAACACCAGCAGCATGGGTTTTATTCAAGTGCAGTACTGCCACGTGGAAGAAAAGGGAGCCCCATTTGTACACCTGAGCCTGACTCCCAAGAATTCCCATCATATATCTTCCAAGACATTTCAGTTGATGACATAATCTACACGCTTCACTAGTTGGAGCACTGGCAAGAACACAACAAACACCATCTCCAACCTTACAGCGCTTATATTATGGGAGGGGCATGGATGCAGTGGCGGATCCAGTAAACAAATAAGTAAACTAATTAAGATGCATGGAAGGAGAACATTGGAGGTTACTATAGTACCATAGAGGAAACAGACAGGAGGCGCGGAGGTGATCAGAGGCAGAGGATCCATTCTATAGAAGAAGAGCAGTCAGCGAAGGCTGCTTGAAGAATGAGGAGTGAGAAGTCAGGTGAGGGGAGAGCCCAGGAAGGGCTCTCTAGACAAAGGGCACAGCACTTGCAATGATCCAGAGGTGAGAAAGACTCAACCTGTTCAAAGAACTGCAAGCAAGCCCACAGATGTGGCTTCAAACCAGTGCTTCTCACATAGTGCCAGCTCCCCGCTGGGGCCCATGCCACAGTTCACCACCATCTAGAACACCTGGCTTCCTACAGTGTCTGTGTTGTTCCTTCTCTCTCATTGCTTGAGAAATTCTGTCTAAACCTTTGCCTCCACCTAGTGAGAAATTGGAAGGAAATTCTCTTCACAAGCTTTATTTTTTTTTTTTTGCTTTGTTTTAGTCATAATGATCTACTTCAAATAGGAAACACACCAGGAATTCGTGTAATCAATGGATATGGCTTTGCATGTGTGTCTACAAAAGCTCAACCCTAGCTTAGAGTCACTGGCCCTGGCTCATACTGTTGAGTGGTGCCCAGCTTGCCCCCCATCTAGCCATGTGGGCCCTGCCAGGGCTCAGTAGGGAGAAGTCTCTTTAGCCACAGCTAGAGGGAGTCAATGAGTACTCTGACTTGGTGAGAGACCAAGCTGCACAAGAGTAGATTAATCCTGCACTCTGCAATCCATTCTGCCTTGTATTGGGGTAATGCTAATATTTAGAAGATAAGTTATTTTGAACATGAAAAAGGTTTAAATCTTAGGTCAGAAACCAGTAATTTAAAAAAAAAACCTTATTTCCTTCCTACAAACCTAAATAAAACTCAATCTTCATCCCACCAGGTGGTAGAAAATTCAATTTTAATCATTGTAGGGTTTTGTTTCTTCCTACTTGCTGCCACCATCAACTCAAGGTCATACAAAGGTCTCCCAGTCTCATGTAGAGAAGCCAGAAAAGGCATTTTCTGAAGGCTGTAAGACCAGATTGCCCAGAATTGGATTCTGGTTTACACGTACTCCTGGGAGACATTGAGTAACTGATTTAATCTTTCTGAGGATTAACAAGATCATGAGGGTAATTAGGTATTTCATAGGGTCATCAAGTGTATGATGAGTAATATATACAAGGTTCTTAGAATAATGTTAGGTATTTAAATATTTTTCAACATCAGCATCATCATCATTATCCTTATTATATGATGTGAAAGTATCTGGGGCTGACTCCATAGGCTAATCCTCCGCCTTGCGGCGCTGGCACACCGGGTTCTAGTCCCAGTCAGGGCGCCGGATTCTGTCCCAGTTGCCCCTCTTCCAGGCCAGCTCTCTGCTGTGGCCCGGGAGTGCAGTGGAGCATGGCCTGAGTCCTTGGGCCCTGCACCCCATGGGAGACCAGGAGAAGCACCTGGCTCCTCGCTTCGGATCAGCGCAAAGCGCCGGCCGCAGCACGCAGGCCGCGGCGGCCATTGGAGGTGCAGAATAAGACACAGCACTAAGGGGATAAGGAGGAGACACCAGTACCCAGGATTTCCTTGATCTAGATCAATCCGCCACAGCACCTTGACCTTTAGCCTTCAAGGTTCCATTACTCTTCGCTGACATCTGACCCTAGAAGCACTCTTTGATAGTTTGCATATCATTAGCTCTAGCTCCGCTCTGATAGTATGACCCATGGTGTGCTTCAGGTTCATGCCTCTCCCACCTGTTTGGGGAAAATGAGGGAGAGCAAGTAGAATACTCACTGTGCCTTTCCATCATGTTCAGTCTCTTGTCTCAGTGCTTCCCTGAGCCTGTGCAGCATTCCAGGAAGCTGGAGAGGAACGTGGGGTTGGAAGAGAAGGCTCACCTGATCTCTCTCCCCTCTAATGTCTTCCTTGATACCTATCCCAAGTGCCTCCACTACCCACTTAAGGCATGAGGGGTTGGTGGTAGAGGGTGAGAAGTCTGCTCCTCTGAGCGCTGATGAATTAGGAGAAACAGAAAGAACTGGTCTTTTCTTTAATGGAGTCTGTAAGATGCAACCTAATGAACTTTTCCCTGTGTCTTGGCTTAAGAGCCAATGAACGCTGCCCTACACCCCTACCAGGCACTGCATCACCTCCTTTTCCATAGAAAGCAATCTCTTAATCAACTAAGGTGGCCTCCTAATAAAGCCAGCCAATGCCTTTTTTTCCCAATGATCTGCAAAGTCTCCAAAATAAGCACTACAGGACTCCTTCTCACCCCTTTTATACCCTAAAGATCATGAGGCTCAGTGGGTCCTGCCTCCTATATCTTCACCACATAGAGGCACATTTCACCATGACACACAGCCATCTATCAAACAGGGAAGGAGAGTGGTACAGGAAGGCAGCTAAAGACTCACAGGGGAGAGCTGTGTGTGACTAGGAGATCTTGATTATGGATGATGGAGGACTGAGCCTTGTCTGTGTTTCTTCCACTACCAGTTGGGCCTTACTTTGCAGCCAGCAAGTGGTCCAGCAACAGAACAAGTAACATAGCAGTGGACTCCAGTTCCATTATTTATTTGCTCTCTCTTACCTTGAGTCACAATTTCCTCATACATAAGATTAGGATAATAATGAGACCTATAGCGCTGACTGTGTGTGAAGTAAATTAAATCATGTATATAGACTTCGTAGCAAAATGCCCCCTGAGTAAGCAATCAAGAAATGCTAGTTCTCAACTTTCACTTTGCCTTTCCTGTAGAAAGCTGACTATGTGCCCTTCTTTCTGACTTGAAAGTCTCATTACAAAAAAATCACCCTTTTGAGGGGGTAGTCAAGAAGACAACAACTAAATGTCCTTGATTTATTGGGGAAAGGTAGATGGTTGGGATCTTTTTTTTTTTTTTGAAAGTCAGAGTTACACAGAGAGAAGAGAGGCAGAGAGAGAGAGAGAGGTCTTCCACCCGTTGGTTCACTCCCCAGATGGTTGCAACAGCTGGAGCTGCACCAATCCGAAGCCAGGAGCCAAGAGCTTCTTCCGGGTCTCCCACGTGGGTGCAGGGGCCCAAGGACTTTGGCCATCTTCTACTGCTATCCCAGGCCACAGCAGAGAGTTGGATTGGAAGAGGAGCAGCCAGGACAAGAACCAGCGCCCATATGGGATGCTGGCGCTTCAGGCCAGGGCGAGGGTTGGGATCTTAACCTTTACTAAGGAACACGTTAGCTTGGTTTGGTTTTATTGAAAAATGATTTATCTATCTATCTCATTAGCCAACTCCAAAGAAATAGCAAAAGTGACCTAGGAAGAGTGGGGGCTTCAGAGCTGTATGTTTCATATTTTGATGAATGTGAGATAGGTTGTGAAATGCCTGGAGCATAAAAGCAATATTTTCTGTCCTCTGAGAATTAACTATACTCTCTTTTGACGTGAGAGTTTCTCTAAGACCAGAGATTCAGGTCAATTTAAGCAGCATTGTCCTTCTCTGGGTGTTATGTCTTCACCCTGCAAGTCTCTGGGGTGCCAGGAAATCCACTTGTCTCCACTGGAAGCCACCTCAGAAAGGACCAACTCTTACTATAAGCAGTTCTATGCATGGGATAAAATAGCACTGGGCCATTGTAAATGGAGATAAAGTTGTCATCTCTCCTATGTGGTCTAGACATTGTAAAAAAATATCAAAAAGGACAAACTCTTAGAGATTAAATGAGGGCTCAAAAATAATGCCTGTTCACATCTCTGGTGATATTTACAAAGCACTTACTATGTTTATAATCAGACTGATGAGGTGGTCATATCGATGAGAGGAAAAACTAAGCCCTAATGGTTAGCACAGTTTTTAAAAATGTATTCTTTACTGTCCTACACTGTTCAAGGACAAGTGCACCCTCCAGGTAACTGATATATTTAACAGAAATTAGTTTATCAAAAGAAAAATCAATTCTGTACTAATCCACTAGCAGTAGACTGAAGGGCCATGGGAGATACCAAGCTCAGGGTGCATAGAGCATGGAAGACAAGAATGAACTGCGTGAAAGACTTCAAGAACTAGCAGCTGGTGGTCTGTGTGATACCAACTGCAGAGGGATACTTGGGGGTCTTAATTGATCAGAGGGTCTTGGGAGCAGAACAGAGAAGGGAAGGCACGGCAGAGGTAACAAGGGCAACAGAAGTAAATGCCCAGAGATGGAAATGAGCATAGACTTAGAGACAAGAAAAATATGCCTAGAAAGTAATCCACTCCAACAGTCCACCTCAAAACCTTGGCATTTTGATTGCAGCTACTATTTTTTTTTTACTGTTTAACTCTGGTATTGTTCATTTCTCCTTTATCTATGGTTGAATCTAGCCTGTATTAATTTAAAGATATGTAAGGGTTCATCTTACACTTTTTGTGTATACTTCTCATCATAGAATGGCATTCAGTAAACATGGTTGGACAGAGGCTTGATCAGTGCCCAGTGATTGAGAAATGCATCAGTGGCTTACCCCTATTTAGGTCTTTGCTAGTTTCACTGCATCAGTTCTAAGTTCTCCGCTGGCTATTGATCTGAAAGCTGTACCACTAACATTAAATTGTCATTTCAGCCTTGCTTGCACTGGGATCACCTGAAATCGTGGAGCACGGCTCCCACTACTGGAAATTTTGACATCTGAATAAGGCATGAACTGAGATCAGGATTTCTATAAATTCCCAAAGTGATTTCAACACACTTGAGAAGCGTATTGGGGACAATGAAGAATAGGGAGCCTACTGGGGAAAAGATCCATTGAGAAAGCTATCCTTGCCATTTGAAGTTGTTTATCTCAGTGTTATGATCACATTAAACTAGCAAACTACATATGTAAGCATATCAGTAGAAATTTATCTGCTGGAAGAACTAGGAGAAAAATACTCTAATTTTTTAGGTCATTACTATTACCTGATATTAAGTAAAACAAATTTTGAATTAGAGGAAACATTTATGCTATGTCCAATATTAGAATCAAAATGTTTGAATAAGAATATGTTAGTAGCTTATATTGTTTTAAATTTATTTATTTATTTTTACTTGAAAGGCAGAGAGAGACAGAGACAGACAAACAAAGATCTCCAAATTCTGGTTCACTCCCCATATGCCTGAAATAAGTGAGACTGGGCCAGGCTGAAGCCAAGAACTTGGAATTGAATTCGGGTCTTCTGTGTGGATGGCAGAAACCCAAGTACTTGAGGCAAGGCATCACAGGTAATAAGCCACCATATGCTGCTTCTACTAGTGTGCATTAGTAGGCAGCTGGAAGAGGAAGCAGAACAAGGACTTGTGCACAGGCACTTCAATACGGGTACAGGCATCCTAACTGCTACACCAAATGTCTGTACCATTTAGTTATATTTTTTAATGTTTAATTTATTTATTTTCATATATTTGAGAGGCAGAGAGACAGAGACAGAAGTATGGACAATTTTAATATTGCATATGTGTAAGTTTCAAAAAATGAACACTGTATAGCAAAGAGTACTTCAAAAAAGTTCATGGGATATGGAATTAAAAGATAAGTTTATGTGGCCAGTGTCATGATGCTACCATCCCATGAGTGCAGCTTTGAGTCCCAACTGCTCCACTTCAAATCCAGCTCCCTGCTAATGTGCCTGGAAAGTCAGTGAAATACGGCCCAATTGCTTGGGCCCCTGCCACCCAAATTGCTATATCAGACAGCTTTCGACCCGGCTGAAGCCAGGATCCAGGAGCTCCATTGGACTCCTACCTACAAGGGTGACAGGGACCCTGGCACTTAGGCCATCATCTGCTGCCTTCCCAAGAGAACTAATAGGAAACTGCACCATAAGCAGAGCAGCTGGACTGGAACTGGCAGTCCTATGTGAAATGGTGGTGTCACAAGCAGCAGCTAAACCTGCTGCATCACAACACCAGCCACCAAGTAGGCGGTAAATTTGGATTGATTTTTATGACTTTATCCACCGTGCTGAATTCCAAATATAATAAATTCAAATGTTTGCATTTTAGCTTATATTAATAAAATTGCCTTATACCTTAAAGCATAATTCCAATTACAGTTTTAGGAAATTTGCACTGGTATCTATTGCTTTTAACATTGGGTCCTAAGTTCTCAGGCTGGCGTGCAAGATTCTGCAATCCATTTTATAAGACTGCAGCCTGATTTTTTCATCTGTTTGCTCATTATCTCCTATACCTTTCCCATTCCATTCAAACTCCATCAAACTTTAGTCCAAGTAATCCAACAAGATTTTTCTCTACCCATTATCTTAGCCTACACAGTTTTCCTGCTTAAAAATGCTTTCTCTCAGTCTTGGTTACCTTGGAATTTGCCTCATCCTTTCATACCCAGCCCAAATGTCACCCCTTTTACAAGAATTCCTTGATTCCTTAATTTCAATCTGCCTGTATTTGGAATTTTACTAGAATGATACCTTTTCATTGTTTATATTGTCTACTTGTATGATAATTATTCATTTGTTTTATTCTAACTAAAATTTGGACACATTTACCATAGAAACATGTTTTTTCTTCAAACATGTATTTCCAACCATGCCAAAAGCAGAATTTCTCAACATATGTAGTAGCAACATCATGCAAGAACTTAGAAATTTGAATTTCCAGGCCCTACCCCAGATCTATGGAGCTAAAAACTGTAGGAGAAGAGTTAAGCAATCTTTTTTGTTCAACTTTTTAATTTTGAAATAATTATGGATTCATGGAAAAGTACAAAAAAGTGTTCAAAGAGGTCAACTGTACTTTTACCATAATGGGATAACATTATGCATCACTCAAACAATTTTAAAACCAGGAAACTAACACCTGTATAGTCTATAAAACTTATTCAGATTTTACTCTCTCTGTGTGTATGTGTGTGTACGTGCATGGTGTACCACATGTGCAATTTTATCACATTGTAGCTTCATGTTACCACCACCACTATCATAACAAGATCTCCTTATGGGAAGTTTTTACAGCCACACCCATCATTGCTTCCATCCTGAATCCCTGGCAACATCTAATCTACTCTCTGTAATTAGGTTATTTCATGAATGTTACATAAAGGGAATCATGCCATATCTATCTTTTTTGAGACTGGTGCTTTGTGACTCAGTATAATTTCTTTGAAGCCCACTCAATTTGTGTGCATCATTTTGCAATCATTTTTATTACTTAGCAGTGTTCCATGATGCTATGGTCTGAAAGTCTATAATCCATAAACTGAAACCTACTCCCTCCTAATGGTATTAAGAGGTAGAGGCTTTGGGAGGTGATTAATTCATGGGACTATCCCTATAAAGGATGCCCAAAGAAATTTGTTCATCCCTTCTAGCATGAGGACACAGCAAGGTTTCCCATCTGTGTAGAAAGAGCAGCCCACACCAGATACCCTGTCTGCCAGTACCTTAACGTTGGACTTCTTAGCTTCAATAACTGAGCAATAAACATCTCTCTGTATAGATTACCTGGTCTAAAGTATTTTGTTATAGCAGTCCAAATATACTAAGACACATAGTGGATGTTCAACAGGTTGTTTGACCATTCGTTGTTGGAAGGATAATTTGGGTAGTTTCCAGTTTGGAACTATTCAGAGCAAAGCTCCTAATGATATGCACAAGCAAGTTTTTTGCCTACAAAAGCTTTCATTTCTCTGGGGTGTATGCCCAAGAGTACCATTGCTGGATCATATGATAGGTTCATTTCTAATTCTGAAAGGAACTGCTAGAGTAGTTTTACCATTTGGTCATCCCACTAGCAACATATGCATGATCTAGTTTCTCTCATCTTTACCCGTGTTTGGTGTTATCACCGTTTTTTTCCTTTTAGCTATTCTGATAGATGTGAAAGGATATCTCATGATGGTATTAATTTTAATTTCTCTAATGGTTAATGATGTTGATCTTTTCATGTGATTTAAGATCTTTTCTTAAACCTAAGCACTGAGCCCTCTCTTCACTGCTTGTGTTGTATCCTACAAGTTTTGATATGTTGTCCTTTCACTTTTGTTCAATTTTATGTATTTTTAAATTTCCTTTGAGATTTTCTCTTTGACTCATGGATTATTTAGAAGCACATTGTTTAATTTAAAAATACTTAGAGATTTTCCTGTCATTCTTCTGCCAGTGATTTCCAGCTCCATTTTGTTATGGTCAGAAAGCAAACTCTGTGTGATTTAAATTCTCTAAATTGCTAGATGTTTCTTTCATGACCCAGTATATGATCTGTCTTAGTGAATGTTCCTTGAAAATTTACTGGAATGTGCATTCTGTTTCTGTGGGAGGGAGTCTTCCATAAATTCCAATTTGATCCTATTGTTTGATGGTGTTGCTCAGGTCTACATTCTTGTTAACATCCTGTCAGGTTCTATCCATTGCTGAGAGGGGGTGCTGGTACCCCATGTAAAGGCATTCTGAGCTTTAGCAAGGCTCCAGGTGATTCTGATGTATCCTCAAGTTTAAGAACACTGGCTCAGAGCATAGTAACTCACTTTTCTATAGACTATAAATTAGGATTGTTCTTTTATGAGCATGATACTGTGTTTGGTGAATACAGAAGATTTTCCTAGCTAGAAAATTAGGACCAAAGGGTAGCTCTCATCCTGTTTCCCCATATGTAACTACAAGAAACACTCAGTCGCCCCACAACTACTTCCCATGGAGACAAGTGTACTGCACATGGAGGAACAGGAGTGGTATTTACCAGAAAGCTTTGGAGTTTTAACTAAAGCTAAGTTTTAAATAAACTTGAAGCCAAAATTTACACTTAAGTGGAGGTCTATTTAATGCCTTAACCTATTATTTTTGAAACTATTCAGTTTATTTACATGGATATTTAGTCAGTGACTATTTACCAATCTTCTCTCACAGCCCAAGGTCTGCATCAGGTGCTATTCCTATAGAGCAGAGAATAAAATAGAGTTCATCATATAGGAAAATAACTATTATAATCATCATTATAATAAGTATTATCAAAAATATGCAGGGGTAGGTGTTTAGTCTAGAGGTTAGGATGCAATTAACCCATATTGGAGAGTCTCAACACCCAGCTCCAAGTTCTGACTTCACCTTCTCCTCAGTACAGACCCTAGAAGGCAGAAGTGATGGCTGAAGGAATATTGGGTTTCTGCCAATCACATGGGAGACATGGGTAGAGTTCCTATCTCCCTGCTTTGTCCCTAGCCCAGCCCTAGGCTCTGCCCCAGCCCAGCCACTGCAGGCATTTGGGGAGTGAATCATCAGATGAAAATTCTCTCTCTCTCTCTCTCTCTCTCTCTCTCTGTGTATGCGTCTGTCTGTCTCTCAAATAAACTATTAATAAAAAGATGTATTGAGTGCTACAGTAGTATATAACAGCAAGCCTAATCTGGTTCAAGGAGATTAGGGAAGATTTTCCTGATTGACAGGTAATCTGAGATTTAAAGGATGAATCAGACTTGGCCTAATGAATAGAGGAGGGGAAGAGAATGTGGTTAAAAATCAAGGAAAATGCATTTCCCAAGAACTAAAAGAAATAGACCTTATCCTGGGACTAGAAGTAAAGGTGTACTAGCAAGAAAGCCCAAGGTAATGGTAACAACTGAAAGGAGTGCCTATTACCTGAATTGGTCTGTGTGGAGATCGCAGCTTCCAGCCTGCTCCACTGCATCTCACCAAGCCCAGGAACCTGATACCTGGACAATCACAACGGGCTCCACTTAAATGAACCCAACCATGTTCTGGGAACAGAACCAGGAACGCTCTAAACATTCACTCCAGCATTGTGTTGGGTCTGCATCCAACAATTTGGTTTCTACTCTGATGAAGACCATGAAGGGATATTTAAAAGGTAAATGGTAAAGCAACCACACTCTGCATTTGGCGACCTTCCTCTGTGAACCTGCAGGCACTGGGGGAGAAAACCAAAGATGTGAAAGCAAGTTAATGTTTGTCAAGTGCTTCATGTGCCAGGCACTAGACTGGGAGTACTGCAGATTACCTGTGTTTATGTCTCCTGATTTTCACAGTTCCCCAGGAAACAGACATGTTCTCTCTCATTTTAAGGCAGGGAAACAAGACTTAATAAAGTGAGGTGGTTTTCTCAAGGTGGAACATAGTCAATGCCAAGTCAAGAGCTGAACCCAGAGTTTTGTGTGAAAACAAGCGAGGCAGTTTTGTACTGGGGCTGCTACCCTGGGATCTGGGAACCATTGCAGGGATACCAGCTCCCATCGCATTCCCCTCTCATTGTCATTTCTTCTACACACCTGATCAGTCCTCGGGTTTACTCCAACCCTTAGCCCTGGTGTCAGCCTCTCTGACTCTCCCTGTCACAGCCACCAAAACTCCTTCTGGAATACTCAATAATCAAAGATGCACTTTCATGGGTGCCAGGTTCTAGTTCTAGTTGCTCCTCTTCCAGTCCAGCTCTCTGCTGTGGCTTGGGAAGGCAGTGGAGGATGGCCCAAGTGCTTGGGCCCCTGCACCCGCGTGGGAGACCAGGAGGAAGCACTTGGCTCCTGGTTTCTGATCGGCGCAGCTCAGGCCGTTGTGGCCATTTGGGGGGTGAACCGACAAACAGAAGACCTCTCTGTCTCTCCCTCTCACTGTCTGTAACTCTATCTCCCAAAATAAAAAAATAAAATCTTTTTTTAAAAAAGCTGTACTTTCTTCCCAAAGCCTGAAAGTATTTCGTAAGTATGATGTTGAGAATTCATCAAGCCAGACATATCACTCTAAGAAAGCTCAAAACTATTATGCTACTTCCTTTGTCACAATGATGTATACAGAATCCCAGGATGCAATGGTCTAAAGGAAACATTTGCAGCTCTGCTACTGATATATCACTCTGCTTCAAGATCTTATTGCTACTGTATTGGTACAATTTTATTTGGATTCAAATATGACTTTAGGGGAATGTGAGATCTGTGAAACATATTTATGCAGCTGCAATAAAAGAATTGAGATGGCTGTGGAGGGAGCAGAAGGGAACAAAACACCAAAAGATGCCAAGAGTTTCTGTGGCTATTCTATTTCTGTTACCTGGGCTGGGACTCATACAGGAACGATTTCCTAAAGAATACAGATAAAAATTGAAAAGCCAGGACATAATTTCACATGGGAATAACATTGTATATAGTGTTTGTCTTTCTCTGGACAAAAGGCATATAACAATATTTTCTAAGTCCTCATGAATCCATTTATAGTGACTTTAGGTTTTAATCAATTGTTAGACACACACACACACACACACACACACACACACAGCCACAATTTATCCAGGCAGCAACAGGCACTGTAGAGTAGAATCAGTGTGAAAACATATGAATGTAGTTCCCAGAATAAAGTAGTTGAATTTGATGGAAATGAATCTTTCTAAATCTGTGAAGCTCTTGTATTTTTTCCTTATCTTTGGAACAAAGCACCAAATAGGCATTAGAGTTTTTTAAATATATTTATTTATATATTTATTCAAAATGCAGAGAGACACTCCCTGATGGCCATAACATTCCAGGCTTAGCCAGACCAAAGCCAATAACCAGGAATTCCATCCTGGTCTCCCACACAGATGGCAGGGGCCTGAGTACTTGGGTCATCATCCCAAGGTTGATTAGCAACATGCTGGATTAGAAGCAAAGAGGCCAGCACCTGAACCCACCTCTGATGCAGGATGCTGGCAACATAGGCAGAAGCCTAACCCACTGTGCCACAACACTGGCCTCAAGCATTAGTTTTCAGTGGATTAATTTTGAACGCTTTTTTAAATTTCTTTTTTGTTCTTTTTGTACTCCAAGTAAGTAAACATATTACAAATCTCAGCACTGAGGTGTCATCACTGCCCAGGCAAATGAAGTCCTGAAGATTTAATGCAAGAGGAGGAGAAAGCCTGCCCCCTTCGTCCCAGTAGCTCCCTGGCAATGCTGGCAGAGTCTGACATTGCTGGGAAGTGAAACAGTTGGTTTCCTATGTAGCATTTGGCTTTGAACTCTGGGTATTACACTTAAAGCCGGTGTGTGTCCTTAGAGGAAAAATGCTGCCAACAGGAACATCAGCTTGACCCACCCCCAGCAACCTCACTTTGCATGGCTCATTCCATGTTGCGTTTAGACTAGGGGACACTCCGGTCTCTGGGAGAGGAAGATCACTTGGGCAAAGGCTGCTAACTGCTCTTAGGAAAAACTCTTTGACCTTTTCTGAGAACACCAGCTTCAGGCAAATAGTTAAGTGAGTTCAAACTGAAAAATCGACCCAGTTACTACCCTGGCCTTCTAAAGGGTGCGTACCTGTCTGCCTTGACACTTAGGTAGGGGAGAAATCTTGTTATGCTTGGTCAAAGAGTAGACAGGCTAAGAAGTCAGAGACTGGCCATATCTATAAACCATTATGTGTATCCACCTCCTCCAGCCAACACCTGTTTTTTTTTATTTTAAGATTTATTTATGGGGCCAGCGCTGTGGCATAGCGGGTAAAGCCACCGCCTGCAGTGTCGGCATCCCATATGGGCACTGGTTCGAGTCCTGGCTGCTCCACTTCCAATCCCGCTCTCTGCTATGGCCTGGGAAAATAGCGGAAGACGGTGCAAGTGCTTGGGCCCCTGCACCCGCGTGGGAGACCCTGAGGAAGCTCCTGGCTCCTGGCTTCAGATTGGCACAGCTCCAGCCATTGCGGCCAACTGGGGAGTGAACCAGCAGATGGAAGACCTCTCTCTCTCTCTCTCTCTCTCTCCCTCTCCTTCTCTCTCTGTGTAACTGTGACTTTCAAGTAAATAAATAAATCTTAAAAAAAAAAACCTAGTGAGTATAATTTTAAAAATAAAGATTTGTTCCTTATTTGAAAGGCAGAGTTACAGAGAGGCAGAGGCAGAGAGAGAAAGAGGGAAAGGTCTTCTATCTACTTGTTCACTACCCAAAGGGGCAGAACAGCTGGAGCTGTGCTGATCCGAAGCCAGGAGCCAGGAGCTTCCTCAGGGTCTCCCACACACACAACCAAACAATCTAAGAACAAACATATATAAAACCAATGTGACTCAAGAAATACAAGAGTACTTCAAGAATTTGTTTAAAAAAAAAAAAAGTGGAGTTGGAAATAAGCTTGAGGCCATCACTGTGGTGTAGAAGGTTAAGCCATCGCCTGCAGTGCCAGCATCCTATGCGGGCTGGCTGCTCCATTTCCCATCCAGCTCCCTGCTAATGGGCCTGGAAATGCAGCAGAGAATGGCCCAAGTGCTTGGGCCCCTGACCCATGAACCAGCAAATGGAAGATTCTCTCTCTCCCTCCCTCTCTCTCTCTCTCTCTCTCTCTCTCTCTCTCTGGCTTTCAAATAAATAATTAAATCTAAAAAGGTAGGGGAGAAAGAAAAAAGTTTAAGTGCCAAAAAAATTGAAATCTGTGCATAGATTTTTCATAATATGCACTTTCTGTGAACTTTTAAAAGTATCCTCGTCTGCACTGACCACTGATGTGCTATGAACATTCGGACCCCAGATATCCTCACTGGAGATAGGCAGATGAATAGAACTTAAGCTGTACCTTGAGGCAGAGCTTGCAATAAATCTAAGCTTTAAAATAATTCAATAGCTAAGAAATAAGACAACAAAGACTCTTCAGGTGGAATAAACCACCGAGTCAAAGAGACAAAACTGGCAGACGCTAGCAAAGCACAAGGCCAGGCATTTGGTCCAGGTGTTAAGATGCTTGTGCCCCACATCAAAGTACTTGGGTTCAAGTCCCAGCTCCGGCTCCTGGTTCTAGCTTCCTGCCAATTGCATTCCCTGGGAAACAGCAGATGATGACTTAGGTAGCTCAATCCCTGCCACCCACCAGGGAGGCCTAGATTAAGTTCCTGTCTCCTGCTTTGACCTAGCCCAGTGTAGACACTCAGAAAATGAACCAAAGGATAGGAACACTCATTCGCTTGCACACTCTCTCTCTGCTTCTCAATATAGAAAAAAAAGCACAGAGTGGTCAGTGGTTCTTAATTTGTCTGTAAGCAATTAGGAGCCACTGAAAGGATCTGTGGGTGCCTTCGAGACGTAACTCGGGTGCACTGTAGGAGACGGATCAGTGTGGAGAAGGACATGAAAAGCAGAGGGACAATTCAGAAGCAAATATTGATAGTGAAGATGGCATCTAGGAGGAAAGCAGATATAGAAATTGAGTCATTTTTTAAATGTTTTAAGGAAAACAAACTTCATGTATTTCATGTATACAGGTTTAGGAACGCAGTGATACTTCCCACGCCACCCTCCTGCCTGCCCACAACCACATCCTTCCTCCTCCTTCCTCTCCTATTTTCTCTCTTAATTTTTACACTGATCTACTGTCAGTTTCCTTTATACTCATAAGATTAACACTACACTAAGTAAAGAGTTCAACAAACAGTAAGAAGAAAAAACACAGTTCCAGCCGGCTCCGCAGCTCAATAGGCTAATCCTCCACCTGCGGCGCTGGCACAACAGGTTCCAGTCCCAGTCAGGGCGCCGGATTCTGTCCCAGTTGCCCCTCTTCCAGGCCAGCTCTCTGCTGTGGCCCGGGAGTGCAATGGAGGATGGCCCAAGTGCTTGGGCCCTGCACCCCATGGGAGACCAGGAGAAGCACCTGGCTCCTGCCTTCGGGTCAGCAAGGTGCGCTGGTCGCAGTGTGCTGGCCGCGGCGGCCATTGGAGGGTGAACCAACAGCAAAGGAAGACCTTTCTCTCTGTCTCTCTCTCTCTCACTGTCCACTCTGCCTGTAAAAAAAAAAAAAAAAAACAACCCACAGTTCCTCATCAGTAGAGACAAGGGTTATAAACAATCATTGAATCTCAAAATGTCAATTTCACTTCAATAATTTTTAAGGAAATATAATTTTTAAACCAACTCTAGAAAACCTAAAGGAAGATCGAGATAGAAGAAATAAAAAATAGTTCACCTCCCCTCATCTCTCCCATCCTCTCTCTCTCTCTCTCTCTCTCACACACACACACACACACACACAAAACACATATGAAAGAACCATCATCCAGATTGTTTTATGAGGCAAAATTTGCCAAACTTTTCAAGGCAAAGATTTCTAATGTTCTTTATACCATGTATAGGAAAAAGCATATATGAATGAAACTGTGCACTACTGCCTAAGCCTGAGAGAACACAACAAAATATACCAAGGTGGGGGTCAACATCTCAAGAATGTCAATGCATATGCCTGATAAAAATACCAGCAAGCAGAATTGGAGCATATGAAATGGACATGTTGAATTGATCTCAGGAACTTTGAAAATGCAGCATAAGGTAGGGCTAGCATTGTGGCACAATAGGTTAATCCTCTGCCTGCAGCACCAACATTCCTTATGGGTACTGGTTCGAGTCCTGGCTGCTCCTCTTCCACTCCAGCTCTCTGCTGTGGCCTGGGAAAGCGCTAGAAAATGGCCCAAGTGCTTGGGCCCCTGCACCTACATGAGAGACTTGGAAGAGGCTCCTGGCTCCCAGCTTCAGATCTGCGCAACTCCAGCCATTGTGGCCATTTAGGGAGTGAACCAGCTGAAGGAGGACCTTTCGCTCTGTCTCTCCCTCTCACTGTCTGTAACTCTACCTCTCCAATAAATAAATAAATAAAATCTTAAAAAAAAAAAAAAGAAAATGTAGCATACGGAAAATTTTAAATAGAGAGAAGAAACAACCATCTGCTGGTTCACTTCCCAAATGCCTGAAACATCCAGGACTGGACCAGGATGAAGCCAGGAGCCAGGAATTCAAGCCACACCTGCTACATGAGCAATAGGAACCCAATTATTTGAGCCATCATTTTCTCCCCAAGATGCACATTAGCAGGAAACTGGATTCTGAGCAGAGCTGGGACTCAAACCTGGGCATTCTGATATGGGATGCAGGCACCACAAGCAGCATTTTGACTGCAATGTCAAATGCCCTCCTCAGCATTAGGAAATTATCTAAGAATATCTCGTAATATGCTACAAAGGTACTTGATAAAATCCAACATCCTTTTCTGTTCTATGATCAGCACTGTTTTCAACATTTTTCTGTGTTTATTAGTGAAGGCAATTAGAAAGGAGTAAGATCTATAAAGAATATCAAGTAAGAAGGAAAAGGCTAACATATTTGTACATGGTAGTATCATATGCCTAGAAAACCAAGGAGAATCAAATTAAAAGTTTCTAATGAACAAAAGGAAAATTCAGTAAGATGAATAAACAAAATATTAATGTATAGAAATAAACGGCTCTAATTTATATAAACAATTAGAAAGTCTAGGCATTTTACATTAGAAATCCATTTTTAAATGTATAAGATCTACATAATTGTTTTAAATGACATAATGCATTAAAAAAAAAAAAAACTAGAACAACCAGAAAGTCATGAATTCTTAATAGGATGAATCTATCTCATGAAGATGGCATACCTACCAATATAGCAAAATAGCATTAAAAGTACCAAAAACATGCTTTTAGCTGGACAGGCTTATTCTGAATTTCAGGTGGGAGAAATAATACACAAGAATGGTCAGGGGCAGTTGTTGAGCATATTGATTAGGATGCTAGTTAGGATGCCCTCTGTTCCTATTAGAGTACCTGAGTTTGGTATCTGCCTTCGCTCCGGACTCCAGCTTCCAGTAAATACAGACCTAGAGACTGCGCTGGCAGCCCAAGTAATTGGGTTCCTGATAGTTCTATCAGATATTTGGGGAGTAAACCACCAGATGGCAGTGTGCTGATTCTCTCCCTCTGTTTAGTTCCCTCGGACCGGTGTCTTGCTTCAACAGTGTTTGAACGGAACAGGCCCGGGGACTCTCTCACAGGCTTCGACCACCCTCCGACCTCCTCTCCAGACAGAAGCTTCGGGACCACCTCTCGGCAGCCTCCTGCTTCTGGGACCAGCCCACCGCGGTTCTGTGGTCATCTCACCGCCGCCAACCATGACCTCCCAGATCCGTCAGAATTACTCCCCCGAGGTGGAGGCTGCCACAACCACCTGGTCAATCTGCATCTGGGGCCGCCTACACCTACCTCTCTCTGGGCTTCTATTTCGACCGCGAGGATGTGGCTCTGGAGGGCGAGAGCCACTTCTTCCGCGAGTTGGCGGAGGAGAATCGCGAGGCCGCCGAGCGTCTCCTGAAGATGCAAAACCAGCGCGGAGGCCGCGCCCTCTTCCAGGACGTGCAGAAGCCGTACCAGGATGAGTGGGCAAGACCCTCGACGCCATGGAAGCCGCCTTGGCCCTGGAGAAGAACCTGAACCAGGCCCTCCTGGACCTTCAGGCCTTGGGCTCTGCCCACACGGACCCTCACCTCTGTGACTTGCTGGAGAACCACTTCCTGGACGAGGAGGTAAAGCTCCTGAAGAAGATGGGCGACCACCTGACCAAATCCGCCGCCTGAGCGGCCCCCAGGCCTCGCTGGGCGAGTACCTCTTTGAGAGGCTCACGCTGAAGCATGGCTAGGGGCGCCGCGCATCTGCCCGCGCTCTCCTGCCAGCCGCTAGGCAGCTTGTTCACAGCCCCGAACCCTCTCCCAATCCTGGGACCAAACAGAAATAAAGTTTCTTGCTGCAAAACAAAACAAAACAAACGTTCAATTTAAATTTTCAAAAAATATTGTGTATATATATATATATCTTACATCATATATTCTATATGGTGCAAAAATTCAATAAAAATGAACTTATACCAAGAAACAGTAAATGTAAACATCAAATTTGCTTTTGAAAGAGAATGAGAAAAAAATTTTAATGTGATATATAATCCAGAAATAATTAATATTTCTTAATTAACTAGCTAATTATCTGACAGGCAGAGAAACAAAGGCAGGCAGGCAGGCAGAGAGTTCCCATCTTCTGGTCTACTCCCTAAAGGCCCACAATAGCCAAGGCTGAGCCAGGTCAAAGCCAGGAGGCAGGAACTCCATCCAGATCTCCCATGTGGGTGGCAGGAGCCCAATTACTTGAGCTATCACCACTGCCTCCGGGAGTTCAGCATGGCCAGGAAGCTGAATTCAAGAGCCAGATGGAGGCATCAACTCAGGCACTCTGACATAGGACACAGGCATTTTGACCAGATTCATAACTAACTGCTAGGCTAAACAGAACCCCAGCAGTAATTTTTTAAATATAAAAAATTCAATTATATAAAAAATAGAAGCTTCCAACAGCACACTGGAAGTCCTATCTAATGCAATAAGATAATAAAATACAAGGAATACTTACTGGGAAGGAAGAAAGAAAATTGTCTTTGTTTTCGGATAATATGATTGTTAATCCAGAAAAGATGAAGAAATCACCAAAAATGATTTCTAAATCCCTAAAAATGATTTTTAAAAAGTCACAAGATGCAAGGTTAGTATAAAAAAGTCAGTCACTTTCCTATGTAGCATCCGTGAACAAATGAAGTGAAATTAAACATATAGTATCTTTTACATTAGCACTCAACAGGAAAAAAAAAAAAGAAAAATTAAATAGAGAAATATTCTATGTTTAGGGCTTAACAGACTCAATATTGTCAAAATATTATTTCTTTCCAACATGTTCTATAGATTCGATGTAATCCAGAACAAACTCTCAGAAATTTATTTTGTAGATATCAACAAATTAATTTCAAAGATTATTGTGAAGATTCAAAAGACCAGTAACAGTCACTATAATATTGAAGGAGAACAAAGTTGGAGAACTGACACTACAGTTTCAACATACTATAAAACTATAATTAAGATAGTGTGGTATTGATGTACAGAAGAGAATCCAGAAATGGACTGGCACAATATAGTTAACTGATCTTTGACTAAGAAGCAAAGGAAATACAAGGGAGCAAAGACAGTCTTTTCAACCAGTGGTCCTGAGACAACCGGATATCCACAGGCAAAGAAATGGACCTAGACACAGACCTTAAATGTTTCACAAGTATTAATTCACAACAGATGAGAAATCTAAATACTAAATGCAAAATTATAAAACTTCTAGAAGATAACAGAAAAAATATATAAGTGACCAAGGGTAGGGCAATGGCTTTTTAGGAAAAACAAAATATATAATCCGTGAAAGAAATGATAGATTCTCTGGATGTCATCAAAATGCAAACATTCTGTTTGTGAAAAACAGCATCCAAAAAATGAGGAGAGAAGGCACAGAATGGGAGAAAAGATAGTCATCCTCAGTATCCATGTTCTAGGAAATCCTATAGATGTCAAAATCCACAGATGCTCAAGTTCCTTTCATAAAATGGTATAGTGTTTGCATATCCTCATATATATTTCAAATTCTCTCTAGATTACCTTTAATTCCTCATATAATGCAACTGGTCTGTAAATAGTCAATATTCTCTATTGTTTAGGCAACAATGAAAAAAATTATATATGTTCAGTATATTTGCATTTTTGCCCAAATATTTTTGCTCCAGGAGTGGTTGAATTTGCAGATGTAGAATCTGCAGTTTCAGAAATCCAACTTGTCTAACAAAAGACATGTCTGATAAGAGGCTATTATCCAAAATAAGAAGTCTTAAAGCCCAACAATAAGAAACAAACAAATCTCTGGGGGTTGTTGTTCTGTGAAGCTTCATCCATCTGTAATACACATTTTCTGATGCTGCTCCTCAGAGAACGTCATGGACATGCGCACGCTTTCTCTGACCCTCGGCAAGGACTGTGGTTTTAGTTACTTATGAATGACCTCACAGTCTAAACCATTAAATTAGGCTCCATTTACAGGATCGAGGTCTTGCCAGGCATTCAGGCTCGCTCCATCCCCAGGAGGCCTCTTCCTTGTTATTTTCCCCTTGGCTCTCTGTGTTAAACTTGTAGCTGATCTGCCTTCACTCTTGTTGCCATTATTATCATGGAGCCACCAACCCTGTCTTAATTGCTCATCACAAAGACCTTTGTTTTTGGCAATTCCTATGACATATATTTTTCATGTTTATTCCAAATTCAGTTAGTACCCCTATAAAAAGAAACAGATCAATGAAAAAATGAACCAAAAACTTATATCAAAGAATATAGATAAGTAACAAATAAATATGTGAGAGGTTATTCAATATTATGTCATTAAGAAACTACAAATAAAACAAGATACTACTACACATCTATTAGGATGTCAAAACACCCAAACCACCAAATGCTGCCAAGGATGTGGAACAATAGGAAATTTTGCCCATTGCTGGCAGGAAGGCAAAATGGTAGCCACTTTGGAAGACAGTTTGGCAATTTCTTACAAAACTCAATATACACTCACTATATGATCCAGCAACAGTGCCCCCTTGGTATTTACTCAAATAAATTAAAAATTTATGTCCAGATAAAGTCTACACATGGATGTTGATAGCTGTTTTATTCATCTGGGACACAACCAAGATGTACTTAAGTAGATAAATAGATAAGCTCTGGCACACACAGACAACAAAATATTATTCAATGCTAAAAAGAAATGAGCTATTAAGCCATGAAAGGACATGAAGGAATGCTAAATGTATAATTCTAAGTGAAAGAAGTCAATCTTAAAAGGCAATATACTGGGGCTGGCGCTGTGGTGTTAGCATCCCTTATGGGCGCCAGTTTGAGTCCCAGCTGCTCTACTTCCAATCCAGCTCTCTGCTATGGCCTGGGAAAGCAGTGGAAGATGGCACAAGTGCTTGGGCCGCTGCATCTGTGTTGGAGACCTGGAGGAAGCTCCTGGCTCCTGGCTTCAGATTGGCACAGCTCCAGCTGTTGCGGCCAACTGGAGAGTGAACCAGCGGATGAAGACCTCTCTCACTCTCTCTCTGCCTCTCCTTCTCTCTCTGTGTAACTCTTTCAAATAAATAAATAAATCTTTAAAAAAAAAAAGGCAACATATTATGTGGTTCTGACTGTGCAGCATTCTGGAAAAAGTAAAACTGTGGATACAGCAAGTTCACTGGGTACCCAGGGGTAGGGTAGATGCATAAAGGAAGGAGGAAAGAAAAGGCAGGCCACGGGATTTTTAGGGCATTGAAACTGTTCTGTAGGATACCGTCTGATAGACACAGCTTTGCCAAAACCCATAGGACGTACATGGAAGGTAACGTTTAATGTTAACTGTGGGATGTGTGATAATGTATCCATGTAGGCTCATCAACTTTACTGAAACTATCACTCTGGCATGGGGTGTTGGTAGCAATAGAACAGGCTGTACGTTATAGCAGTAAGAAGGAAGTAGGAATCTCTGTGCTTTCCACTCAGTTTTGCTGTGAGCCTAAAAGTACTCTAAAAAACAAATTGTATTTTTAAAAAATCAAAACCTCGGGGCTAGTGTTGTAGCGCAGCAGATAAATGTGCCCGATGCAACACTAGCATCCCACCACATTGGAGCAATGGTTCGAGTCTGAGCCATTTTGCTTTTATTTTTTCTTTTTTAAGATTTATTTATTTGAAAGATTTATAGAGAGAGGAGGAGAGAGAGAGAAGAGAAGAGAAGAGAAGAGAAGAGAAGAGAAGAGAAGAGAAGAGAAGAGAAGAGAAGAGAAGAGAAGAGAAGAGAAGAGAAGAGAAAGCTCTTCTGTTTGCTGGTTCACTCCCCAGATGGCTGTCACTGCCAGGGGGCTGTTCTGCTTTTGATCCAGCTCCTGGGTAATGCATGTGTGAAAGCATCAGCAGACGGCTCAATTTCTTGGCCCTTGCCACCCACATGGAAGATCTGGATGGAGTTCCTGGCTCTTGGCTTCAGCCTGACTCACACTTGACTATTGTGGGCATTTGGTGAATAAACCAGCAGATGGAAGGTTCCTCTCTCCCACCCTCCATCCCTCCCTCTCCCTCTCTCTGTCATTCTGCCTTTCAAATAAATAAATAAATCTTTTTAAAAAAATTAAAAAGTTGACTAGAAAATCTACCATAAGCAAGTCAAAAATGAAAAGCTTCCAGCAAGCATCATAGCCAAAGGCTTAATTTTCTTATATAAAACATCAACAAATATGAAAAAAGATGGACAAAGAACTAAAGAATTCAGAGAAAATGAAGTACAAATTATTTTAAAATGCATTTCTTAAATGCAAAACCTCACACATTATAGTTTTTTAAAATATTAAAGGGGCTGACACTGTGGTATAGCAGGTAAAGCCACCTGCGGTGCTGGTATCCCATATGGACTTCAGTTCACCTCCACTTCCAATTCATCTGTCTGCTAATGTGCCTGGGAAAGCAGAAGATGGTCCAAGTGCTTGGGCCCCTGCACCCACATGGGAGACCCAGAAGAAGCTCCTGCCTCCTGGCTTCAGGTTGGCTCAGCTCCAGCCTTTGCAGGCATTTGGGGAGTGAACCAGCAGATGGAAGACCTCTCTCTCTCTCTCTCTCTCTCTCTGTACCTCTGCCTCTCTGTAGCTCTGCCTTTCAAATAAATAAATAAATCTTTTTAAAAAAAAGTATTAAAAGTATACCAAAGAGTCTTCAAAAATGTGAAGCAAAAACTGACAGAACTGAAGGAGAAATAGACAAATACAGAATTTATAATGGAAGAAGTCAACACACTTATTCCAGAACTTGAAAGAACAGTAGACAGTGAGATTTAGACTCGAACAACACTTTCAATCAACTTGACCTAATTATATTTGTAGTTCAAAACCCACAGAACAATTCTTCGTAAAGCACCCAAATTTTCAAAACATAGACCACATGTTAGGCCACTAAACAAGCCTCAATAAATTGTAAAGGAAACTGAACAGAATATATCCTGTGACCACAAATGAAATAAGTTAGAAATCAAAACCAAAGAGATGTTTGGAAAAGTTCTCAAATATTTGTAAATTAAACAACACACTTGTAAATCACTCATGGGCCAAAGGGGAAATCAGACGTCACTTTATCCTGAATATAAGTGAAAACACAACATGTCAGAATTTCTGGCATGCAGCTAGAGTCATGTGTACAGGGAAGGTTGCAGCTGTGGATGGTTGTATTAGAAATGAGAGAAGCAGGAAAGCCAAAATTAAATATAGGATTCCTTCTGAAGGCACTGGAAAAAGAAGAGCAAAGTAGAAGTAAATAATGAAGATACAAGTGAACCCATTGAAAAATAAAAAAGAAAGAAAAATTAAAGGAACAACAAATGTAAAAGTCAATACAAAATCAATAAACTAGTTAGACTGGTCAAGAAAAAAAAGGGAACAGTTCAGTAGCACTACGGGTAGCTATGATTGACAGCAATTAATTAAACATTTAATGATAAATGATCTGTGTACAATGCTATTCAAGGCAGTTTCATTTGTATTAAACTTTAGCAACTATCTTAAATTCCATCAACAGATTGACAAAAAAATTAAAGAACACTCACATAGTGGAATACAGTGTAGCCTTTAAAAAGATGACAAATATAGTTACAAAGATGCTCAGTATACACTGCCCCTTTTATAAGGAAAAAAAAGTTGGAGAATAGTTTTCAGTGTGTTGTTTGAAAGATCTACTTTTGTAGGCATCACAATTTTGAGGTTATGCAAGAAGCTGGTACAGGAATTATCTCAATGGGGCAGGGCTGGTTATGAAAGAAGGTTTTACTTGTCATTTCTTATCTTCCTATTTAGGAAAAGTAGTTACATCAGAAAGTAGAAACAGAACTAAGCAGTGGAAGCAGGCGAGTGACTACAACCTCTGTCACATGGATGTTCGTGGGTGAGGAGCTAGAGAACAGAGACACCAGCACAGACATCCACCCAGACGCGTCACCTGCACAAACCTGGGTGCTTGCTTATTGAACTGAAGACACTGCACATTCAAGCAGCGCCAAGGATGGTTACTAAGAACAAGGCAGACACAACATTCGCTAACTTTTTCCCTGGCTCCTGGCTTCCCTAATAGGGATCCCGGCTGACGACTCACAGCCCTAGCAGGTTCTGTCCGGCGCAAAGAAGAGCCGTGCTCCTCCTTGATGTCAGCTATTTCACATTCAGACTTAGATACCATCATTCCAGAAGAACTGATACTTAGAATCACTGATTTCCAGTAAAGATATATCAGGATCTACCGCGTCTGGAACCACATTCAGTAAGGTCCTGTCTTTATCTAGCTGAAGAATGTGGAGCCAGAGCCAGAGCCAGAGCCAGCTTCCCAGTGTTTCAGAAACTGTCCCACACACTTGACTAAAGGGCACCTTTGCTGACCAGGAGCACAAAGTGAGAACAAAAGGAGAAAGCCTTGGGGCTGGCACAGTGGTGCAGCCGATAAAGTTACTGACTGTGATACCAGCATCTCATATGAGCACTAGCTCAAGCCCTGGCTGCTCTACTTCCCATCCAGCTTCCTGCTAGCAGCAGAAGATGGCCCAAGTGCTTGGGATCCTGCAAGCCACGTGGAAGACCCAGGTGGTGTTCCTGGCTCCTGGCTTCAGCCTGGCCCAGCCCTGGCCATTGCAGCCATTTGGGGAGTGAACCAGCAGATGGGAACTCTCTCTCTCTCTCCCTCTCTCTCTCTCTCTCCCCCTCCCTTTCTTCCTCTCCCTTTCTCCCTCTCCCTCTCCCTTCCCACTCTGCATTTCAAGTAAGTAAAGTAAATCATCATAAAAACAAAAAGAGAGGCGAATCTTTGCAAACATCCTTTTCCTATTTGCCTTACCAGATTGGAATCACTCCTTCCCATGGTTTCTTTGATGCATGTCTTGAAAGGTTTTTCTTGAAAGGTTTTTCATCTGAGAAGCTGACCTAGGGTGTCCAACGTGCCCCACTGCCCAGGACTTCCCCCGTTTTAGCATTGCAAGTCCCACATCATGCAGGACCAGAACAGGGGTCACCCTATTTGACTCCAAATTTTGATGCACTATAAACACTGATTCTAAACCCCAAGAGCATTTCCGCTTCTCTCCTGCTTCTTCCTTCATTCTCACGATGTTCCAAAAATGCAAAATTAACCACTGAGAGGAAAATATCAACACCAGGCTCTCATGATTATTTTGTCCTGCTTCTTACTTTATAAACAGCTCCTCCTGCCTTCAAATGTCTGCTATAAACACGATTTTTTAAAGTTCTGATTGAAAATCACAAAAACATATGGGCAAGTCTTATATTACATAACATTGGCTGCAATAACCGATTTTCTGTGAGTTTAAGAATCTTAACAGAACACATCAGAGAGACTTAACCAGGTGAAAAAGTCATTGCATTCAGTCCTTAAGACACGGCTGTGATTACCTCTCGCTTGCACCAGGTGGCAGACGTGAGCGCTAGGTCTGCTTCTGCCTTGCTAAGATTCTGAATTGAGTTAGATTTTTCTCAGTTCAAAGTCATAAATCAGAAATGTCCTTAGAGTGACCTGTGGATGTAAATTACCAGAATTTATCATCTGCTGTTACATATGTGGGATCTCTCCTGACGTCCTGCCTTGGAGAGTCATTTATTAAGTGTGTTCAAAAGGAACGTTTCCCTTTGAGGCCCCCCGAAGCGGTCAGGGCAGTGGAAAGCCTGTTTCCCATGCTCACTGACACCCCTGTCCCGGCCAGGGGCAAAGATGAAGAACACTTGTCGGGATATTAGGAGCAGAAGGAAGGAGCTGGGTCATACGTCCTGTAACTTAACATCTGTAACAACCTCCAAATGAATCGATCAATTGGAAGAGACCAAAAATCCGGCATCTGAACACGATCCAGCCTCTCTCAGCTTTCTAAGTCATCAGCAAAGAGTCACACCCATCTTTGTCCGCACTTGGGACAAACTAACAAATTTCTAAGGCTGTTTCTTTCCATTTGCTCTATTGGATTATAAAGCTGTAGCTGGCCACAGTCCATGAAGACAGGCAAAGGAAAGAGAGTCTATTTTTCTGTTACTGACGTCATCTTGCATACCAGCACGCCCTCTCCTTTTGGGTAAGGGTAAACGTTCAACTTGCTGAGAGATAATGCCAACCCCTGCTTCCAGTTGCAAAAGTTCTTTTCGAGTAATTGTCTCCTGTGCCCTTCTCTTCCCCCTGGGGATGTACTGAAATTCGGGAAAGAAAGCTGGGTGCCTCCTGAAGACCTTGGGTGTACCCCCACCCCGTCCCTGAGGGCCTCAGGGGCAAGGGGGTACCTCATGCCTCTGTGCAGGCCCACCCTGCTGACACCAAGTCTCTCTCCAGTCCCTTGGGGCCTATGCTTCTCCCTGCTCAGTCAGCAACCCTGGCTCCAGGTGGTTCCTAGTTGAACAATTCGCCCTGGGCTCAGGCTTCAATTTGCCGTCCAAACAGTCCACCTGCAACCTTCAGTCTCCAGATCACCACAGTGTTTGGGAGGTTACCAGCCTGCCTTGCCCTGCACAGAATGAGCAAGGATGTCTGAGTGTCTTGCACCCACAGTGGAGGTCAGGGAGTTTCTGAAGGGTCAAAGTCAGCCCCTGTCTGTGTCTAACCAAGTTGTAGCCTGAATTTTACCAGGATCTGGCTGCTGGTTGGGAGGCGGGGATGCAAATGGGAAGGAAGACAAGGCTCTCTGTGCATTTGGCTTCAACCCCTGTAGTACTCACACACACACATTCTGAGACTGGCGGGGAAGCCATGACACAGTTTGGATGTCTGGTTGCTTCCTGCTGTCCTCTCGCCTTATTTCTCCTCACTGCCCAGCCACCATATAGAAAGAGCTTTTATAGAGCATACCTTGGTATCAGTGGGGGGATTGGTTCCAGACACCCCAAAACCCAGGGTGCTCAAGTCCCTCCTATGAAACAGTGCAGTGTTTGTAAATAGCCTATGCACATCTGTGTAGACTTTAAACCATCTCTACATTACTTACAACACCTAACACAACGTAAGCACCAGGTCAATCATTATACTCCTGATTAGCACGTGGGTGGCAGGGAGCCAACTATCTGAGCTTCACCTCGTGCCTCTCAGGATCTGAAAAGGCAGGAAACAAGGCAGGAAGCAGAGCAGGTCGTCAACTAACACAAGCATGCTAGTATTGGCACACGGATGTTGTCACCACCATCAACCCACCAGGCTAAATACTCATTCTTTCACATATTTTCCACAGTTGGTTGAAATCAGAACACACGGAATCTGTGGACAGAAAAAACTGACTGCACGTCTCTCCCACCCCCACCCTGGGCTTCCTGGTTTCATCTCCACTTCTTCTGAGGGCCGTGAAGTCTCACAGCCCAGCCACTAGGGGTGATCTTGCTTTCAGGACCTCATTCAACCAGACTCAACTCTTTCTAAAAATTTATCTATTTATTTTATTTGATAGGCAGAGAGAGAGAGAGAGAGAGAAAATCTTCCATCTGCTGGTTCACTCTCCAAATGGCTGCAATGGCCAGGGCTGGGCCAGGCCAAAGCCCAGGAACTCAATCCAGATCTCCCCCATGGGTGGCAGAGACCCAAGTAATTGAGCCATCACCTGGTGCCCCCAACATGTATACTGGCAGGTAGCTGGAACTGGGAGTAGAGACAGTGTGGAACCCAGGTACCCCAATCCAGAACGTAGGCACCCCAAATGGCGTCCTAACTGCTACGCCAAACACCTGCCCCTAGCTCTGACTTGATTTGTAAAAGTTGGCACTTTTCAGAAATTCTATCTCTGTGCTCAAAAAGCCTGAAGCAGCCGACACAGGTACAGTTCTGTCTTTGTTCTCAGAGATGACTTTGTTACCACTCCCTGGCCCTGGGATTGATGGTGAAAGGGGAAGAAGGTTTAAGGACAAGTGAGTACAAATCATTTTCAAATGTTGAAAATATCACTGTTTTAGGGGGCTAAGAACCCCACATGTGAAATGTTTAAAATAAGCCTTGGCCCATAAGTACAGCTATTATCGTCAACAACACTATGACTAAATGGAAAGCAAAACCGGTACACCAGAGATAAAGAAACAAGGAGTACTTTGTCACGTTGGAACCAATGTTTGGAAAAACTCCTGTTGCAAAGTCAAACATCTGTTGGATTTTCACATGCATAAAATGCTGAAGGAATGGGGAAAGGGGTAAGTGTGAAGTCAGAGTATAATTTGCGTTGGGTGTATGAGGGACAGCCAATTGCCAGATTCAACATCTGAAACCTATAACCTCCTGTCTCTTGTATTTCTGAGTTGATTGGATGGTTACCGAACGTTGTATTTAAGAAATCATTCTGTTTTCCCCCAAATCAACATCCATAAAATCAGTTGCCTCCGCACCCCAGAATAAAAGGGACAGCATGGGGCATACAGGGTGTTACAGGAGCCACAGCTGGCAGCTAATGCAAAATACTGTAAAAGAAAATGGACCACAGACAGTAGCTGACCCCTCTCAGTAGAGGCCACTTTTGGTGGGAAAGACAAAGAGAAGCTACACTAGTAGCGACAGATAATAGCAAGTTGCTTCAGCTGCAAGTTTTATGACCAAAGCATTCGAGTTGAAACGTACGTGTTGTTTCTGTTTTCTCTCAATGTGACAGCTGCTAGCCCTGGCCCATTAGGCAGGCAGGCCTGTGTGTGAATCTGCTAGGTGAGGAGGTATTAACCTCTTTGACATGGGTTTTACAAACCCAGTAGCTCTTGTTTCTTCAGTTAATGTGGATTTGATGTTAATATTTCCAGCCCTCCTCGGGACATGGTCACTGGTGCCACCTAACCTTTGAGAACAATTATAGTGTATGCTACAAAGTACCCCAGGTCCTAGAAAATCAATAAGTAAGCTTAAATGTATCCAAGTTAAAAAAAAATGGAAAAGGGAAAAGTGGCGTCCAACCATCTAGATATTTCCAAATGTCTTTCACTGTAGATGATTTAACCAATGTGGACACATTTTTCAAAGTTGAATTTCATATAAGCCCTCCTGGTTTATTTGTTATGGACATCGTCACTCATCACTTAAACTCCAAACATCTCAAAGGGTTTCCTGAAGACACACAGTAAAAAATAGAGCAGGAGCAACAGCAGTGGACAGGGGCTCTTCATCCTCAGAGCCCTCCCTGAAGCCTGGCCAGATCCCCTTGGAAGGCAAAATATAGGGGGTGCTGCCCCCACACTCGGCCATGTTGCCCCGGGGGGCACACTGGCCAGGACTGCGCCCTGCCTCCCCCTTTAGCAGTGACCTCCTGAGGACACAGAGGGGCAAAGGTTTGTAGTTGTGGCTCCCAGTGGTTCTGAAGGAAGGATCTCATGTTAAAAAACTTATAAAACTGCTACTTAAGCCTTCTTGAGGGGCCGGCATTGTGGCATAGTGGGTTAAGCTACCTCCTACAATGTCAGCATTCCATAAGGGCACCACTCCCTGCTAATGCACCTGAGAAAGCTGCAGAAGGTGGGCCAAGTGATTGGGCCCCTGCTCCCAAATGGAAGACTCGGATGAAGCTTTTGGCTCCTGGCTTCGGACTGGCTGTTGTGGCCATATGAGGAGTAAATCAGCAGATGGAAGATTCCTCTCTCTGTAACTCTGCCTTTCAAATAAATAAATAAATATTTAATTTTTTATTCAAAAGACTTCATGTATAATTACAGTGGAGAGACACAGAAACAAACACCTGTTAGCCTCTCAGTTATACCCATCCTCCAAGCCAGTGTGAACCAGGAGCATATGCTTTGAACCACAGAAAGATCACTGTGGGGCATACAGCACCTAGAATAGATTGCAGGTAAACT
Organism: Sylvilagus floridanus; assembly: GCA_949820135.1. Lineage (NCBI taxonomy): Eukaryota > Metazoa > Chordata > Mammalia > Lagomorpha > Leporidae > Sylvilagus > Sylvilagus floridanus. The sequence goes on along the minus strand of OX463238.1, from coordinate 25,033,799 downwards.
ATTTCAACACAGCTCATTTTGAAATAAAAATTATAACTGGAATATCAGTAGCAGGCATTGGATAGCCCATGCACTTGCCCTCAACCCTGGCTGCACATTGGAATGACTGGGGAGCTTAAAGAAGAAAAAAAAAATCAGGTACTCAATGACAGTCTGAATTTAATTGGTCGGGATTGGCATGTGGGAACCAGCGGTTAGGAAGCTTCCCAGGTGAGTCAAATTTACAGTGGTGATCAATATCCCCAGTATTATAAACATGCAGAGAAAGAGGGACCATACACACCTGGAGAGCAGAGGCACCAGGAACCTTCTTCCAGGACCCTGAAGTTTCTAGACACCCTGAATGACTACGTAGCTTCACCTGGCAGCCCCAGCAGCTGTCACTACTAAAAGGTAAGGGGAGCTGGCCGGAGCCGTGCCTGCTCAATAGGCTAATCCTCTGCCTGCGGCGCTGGCACACCGAGTTCTAGTCCCGGTCCGGGCACCGGAGTCTGTCCTGGTTGCTTCTCTTCTTGCTGTGGCCCGGAGGGCAATGGAGAATGGCCCAAGTGCTTGGGCCCTGCACGCGCATGGGAGACCAGGAGGACACATCTGGCTCCTGGGAGACCAGGAAAAGCACCTGGCTCCTGGCTTCAGATCAGCGTGGTGCGCCGGCGGCAGCGGCCATTAGAGGGTGAACCAACAGAAAAGGAAGGCCTTTCTCTCTCTCTCCCTCTCTCACTGTCCACTCTGCCTGTCAAAAAAAAAAAAAAAAAAAAGGTAAGGGGAACATTTTTCATCCCTTTCTCTCTCTGGTTACAGTACTTTCAAACAGGCTTCCAAAGGCTGTTTCCAACACATAGTGAAAAGGATCCCCAGGGAGACACTTTCAGATTGGATACCAGGCTCTTCTGGCTTCTATCCTACAGGTCTAGGCTGCAACCAAGGAATCTATTCATTCAATAAGCACCCCAGAGGATTCTAGTGCCTTAGCAAGTTTGATAAACCCTGCTCTGGAGTCCAAATTGCTCAAGTGGCCTTTAGTGCCAGTCACAAGCTCACTCAGCTTCGATCCATCACTCATGTCATTTCCAGGACAATCTGTCCATTCCTTAAACCCATTAAGCCATTCTCTGCTCACTAGCACAGCCGTGCAACAGGTTCTAAAGTTGTTTAATTAATTAGCGTGTATTTTTGCTTGAATTCCCTTGCCTCTGGAAGCAAAGAAACTGGGACTAGGCACACAGGAAGTCATTATGGTCTTGAAACCCCAGAAAAATGGAAGAAAGGAAAATCCAAAAGCAATAACAAAAATAATAATGATATAAAGCTGTAGTTGACAGTAAAGCAGACAGCACCATTTTAAAGTCTGACTGTATTTTTCCTTTATTTTAAAGAATTTCTGTTGAGTGGTAAAGCTCATGTACCTTTATAGAGCACAGTGCAATCCTTACGATTGAAAATAAACTGATCAAATCACTAAAATAAAAAAAAAAATGTGCTTAATGAGTAGCGTTGCATTTCAGAACAACAAAAAAGTTCTGGAGAGAGATGGTAGTGCTGGTTTGTCAACAGTATAAATGTACTCAATACTAGTGATCTGAAAAAAAAATACTAGTGAGCTGTTCACATAAAAATGGTTAAAATGGTAAGGTTTATGTTATACATGGGTTACCACAATAAAAGATAATTTATAAGACAAAAGCCTTTCTCTTTTTTTTTTTTATTTTTGACAGGCAGAGTGGACAGTGAGAGAGAGAGACAGAGAGAAAGGTCTTCCTTTGCCGTTGGTTCACCCTCCAATGGCCGCCGTGGTCGGCGCGCTGCGGCCAGTGCACCACGCTCATCTGATGGCAGGAGCCAGGTGCCAGGTGCTTTTCCTGGTCTCCCATGGGGTGCAGGGCCCAAGCACTTGGGCCATCCTCCACTGCACTCCCGGGCCACAGCAGAGAGCTGGCCTGGAAGAGGGGAAACCAGGACAGAATCCGGCACCCCAACCGGGACTAGAACCCGGTGTGCCTGCGCCGCAAGGTGGAGGATTAGCCTGTTGAGCCATGGCGCCGGCCTAAAAGCCTTTCTCTTTTTAAAGATTTATTTATTTGAAAGGCAGAGTTACAAAGAGAGAGAAAGAGAGAGAGAGAGAGAGAGGGAGGTCTTTCATCTGCTGGTCCACTCCCCAATTGGCCGAAATGGCCAGAGCTGCACCAATCCGAAGCCAGGATCCAGGAGTTTCTTGAGTCTCTCACGTGGTGCAGGGGCCCAGGGTCTTGGACCATCTTCTACTGCTTTCCCAGCCTATAGCAGAGAGCTGGATCAGAAGTAGAGCATCCGAGATTCGAACTGGCACCCATCTGGGATGCTGGCACTGCAGGTAGCAGCTTTACATGCTACGCCACAGCGCTGGCCCCAAGACAAGCCTTTCTACAGCAGCCTGGACCACAGGCTTACTTACATCCCTGTTAGGAAGAAAGATCGGAGCAATAACAATAAGCTGGCATCTTTGCACACTTCCTGCTCAGTGCTTTCCACCCATCATCTCCATTAATCTCCATCGTCAATGAGGTAACTGTGCAGTGACACGGAGCCAGGGAGCAGGGCCCGGCGAGGCAGGCACCACACTACTGAACAGTGCTGCCTCCTGCTTGCAGGGAAGGGTACTAACACGCAGGTCCAGGAAAGAGCCTCACTTCTCTCATCATCTCATCCCCTGCTTCCAGGGGAGGGAACGAACGACCTCCAGAAAGTCCAAACTCAGAAGAGGCTGCTTCAAGGAGACTCCCTAATTATCATCTTTAAAAAAAAAAAAGATTTTATTTACACATTTGAGAGGTGGAGTTACAGAGAGAAGGAAAAATAGAAAGGTCTTCCTTCCACTGGTTAACTACCTAAATGGCTGTGACCATCCAAGCTGGGCCAATCTGAAGCCAGGAACCAGGAGCTTCTTCTGGATCTCCCATGTGGGTACAGAGCCCAGGCACTTGGGCCACCCGCCCCTGCTTTCCCAGGCCATAAGCAGGGGAGGGAGCTGAATCGGAAGAGAAGCAGCCAGGACACAAACAAGCTCCCATATGGGATACAGGTGTCTCAGACAGAAGCTTGGCCTACCAAGCCACAATGCTGATCCCTCCCTAATTATCATCTGACGTCTCTTCCTTGATCTGCTTATTATGAATTTTTGCTTAATGTTGTTGAGTCACATGTTAGAGTCCTGGCTGCTCTGCTTCTGATTCAGCTCCCTGCTCATGCACCTGGGACAGTAGCGAATGATAGCCCAAGTGCCTGGGCTCCTGCAACTCACATTGGGGACCAGATTGGAGTTGCTGGTTCCTGGCTTTGACAAGCCCAGCCTCTGCCGTTGTGGCCATTTGGTGAGTGAACCTGTGGAAGTAAGATCTCTTTTTCTCTCTCTTTCTCTGTCTCTGTGTCTTTCAAATAAATATATAAATCTTTTTTAAAAATATGAGTGGTCTTTAAAAAGCTCATGAAAATGAGTATTACAAAAAAACACTGCATAGGTTTCAAATATTTTTGTGCCAAAAAATTATCTTTTAATTTAAATTTCTCTTATATTTATCTGTTTACTTAATATATCTTTTAATTTCATTTTATGCAAAATGAATACATGTGGCAACTGGATGCAATTTACTAAAAAAAATTACTTTATTCCCAGGTATGTTTGTCTTCATCAGCTGACAACTTCAAGAGAATTGTGATACCTAACTGAAGTATATTCTGTTTCACATTAGCTTTGCATCATGTTTCTGAGAAATGGGACCACTCTTTGGGATGCGTTTCTTTTTTTTTTTTTTGACAGGCAGAGTGGACAGTAAGAGAGAGAGACAGAAAGAAACGTCTTCCTTTCACCCTCCAATGGCCTTCCTTTCACCCTCCAATGGCTGCCATGGCCGGCACGCTGTGGCCAGGGCACCGCGCTGATGTGAAGGCAGGAGCCAGGTGCTTCTCCTGGTCTCCCATGCGGGTGCAGGGCCCAAGCACTTGGGCCATCCTCCACTACACTCCCTGGCCACAGCAGAGAGCTGGCCTGGAAGAGGGGCAACCGGGACAGAATCCGGTGCCCTGACTGAGACTAGAACCCAGTGTGCCGGCGCCACAAGGTGGAGGATTAGCCTATTTAGCCACGGTGCCGGCCTGGGATGTGTTTCTTGTTGTAAGAGGTTCAAAGAAAATGATCATAAAAACCAAAAAATAAACCAAAAACTAGTGTCTCAGCTTTCTGAGCAATGTGAAAGGAAATCCTTTAAGAAATGGAATGTAATCTACGTGACAGTGGAAAAAAAATGGACTTGGAACTCAACAGTCCTTGGTTGTGAGCTGTGTGGACTGGATTAATTACTTCCCTTCTCTGAACAATGAAACTTAATCTTAAAGTAAGAGTCATATTAGCTAACACAGGGGTTGACAAGCTACAATCACAAGTCAAATCCATCCCCCCAAGAATATTATTTAAATCCCTCCTCTAGATAAAAGTTTTGCATTTTTTAATATTGTTAAAAACAGGAAGATTATGCCACAGAGATGTATGTGACCTAAACATGTAAGATATTCATTATCTGATCCATTATGGAAGAAATTTGCCAACCCACAACCTAAAACCAAGATTTTCCTAGAATCTCATGCAGAATCTCTATTTATTTTTATTTTCATGTTTACTTATTTTAAAGGCAGAGAGAGCAAGAGAGAGAGAGCTTCCTTCCACTGGTTCACCCCACCCCGTACCCCTCAAATGCCCATAACAGAATTGGGCCAGGCCAAAGCCAGGGGTAGGAACACAAACCAAGTCTCCCACAGATGTGTCAGGAGCCCAAGTACTTGAGCCATCACCTGCTGCTTCCCAGGGTGCACATTACCTGGAAGCTGGACTCAGAGGAGGAGCAAGGACTCCAAGCCAAGCACTCTGATACCCGATGCAGGTGCCCCCAGCAGCATGTTCATCATGGCACTGCACTAGGATCTGTATTTTAGAGCATGTTCTCCCACTAGATCCCAAGCAGGCTCGCTGCACTTGAATCTCAAATGTGCGCCTCAGCAAAATATCGAATGGCCACGGGATCCCTAACGAGTGAGGGAAACGTCAAAGCAAAGACTCATTCTGTGGAAGCAAAGATGGGCTCTACACTGGAGCAACACGAAGAATTACCAAGCGTGGTGTGCGGCTTGCAGGTTTCCAAGCAGGGGAAGGAGAGGACTTGGAAGCTGTCGTCCTCCAAAGTGTCACGCAGCAGCAGAAGCAGATCAAGTGAGTAAGCCTGGTGCGGTCCGGAGGGGTGAGGTTGGGACCAGGGTGAGCTCAGCCCCCACGTGACCTCACCTCTCTTCCTGCCAGGGCAGTCCCATTCCACATGTGCGTGTTTCAGAATTTGAAGAAAACTAATTTCATTTACAGTAATGTGATAAAAAGTACAGGGCAGGCATTAATTTGGCACAGCACTTAAGAAGCCACTTGGAGGGTGGGCATTGCAGTACAGTGGGTTAAGCCTGCCACGCTTGCATTCTAAATGAGTGCCAGGTCAAGTCTTGGCCACTCGGCTTCCAATGCAGCTTCCTGTTCATGTGCGTGGGAAGGCAACAGAAGATGGCCCGAGTACTTGGGTTCCTGCCACCCATGTGGGAGACCGGGCTGAAGTTCCAGACTCCTGGCTTCAGCCTGACCCAGCCCTGGCTGTTGCAGACATTTGGGGAGCAAATAAGCAGATGGAAAATCTTCGCTCTCTGTCCCTCTCTCTCCCTACCTATCTGTCTATCACTCTGCAAATAAATCTTTATTTTATTTAATCTATTTTCAAATAAATCTCTCCCTATTTTTTTTTTTTTAAGGAAAGAAAGAAGCCAGTTGGGACACTTGCAGTCCGTATCTGACTGCCTGGTTCCAGCCCAGGCTCTGGGAGCTCCAAGCCCAGCTTCTGCTAACAAGCACCGTGGAGGGCAGCAGGTGAAGGCTCAAGTACTGGAGTCCCTGCCACTTTGTGGGAGACCTGGACTGAGCTGGGCTTCAGCCCCGCCCATCCCTGGCTCTCACAGACATTTGGGGAGTGAACCAGCAGATGGAAGGTTTTCTCTCTCTGGCTCCTTCTTTTTTCTCTGTCTTTCAAATAAAATGAAAATAAATACTGTTTTAAGTGTGATTGCAAGATTGGCTAAGGAAGTAATTGTTATGTAAGTCGGAAAGTTGGGAAAAGGAAGTCTTGGGAGGAACTTGGAGAATCTGCCTTCCAGCTCCGTCCACCCCAGCCCACTCCCTGTTTCTGGTTAAGGGATTCGTACCTGTCACGAGGAAACCTGGCTCTCATCCAAAAGCAGGGGTAACAAAACAGAAACAACTGGGCTGTAAAATACAAAGGAAAAGGAGGCTGACAGACTGATGCCTCTGCATGTCCTGTTGCTGCTTCCCAAGGCGAGGCCGGGTCCGCTGAGAGTCACCTCCACAGCTCCGTGGCCCTCTTGAGAAAGAACTGCCTCTCCCTTTCCATTTCTTGAATGTTGTTTTTTTTCTTTCAAGTTCTGGAGCCAAAACAAGCCCCAGGTGTGCTGTGAGTCCAATCCTAACACGTGCTATTGTCGCTGCCCCGCTTTCTGAGACATCAGAAAAGAAAGAAGGGGAGGTTCTGAGAGTCTGTGGGAGAGAGGAGAACAGGCCTGGTCCCAGAGGGAGGAAGAAAGCCCGGGGATGTTTGCAGAACAAGCAGAAACGGTGACAAACTAACACTTCTGAAAAACCAGCGTCTGTTTAAAAATGCATGCTTGGTAAGTGCATGTAAGTGATACCCCAAAGACGGAGTGGGGAGATGGGAGATAGGCACGCGTGTGAGTGCAGACTGGAGCAGAGGGAAAAACCATTCCGTGGGGGCAGCATGGTGCACTAATGTATATTACATGTCAAAGTGGCTGCCAATGGGGTATGTTCTTATAAAGAATTAATGTTTCACTCACATCCAATAGAGTTGACTGGCTCAAGCTAAAATAGACCTGGATAGCTATTTATTATCTGAATCGCTTTAACACAGCATTCTCCACCCTGCAGCTGAAGTTATTGAGTCTAACATGTGGTATTCATTAGCAGAAATCCTGGAGTGTAATTGTCTAGATTTTAAGCATAAAACTTTGCAATAAAATTTTGCATTAAAAAAAGATTTATTTTCAATCTCTTGAGCTCTGCCACCAACATAGTGGAAACTACACCAGTTTTCTTTTCCTTTGGTTTGAAACATATTACATTGGCTTTTTTACAGGGCAAATTACATTCAGAAAAATCAGAACTCCTTTTGCAAACAAATTTTAAATAATATTTAGGATATCCCCTCTCTGGAAAATCATTTAGGAAGAAGGACTCAGTCCCTCTTGAAAGTATAGGGAATTGTGATTTTCAAGTTCAGGGAATCTCATTCTCTCCCACTTTCCGCTTCTTCCTCCTCATTCCCAATTTCTCGTCCCAACTTTTTATTCCAGAACTATACTTATATGCAGGAAGCTATTAAAATTTACAAAATAATGTATTAAATTATGCTAATTAGAATAGTGCTTATCCTCTTCCCATATAACTTAAATCGTATAATCTATTTTCAATCCTTTGTTCTTTATTTTCCTAGTGATGAAATTAAATGTCCAAGGCTTAAGAAAAATCTAGAAACTTTTTGAGAATGAGGTGTAGGAAAATTTTCTTCTAAAGAGCCTTAACCTCCAGAACAGAAAAGTTTAAGATTCACAATCTTTAATGACAAAAAAAGGTTTTACAATAAGTTCATCAGATACTGAATACCGTGCTTGAAACTTTATTACAAACAAGGCCACGATAACCTAAGGATTGTGCAACAGGAAGTCATATAAAATAACAAAGTTTCAAATCATGGCACATTTGTGTCACTAAAAAGAATGCATTACTTACCATTCTTTTGTGTTTAAAGTGTGTAATCTGGGGGACCAGTGCTGTGGTATAATGGGCTATGCTTCTACCTGCAGTGCTGACATCCCTTGGTCCTTTAGTGCCACCACAAATACAAGAGCTTGGGTAATTTATAAGGAACAGAAATGTATTATCTGGAGACTGAAATGTCCAACTCAAAGTGCTACCAGTTTCAGTGTCTACTGAGGGCCTGGTCTCTGCTTCCAAGATGGTGCCTTGAGCAGTGCTTTCTCTGGAGGGGACACTGTATCCCCACCTGGTACAAGAGCAGCAGAGAGGGAAGAAATTCCCCCAACCCCTCTTGTGCAGGCCCTACTCCCACCCACGGGGATTCTGCCCTCATGACTGGATCACCACCTAAAGGTACCACCTCTTAAGGCTGGTGTTGTGGCACAGTAGGTTAACTGCAACGCCAGCATCCCATATGAGCGCTGGTTCCAATCCTAGGTGCTCTACTTCTGACTCAGCTCCCTGCTAATGAGCCTGAGACAGCAGCAGAGGATGGCCCAGGTGGTTGAGTCTCTGCCACCCACATGGAAGACCCAGATGGAGTTCAGGCTACTGGCATCTGCCTGGCTCAGCCCCAACCATTGCAGCCATTTTTAGAGAGAGAACCAGTAGAGCAGTAGAGGGAAGATCACGTTAAGTGTCCTTCTCTCTCTCTGTCACTCTGCCTTTCATATAAATAAAATAAAGATCATTGTGTTGTTTTTTTGTTTGTTTTGGAAAAAAAAAAAAAGCACCACCTCTTGATTCTGCCACACTGGTGATTAAGTTTCAATATGAAACTTTCAAACCATAGCAGATGATGAACTTCATACTAAGTCTATCTTACCACAGTAAGTTTTTTTTTTTTTTAAGATTTATTTATTTATTTGAAAGTCAGAGTTACACAGAGAGAGAGAAAGAGAGAGAGAGAGAGAGAGAGAGAGAGAGAGGTCTTCTGTCCGATGGTTCACTGCCCAGATGGCTGCAATGGCCGGAGCTGCGCCGATCCAAAGCCAGGAGCCAGGAGCTTCTTCCAGGTCTCCCAAGAGGGTGCAGGGACCCAAGGGCTTGGGCCATCTTCTACTGCTTTCCCAGGCCATAGTAGAGAGCTAGACTGCTAGAGGAGCAGCCGGGACTAGAACTGGCACCCATGTGGGATGCTGCCACTTCAGGCCAGGGCGTTAACCCACTGAGCTTAAAATTTTAAAATAAATTTTAAGAAAGTCAAATAGTGGTTGCTAATGTGTCCAGGGTTTCTTCGTAGGGACATGCAAATGTTATAAAATTAGATTGAGGTGATATTTGCAGAGCCCTGTGACTATACTGAAAGCCATTGAATTACACACTTTAAATAGGTGAATTGTATCTTATAGGAATTATATCTCAAAATAGCGATTTTTAAAAAAATCAAGTAGTACTCCAAGGTTTTTGACCCCCCAAAAAATTACAAAGAGATCTTCCATCTGCTGGTTCACTCCCTAGATGGCCACTACAGTCAGGGCTGAGCCAGGCAGAAGCCAGGAGCCAGGAGCTTCTTGTGAGTGCAGGGGCCCAAGTGCTTGGGCCATCTTCTGCTGCTTTCCCAGACCATTAGGCCGGCGCTGCCAGCAGTGGCTTTACACACTATTGCACAATGCCGGCCCTACTGGTGTCAGTCTGACCAGACCACAGGGTGCCCAGATACTTGGTCAAACCTTATGCTGGGGGCCAGCGCTGTGGCGGAGAGGGTTAACGGGCTGGCCTGGAGCACCGGAATCTCATATGAGCGCCAGTTCGAGACCCGGCTGCTCCACTTCCAATCCAGCTCTCTGCTATGGCCTGGGAAAGCAATGGAAGATGGCCCAGGCCCTTGGGCCCCTGTACCCACATGGGAGACCCGAGGAGGCTCACAGCTCCTGGCTCCTGGCTCCAGATCAGCGCAGCTCCAGCTGTTGTGGCTAATTGGAACCATTGGATGGAGGACCTCTCTCTCTCTCTCTCTCTCTCTCTCTCTCTCTCTCTCTCTGACTCTCCTCTCTCTGTGTAACTCTGACTTTCAAATAAATAAATCTTAAAAAAAAAAAAAACAAGTGTTATGCTGAGGGTGTTTCTGGATGAAGTTGACATTCCGTTTGGTAGAATGGATGAAGCTGATCGCCCTCGCTGACGTGGTTGGGTCTCTTCTAGTCACTGAAGACCCGAGTAGGAACGGACTCTTCCCGCTTCTCTGCTTCAGCTGAGACATTGTCTCCTTCTCCCGCCATCAAACTCCAACTGACCCGAACTCGTTCTTCTTGGGGCTCCAGCCAGTCACGTCAAGGACTGCAATTTATACCATCCGTTCTGGTTCTCAGCCTTTGGACTCACACTGGAACTACGCCAACAACACCCTGGGGTCTCCAGCTTGCTGATTGGAGATCTTGGGGTTTCTCTGCTTCTGTAACTATGTGAGCCAAGTCCTTATAAATAAACCTCCTGGGTGAGTGATAAGCAAATGGAAGCGCTCTCTCTCGCTCTCTCTCTCTCTCTCTCTTGCTATTCCTTTCAAATATATATATTTTAAAAAAGATAGCTTCTCTTCTCTTGTATCACATGTGAAAGAAGCCACCCTTGTGGCTACGTTATGTAATATGTGACTCTGTCATGGCCCGAAAGGGGAGACTGCCCTTGCTCGCTTGATAGAGCACATGGCCTGTATGTCAAAAAGCAGCAGGTGGTCTCCAGAAACCATGAATGCAGCTTCCAGCCCACAGCCACCAGGATAGGTGGGGGCCCCCAGTCACACACAACCACAAGGAAATGAATTCTACCAATAACTTGCGTGTGTTTGGAATCACATCTTTCCTGAGCGTCTGATGAGCCTACAGCTCCATTTGGAACCTAGAGTGCAGCTTTGCGTGACCTTGAAGTGGATAAACGTTCCAAACTGTGCCTGAACTGCATCACACAGGGACTAACATAGATGTCACTAGACTTGCAGGAATCTTATGCAGCAGTAGAACATAAATGAATGCAACAGATTGGTTCCTCAACTGTTTTCCAGTTATTTTATTAAAAGTTTAAAAATTTTACAATAGACTTAATTTCCAAAAGTTATTTTTGTTTGCTTTAAAATGCCAATGGAGGGCCGGCGCTGTGGCTCAATAGGCTAATCCTCCGCCTTGCGGCGCCGGCACACCGGGTTCTAGTCCCGGTCGGGGCGCCAGATTCTGTCCCGGTTGCCCCTCTTCCAGGCCAGCCCTCTGCTGTGGCCCGGGAGTGCAGTGGAGGATGGCCCAGGTGCTTGGGCCCTGCACCCCATGGGAGACCAGGAAAAAGCACCTGGCACCTGGCTCCTGCCATCGGATGAGCGCGGTGCGCCGGCCGCAGCGCGCCGGCCGCGGCAGCCATTGGAGGGTGAACCAACGGCAAAGGAAGACCTTTCTCTCTGTCTCTCTCTCTCACTGTCCACTCTGCCTGTCAAAAAATAAAATAAATAAATAAATAAATAAAATAAAAAATAAAAAAATAAAATGCCAATGGTACACACTTCTAGTTACAAATGGATAGACAGGGACATAATCAATCATCTGAGGCCTGCTTTGCAATAGATAAAAGCAGCCACCTACTTCTCTCCTCCTCATTTGTACACCCTTAGCAATATGACTCTGTAACTCCTCTCATGAAGGTGTAGATTTGTTTCCAAACCTTGGTTTATGACTCACTTTGGCCACCACAACATAATAGAAAATGATGGGGGCCAGTTAGAGCCCAGGCCTCAAGAAGGTTTTAAGCTTCAACTCATTTTCTTGAGCCCTTACCTCAGCCTCACGAGCGAGCCTGCTGAAGGGTGAGAACCACACAACTCAGAGCTGGGTCAGTCCCCATTGTGCCGGCCAGATGCCCAGAGGTGCAGGCAAGGCCTGCCTGGGATTCAACATATGTTACTAGGGAGTGTGCAACATACATGAATGAAAAATGTAAACACTGATTTTTCAAATTCTGCAAGTCAGCAGTTCTAGCACTCAGAGTGATGGATGCCAGCCAAGGAGCCCTGACAGAAGTTGTAGGAAGTCTTTCCACCACAGGTGGCAGTGCAGGGTAGGACCAGCCAAGTCTCTTCCCGGACCTGGTAGACAGCTGCAGATGCACGAATGCACGAGCAAGGCTGCCCACAGCTCGTCTCAGGGCTAAACGAAGGCTTGTTGTGTTAAGACATGAGATTCTGAGGTGGCTGGTTAGGCAACGACAGCCAGATGATACACAGCTCTTGACACAAAGTTTAACTGCTCTTTTTGTTTCAACCCTCCCTCAACCTTCTTCAAAGATATTTGCTGCCTCCGCTGTCTTGGAAACTGTAGTGTTCGCCATTACTCCTCTTGTTGACTTCTCTCTTTGCATAGTGTCAGGTCTTCAGTGCACTGCCAGAAGAGTTCCATCTCGCCAAGTTGCAGGGCCACTTTTCATTGGGTGTCATCCTCTGCCCCATTCTTTCCAGTGTTCGTTATTCCTGTAATGCCCTTTTAGTGGAATTTCACAAAAGAGTGGGCATATATAATCCTCAACTGCAAAAGCAAGATGTGTTTCTGTCTCCAGATGTAATGCCTTCTCTATAGAAGGAAGCAAGATACACTCTGCTCGCCGCGTTTCTCTTCATGATGTATTTTTTTGTCTAGATAGCTAGAGCAACACTCAGCACAATGTTTTTCATCACTCAAGCTTTCGTCATTGGATTCCTCAGAATCCTAGGACTCAGTACCATATTGCTAGCGATTCTGCAAGAGGTGTGAGTGAAGTGTAAACGTGGATTTCTGGGTTTTGCACGTCACACAATTCTAACACTCACAGTGGTGGAAGACACTGTTAGTTTTGTTATCTTTCTGCCCGTTGTGACAGTGTACAATAGGGCCATCTCATCTGATTAGATTCTCTCTTAGCTTCTGTTGTGAAAACGTGGGGGCCTCTGAGAATTGTAGAGCACAGAACTGCACGGAGCAGAGGTTCTTCCAGTTGCAAACCCCAATCAGCCCATGCACGTACCAAGGGAAGGAAGCCAGCTCCACCAATACCACAGGAAAGTGAAAGAGAGAGAAAAGGAGAAAAAACCACCAAGAGCAAGAACAGAAATCATCTCATTTCAGTTGAAAATGAAATGTGTGTGCTTATCTCAAATAGCACAGAATTGATTACTTATGCAGTAAAAAAGAAGCAAGAAGAGCACATATATGTACACATAGAAATATCCCATTGGCTGGCGCCGTGGCTCAATAGGCTAATCCTCTGCCTGCGACACCAGAACCCCGGGTTCTAGTCCTAGTCCCGGTTGCTCCTCTTCAGGCCACCTCTCTGCTGTGGCCCAGGGAAGGCAGTGGAGGATGGCCTAAGTGCTTGGGTCCCTGCACCCGCATGGGAGACCAGGAGGAAGCACCCGGCTCCTGGCTGCAGATCGGTGCAGCGCCAGCCGTATCAGCCATTAGGGGAGTGAACCAATGGAAGGAAGACATTTCTCTCTCTCTCTCACTGTCTATAACTCTCTCTCTGTCTCTCTCTCACTGTCTAACTCTGCCTGTCAAAAAAAAAAAAAAAAGAAAGAAATATCCCATTACAGTATGCATATCATTGCTTATTTTTGCCTTCATGCGTATGTAGGTATATAAAAATCCAATACTTTTGTAGCACTATATGTGTTAATAATTTTGTAACTATATTTGAGTTTGCATCAAGCAGAAATTGTTTCTTCAAAATCTTGACTAAAGGAGTCAGCTCTGTGTCATAGCAGTTAATGCCTATCCCTGTAATACCAGTATCCCACATGGACACCAGTTCATGTCCTGGCTGCTCCACTTCTCATCCAAATCCCTGCTAATGGCCTTGGAAAATCAGCAGAAGATGGCCCAACTGCTTGGGCCCCTGTCACCCACATGAGTCACCCGAGTGAAGCTCCTGGCTCCTGGCTTCAGCATGACCCAGCCATGGCTTTTGTGGCCATCTGGGGAATGAACCAACAGATGGAAGATCTCTCTCTCTCTCTCTAACTCTGATTTTCAAATAAATAAATAAATCATTTTTTAAAAAAATCTTGGCTAAAATTGTTTTAGACTACATATTTATTCATTTTGTTTGGGATTATGCTATTAATAGCTTTACTGTTCAACATCTTCAATAAATTTTCATGTTGAGCACTTTTATAAAAAATCACTTTATAACTTATTTAAATTAAACCTACAGAGCCTACCTCTAGGAAATAAAATCCTATTTTGGCTAAAGATAGTTATTTAACAGAAATTTACTATGTCTCATGAGTGTAATTTATGAAAGGGAAGGAAAGTGATTAATTTTAAGCAGAGTAATCTAAGCTTAGCTGCCTATATTTTTCAAGAATGTTTGGCTGAAAAGTCACTTTTTTTAGATAGGGAAAATCACTCTTACACGTACCACATTAGAATTTTGTCTCATAAAAATGTTTGATAAGACTCAGGCTGTGGCAGGCTGAGTAATGACCCTCAAAATTGTCCACATCCCAATCATTTTACTCTGTTATTATGTGACTTTAAATACCTAAAGGACTTTAACAAATTCATTACACTTAAAGTCTTCAAATCGGGTGTTTCTCCTAGATTATCCAGATGGGCTCCATGTAACCACAGGGGCCCTTTAGAGAGAAAGACAGAGGGACAGGGAGACAGAAACAGGGATGGAGAATCAAAGGCAGAAAAAGAAAAGTAAGGACTTTGAGAAGCTCATTGAAAATGTGCATGGTGAAAAATTTATGCATATATTTCAATTTTTTGCACCAAAATAAATTTGTCTTTTAATTCCACTGGCCCACGGACTTTTCGAAGTACCTTCATGTCTGAGGATGTTAAGCTGGTGTTAGCTTTGAGAATGAGGAAGCAGTCACTGGCCAAGGAATGTAGCAGCCTCTTGAAGCAGACAAAGGCAAGGAAGTGGGATTTCTCAGAGCCTCCAGAAGGGAGACCCATTTTGGTGGTCTTTCTCAAGAACAGAAAGATGTTGAGTTTCTGTTATTTTAAATTATTAGGTTAGTGCTAATTTGATACAGCAGCAATAAGAAACTACTACATGGACCTAATTTAATAAGGTCACACATACAACCAAATAGATAATTGTTCTTTAATAGAAAAGAACAACTGGGTTTCTTCTACTCACAAGTACTGATTGCTTTGCAGGGCTTATATGCTGGGTGGGGAAGGGAAACAAACAAAGTGAGTCAGTTAATGGCGTGGCCAAAATAAAGGAGTCCCAGGAAAATAGAAGTCATTGACTCTCATTCTCCGACGATCATATCTGTTAGTTACCGTCCATGCTAACCATCAGCCACTGCGCGCTGCTGATTGAAACATTTTTACATGACATTTCCCTGAGACACAAAAATACCTCCAGGGTCCATCATATGGACAGCTGGAGATTGGCTGCCCTGCCTATGCACCTGCTCGTTCGCTCCCGCCGCCGGACTCCAGGGAGGAGAAGGGCACTTGCTGTTCTCCCGCTCCCGGCCCGACACCTGGTCGGCCCACGGCACGTGCAGGGTAAATGAATGATTGAGTGATGGCCTCGCTTTCCGAACCAAACCTCAGAAAGCTGTTCTGATGAAGGTTTGCTACGAGACGTAGCAGCTGCAGGGTGACGCCGGAGACCAGTAACAGGGCGGGCAGCGCCTCCTCGCTGCTACGGAGGCCGATGGGGGTTATTTTTATTTATTTTGTCACTAGCTCTCCGTTAGTATTTTGTTGCTGACTCTTCGGGCACTGCCTTCCATATTTGCTCATCTGTGTCATTAGCAGTTTTGAAATTAAAAAAAAAAAAAAAAAGCTTGGTCTTCGCTTATTCACTTCATCTCAGTGCGTTCTGTCACTGCTGACCCGCTGTCTCTGAAAGCCCCTTTTCCCTCCTCAGTGCCATGCCAGGTTCTGCAGCTCTGCCTTTCCTACAGGAACCAGCCCTCTGGTCCCCGGATGAGAGCAGTGTTCCATTCTGCAGCTGCATTCCCAGTGCTTGGTGTTGGCGACCAAGGCCCACAGGCCAAACCCAGCCAGCTCTCTTTTTTGCCATTCAAGTTTTATTGAAATGCATTCATGCAAATGTATTTACACACTGTTTCTGGTGGCTTCAGGCTGCAATTCAGAGTTCACTTTGGAACAGTAAAGTCTAAAATATTTACTATGTGGTATTTTACAGTAAAAAAAAATTGCTGACTTTTGCTCTACGCCTCTACGGCTGTTGGAAGAGGGTTTTGACCTCTCTTTTATTGGCAGAGACTCTTTCTTCCTGTTTAGACTCAAATCTGCAAATTGTTCTTTCATACTTGCAGTGCAAAGATACCTGCTGTAGGACCGTGTTGTTTACTGAACCCCATTAGTGTCTTGGCATGCTATTGCTTATTCGGTTATCCACAATAGCATATGAAAACGTGTTATGCAGAGAGAAGATATTGTCATACCAGAGACGTGGACATTTCAGGCCACCTGGTTACTCATGAAAATGTATAAAAAATATTAACTTTATTTTGGTGATAGGTGAAAGACTGCACTGATTTGCAAATATTCTGATCAAATATTTTCCGAGCTACTAGCATTGAAATTGTTAACTGTGCAGTGGCTATGCTTGACAACTCAATGAAAATGCCCCACACCAAGCTGCTCCCTGTGGCAAGTACCTGGATATATTCTTTCATAACAATTGGGTCATTTTTAATAATTGATTTTTAAATCTATACACAACAACACTGAATCAGCATGGCCTAGGTCCTAACTCTTCTCTAAGACAACTCTAGTATTTCAACTACTGAAAACAGAAATGTTGTAAGCATTACTTATAGATTGCTCAAAATTAGCATTTTAGATGAGAATTTATACATCCCCATCAATTTAGAATTTAAAATTTATCTAGTACATCCTGTGACCTAAAGAACTATTTGAGCAACAAATCCGGATTTTCAAAATGCAACTTACAGGAGTGTGATCTATGTCCGGCAGAAGGTGGCGCTAGAGTTATGCTTGCAAAACCACTGCTGAATGACCAGCCTAATTAGCCAGATTTCAAAGAACTTGCTAGAACGTGAATTATAATAACAGCAGTCTGTGGACTGTAGATGTAGCTTTCAGAGTCAAAGCCTTATCAATCAAACTTCCAAGAAACTTCCCGCAGAACTTTCAAAGAAGCGTCACAAAATATTTCTTCTCAAATATTTACCAAGTCCTTGCTGTGCACAAGGCACTCTCCCTGTTAGTTATACTCAGTGAGTAACAGAGAAGCTACATCTGATCCTCTAGATATTAAGCAAATCCTCAGCATTCCCTATCTAATGGCAGCTGTCCTGAGTATTAGAGGCAGAGGCACGGATGCTCTGCAGGAATTCAGAGAGGCAGAGAAAGAGACGTTCTCTACCTTTCTTGTAGAAAGTGCTTATGTTTCATTCCTCATATGTCATTCTTTCTAGACCTTTTTTCTATTTATGCTCTTAAATACTACTCAATGCTTGAAGACATTATTAAGGTTCTGTCCCATATTCCATTAGCTCATTGAAAACCACGTCATTTCCCTCATTTTTGCAGTGGTGGACCTTTGAGTAATCAATAGAGCAATAGTTCTTACCTGGGGCAGGACCACCCTCGTGGGCATTTGGAAATCTGTGGAGGTGTTTGTATGGCTTCACAATGATTTGAAGGGTGTTCCTGGGATTACTGGGTGAGGGCCAGGGAGGCTAGGCAGCCCGCCAGGGGGCACCATCCTACGCAGGGAAAACAGTCCTCCTCCCACAAGACTTCACTGAGCCCCACAGGTCGTTGGCCTCCGCGAACAGCCTGCTTATAGTGGCCTCATGGTTTACACGTAAACACAAAGTCGTTTTCATGGCTTTTACGCAAACTAAACAGGAATTCAGCAAGAGTGTAAATAAAAGAAGACTGTGCTTTGCTTAGCTTGAAACCTTACCAAAAACTGTTGACCATTTTGGGAAAATTCTTTCACCTGGTATTTGACTCAGTAATATGACACACTTTGCACCATTCTGCTCTCACAGCTGGCCCATTCGTGAAGATTCTACAGGAAGGTGTAAGCACCTGTCTACTGCATGATGTCTTGTAGTGGAATCAAGTCAATGTACTGAGGTTCAGAAATATGTTATTAGAATGGCATTCTTTGCATCTCCTTTATATTAGAGCCAGTGGATTTTGTTTTTTAAATTATATGTGTGGGGAGAGTTACATTATCTGTGAGTTTTGTTTCAGAGTAGTAAAGAAGACGCTCCATGATATTTGCTGTGAAAAGAGAGCACTGGGAGGCTGGCATCTGGCATAGTGGTTAAGATACCGCTTGGAGGGGCTGGCGCTGTGGCATAGTAAGCTAAGTCTCTGCCTTCGGCATTGTCATCCCATATTGGCGCCAGTTCATGACACGGCTGCTCTTCTTCTAATCCAACTCCCTGCTAATGCTCCTGGGAAAGCAGTAGAAGATGGCCCAAATCCTTGGGCCCCTGTACCCACGTGGGAGAAGCTCCTGGCTTCTGATTGGCCCAGCTCCAGCTGTTGCGGCCATTTGGGAAGTGAACCAACAGATAGAAGACCTTTCTTTCTATCTCTGTCTGTAATTCTGCCTCTCAAATAAATGAAATTTTTAACCACTTCCCCCGCCCCCTCCACCGAAAAAAAATACCGCTTGGGATGCTGTATCCCATATCAGAGTGCCTGGGTTTGAGGTCCAGTTCTGTTCCCAATTCCAGCTTTCTGTTAATGCAGACCTTGGGAGGCAGCAGGTGATGGCTTGGGCAATTGGAGCCTTCCACTCACATGGGAGATCTGGACTGAGTTCTAGGCTCCTGGCTTCAACATGGCCCAGCCTGTTGTCATAGACACTCAAATAAAAAACATGCAAGTAAAAATTATGAAGAAAAATTAAAAGAGGATATCACTTCTGATTGGGGTGAACTCCCTGAGCAGGGCCTAGTAGGAAGACAGGATGAGGCCAGGCCTTGGTTTAGTATCAGCCCCCACAAAGAAAGTACTGTAGAAAGTTTGTCAAAAATGATAGTAAAACATGAGATCATTTTGATGAAAAAAAATTGAAATCCATGCATGAAGCATGTTTTCCATGAATTTTTTGAAGAGCCTTTGTATATATAAGAAAAAATTTTTGCACAAAGTTAACTTGGTTTTTCCACAAAACTTTTGAAGTCCCCACCATTTGACCCTGGGCAAGCTCTGAAACTCCTGTCATTTCAGTGTCTTCTGTACAAAGTGACACCAGCAGGACCTGTCTCACAGAAGTACTATCTGTAAGGATAAATGAAGATAATCGTCACAAAATGTGCAGCACAAGACCGAGAGCACCATCTGAACTCATTCGTGTTATTTTATAATTCTGTCCACCTGATAATGTTTCAGAGATTATGTTCCTAGTTATGCAACGCATACTTGTGTCTCTCCCCTCAGTGTTAGATCCTTCTCTGATTGAGAGTGTATATGGCATGTGCACTTTTAAAAAGTTAATTTTGTTTTAGTGTTTAATTCTTCAGGATTAAAGCCATCTGGCCTCCACGCTCTGAATCCAGCTATGTGCTACCCCATCATCTGAATTTACCTTCTTGTTCCATCATTCTGTAATCGGGCAGAAGCAGAAAATGTAGTTAGTGGCCAAACTCACAAATGGAAATAGAGACCTTGTATTGGATGGGCAAATATTCTTGGCCTCAAGAATTATTAGCCGTGAATAAACTATACGCTTTTCTAGGATTCTGAATAATTCATTTATTCAACAAATATTTACTTGGCTCTTACTCTGGGGGTGTGCTGAGAGCCGGAGTGAATAATAAACTGTAGAATTATAAGTTCGTATTCAGTGACTCATTCAGCAAACATACATTATCATGATGAGCTCTGGGCCAGGTGCAAGGGCTACAAATAGGAATAAGACAATATGAGGAGTCTGAGTCAATGTGAAATAACCAGCAGAATCTGAAATGCAAGCAATCTTTTATCCCAGGGAAACTTAGTAAGATGGAATGTATACTAGTTGTGGAGAAGCCACCTTGCCCACAGTGCTATCATAAAATATATTGCCACATACACTCACATTCATTTTCATGTAATCCTAATACCCACTCTCTAAGGCAGGTATTATATTCTTTTTTATTGTCCATGAGGGAATCAACTTAGTAAGAATATATAATTTTTCCAGACCAATATTAGCAGCAGCTTGCTTTAATTGACACAAGTACTGTGCATTGATTTTACTTCATATTCATAAAAATCCTAGGTGAGGGCTGGGCATTTAGCCCAGCACTTAAGATGCCTGGATTCCAGATTGGAGTGCCTGGGGTTTGATACCCAGTCCAACTCCTGATTCCAGTTTCTCCCTAATGGCAACCCTAGAAGGCAGCAGTGATGGCTCAATAATTGGGTTCCTGCCACTTATATGGGAGACCTGGATTGAATTCCTGGCTCCCAGCTTCAGCATGGCCCAGTTCTGGCTGTTGGAGGCATCTGGGTTGTGAATTAGCAAACGAGATCTCTCTTCATTTGTTTATCTGTCTCTTTGTCTCTCAAATTTAAAAAATAATATTTTAATCCTAGATTATACACACTATAATTGTTCATATTCCAGACTGTGGAAACAGAGGGTGAAAGAGGTTAAGCAAATGTTGCAACGTCACCCACCTAGCAGTGGAGCCAGCATAGTACCCAGGCTCTGGCTCCCAGAGCTGGGACTCCCAAACAGGCCATGACAATCAGTCATGGTCCTGGAAGATGAGGACAAAAGCCAGGAAGGAGAACACCAACATGACTTCCAACTTCACGCTCTTCCTCCTAACCTCTGCCTCCACTAACTCTGGTCCATGCCGGGGGACAATGGACCCAGGGATGACATGTACTCCAAGACTTTTTGTACCCTGAGTGAGATGAAATTGAAAAAGAATTGCATGGATGCAAAGAACAGTCCAATGTTCCTACACCCAGTAACACTGGAAAAACTGCAAAACTCACATATTTTCTTAAGGCTTCAAGAGTTGCAGAAGTAAGGAGAATTCAAGGACTAAAATTCAGGAGAGAAGAAAACCCCTCCGAGGTGAGCTGAGCCTCTGCGCCTCTTGTTAACTGTGGCCTTTACCAACTGGAGACTGGGATTTGGGATTTGCCCAAGCAGAGTGGATGCTATGGGGTGGAGAAAATGGCAACTCATAGCACTTGGCCCAGGGTGGTTGGAAGAGGGAAGTATGGTCATCTTCTTGGAACTGTACCTCCGAAATACATGAAAATCGGTTCTCTTTATAGTAATTTTAAAAAGGAGGGGAAGTGTGAGTCGGCACTGTGGCGCAGTGAGGTAAAGCCTGGCCTGCAGTGTCAATATCCCATATAGGTGCCGATTTGAATCCCAGCTGCTCCACTTCTGATCCAGCTCCCTGATGATGACCTGGGAAAGCAGTGGAAGGTGGCCCAAGTACTTGGGCCCCTCCCTGCACCCACGTGGGAGACCCAGAAGAAGCTCCTGGCTCCTGGCTTCAAATTGGTACAGCTCCAGCCATTGTAGCCATTTGGGGAGTGAACCAGCGGATGGAAGACCTTTTTCTCTCTATTTCTACCTCTCTCTGTAACTCTGTCTTTCAAATAAACAAAATAAATCTTAAAAAAGAAAAAAAAAAAAAAAGGATTGAAATGGAAACATCCAGAGTCGCAAACGTAGCCAGCCTCAACAGACCTAAGTGTGGAAAAGGAAAACAAACAGGAATTGCCCAGCAATTTTACACCAAAGGTTTCAGCCTATATTATATGAATTTAGACAACAAATAAGAACTATCTAACAAAAAAACTTGTATTTTTCTTCTCTTTTGAACCTACAACTCAAGCTATAGATGCTGAATATAAAACATAGATAATCAAAAAAAAAAAAAAAAAGAGCAGTACACTTTCCTGACAACTGATTCTCTTCGAAAGCATTTTATAAATGCCAGCATTTGGTGTTGGGCAGCTCTTTCTGCGGGGTGAGCTGTCTGCTCATTGTGAGATTCTGAACATGTCAGTTGTGACATCATCTAATGATTTACTGAAAATACTTATTCGGAGTATGAGTCCCTTTCATCAGACAAATCTTTAGGGTCTTAGTCCTTCATACATTATTAGAAAATGTGCCAATGCCTTAATAATGTAATTTAAGTAAAAACTTCAGTGTTGTAGCCAGCAGGGACTCCTGACTGATTCTAAAGTTGTATTGAAGTCACGGGTATTTCTTCCTAATTTGCAGTCAGCCAAGTACAGACTCCAGACGGAGGGAAAATGCAGAACAGGATTATCAGTCTTCTTGGTTCAAAACAGATGACTCTGTAAGTATTTGCCTAGTTAAAAATAACAGCATTCCTTCCCCAAGTCATCAGCTGCACAGTCTAGCCTATTCATATTTTTTTAACCCAGTCAGGGGAATAAAGGTCAAAAGGCTATGTACTCTGAATTAAATTTTTTTCACAATAGGTTATACCAAAACATTTGTCTACCTTTGATATTTTTCTTTAATGATTTTAATTACTTCTTATTGTGGAAAAAAATGTGACAAATTTACCTTAAGCTACTACTGTTTGAGCTACATCTCTTTGACCAATTTTTTCATGTTGCTAACAGAAGAGCTAATTCACTTCCTCCAAATTGTTATTACATTTCCTTTATGAAAGATTCTAGTAATTTCATTCACAACAACCCTTCTTGAATACGTCCATCCTTTATGGCTGTTAGAAATGATCATTTAGACAGTGTTGATACTCAATGTGTTGTTTCATTTATGAAATTCCCATCCTAAAATAGGCATATCCTTTTATTTGATAGATAGAAATTTATATATTCTCATCATCTTTTTTTTTTTACATTTTCAAGCATATTCTTTATTTGCTTGCAGACATTCCATTTGCAATTAAATGAATGCATTTGACATTCGAGAAGAACACACCAGTGGAATATCCCATCTCTTCTGTCTCCTCCCAATTAATTTGTGCCCCCTGCCAGCACCAAGAAAAGGGAGAAGCCAAAAAGGCTAGGTGAACTTGTAAAATAAATGTCAAAGCTCTTTCTTTGAGAATTCAAGTATAATTTACTGCTATTATAAAAGAGTTAAAAGTGAAAGAGTAGTTGGTCACGTGATTTGGCTATGAAAGCGCTGGACATGCGGGGGAGGTATTTATTTTTCAGCTGAGAAGATTCAGAATCACCCAGGAGTCTGCATGTTGTGTTCATTTTAATAATTCATTAGATATTCTGACTTCATCACATGTTAAGCTTATCCAAAAGCTCTTTTCAGATCTTCTGCAAAGAAAATATGCTGCTATACAGTCCATGGCCCTATGGGGTTCCTATCACTTCCCATTTTAAAGCCCAGGAGATGTGATACAAAAAGCAGCACTGGATGATAGATGGCGATGTGGTTCCTTATCCCACAGACAAAGATCATGTGGTTGGCGCTGCATGTAAATAATCAAGCCCTGTTGATTGGGATCTTGACAATTTCGCACAGTTTGGGTCCTGGCTACCTGAGATCATCTTTCTCCCCTGGGTTCTTCACAATGGCTGCAAAGGGCAATGGAAGGCTATAAACTTGGCCGAAGACACATGGAGCCACGGGGAGCTCTGAGGGTCACTGGAGGGCAAGTATGCTTTGTGCACCATTGGCACCCCCTCCTCTGGGATGCCTGCTGTTGAACTGGGGCACACTTCCTCTAACAATTCCCCAAGGGAGAGTTTATTCCATCAAGTTCATGGCCTTGACCTTCAGATCAAGCAATGAAGTTAGAATGTTCAATAGCAGTAAGGCTAGGAACATTTATGCTGCTCTAAATAGCCCCAATATAGCATTCGTTGCATGATTTGTGAGGTACTATTACTAATACAGAACTTTTAAATTAACTTATTCACTCAATAAAATTTTAATTAGGACATAGAGGTGACATGACCCTCCATCCAAGCAAGAACATAAATCAGGTTTTCCAACTTTCAATAGGATGCTAAACTTGCCTAGTGCACTTTGATATCCAAACCATGTGAGTCTTCTTTCAAACAATAATGCCAGATATTTGTACTCTAGGAATGTTGCCAGAATTTAATTTGAACAGACTGCTTCACAGATTCTGTCAAAAGACAATGGAGAGAAGTGATATTAGAGCAAGATAGCTCAAACATTTATCTCATTAGGTATTCTTAAGAGTCTTCTTTAGCAAAACAGGTCTGCAGAAAGCCATGGACTTGGACTGCACAGACTTGGATCACTGGAAAACTATCTTCATTGGATTTACATGATATTGTTATGCACTTGGCAAATGTAAGGCTACTTCAAAAGGATTGTGGAAACATGAAATTAAAAGATGTTTATCTTGGTGCAAAAAAAACCTGAAACCCAAGTATAGTTTTTGATAATATTTGTTTTTCACAACCTTTTTGAAGATCCCATATGTGCATGAATTTCAAAACTCTTTTTGCACCAAAATAAATTTATCTTTTAATTCCATTTTTCCATTAACTTTTTGAAGCTTCCTTATTTTAGAGATTTGTTTCCTTACTCCCTATCTGAAAAAAAAGCCAGCAACTTACTATGGTGGAAAGACGAAGGAGGCCAGCATTGTAGCACACAGGGTTAAGCCACCACTTGGGATACCCACAACTTATATCAGAGTGTGTGGGTTTGAGTCCTGACTATTCTGCTTCCAACACAGCTTCCTGCTAATGTGCCCAGAGGGCAGCACATGTTGGCCCAAATAATTAGGCCCCTGCTGCCTGCTCAGGAGACCTGAATGGAGCTCCTGGCTCCTGGTTTTAGCCTGACCCAGGCTTGGCTGCTGCAGGCATTTGGGAAGTGAAGCAGCAGAGTGAAGATCTGGATCAGTCTCTGTCTTTTCCTGCCTTCCCACCTCATCACCCTGTCTTTCAAATAAATAAGTTAATAATAAATAATTCTAAGAAAAGATTTATTTATTTATTTGAAAGACAGAGTTACAGAGAGGAGAGACAGAGAGAGAGTGTGTGTAATCTTCCATCTTCTCATTCATTCCCCAAATGGCCTCAATAGCCAAAGCCAGGAGCCAGGAGTTTCATCCAGGTCTCCCACGTGGGAGTGGGATCCCAACTACTGGGCCATCTTCCTCTGCTTTTCCTAGGCCATCAGCAGGGAGCTGGGACTCAAACTGGTGCCCATATGGGAAGCTGGCATCCCAGGCAGCAGCTTAATCCATTAAGCCACAATGCTGGCCCCAAATAAATAAATCTTGAAAAGATATTGAACACTAGAAGAAGAGACTTTAATTTCAGAATCCATGATGCCCCGTGCTAGCTGGGGTGATATCTTTAAAAGTTAGGATTCTCATACTAATGGAAGAAGAAAATACAGTAAGTAATGATTAAAATAAATGAGAAACATCAAGGTTTGATACAAGAAGATATTTAAATAAGTTATTCCGCATCGTACATGAAACCTGTTGCTATTATGTTGCTCACAGTCTTTTAAACAAGAAACCAATACCTAGAAAGTCTCCCACTTGAGTGGCAGGGACTCAACTACTTGGGCCATCACCTGCTTCCTCCTAAGGTACATACTAAGAGAAAGCTGGCTTTGGAAGTAGAACCAGGGCTTGAGCCCAAGCACTCTGATATAGGAGGTAGGTCTCCCAAGCAATATCTCTACCAATGTGTCAGTCACCCACCCCTACCTGTGGTGGACGCGCCAAGAGGGCCCAGGCAAGCGAATGAGCCAGACACTCAGCTACACAGGAAATGGCAGCGGGACCCACTTGATAAAGGAGTCTGCCTAGCAACAGGCAGTAATTGGTTACAGCATAGACCTCCCCTTGACTAGATTGGCTGCCTCACCTATATAAGCACAGGCACGTCCAGAAATAAACGAGTCTGCGAGCTGCTGGCCACAACCTGCTTTAAGCCGACTCCCTGTGTCTGTGTCGTGACTCTGCGCCATCTTACCCCCAGCCACAATGGGAGAATCCAAACGAGACTACATCTACCTAAATTTAATGCTTAAAACATGATATTTACCTAGATGGGTTCCATTGATCTGTGTGACCTGTTTTTGTTTGTTTTGTATTTAATCGTACTCTGATGGTTTTGAAGATTTGGGGACTATTCACCTAGACTTCTGCTAGGTGTTACTCAGCTCCCTTATCTTTCTGCACAGTGACTCTTCTATATTTCCATCACCATCCCTAAACCAACACTATATTCCGCCACCCTCAAAAAATGATCCTGAATCTGTATATCATTCTCAGGGCTGCCACAGCAAGGTAGTATAAACTGGATGGCCTTAACCAACATGAAGCTGTTTTCTTACCGTTCTGGATGCTGAAAGTCTGAGACCAAGATGCCAGCAGGACTCAGATTTCTGTGAGACTCTGGGTGGCACTCTTTGATGTCTCTTCCTACCTTCTGGTGACAGCCATCAATCACAGCATCCCTTCGCTTGCAACTGCATCACTCCAGTCTCTGCCTCTGGCATTGCATGGAATTTTCCTCTTATTAGGATACCAGTTACATTGGATAAGTGGGACCTAAAACAGTTACATCTACAAAGACCCTATTTCCAAGTAAGGGCATTCAGACTTTAACAAATCCTTTTGGGGAACATAATTCAATGCATAATAGCTGCCGAGTTCTAAGGAAAAAAAAACTGACCTCAATCATCAGTTGCTTTCGAATATCTCCATATTCCCACAATTACTCACTATGACTCCAGCCCTCACACCCTTCCCTGCAGTATCAGAAAACCTTGCCTTCTGTCCACGCAGAACCTCCTGCCTAACCTCAAGTTCTCCTGCTCTCCCTCCTCCACCAATCATCCCCTCCCTCGATCTCTGGCTAAGAACTTCATTTGTCTTTTTAAATTCTTTTGCTTTACTCAGTAAATATATCCAACTCTTCTCCATCTTTAAAAAAAAAGGAAAAGGAAAAAAGGAGCCTCTATTTTGAATCCATTTGCTCTTCTGAGTCTACATCAGCTTTTACTAAACTGTCCTCCTTCCCTTTGGGATCCAAATTTACAGAACATTTATAAAACCAAAACTTGTGAAGTTCCCCCATCTCTGCATCCCTACCACATGTGTTCATTCCACGAGGAATTGCTGGGGGTTGGGGACAAAAAGGCACTGTCTGTCCCAGGTTCAACAGCCACAGCAGTGAGCTAGCCAGCCAGAGTTCCTGATTTCAAGAGAAGAAAACAGATGCTAGCTAATACTTTCACTTCTCAGAGCTGTGAGAGTACAAGAAGAGGGGTGCAGGTTGGACTAAGAAATTGGAGATGTCCCTGAAGAAGTAGCATCAACTGATATGGGACAAATTCAGAAGAATTAGCAACATGGAGAGGAAGAGGAGGAAAGGAAGGTCATGGGATTCATGGGTCAGAAACCCTTGAAGTAGAAATGTGGTGTTTTCAAGACACTGGAAGAGGGCTAGTGTGACTTTACTGTAGCCACGCAAGGGGAAATGATACAAAATGATGTCAGTGGGACACATATAATGTCAGTGGGACACACAGGGGTTTGTGGCCATGTTGAGGATTTTCACTTTATTTTCAGGGCAATGGGAGAAGGGCTTAGCAGAGAGGAGATCTGATCACATTTACTTTTAGAAGGACCACTCTGGCTACAGGTCAAGAAAAACTGGGGAAAAGAACACAATGGGAACGAACATCAGAGTCATGATTCCAAGGACTTGGCCTGCCCTGTAGCAATGACAGTGGAAACAGAGCCCTGCGCATGTTGAAGACACATTAAGGAACTAGAATCAGTGTGACTTAGTGATTAGGTGGCTATCTGGGTGAGAGACAGACAAGTTCATCTGATTCTCGGGTTTCTGGGTTGATAGCTGCAAACATGGTATCCTTCCTGGGTGAAGAAACGCTGGTTCTCCTGGTAGAACGTCAGAGTCAGGAATATGATGGTTTAAATGAGAAAACATTGACTGGCAGGTACTCACGAGGCTAAGCAGAAATGGTATACAGGCAATCCTCAATGTTAGCGACATCATCGGTACTGCCAATAACCAGGCAATTGCCAAACGGGATCAATCATTTCAGTATTCGGCTCATTTGCATTCCCTAGCATTTGGCACTGTTTGTCATTCTTGGCTTGAGGAAAGAGGTCTGCATCTTTGATTTCTAATTAAAACACTGTCTTTCTCTGGTCTCCTCATCTCTAACTTGTCTTCATCAGCCTAACCTTAAAAGGTTTGAGTTTCAGATAGGATCTTAAATGAAGAAATATCCAGTCTCCAAGTCCAACGTCTTCAAAACGTACACATACGTTTCCTCTATCTATGTTTTCCCCAAGTAGATCAGATCTAATAAGCCCAAGCCAAATCAATGTCCACCCCTCCAATCTCACCAACCATCCCTCCCCCTTTTATAACATCACATATGAAGGGGGGGGTCATCAGGCCCTCCACCACCACCAAAATTCAATCCATTTCTAAATCCTTATAATTATACTTTGGGATCACCTCTCCCTACTCCTTCTCCCCCAGATCCAACAACTCTCACGAAGGACTGTATAGCAAGCATGTTAGGCTTCGAGAGGTCTACTATCCTTGCGACAACTATTCAGTTCCACTGTTGTGGCACAAAAATAGCAACAAGCAATACATCAATGATAGGCATGGCTGTGAGCCAATAAACTTCATATACGGACCCTGGAGATTGAATTGCACGTACTTTCCACGCGCTAGGAAATGGCTTATTCTTTTTGACTCCCTACTGAAAAAATGGAAAAGCCATTCTTAGCTCAGACCATACCAAAACAGATAGCAGGCAATGGATGGCCCACGGGTCACAAGTCACAGACCCCTGGTCTCACTGCACTGTCTCCCTCTGTATGGTAGCCAGAGAGAAAATTTGAATGGCGGTAACTCCTCTGTTGTGTACCTCTGTGGGCTCCATAGGCAGTTCATGTATGAAACTGAAGCTCAAGTGTTGGCCACCAGGTGGCCCCAAACTTATTTTCTAAATTCATTTCCCACAGCCATTCTCAAGGAACACAAGGTTCCCATTCCCCCCCCCCCCATCCCCACCCCTCCCTGAGACTACACTCCCTGCTGGTCCCTGAGCATCTTGAGTTCTCCTGCCTGTCTTTCACACTGACTCCATGCTAACTCACGTTAAGCCCAGGATAATTTGGGCATGCAAATTCAATGCTTTCGGTAGTTCATGATAGCCCCAGAAAACAGCTGAAGTAGGTGCAAGTTATTTATTCTCTACAAACTGGCTATTTTGTTCTAAGGAAAGTAAGTCTCATACCATTTTTTTTTTTCTGCAACAGACATCTATTAGCAAGCAAACATAAAAGAATGAAGCAACACACTTCACCTGAACTTCAGTGGAATGTAAGCTTTTTGTCCACAGGGCCTGACTTCCGGGATCCCCTGAGACAGATGAGAACCATCCTGGAGGCAGCAGTTGGCCAACCTCAGACTCAGATTCCAGCCATCAAGAGTCAGAGAAGAGAACGCACATGGGGTACACGCTGCTTGGGACACCTGCATCCCACAGCAGAGTGCCTGGGTTCAAGTACTGACCGAGCTCCTGACTCCAGCTTCCTGCTAAGGTGTACCCTGAAGGGCAACAGGTGAAGACTCAAGTTCTTGGGGGCCCTGCCACCAAGGGGAGACCCAGACTGAGTTCTTTGGCCTGACCCAACTGGGCCATTCAGAGCATCTGGGCAGTGGACCTACGGATGGGATTTTCTCTCCCTGCCTCTCTCTCTCTCTCCTATACAATTAATTAAGGATGGGATTTTCTCTCCCTGCCTCTCTCTCTCTCTCCTATACAATTAATTAATTGAAATGTACAAACAAAAAATAGAAAAGGAACTTTTCTCTGGCCCTATGATACTCTTCTAGTTGTCCTTTTGAAGTCTTTCCAGGCCCCTTTTCTGCTTTCTTTCTTTTATTTAATTTTTCTTTTTTTCTTTTTCTCTTTTTTATTTTAATGAATTCCCAACAACGTGTAAGCACTACATGTGATGATATCATTTTAACCATTTGATACTTGAGGAAGCTAAAGCTCAGAAAGATTGAGTGCTTAGTTTAGGTTAGGTGACAGAGCCAGGATTCAAACCGTGGATGGTCCTACAGTGTACTGTTGGTGAACTTGAGGGGACATGCAGAACTACAACAAACACTTGACAAATTCAATGTGAATCCCACCTTAAGAATCTGTTCCACCTTTGTGTGACTATTTGCTGGAAGATGATTGAACTGAAATAAAAAAAATAGAGAATTATAATATATAAAAGCAGATGATATACCTTGATTAAAGCTATATGATTTAATTGTGTGGTTTAAGATGAAACTAGCAACCTTTTAAGCCTTTTAAACTTACTCTATACCAACACTTAATGAAACCCTTCCCTTGCAACAATCCAGATGCCTTAGTCTCCCACTGCCTAAAATAAAAGCATTGATGACTTACATCAAGCAAGCTGACATATAATGAGCACTCAAAAATATTTATTGAACAAAGAAGCAACATTAACTTACCATTAATTTCAGAGTCTGGCTCAATTCCAGGCTACCAGATATAAGTCCTACCCAAAGCTCTCATTGAAACGATTTATTGATATATATCTTATCATACGGCTAAAGTAACATGATGATCCCCTCACAGCACTCTCTCAGCCAACTGTTACTGAACCTGCATAGGTCTGAGGATCAATGCAATTGTCCCAAACAAGGCATCTTGAGGAGCAGAGATCTCAGGCTCCTTAAGAACCTCCATCCATGCCCAGTGTAAGATGCAAATGTTCCAAGATCTTTATTTAGTTGCCTGGAAGAGGTGAATCAGGACACTTTTACAATCAGAATTTCCAGCTAGTGCAGCAAAGCATAATCCAAGTTCAAGTGCAGCAAAAGGATCAGGGCATCAGCTCTTAAGGCAGCTCACAGAGAAGCTCAAGGACAGAGCAACCCAACAAAAGACTCCAGAGCTCCTTACACAGCGACCTAATTTAGAGTATGAGATTAGCCTCATAAAAGGATCACTAAGGAAGCATGTGATCAAGGCAAAATAAAAACCGAGACTGTAGAGGTGATGGGAGAACTTCTTGACCCTGCTGATAACAGCAAGGATTTCATTGTTGGCCTTATGTGCTGTGGATGACACTGGTTTTGATTAGTAAGCAATTGAGAACTCAATGCCTCTCATATTTTGAGCCTTAGCACTGCTCTAAGTCTGCTGGGAGCATCTGTAATAAGAAACAGGCTTGTGCTCATCACAATGTTCCGTCTCTGACTCAGAAACCAATAACAGCTGAGATTATAGACAATGCCCTTGTACCAGAAGCCTGTGCCACACAGGGACTTTGTAGAATATGAGACAAAATGAGTAGGGGAAGGAAAAAAAAAATGTTATAAACTAAATAATCCCAGAAACTTGGAAGGTTTTATTTTTGGAGAAAGAACAGCATGGGTTTTACGTGTTTTGTCTTGAGTAGTGTGATGACCAAGATCATTTTCCCAATTGCCTAAGAAGCACATTTCATTTCATCACTGTATTAAAATGAGAACTTCTGATACTCATGTGCTTATCACACACAACACTGGAATTCTTAGAATTCTTGAAACTAATCATCTTATTAAAAAAAAAAAAAACAAAATATTTTAAGTACAGTGGAAATGTCTGGTTTTTGACTCGTAAAGCTCCTTGATGAAAATCTGGTAGCTTTGGTGGCACTGTTGCGGGGCAGCTGTTGGTAAGCTACACAGGTGAAGTTTTGCAAAGAGTCAGAATTGCCTGGGGCGTAGCACTCAGTAGGAACACACTCAACCACCTAAGTGCCTTAAGCAATTTCAGTCTCTGCCTGTGTGGCTTGGGCTGGAACACAGAGCCCTGCAGGCTTGTGAAACCGGATTAGAAACGGGCCCATATGCTAAGGATCTTACCTTGTGCGTGAGCCCTAACTGTTCTCACCTCCATTTCCAGCTGCATGAGCCCTAACTGTTCTCACCTCCATTTCCAGCTATCGCTTTAAAAGCAGGGGCACTGATAACACCACAATTTACTGCTATTGTAGGAAGGAAATTAACTAATCCCTACAAACTATGTGGAAGAGTTTCTGACTCAGAATAAGTGTGCCTTTCTTTTTTTCATATTTTTTTCTGACTTTCAAGTAAAAATAGGGTAATGATTCACCAAAAATCATCTCATTGGGTCTCTCTGGTTATTGAGAGAAATTGCTTTTAAGCTTCTCATTCTTGGGCAATCTGCTAACAACTTCATGTCTTTTGGGATGTTCTCAAAACTGGAAAACACAAGATAATAATGCAGTTCTATAAAACAAAACAGTGATGCCCTTACCAGTTTGATGACTCCATTTGTGAAATTTGAATCTTTCGAGAATGATTGATGGAGTTGTAAGATCTATCCTCTGATCATCTCCAAGGTGATGCCTACAGTTCTGTTCTACAGCAGCAATGGATCTTATTATGCCTTAAATTTGTACACACAGTGTACCAACGGCACAGTATAATTCTGTCCTTGGCTCTCCATTTGGCTTATTTCAAGAAAAATATGAAAGCTTCTAGGTTATCATAGGAGTTAAACTGTATCAGCCCCCAAATCTGTAATATGTTCCCAGGATATTCCTTTACATAGGTAAGTAATGCATATTCATTATGAAAATTTTAAAATAGTTCCCATATTAAAAAGAAAATAAAATTGTCTCAATTGGACCATGAAATTTGTTTAATATTAATGGTTCATTTATTAATTTATTAAAAAGGGGCTGGGGCGGATAGAAGCCAGCCAGACAGGCAAGCAGAGAGTGAGAATTCCCATCTACTGGCTGAGTCCTCAAATGCTTGCAACAGCTAGGGCTGAGTCAGGCCAAAGTCAGAGGCCAGGAATTCAATCCAGGTTTATCAGTGGGTGGTAGGGACCCAACGACTTGAGCTGTCACTGCTGCCTATTGTGGTGTGCATTGGCAGGAAGCTGGAATCAGGAGCTGGAGCTGGATATCAAACCAAAGTACTCCAACATGGGATATGGGCATTTTAACTCTTGTCTTAACTTATAGGCTAAATGCCCATAGTTTATGTGTGTGAATGTAATTCCAGTCTTCACACTCTCATGTATATATATACATATACATGCGTGAACAGACACATGAATAATATTTGAATTACATATGGAACACTGTTTCATCATGTAGTCTATTCACATAATCTATCTTGAATCTTTCCCTACTCAGAGTGGGCATGATAAACAGATCAATCTTCAGGGCATGCATTGGGTGGACATCCTGGTAACCCAGCCACAGATTGTGGGTCTCTCCTCTAAAGGGACTTGAGAAAAAGGGCAAAGTAAGGCAGGACCCTGTGTCAGGAAAGTAGAGAGATGCAGGTCAGAACTGCAAGATCAAAAGTGAATTGGATATCCTGAAATAAGACAGGTCCCAGGAACTGAAGGTAGAATACAACATGGAGACTTAGCAAATCAGAACAAAAACAAGCAAAAGAGAATTTAGTTATTAGACTTGAGACCAGTGATAAGAGAGCCTAATATTTAGGCCGGTGCTGTGGCTCACTTGGCTAATCCTCCACCTGCAGCGCCAGCACCCCAGGTTCTAGTCCTGGCTGGGGCGCCAGATTCTGTCCCCATTGCTTCCAGTCCAGCTCTCTGCTGTGGCCTGGGAAGGCAGTGGAGGATGGTCCAAGTGCTTGGGCCCTGCACCCGCATGAGAGACCAGGAGGAAGTACCTGGTTCCTGGCTTCAGATCGGCGCAACGTGCCGGCCACAACATGCCGGTTGTGGCGGCCATTTGGGGGGTGAACCAACAGAAAAGGAAGACCTTTCTCTCTGTCTCTGTCTCTCTCTCTCTCTCACTAACTCTGCCTGTCAGAGAGAGAGAGAGAGAGAGAGAGAGAGCTAGCGAGCCTGATGTTTAGAATGGCAGCTGCTATTGCAGAGGTGGGCAAGGACGGTCAGAATGACAGGTGTGGATTTTGAGGCCCAATTCCACACCCTGTGGCTGGATCCACTTGGAATCTTCCTGACTTCTAAAGTCAAGTTCTGGGGGTGAGAACTTGAAACCAAAATTTCAGTAGTCGGGGCAGGCATTGTGGCGCAGAGGGCTAAGCTGCTGTTTAGGATACATGCATCCCATATCAGAGTGCTTTTTCAAGTTCCAGCTACTCCACTTCTGAACCTGCTTCCTACTAAATGCATCCTTGGAGGCAGCAGACAATGGCCCAAGTGCCTGGGCCTCTGCCACACACATGGGAGACCCAGATGGAATTCCAGGCTCCTGGATTTGGCCTGGCCCAGTCCTGGCTGTTACAGGCCATTGGAGGAGTGCATTAGCAGATGGAAGATCTCTCTCTCTCTCTCTCTCTCTCTCTCTCTCTCTCTCTCCCTGCCTTTCAAGTAGATGAAAATCAACAAAAATAAAAACATTCAGTAGTATCCAAAACTTCCACCCTTCTAGCCTCTCCCAAAATTTGCAAGCACTTAATTTCTTGAATTATATTCTTTCCCGGGGGCACTTCTGGCTCCCACACTGACTTGTAAAGAACTTGAAAGTTATCACCCCCATCCTCACAATAAGGAAAGAGCCAAATGCACCAAAAATCAACAATTCTACTTCAATCCCTTAGAAAATTGAAGTCCCCAGGCAAACTGTGGTCCCAAAGCTGGAGACCCAGACAGGCAAACTCAGAGAACCACAGCTTCCTCTGTGCGCAGGCGCAGAAGCCTGAATCTGAAGCTAATACGAAATCCACATCTGGAGCCAATATTGGCAGAGCAGTCAAAACTGTAATTGAGGAATTGCTGGGGGCTCATTGTGGACTCGCCTGAGAGTTAAAAACTCCAAGGGTGCCCAGACTTAGAGGGGCCCCCAGTCTTTCATGAGCTTTGCCTCCAGGAACCCCACCAAGTTCTCACTGTGAAGATCAGAGAAAAACCCCCTCATACTTCCCGCAGGGGAAGGGAAAAGTAACGACTTTGAAATATGCCTGGGGATTTCTATTGCTCCTAACAAGGATTGCCTTCAGGGTAAGCTATTTTACAAGTCTCATAGACTAGGGTTTTACCAAAGCCCCACTGACCTCAGGGAAGGGAAATAACCAACTCCAGGCCCCTCGGCTTTTCCTGTCTCATCTACGGGGAGTAGGGAACTGAGACGCGCACGTGAAGGTCACAGCCCGGGAATACAGCTCCCTAAGAAACAGAGCTGGGGCGGGCATGAGGCACAGCAGTGCAGACAATGCTTGGGATACCTGCAGCACATATTGTAGTGTCTGGGTTCAAGTCTCAGTTCTGCTCTGGATTCCAGCTTTCTGCTAATGCAGAAGTCGGGAGGCAGTGGATGATAACTCAAGTGGTTGGATCCCACATGTGGGAGAGCTGGGTTGAGTTCCAGGCACCCAGCTTCAGCCTGGCCCAGCCCCGGCTGCTGGAGGCATTTGTGGAATGAACCAGCACATGGAAGTTCTCTCTGTGTCTGGCTGACTTTCTGTCTCTCTGCCTTTTATATAAAATGAAAATAAACCAATAGTATTAATTAGAAAATAAACAGACCCAATCATAGGACTATAGAATGCTTCCCGTGGCCCCAGCCCCCACCAATATCAGTAGGGCTCCTACAGAAAAACTTGAGGGGTGAGGCCCCAGCATTGTGGTGCAGTTGGCTAAGCCACCGCTTGCAGCACTGGCGTCCCATATCAGAGTGCCGGTTCAAGTCTCAGCTCTTCCATTTCCCAGTTCAACTCTGCTAATGTATCTAACAGTCCAGTTACTTGGGCCCCTGCCACCCACATGGAAAACCTGAATGCAGTTCCTGTCTCCTGACTTGAGGCTGGATCAGACCTGGCTCTTGGGTCCATCTGGGGAGTGAACCAGCAGATGGATGATCTCTCTCTCTCTCTCTTGCTTACAGTTGCTCTGCCTTTCAAACAAATAAATAGATCTTTAAGAAAGGAAAGCCAGGGCAGCAGTTGATAGGACTGTAAGCCTTAGACCCCCTTCAGCCAAGTGTCACAGTGCCCTAACCCATCATGCCCCACCGTGCTGCTTCGGGGTGTGGGCCCTGAGGCTCTGCCAGCTCCATAGAGCTCTGCGGTGGGAGGCCACCTCCACCTCCAGCCTCCAAGCCCAGGACCCATTGGCTGTGGCTGACCCCTTTGCTTTTCCCTGTCCCCTGCACTGATCCTTTCTGGGTTTAAAAAAAAATAGAAAAATATCCCAAACAGGAAAAATGAGGCTCCTAGATGCTCCTCTCTTGCGTCTCTAAAGTGGAGAGAATGTTTATGACTCCTTCCCTCTGGAAGTCTTTTTTTAAGATTTTTTTTTTTATTTGCAAGTCAGAGTTACACAGAGGAGAGGTCTTCATCAGATGGTTCACTCCCCAGTTGGACACAACGGCCAGAGCTATGCTGATCTGAAGCTAGGATCTTCCGGGTCTCCCACATGGGCGCAGGGGCCCAAGGACTTGGGATCATCTTCCACTGCTTTCCCAGGCCATAGCAGAGAGCTGGATCGGAAGTGGAGCAGCCGGGTCTTGAACCAGCGCCCATACGGGATGCCAGAACTTCAGGCCAGGGCATTATCCTGCTGCGCTGCTGCACCACAGCGCCGGCCCCTCCCTGTGGAAGTCTTAAGTAACTTTCCAGGGCAGGGAGAAGGAAGAAGGGAGGCTTTGATACTGTCATTCCCCCAGCCCTTCCTGGTCTGTTCTTGATGACCCAGCACAGGCCCCTTCCCCAAGGACAATGAGCCATCTGCCCCCCCACCTGACACATGGATTATTTTGTTTGGCGCAGCAGTGAGGTTGCCACTTTAGACGCCCCCATCCCATATTGGAGTGCCTGTGTGGATTCCCACTCCTCTGCTTTCAACTACAGCTTCCTGCTAATGGGAGGCAGCAGCTGATAGTTGAAGTAGTTGAGTCCCTGCCACACATGTGCAAGACCGGAGTTCCTGGCTCCTGGTTTCAGCCTGCCCCAGCCCCGACTATTGCAGGCATTTAGGATGTGAACAGCAGATGGGAGATCTGTCTCTCAACCTCTCTCTCCCCTTCTCTCTCTGTCCTTTTCAAATAAAATGAAAATAAATAAACAAAAAAGTAAACAAATCATTGGCTAACATAGCACTGGTTCTGTGAATTCATAGAAAACAATAGGGAAATGGAAGAAGAGAGTTTTCTAATTTAATTATTTCAAGCATATAAAAAGATCTAGACTGGGGCCAGCATCGTGGCGTAGCAGGTTAAGTTGCCACCTGTGATGGCCAGCATCCCATATGGGCACTGACTCAAGTCCTGGCTGCTCCACTTCCAATCCAGCTCATACACTGGGAAAGCAGCAGAAAGTATCCCAAGTGCTTGGGCCCCTGCCCCATGTGGGAGACCTGGAAGAAGCTCCTGGCTCCTGGCTCCTGGCTCCTTGCTCCAGCCTGGCATAGCCCCGGCTGTTGCAACCACTTCCTGAGTGAACCAGCAGATGAAAGACCTCTCCCTCTCCCACTCTCTCTTTAACTCTGCCTTTTAAATAAATTTTAAAAATCTTTTTTTTTAAAAAAAGATCTAGACTAATATAAAGAGTAACCTTATATCATCTACCCAGGTTTCACAAATCCTAACATTTTGATCCATCTCCTTTAGAGCTCTTT
The DNA here is from genome assembly GCA_949820135.1 of Sylvilagus floridanus. Classification (NCBI taxonomy): domain Eukaryota; kingdom Metazoa; phylum Chordata; class Mammalia; order Lagomorpha; family Leporidae; genus Sylvilagus; species Sylvilagus floridanus. The sequence continues at coordinate 24,996,310 of OX463238.1, read as the reverse complement.
TCTCTTTTCACTCACGGTGGGGAACAGCTGAAGCCTCCCCAGGATCCCCCCCCCCGCCCCGAAACCTTTATTCCTCCCCAGAGGTAATGGTGATCCTGAGTGAACACGAGGCCACTGTTCTTGTTTCCTGATTTGACTATCAACACCCAAAGGCAAGATCTGTGTCTTGTGCATCTGAAGTTGACAACTGTCTATTGGCTTTATAGCCAGCAAGAAGCAAGAGTTAAGATCTACTCCAAAGTACCCCCCTCCAGCAATTATTCTGAACATAATCAAAGATGTGCCCCAAAGGCACCCGCAAAGCAGATTGCCAGGAGCAGACACCACTGAACAACAAGAATAGGCAGCATTCATTACATGTTACTGAGGTCTCCAGCTGTGCCAGTCACGCTAATGTGTTTCCTCCCAACACTGACCTACGAAGTGAGTTGTTGCCTTCTAGAGATGAAAAAATGGATCCTTAGTGAAGAAACACATCACGGTTTTCCTGGTGAGAGAATTTGCACTGGAACAACTGGATCAGAACACAAAATCCCTCCAAACTTTTCCTTCAGCCCTGTTTTTTGGTTTTTGGTTTTTTAGACTTATTTATTTGAAAGATAGAGTTACAGAGAGAGAAGGAGAAATCTTCCATCCCATCTGCTGGTTCAATCCCCAAATGACCACAACAGGCAGGTTTGGGCCAGGCCAAAACAAGGAGCTCCATCCAGATCTCCCATATAGGGCAGGAGCCCAAGTGCTTAAGCCATCTTCCACTGCTTTCGCAGGTGTATTAGCAGGGAGCTGGATGGGAAGTGGAGCAGCTGACTCAATCTGGCGCCCACACGGGATGCTGTTTTGTCATTTGTTTTGCCTGTGCCCAGTACTCAAGAGGACCTAATTTTAGAAGTAGACTTAACATAAATCCACATGAGATTCTGAAGCAGAAAGTAACATTCACATGCCGGTCCTGTGGGGATCTGGCTGGTGCTACCCTGCCAGTTTCCAGCGCACGGATCTCAGCATTGTCCTGCCCTAACATTAACTGACACAAGATCCAAGGGCTGAGAGACTCCAGCCACCCTTTGCTCCTTGTCCCCTTCCCCACTGTTTCTGGAATCCCTGGACCCCTTGTCCGTTGTGACTTCCTTTGCCACTTTGTGTGCCTTTTTGCAACCAGGACTAAGTCTCCTCTGTGACAGAGAGTCCTGGGTAGTCATTTCACTCAGGGTCAGACCCTAGCCTCGTCACACGAAGGGGCAACAGTAATAGCACCTCCTTAGTACGGAGCCCAGTACGGAACAAACAGCTGAATCCTCAGGACTAGCAAGCACGACTTTTATTATCACGATTTTCAACGAGGCCCAGTCTCCCTGCTGCATCTGCCTTTTCTCCAAGATCACAATTAGACCCTGGCATCTTATTGCATCATGTGGGGCTTCCAACATCACTCAACCAGACAGCTGTCCACGAACCCATCCCTGCAGCTTGGCACAAACAATTCTTTTGCAAAGATCTGGGCCCCTGTCTTCTTTTCTTTTTTTATTCACTACAGAAGCTAGCAAAACTGTTGGTAGTGCTTTTAAAATAATTTCCTTTTTGTTTAAACTGCAGCCAAGGCTGCGGGATAATTGTTCAGAGGCTGCTTTTTTCCTTGTGTGTGTGTGTGTGTGTGTGTGTGTTTAAAAATCACAATGGATGGGAGATTCACTGTCCCTTGGAGGGAAAAAAGCAGAGTGTGTGAAAATCAGTCAGCTAAAGAAGAAATTCAAAAGTGTTTGGCCCGAGATTAAGGAGATCTGTAAGGGGGTTGGGGGGCGGAGAAAGAAAACCCTTGAAACAAAAAATTTACCCGATAATGACTTCCTTTGTGCTCACTGATAATCAAAGCACTGTGATTATTATCTGAAGGTGATTCAGGCCTTCACAGTTTTTTTGAAAGCAAACATCAACCGTCAATGTTTCCAAGTTTGAATGAGATTAAATTTGAATCCATAACAATAATGTTTCGAAATCCATGACACTAAAAAAATATCTGCTGTAATAATACAGCTGTTCATTTACACCACATGACGGGAGTCAATTTTTTTTTTTTTTTAAGTTTCTTGCCTCCTGTCAAAACCATTTGGAACCAGAGGTCTAGTGTAATAGATCTGGAGGCGAGAACCTACTATTAACTAGCCACAGACATGAGAAACCCGCACCAGGGAGTACCCGGAGAACCAGTCCAGGAGAAACAGTGGAACCAGCACAGGAAGTTCAGCCTCACCACCACGCACAAGGGTTTCACTGCGGTTTCCTGCTGGCAGTCCCTGTGTCACTCTGCCTCGACAGGACATCCCAGCGGCGGCGTGGAGCAAGCCTCTCATTTCCTCACCTTTGTAATGGGTAAGCTGTTAGGCCTCAATTTACATCCTGGCTCAGTTATCCTAGAGCTGTGGTTTTAGCCATGTTACTTCTCAGTACATTTCTCATATGAATTCATTCATTTGGGTTTTGAGCATCAACAGTGAGCCAGGCCCCATGTTATGCATTGGGACGTAACCAATGATGTATCAGAATGAACGTGGTCTTTGAGGCAGACACCAGCTTTCATTGTCAACCCCCTTAATGGCTGCTATTCCACAGCCAGCCGTATGGTGTGATTTCACTTCCCTGGGGTCATTTTTCTCATCTGTAGAATGGCTGGGGTGAACTATATTCTATAATCCCATCCAGCTCCAGGGTGATAGGGGCCTCAATTCCAGCTGCTCTTAAAGTTTCTTTGTTGCACAAGAACTTATTGTAACTGAACTAGGAAGGGAACATAAAACATGAAGGCGGGCTAAGGCCATTGAGGAGGTAGGCCATTGTCTACGTAGTATGTCACTGGAAAAAGCAGACGTGATCCCAACACCAAACCTCTCCCCTACAGACCCCGATCAAGGCAGGGGACTCAGAACCAGGGAGAGCACAGCATGAGCTTCCCAGCTCCCAGTCAGTTCATATCAGCGAAACTAGGGTAAAGCAAACATTGAGGGCAGAAAGAGATGTGCCTTGAGGACGAGTGAAGAGGCCATTTCTCTTGCGGAAGTAGGAAGGGCCAGTTCATATAATTAGCCTTAGTGAAGGACTGCATCTAATAGTAATCGTGTGCTTGTAAAGAAGATTTGCCCGTGAAGGTATGGGTTTTGTACTTGAATGTGGGGCTTTGCACAGCCTTGGTGACCTGTTGCATTGTCTAAGGGCTGGCACACACACTTTCACTCTGGGAGGGTGCTGGGACTCCTGATGTCATGCGGTGAAGACGAGAGGCCTTGAAGAGAACATGGGACCATGAGAATGGGCCTTAAACAGACAGAAGATTCTAGTTTCTCACTTCCTTTTCATGGCCTACACTTTGATGAATTGAGGTAGCTAACAAAGATCTTCTCAGGTCGAAGGGAATAAAGCATTTGAAATGGGAATTAGGGAAGGGTTTGTGCAGGGAGAATTGCCTTTGGGGGAAAAATAATCCATCAATTAATCATAGTATCTGGATTCGTGTTGCTCTAACTTTGCTTCCCTCTTCTTCCCTCATGTTCTCCAGCATGAGATGAAATTTTGCTTAACTGTTTCCTTGCCTTGGCTGGACCCTAGGGTGGAAGAGAAGGCTCGTATATCAGTTTCCACCATCCGTCAGTTGCCACCAGAGGAATGAAACAACTGAAAGGTGGAACCCCATTGTAAACTGAGAAGAGCATCTGTATTTCACAAGGGATTTATCACAGGGATTGGACCAACGGCAATCGTAGAACCTGGTTAACCATCTCTGTTTGCTTTCTGTTGGTGCTGGGTCTTGAAGCCAGCAGAGCAGGAAGATGGGTGGGAAATGAAGAAGAACAAACACACAGCAGAACCCACAGAGACTGACCAGAGCTGTGTTGGTCCCTCACTGCTCTAAGCATCCCAGGTCTGATAACTCGGTGTCCTACAGAAGAAACGGGTGCCCTGTCTCCCAGAGCTGGGTATGCTCAGGGCCCGGGAGCCACAGAAACTGAAAGAGGATCCAATGGGAAGCAAGGGAGCTGCAGGCTTGGCAGGATGCCCAGTCTACTAAACGAGCCCGAGGGTAAACGATAACGTGTGTGAGTGGCAGATGTGTGTGAGGCACCTGGTGCCTCTGGACTGACCTTCCAGACAAAAAACGAATATGGCTGCCTCTTCATCTTTCATACCTCGGGCAAATGGTCTTTTATGGCCGCCCCCAACTCGGAAGTATGCAAGGAAGCGATTGCGATTTCCCTGTAGCTAGGCTGACATAACATAAACCCTCACAATTCATTTTTGTACCAGATTTTTGAGAGAGCAACTTCTAAGGCATCATGGCGGTAGCAGCGATTGTCAGGTAATTCCACAAGGACAGAACGAGAGCTGAGGCAGCAAAATCTAGCTGTTCCCCCTCCTCCCCAGAAACCCCACCTACAGTACATACAGTACACGCATTTAGTTGTGGTCTGAAAGAAAGTGTTTCCTTACACACACGCATGACTATGGGTGTTCTTCAGTGTGAGCTGGTAGTACCATCTCTTTAGCTCTTTTTTTCCCAGATGCCTATGAAATCCTGGGCTTGGCAGAACCACCTTCCTAATTCAAAGAATAGCTCTGACTCAAGACACTTTCCAAAACATGTCCAATGCTTAATGAGAAAAGATATGTTTTCAATAATAAGGATGCTAAAATTAAGAGGCTTCTGCTTCTGGTTAGGGTGTAGAAAGTCTCAAATAACTGCTCCCACACTAACAAGAACAAGCTGGAAAAACTAAAAACTTAAAACAAATCATAGTTATTAGACACCACTGAAGAGCTTAGGAGTGAACCTAAATGAAGTTAAATGAGCTAAATTCCAAATAGGAAGGACTCTTCTTAAGTGAAAGAAGACCCATGTCTGCTTTTTCCCCTGGTTGAGCAATAGCAGAAATGAACTTGTCACTGACAAGGGTGAGGGGAAAGCAGCCCAACATTCAACACATTTTGAATGGTGATGTGTGGGCTGGCATCATAGATGAGAAGCCTGGGAAAACCTAGTAACACAGTTACACTGCCTTCATTGCTAGTTCTTTCCTGTAGGATATTCACCTATGGCACAGCAGGGAAGGGGAGGAATAGAAGACAGCTATGGGAGATACTTTTGAGGTGCACTGAATATTACCTAAGGAGAAGGGAACAACTGGTGAACACAGAGGGCAAGGTCAGAAAGCTCAGAGCGATTCCCCTGAGTGGCAAAAAGACCACGCTGAGAACATTAGAGGCTGGGGTGGGCACCCCAACGGGGCATAAGTCCTTTACTGAGTGCAATCCAGCAGGTCTGCTGAAGAAAGGGGGCAGGACAGCTAGGAGATGGTCAGGGGCACAGAAAAGCTTAGAGAGTAATGCAGGACAGAGAGCGTCCCCCCTGCCCAGAACCCAAATTGAAGATAGAATTCAAGATAGAAGATGTACTCTAGACACTGACCTAGAGAGGACATGATTTTGGAATTAGCACAAAAGACCAAAATGAATAAGAAGAAGGTTAAGAACAAGCATGAATGCAATTGGCACACATGGCATCTCAGCAAAGAAATGAAAACTATGAAGGAGAACATGATGAAAGTCTAAAACTGTGAATTATAATATCAGAAATAAAGAATTTATTCCATGGAGTTAATGGTAGACTAGACAAAGCATAACAAAAAATAAACTGAATCAATAAAAACCCAAATTGAAGCAAAAAGAGAAAAATAAGAATGAACAAAAATCTGAAGAGAATATTAGAAACCTGTATGACAGTGTTAAATGGTCTAACACCCATAAAATTGGAGTTTCCAAAGAGGAGGAAAAGAACCAATGAGGTAGGAGAAATACTTAAAGAGAAAAATGTGTAATAATTTTCCAAAAGTCGATGAGTGATAGCCAAGAAGTTCAACCCCAAGAAAAATAAATCCAGACACAAAGAAAATCAAATTTAGACACAGTCTAGTCGAAATGCTGAACACCAAGCATAAAGGGGAAAATATGTAAGCAACCAGGGAAAAAAAGGATGTCACACATTCAGGGGGATTAACATTAAGAATGAATATACTGTCATCAGAAACTGAGAAAGCTGGATGACAATAATAAACTATTAATCAACCTAGAATTCTATACCCAGTAAAAATACCCTTTACCTTAAAGATGCTTTTGGACCAACTAAAGCTGAGACAATTCACCTCCAGCACAATTGTACTACAAGAAATGCTAGGAGCAGTTGCTCCAGTTGAAGGAAAGTGATGACAGATCAAAGCTGAGAGCCACAGGATGGAGTGGAGGGCAGTGAAATAGGCTAACTCTGTGGGGAAACACAAAATATCATTCAAAAAGGTATTTATATAAAATGTTTAGGTTGCTAAGAAGGAAATTGTTTAAAGCAAAAATACCATCAGTATATTGTGGGACTTGGAATGCATATACAAAAAAAAAAAAATCCAGCAACAAGTGTGGGGAGTAAATGGAACTGTACTGATATGTTTCCTAAATTTTTTGTAGTTATTTGTTATTAGAATATACACTGTGTTAAGGGTGGCTACTACAATCCCTGCGAAGCATGATAGGACAAATAGCTTAATGGAGCAGACCAGCAAACAGGTAAAAAAATAGAATTATTAATTATTTAGCATTAGGGATACAGGAGAGCATACGATGAATACGGCTTGATTAGGAGGAGCAGAGAGAACTCACCTGCCTGTGAAACACAGCAGAAGACTCCCCACTGTGGGGAATGGAGGGCGGCCCTGGAGACCACGCGGAGACGAAGTGCAGAAGCAAGACTTCACTTACGGCATGGTTTTGCCTGGAGCTGCCCTCCGTGAAGCAGCCAGAAATAATTTCAAGAGCGCGTAAGTGCTGAGTTTCCAGTGGTGGCAGAGCCCTGCCGACAATCCGCCCCGGCATTTCGATGGCGCCCCTCTGTTCCGCACCAGATGTCTTTGGATGGCAATCTCCGTTCTCTCACCTTGGGGTGGCCAAAGGGGAAGCAGATTAGAGGTAGGTGGGCAATAGGGCGGGGGTTTTAAAAATTCTATTGCATGACTGACTGCCCGAGATTATGTATGAGGTGTGATTATAAAGTAATGAGAACCATTTTCATGTGCGACTTGTCTTACGTTTTTATCACACCTCATATATGGAACGTGTGTCATTTTGTACAATGTTTGAAAATTACCACAAGTGAGGGCATTTGGCAGGAAACGTTAAAATCGTTATGGAGTGTTCGTAATTACAAGGCTCTGAAGAGTCTTTTTTGTGCGAATGTGTAATTACAGGCATGTTCATCTACGAAAGGAGGTGAGAAATATTTATCAAGTTGTGGTCATCTAAACATTCTACAGGCTTTTGACAGTTATTACAAACTACTTGACAATAATGGTAAGTGAAATTTTTGATAAATACATATTGCATATACTTTGGAATTAAGGAGAGAAGTTAATTAAAATAATGAAAATGTGAGCAGTAAAGGATTTCTATTCTGAATAGTCATCATAATTCTTGCAAGCCTTTACCTTTACTACCCAAAGTTTCTGTAACTGAATCTAGGGAGGGATTGAACAGATATTAAATCACTAAGCAGAGGCTCACAGGGATTTTTCCAAAAATGAGTTCTTGCTGTTCCGAAAAGAATCCTTGTTGCTGGGTAAGCAAGAGAACAGCCACATTTAAGAGCCCACGGTTTGAAGTTAAACATGTCAAATGCAAAAGAAATAATAATGACAAAAAGAAAAGCAGCCAATTATGAGCTTTATAATAACTGCATCTTGACTGGGCATGGGAGACCCAGTTCCTTGACTATCCTCTTGAGGGATAAATGTGGCCGGCACAGCATGAGAAGGAAATGCTCATGGACACTACAGCTGTACTCAGTAGACCAAGAAAAAGGAGGATTCAGAGAGCCGCTGTATCTGGAGGGTGTAATTTTCAAATGACTTAAAGCAGTAGTTCGCAGACTTTATGGTGCGTAGAAATTGCCCAGAGTGCTTGTTAAAAGTGCAAATTCCTCACCCAGGGTAGAACAAGAATCTGCATTTGATTCTGACCACGTGATCTTCTGGCCATATTTTTAAAGCAGCACAGAGAAAGGAGGAATTCTTACATAATTTTGATTTATCATTACGACGTTAGTACATCGTCTAATCATGATAAGACTGAGATAAAGAAAGATTCAGCAAAAAATTTATTTAGGGAATAAATCTATTATAAAGTGTTTCCTCTAGAGTTTAATTATTTGAGGGATCATATCTCTCGGGTACTTAAGAGAACGCTGTGAGAACTTAATTTTCTCTAGACTGTGATAAATGGCTTGAAAATCCTGAATTATAGGGGAAGTAAAAATTTAAGGTTAAATTCTCAAAGACAGAGGTTGTAACAAATAATCAAGATGGATGGCTCCTTGTGGCTGGGGATGATGATCTGACATGGAAACCAAGCTGCAGGCATTGGTATTTGTGGTGATCTCATTTGGATATGCACATATAAACTCCTTGCTGAGAAGCCACTTTGTAAATTGTGCCCAGAGTTGCAAATACAAGCTCAGAATATAGGACTCCCACAGTCTTCAGAGAGTCCAAGACTAAACTAGTCCCATCTTGCAGGGGATTGTACCACTTGTGTAAAAGTAGAAGCTGCTGTGTGGACATTTGACCTAGTGGTTAAAATGCCAGTTAAGAAGCCAGTGTCTCACAATGGAGTATCTGGGTTCCACCCCTGGCTCCAGCTTCCTGCTAATGTAGACCCAAGAAGGCAATGCTGACGGCTCAAGTAACTGGGTTCCTGCCACCCTTGTGGGAGAGCTGGATTGAGTTTCCATTGAAGGCATTTGGGAAGTGAACCAGTGTGCTGGAACTCTTGCCTCCTTCTGCCTCTTAAAAAAATATTAGCAGCTACCATAACTCCATTTCTCTGATTCATGTTACTGTGGATTTCTCAAGCAAAATAAAAGATTAGATTAATTCTAGATAGATAAGAGTTGGCTTAATTCTAGATATATGAGAGTTGGCTTAATTCTAGATATATAAGAGTTGGCTTAATTCTAGATACATAAGAGTTGCAGGGAGAAGAAGGAGAAATCAAAGGCTGCTCAGAAGTGATTTGGATGAATTTATGGATACATTGATTTTCCCACCTGAAAATATTCAGGTCTTACCCAACTGCAGTGTCTATTTTTGTGTGTTAAAAACTTATTCATGCTATGTCTGTAATGATTCCAAGGCAGACTTTTAAAATAATTAATGAGAAGGATGTATTTCTCACCATTCCCAATTGAATTTGCATACACATTTTATCACAAATATGCCTGGAAGAGAGAAACAGGATCTTATTAGTTATACTAGTATAAAATGGTAATGATGAATAAGGTACTATACTCATACGGGCAAACATAGGGAAAAAGCTAACATACTCTAGTTTAATAAGTGTGATATTTCCACAGAATAGCAGCTGTGAATGCAGGACTCCCAGATCACTGATGATATCATTATGAAAATGACATGAGGAAAATGACTTCATTTCCAAGGTCATTATCCATGTGGGAGAAGAGAGAAACACATGTTAAAAAAAATCCACAGTTGCCAGGATACAAGGATATACGATTAAAGACAGGGAGGGTGGTAAAAAGAAAAGACTGGAAACCTTTGCCTGGAATTAACTGAAAATTCTTCCTAGAAAAGGAGGATGGAGTCTTTGTTTATTTATTTTAAGATTTATCTATATATTCAAAAGGCAGAGTGACAGAGAGAGGGGAAGAGCCAGACCGAAAAACAAAGAGATCTTCCATCCACCAGATCACTCCCCAGATGGCCACAAGAGCCAGGGCTTGGTCAGGCCAAAGCCAGGAGCCAGAAACTCCATCCAGGTCTTCCACTTGGGTGGCAGGGGCCCAGGTACTAGAGCCATTGTCCACTGCTTTCCCAGGTGTATTAGCAGGGAGCTGGAATGGAAGAGGAGCAGACGGGACTCGAACCAGCACTCCGTATGGTGAGCGAGCATCACAAGTAGCAGTCTTACCTACTGGGCCTCTATGCCAGCTCCAGGACGGAGTGTTCAGAAAATGGATAGATATGATGGGAAAATGAATAACATATGTGACTACTCAACATCTGGACGTGGGCCATATATAGGTATAAAGTGCTGTCACTCAAACAGCATGATCTTGTCATTAGTGCTATCCACAGACAATTACTGTCACTGTAGTTGGGATGACCTTTGTGGGAAGCATGAAGAAAGCAGTCGGAGCTCATGGTAGGGTAGAAGGCTATCCCAGGAGTCCTGGTAACAAGCCTGAAGCCGCAGACTATCAGAGGTGGCTGCCAGGAGAGCACATAGGCGAGAAATGCACGGAGGCGTGCTGACAAGACTTGACCACAGCTGCAGGGAGAAGGAGAACTCAAAGGCTGCTCAGCAGTGATTCGGGTGACTTTGCAGAGGAATCGATTTTCCTACCTAAAAGTATCCAGGCCTTACCCAAGTGTGATGTGTACGTTTATGTGTCGACTGGAGCCGTGGAGCACCCAGAGTAAACGTTCTGAGTGTGTCTGTGAGGGTGCCTATTAATCTGCTCAGTCTTCAGTAACAAAATATCATTGACTGGGTAACCTACAAACGATGGAAACTTCTCACATTCTGGAGGCTGACCAAGGTCAAGGTACTGACTGGCAGGTTGAACATTTGATGAGGGCCGGCTGTCTGCAGCAGGATGCCTGTTGCTGTGTCCCCATGTGCTGGCAGGGGTGGCCAGCTCTCTGGACTCCTGTGGAAGGGCACTCATTCCGGTCACGGGGCTCCGCTCTCACCCCCTAGTCACCCCCTGGAAGGCCCCAGCTCTTTATCTCATCACCTTGGGGAGGGGGTGGCAGTTTGACATGGGCATTTGGAGGGTTCAGAAACTGTTGAGACCACAGCAGGGTGCATCCAGGTGAGACTGGCATTTTGATCGGAGGTCTTAGTAAAGGAGAATCCCTTCCCCAGTATGGGTGGGCATCAGCCTCTGGAAAGACCAAGAAGTAGAGGTGGGGGAGAATCTTCGTGTTGCTTCCTGCTGCTTGCTTGACTTGGGACTGGAGTCTTCTCTCACCCTTAAGCTGGGATTTACACCATTCCGCCCCGGGCTCTGAGGCCTTCCAACTGACACTTCCGAAGCAATGTTAGCTTCTCTGGGTTCCAAACTAGCACACAGCAGATTCTGGGACTTCTCAACCTTTATGTTCAAGTGAGCCAATTTCTCATAATAAATCTCTTCATATGTGAGAGGAATCTTCAAAAAGATCATAGAAACTGTGTATTATGACAAAACTATGTATGGATTTCAAAGCATTTTGCACCAAAATAAATGTCTGTAAGCTCCATCTTTCCATGAACTTCTTGCAGCCCACTATGTGTGTGTCCTATTGATTCTGCTTCCATGGAGAACCTTGCCTAACCTTCTTCTATCCTTCCAGAACCAGCAGAAACATAATTTTTTTCTGCATGTTCCCTGCAATTCCCAATAGACAGTGACCTCTTTCTTCTGACCATCAGAGAACCTTACCTCTGTTTCTCTGCAGTACTTACTATTTCTAACCATTTACTGAAACAAAATATGGAAGAGTCTGTAGAGCAGGTGTTCCATTAAAATCTCTTTTATAGCTAAGGCCTTAAAAATCTGTTCAGTAAATAAATAGAAGTATACATACTATACCTCCTCAAGGTCTCTACTCTGAGATATAGGTCCAAAGCCAATGTTCTTAACCTGTGGTGTGTGTGTGTGTGTGTGTCTGTGTGTCTGTGTGTATGTGTACCTTGTTGGCAATCTGGCAAAATGATGGCTCCTTTTTAGAATGATGTTCTTAAATGCATAAAATGAAATTCACAGAATTGTAACAGAAACCATTGATACTGAAATATTTTTATCAAAATAGTTTTGAAAAATAAATGTGTAATGTAGTACTATGTAATTCTTCATCAATCCATTAAATAAAAGAATACATTTAAAATATAGACAAAATTTGTTTTAAAGACTTTGTAGGAAGACATTTTTTGCTTAGATTGAGTAAGAACATTAAGCTGTAGAAAGGCCTTTGAAAAAGCTATAAACATGTCATGTTGGCTAGCAAACTGATTTCACTGTTTTTATATTATTTGTTAAAGGTGTTGAAAATCTTGATTTAAAAATATAAATTTTTGCAAACGGATCAAGGCTTTCACAGCTACATTTTAAGACAGTGGTGGCTATGCTCCAGAAATACCTGAATTCTCCAAGACTGTTTAAGTTACATTCCAGTTGTAGTTCAGTCTTTCAGCCCAAGACTGACAAATTCCTCTCTGAGTAGATCATCATCTTAACAAATAAATTTTATATCAAAAAGGAAAAGAAATGGTGATTACTTGTTCAACTTTAATGCCATCAAGGTAAAATAGACTTGTAAAGCTTTCTGAAATGTTTCCAGATGTTTGCAAATTTCTCTTCCAAAGAAATTGAGAATTTTGTGTCTCCGTGGGATAAAATATCCCCTCCAGCACTGACAGGTGGAAAGTTTCTTCCACATTAGCAGCTACAGTAAGAAAGTTGGTGCATTTCCGAAAGAATCCATTATGGCGTTATGAAGCCCGTATACCATGTTCAACAGGCCTTGGGGCCTTACAAAACATCAAGAATTCTTATTTAAACAATCCAGTTTTGCAAAATTTTACAAAACAGTGGAAATGGCTCATCTCTTCTTCTTTGTGACCAACAAATAAAAGTAGAGAGGAGATACTGCAAAGCAACATGAGTGTTTGGGACACCTCCATAAGAACAGATGATGCTACATTTGGTAAAGGCATTGGTCGGTCAAGAGTGGGCCAGCAACCACACACAATATTGGTAGTTATAACGAGTGTGAGTCCATGTGATCCTTCTAATTTAGAAATAACCATGCATGTGAGTAACATTTCATATCTGCAACAGCTATAAAGTGATACGAAAATATCTGTATGGAGAATCCTCAAAAATTAAGATGGATCAGTCATTTGACCCAGCTATCCCTCTTCTGTGTACAGGGCCAAAGGAACCAAATACACTTGTGAAAGAGATACTGACACTCCCGTGTTGACTGCAGCATATTCCCAATAGTAAGGATACAGAATCAACCTGGGTGTCTGTCAACAGATGAATAAAGCAATTGTGCCACAAACGCACAGTGGATATTATTCTGCCATAAAAAAGGAATAAAATCCCGACATTTGCAGCTAAATGGATATGATTGGAGATGATTGTGTTAGGTGAAATAAGCCAGACACAGAAAACAAATACCGTATGATCTCCCTCATACATGGACGTTAAAAAAATAGTTGAACTGAACTTAGAATAGTGATGGGAAGGGAAGGTTGGGAAGGGTAAGGGAGGAGCTAGAAGGAGGTCAGATAACAAATTCCAAAACACTGTCAGACAGAAGTAACAAGTTCTTCAGTTCCCCAGCACAGTGGGGACAGCTGTAGTTCACAATAATGCACTATATACTGTGAGGGAGGAGGAGAGGGGATGGTAGGCTCCAAACACAAGCAAAGGGATAAGGAGACTTAGAGGCTGATAGCCTGGCTTTATTGGTTTATGCTGTATGGATGTATTGATGTATTGTACCATACTCCATTAAAATGCATAATATTACATGTTAATCAAAAGTTTTAAATAAAAGGGAGAAGATATCTATAGTTTTTTCATTAGTGACAAAGCCACAAACATACTAATAAAATTGTGGTTTGTTGCCTACGTTCAAAATTAAAGGGCAATTAGAGTTAGACATGATAAAGGCATAGTTATTTTTATATCCGAGTTCATGAACTCCCACAAATCCTGACTTCTTTCCACAGAAGCCCTATTGCAAGGGTAAAACAGAGACTATAAGTTGAAATTTCAAAGGAAAAAATGAAATGCAATGTCCCAAGTTTGGTGCACTTATACAATTGCATCCTTCAAGCCACTTTTGAAGGCCAAGGTGCTGTGTTAGTAATTCTGCCAGGACAATGTTCTCCAAATGAGAACACACTGGGTAAACTGAGATGTTTGGTCACTCTACCCAAGGGAGAAAGATGGGGGAAAATGTGTGTGTGTGTGTGTGTAGTATATACAATACACGTCAAGAGTGGCTTCCTTTTGACAAGGATTCCATCTTTCCCTTTTTTTTTTTGACAGGCAGAGTGGACAGTGAGAGAGAGAGACAGAGAGAAAGGTCTTCCTTTTGCCGTTGGTTCACCCTCCAATGGCTGCCACGGACGGCGCACTGCGGCCGGTGCACCGCGCTCATCTGATGGCAGGAGCCAGGTGCTAGGTGCTTTTTCCTGGTCTCCCTTGGGGTGCAGGGCCCAAGCACTTGGGCCATCCTCCACTGCACTCCCGGGCCACAGCAGAGGGCTGGCCTGGAAGAGGGGCAACCAGGACAGAATCCGGCGCCCCTACCGGGACTAGAACCCGGTGTGCCGGCGCCGCAAGGTGGAGGATTAGCCTGTTGAGCCACGGCGCCGGCCCATCTTTCCCTTTTACAAAGAGTCACAGGAGCCAGCCTTTTGGCACAGTGGGGCAAGACACTGCTCGTGACACTGGCATCCCATAAGAGTGCCAGCTTGAGTCCCAAGTCGTGGCTGCTCTGTCTCCAATCCAGCTCCCTGCAGATGTGGTATTGGAAGGCTGTGAATGATGGCCAAGCAGGAGGCCTGCATGGAATTCCAGACTCCTGGCTTTAGTGTGGACCTGCCCAGGCTGTTTGCAATCATTTGTGGAATGAACCAGCAGATGGAAAGATCTCTCCCTCACCCCCCACCTCCACCTCATCCCTCTCTCTATCATTCTGCCTTTCAAATAAATAAATGAATCATATTTTAAATATATTATAAAATCTGAAAGAACTAGTATCTGTAATTCAAATTAGAAGTTAGAACTTTTTGCTTATATCTTAGTGGATATTATAAACCTATAAAGTTATCTTCAAATATGTGAAAATAACCTAAAAATTTTTGATACAACACAAAATTTGTATTTGTCCAATATCCACTCTCTATTGAAAAAGTATCCTGTTTTTGGGTAAACTCACTTGATATGCAAGTCTAAATTATTTAAGAATTTAGAAATGATCTTTATACTCAATGTGTCATCCCCTTCTATAATCTATGATAGGTGCTTTATGAGTTCCCTTTATAAGAAAAGTAGGACAGGCATCCAAATGGTTGGCCATTTGCCTATAATGTGGTATCCAAAGGCTGGATTGAGCAAAGTGGTTAGAGATTCGCTGAGTTCCACATTTTTACCTGCAAGCTCACCGGGCTGTGCAGTTCCAAGCCTCATGATGACACAGGTGCCAGGGAGACATAAGCCTCTACAACACCTGAAATCCTTCCCAAGAGTTGAAAGAAAATATTTTTCCAGAGAAAAATCTCAGAAGAGTCAGTAAAGTCACAGCTCTGCTTCATGGAGATAGAAAATTGGGTGGAGGGAAGAGACTGGGAAGGTAATGGAAGCACTGCTTTTGAGAGGTCAACCACATACTAGGTACTTAGCATACCTCACTTAATGACAAACCTGCAAATACGCAGTTGTTCTGACTTTGCAGATGAATGTGGGGCTCAGAAGTATTCAACAGGAGCAGGTGTTTAGCTCTACCCCAGATTCCAGCTGCCTGCTAATGCAGACCCTGGGAGGGAGCCAGGAAAGTTTAAGTAATTGGGGCCCTACCATCCATGGGAAACCCAGATTGAGCTCTAGACCCCTGGATTTGGTCTGGCCAAATCCTGGCTGCTATGTGTGTTTGAGGACTGAACCAGCAGCAGATGGGAGATTCATATTCTCTGTCTCTCTCTATCCGCCCCCTTAACTAAAGTAGATAAATAGATATTAAAATGTCAAGTTTGAACCCCAGACTTTCAGCCCAAAGCACACTGCTGCACACCAACACAAATACTTCAGTCCAATTGAAGATCAAAAAGGAAACAAGGTAGGGGGCCGGAATCAGTGTTGCGGTACATCAGGTTAAGCTGCTGCTTGCAAAGCTGGCATCCCATATATGAGCACTGGTTTGAGTCCTGGCTGCTCTGCTTTTTTTTTTTTGACAGGCAGAGTGGACAGTGAGAGAGAGAGACAGAGAGAAAGGTCTTCCTTTGCCGTTGGTTCACCCTCCAATGGCCGCCGCGGCCGGCGTGCTGCGGCTGGCGCACTGCACTGATCCAAAGCCAGGAGCCAGGTGCTTCTCCTGGTCTCCCATGGGGTGCAGGGCCCAAGCACTTGGGCCATCCTCCACTGCACTCCCTGGCCACAGCAGAGAGCTTGCCTGGAAGAGGGGTAACCCGGACAGAATCCAGCTCCCCGACCGGGACTAGAACCCGGTGTGCCGGGTCGCAAGGTGGAGGATTAGCCTAGTGAGCCGCGGCACCCGCCAGTCCTGGCTGCTCTGCTTCTCATTCAGCTCCCTACTAATATGCCTGGAAAAGCAATAGAAGATGGTCCATGTACTTGGGCCCCTGCTACCAGGTGGGGACCTGAATGGAGTTCCCAGCTCCTGGCTTCCACCTGCCCCAGCCTTAATGCTTGTGAGCATTTGCAGAGTGAACCAGCAGATGGAAGATCTTTCTCTCTCTGAATCTTCCTCTCTCTGTAACTCTGCCCTTCCAATAAACAAGACAAATCTAAACAAAATAAATAAATAAGGAAATGAAGCTCACCATGATACACTCTTGCCCTGGAAGTATTAGGTCCATCTCCTTCATGAGCTCAGCATCTAAAGAAGACAAGGGAGAGAAGCAAGAAGGCTTGAGTCTTCAAGAAAACAAACTGAGGTCCTTTCTGAGCATAGGCCAGGAATTTTAAGGTGAATTGTAGCCCCTGCTACACATGTTGTTGGGCTGAAAGAATAGAAAGTCAAGGTTTTCCCTGGCCCAATGCTAGTCTCACCACGATAGAGCACACTCATCAGGTTTTCAAGTCCATTAGGATTTGTATTCATCGTAATACAAATACAGATTCATTGCAACATATGTGGGAAACGTGGTTTGAAATATCGTTTCATCAATCCTTTCCCATGTCCGTATTCCATGCCACATTTTTCAGGCCTATGCTATGTAACTAGAGCTGTTTCTGATTAACAAAATTAGCTTTCCTCCCTTTTGGGTTAACATGTAACACAGAGTCTTCACTTGAAGATAAGACTGATGGCCCTTTCGGAGTCAAGAGCTTTCAACAGAAATCACAGTTAATTGGAAAAGTCCCCCTGAGATATAAACTACAGGGGAAAAATGGTCACTATGATGAAAAAATACAGAACTTTAATATTTTACCCTGAAAAGCAGCATAAGTTTAATAGTAGTGATAATTATCCAGTTTACATTTGCCCATCATATTTTCTGTCAGAATGTCCCACAAATGTAAATAGACTTGCAGTCAACTTTTTAAAAGACTGAAGATGGCAGTTTCATTCATCCTTTCATTCATTCATCAAAAAAGACCTTTTTTAGCATAAACAGTTTTTTTCATATCCCAATGTGTTAGCCACAAAAAATACACAAGTGACCAATATAGACACAAAGCCTGCCTCACCATTTTTTTTTTAAGATTGATTCATTTACTTGAAAGGCAGAGTTACAGAGAGGCAAAGGCAAAGAGAGAGAGAGAGAGAGAGAGAGAGAGAGAGAGGTCTTCTATCCGCTGGTTCACTCCCCAAGTGGCCATAATAGCTGAAGCTGGGCCAATCTGAAGCCAGGAGCCAGGATCTTCTTCCAGGTCTCCCACGTGGATGCAGGAGCCCAAGCACTTGGGCCATCTTCTACTGCTTTCCCAGGCCATCATCATGGAGCTGGATCAGAAGAGGAGCAGCTAGGACTCAAACCAGCACACATATGGGATGATGGCACTGCAGGTGGAGGCTTTACCCACAATGCCATAGTGCTGGCCCCACCTACAGACTACTAAAAAAATTTAAATGTGCTCTAAAAGTGCTCAGTTTCTTCTCCTCAATTCTGTCAGTAAGTGTCTATGAAGATAGAGCCAGGCTATGTAAAAGGAGCAATAGATTTTAAGTCAAATAGTCAGAGTTCTCCCCTCAATTCCCCCATTATCTCCATTAACCCCCAACATCATTCTTAGGACCACCAGAAACAATAGAAACCAGTTTAGATTATGAGTATCAATTAGAATTAGTTCAAAGTTCTAAGTTCCTTCTGTTCCTACAGTATGGTCAGGAGACTACAGTTCACAATCAGGTATTGTCGCTCCTTTGGCCGCAAAAAGAAGACGCTGCTCGCAGTTAATCGGTCTTCAGTAGACTTTTACTTAGGCACAAAGGATACATCTTATTCAAGGAATACTTGGTTCAAAGCAAAATGCTTAATTGGTACTATTCTTCACATGTTCTGAATACAGACAACCACTCCACATATCTTGTATATATATATATGTATATATATATATATGCACACACACATATATATTTAAGATTTCATTTATTTGAGAGGTAGTGTTACAGACAGTGAGAGGGAGAGACAGAGAGAAAAAGGTCTTCTTTCCATTGGTTCACTCCCCAGATGGCTGCAATGGCTGGAGCTGTGCCAATCCGAAGCCAGGGACCAGGCTTCCTCCCAGTCTCCCATGTGGGTGCAGGGGCCCAAGAACTTGAGTCATCTCCCACTGCTTTCACAGGCCATAGCAGAGAGCTGGATTGGAAGAGAGGCAGCCAGGACTGGAATTGGTGCCCATATGGGATGCCGGCGCCACAGGCAGAGGATTAACCTACTGCGCCACGGAGCCAGCCCCAAGTATTACATTTTTTATGAGAAGTAGAAGAAAGCAACTCCAAGGCTGCAAGCATAAACTAATGTCAGAAGAGGAAATGTTGTTTACCCTGATACACATACATGTAATGAGATGTTGCACTGTAGCCCATAAACACACACAATTGTTGTTAATTTAAAATTTCTTTAAAGAATAGAAACCAACTCAGACAGTTTAGGCAAAAGGGAGAAATTTATTATAAATATTTGTAGTAGGGTTGCTATCTCCTAACATGTAAATATTACCATCTTCTTTCAAAACTTCCTTCTCCACCCCCCTGACAAATTTCCAGGGTTTTGTGATAAATGATGAAGATAATGAGAAACATGAACAAAAGAGGAAAGACAGGAAAAAAACAAACTGAGAACAACGAGACATAAATCTGTATGCATTAGAGCACTGGGACAGTTTCTGGATTTGCCTTGTGAATAGTTCCAAAATTGGCATGGGGAACCAGGAATCAGAGGAAAATGGCTTTAAAAAATCCCTATGGGTTGTGAATTGGTACTTAAGAGATCCAAGAATGGAATTCATTTTAAGTTACCTTGTATATGTCTTGTTACGAGTCTTGTGAACACTGGGACCCTACTCCCACAGAGCTATATTTAGTAAAGCTTTTGCTTCATTTTCCGCACTATATTCCAATAAAAATTAGAAGTATTTTCTCTATTCAATGTGTGCTTCAGGAGCGCTCACAGATGCAGGCCTATCTCAGGGACCCAAGAGCAGGTGTAAAGTCTGAAGTCAGAAATTGAAAACCCTGCCTCACACACATGCACACTCTCTCATTCTCTGGCTTGTCTCTCCATTAAGAGAAGAAAGGGAAAAGTCACTTTCAATAGCTTTCACTGTCACAGGTGAGTAAGCAGAAAATCAGAGGCATGAGTAGAGAAGCAAAAAGAAACTACATCCTCTTAGAAGGTTACAAATTCCATTTATAATCTCTCCAAAGAGCGTTTCCTTTTCAATTCATCAGACCGTGAGCTGAATGGGAAGTAATATCCTTCTGTCTTGTTTATTTCCTTTATTAGAATATTTTTAAGTTCATGACGGTAACACTATCTAATGATGACTCATTATCAACTCCTTCTGTGAGAAAACAAAAATCTGAACTTGAAGGTTTTATAACATTTATAATCAGAGATATGCATATGCAAAATGAGATGTCCACTCAACTTGCATTTAAATATGACCAATTTTTTTTGTCAATAGAGTGCTTAGATGGTATTCTGATGAAACTAGAAATTTGGCCATTTGACCCATTAAATTGTTTGATCCATTAATACAGTGCATGGATAAATTTCATTGTTACAAACACATAATCTAAAAAACATCAATGAAACTCAAAATTAGAATTTTAGTTTGGATGACATGGAATTTTCACATTTGCCAAAATGGAACTGCAAATATTTCAGTGGGAAGAACACACTGTCAGATCATATCTGGTACTGAGCATGATATGCCCTCTAACATATTAAATCACATGGACATTCACCTAATTCACACGGAAGTCCAGCGAGCATATAAAATATTCCAATTGAATCCTGAAAGGGAATTAATCTGTATAAGGCTTTTCTTAGATGCCCTTTATAGCAGCCAAATGTTAAATTATATCTCAAATGGCCTTCATTAAACAGGAATTAAAATCCTAGAGGCAGACATTCAGCACAGCAGTTAAGACTTCTCCTGGGACAACTACATCTCATTCCAGAGTCCCTGAGTTCGATTCCTGGCTCGGCCTCCAGTTCCAACTTCCTGCTCCTTGAGAGGCAGCAAGTAAAGATTCAAGTAGTCAGGTTCCTACCACCCATGTGGGAGACCTGGATAGAGTTCTAAGCTCCTAGCTTTGGTCTGACCCAACCCTGGCTAATGTGGGCATTTGGAGAATAAGTCAGATGATTAAAAAAATACAATGAAAATAAAGAAATAAAAATTGAAATGTTAATTATGGTATTCACTAGCCAGATGTGTGATCTTTAGCAAGTCACTGGGCTTCTCTGGGCCTCAATTTTCTTATCTGTAGACATGAAATGTTGTTGTGAAGACTATATAAAATGTGTAATCCCCATGTAATGCGAAGAACATAGTAAGTACTCAATAAATGGTATATTGTTGCTGCTAAAAGACTTTACAAAAGATAATGGACACATTTTCCTATTGTTCTTCCCTGCTGTAGACATTACCCTCTGCTGAAAAGACACACAAAAGGATAGTCTAGTTTTATAAAATTTAAAAATTAATATTAAAAAAGACATGTAAGCATGATGCTGAAAAATAGCTATTGGTCATTTATATTTTCCTACTTTATCTTAGCAATGACTTAGGACAGATTAGCTGATTTTTGTAACCAAATGTACCTTCCTGAATTTTTTCTACTTAGTTTAGTAATATATTAAAGAACTTTATTATAGTTTTAAATATGTTATCTTTCTGTACAGAATTCAAATATTCTTAGAAATCCATATCAAAATTATCAAATTCTCAAAATTATCTTAGAAATCCATATCAAAATTATTATTATGGGTGACTTATCTATCAGTTCTTTCAAATGACTAGCAAAATTATATTTGAGAAACTAAACATGGTAGGTATTTGCTGGCAATTCTAATTACCATTTTTGTCCACCTGGCTTGGGAACCCCCATATAGGCCTTAGTGGGAGGCACCTCTCACTCTAGAATTCTAGAGAGGCTGGATGGTTGCGTTCCCAAACTCCCCTGTAGCTAAGAGAGGAGCACATGAAGAAGGTTCAGTCAATCAGAAACCCCACTGCAGGTTTGGAGTCAGGCACTTATGACTCAAAGAAGGAAGTGGTGCCGGGTCTAGTTGGCAGCAGCATGTAGCCACCAGGGCTGGCCAGGCAGAGGAGGCATCCAGAATTCATCAAGGAGCACGATGGTGACCTTGCCAGGCTGACTCAGTGACATAATTGCGTCTGTGGTCCTGCATGCTGCTTTTAGTTACTGTTACTGATGCATAACTTTCCAGTCACCCAATTCAGTTTGGCAGAGATTGCTCTTAATCAATTTCTTTTCTTCTTAACTCAACCAGTCTGTTTCTATGCCTTGCAAACAAGAGCCCTGAAACATTAATTTCAAATTTAAAAATGGAAACGTGAATGACATTTTATAGCAGGATAGTGGTGAATTTTTTTCCCAGAGATATGGTGGTAGTATCTAATTTGTACTCAGCAAATCGTTCAACTTACAAACAAATCAACAAAACATACGTTGACTTCAAAGCCTATCTCTGGCCGGCACCGTGGCTCAACAGGCTAATCCTCCGCCTTGCGGCGCCGGCACACCGGGTTCTAATCCCGGTCGGGGCTCCAGATTCTGTTGCCCCTCTTCCAGGCCAGCTCTCTGCTGTGGCCCGGGAGTGCAGGGGAGGGTGGAGCACGTGTTTGGGCCCTACACCCCATGAGAGACCAGGATAAGCACCTGGCTCCTGGCTTCAGATCAGCGCGGTGCACCAGCTGCAGCACGCCAGCCACGGCGGCCTTTGGAGGGTGAACCAACGGCAAAGGAAGACCTTTCTCTCTGTCTCTCTCTCTCACTGTCCACTCTGCCTGTCAAAAAAAAAAAAAAAAAAAAAAAAAGCCTATCTCCAACTCGTTGCCTGTTTCTCTGCTTTAATTCTGTGTCACTCAGGAACAGATTTGGTTAACATAGTGGAAGATGGGAGGGTAATGATTTAAACATGCTAGTGTTTCTTCCCTCACATTAAGGAAGTGCAAAGGTAGGCAATCCTTTGAGTTATCAGAGACCACGCTCCTTCTACCATTTTTCCCACTGCACTGGACTTTGATTAGATGTTAGGCTCTGTTATGTCATGACACCAGATGACTGCTTTGGAGGTGCCAGTCATCACATTCCACATTCCAACCATCAGGTAAAAGGAAGGAGGGAAGGGCATATGTGGGGCTCCTGCCATCTAATTGCTTCCTTCTTAGAAGCCTGCCCAGAAAATGCTATGTCAAGTAGCCTGTCATAGAGACATGTCTAGCTGCAAGAAATCCTGGGAAACAAAGTCTCATTCCTGACAGCAACGTCTAAGTCAAATGTGAGGTTCTACTTCTAAAGTAAAAAGAGATGATGAATGTTAAGAAGGCAGCTAGGTGGGAACCAAGATGGGGGCTGAGTCAGATACTCCAGCAACCATCTCCCCACAGAGATATCAATTCGAACAGCTATTCACACACCAAGTCATGGTCACAAGAGCTACAGAAGACAGGAGCAAGACCACAGTGTTTCTTAGTGTAATAAGAAAGGGCCCACTGAAGAGAGCAGAGAGGAAGGGCTTAACAACTTCCCTAGCTTCAAGGAAAATCATGGAAAGGGTCATCTCCCAGCTGCTAAATCCCAATACCAGGCAGATTCTAATGGTCTGTATCTCCGGGCAAATGTTTGTAGACAGAATCTCTGGACTTGCCTCAGTATCTTGCAGAGACCTGGGCCCTGGTGGAATAAACTTATTTCAGTGTGTATGACCACCAGCCCCGCATGGGCCTGCTGTGCATCCCCAAGATTACAGAGGGCCTAACGACTATGTGACCCAGGTGTGATCCATCTACTGCCTGCCTGGGTAGCTGAGGGACTCCCTCCATCACCTGTCCAATCTTGCACAGCAAAGAACCACAGGACAGTACAGGGAGTCAGTGCCAGATTAGAAAAGACCAACACTGAACAGATCATAATAGTCCCTGTCCCCAAGCTAGTGACTGCAGACAGAGCCTCTTGGCCTGTCTGTGCCAAATGGACTTCCAAGGCCCCAGCTCATCAGTCTTACACCCCAGCCAGCATCACTAGGGCTAGTAGGAGCAGCATGGGGCAGAGAGTCTACCTCCTTGGTTTCACACCCAGGCTGCACTGGTTTTGACCAGTAGGCTGTGAGTTCTGGTTTTGATCTAACGTTGTGGCATAGGGAGACACAGCACAAGGAGTCTGAGCCTAGGCTGCCACAGGAAGAGTCTTCAAGGGATGGACCATTACTTTTTAAGTACTGCACCAGTCCATACTGAACAACACACCAACTGAGAATTTTGGTAAAATTTGAGCTTAAAGAGTATTACAGAACTGAAACAGTAAAAAAAAATAATATTCACATAACGTCTGGGGAAAACCCCAACTTAGGGTATAATCTAGTGCTGAAATAGCAGAAGTATTTGTAGGCTCAGAAAAAAATAAGCAGACTGCTTAGACTACTTAGGACATCCACAGATGAGGCCAGATTATAACTAAACCTTCAATGTGAACAATATTGTACACCAACAATCATCCAGAACTTTATAGAAATCATGACCTAACCTAAGAAGCATCCCATATGGGCTCCAGTTCAAGACCCGGCCGTTCCACTTCTGATTCAGCTCTCTGCTATGGCCTGGGAAAGCAGTAGAAGATGACTCAAGTCCTTGGGCCCCTGCACCAACATGGGTGACCTGGAAGAAGCTCCTGGCTCCTGGCTTCAGATCGGCACAGCTCCAGCCATGGCGGCCAATTGGGGAGTGAACCAGTGGATGGAAGACTTCTCTCTGTCTGCCTCTCCTCTCTCTGTGTAGCTCTGACTTGCAAATAAATAATTAAATCTTTTTAAAAAAGAAAGGAAATAATTACCTTAAGTGTAAAAGAATTGAATTCTTAATTTCTCCACTTAAGACATAGAGTGACCACATAGATAAAAATAAAAATTAAAAAAAGACCCAGCTATGAACAGCTTATGGGATACTCACTTCAGAGGCATGCATTGTGGCACAGCATGTTAGGCTGCTGCCTGTGACCAGCATCCCATATGGGCTCCAGTTCATGTCCCAGCTGCTCCAATTCAGCTTACTGCTAATGGTCTTGGAAAGCAGCAAAGATGGCCCAAGTCCTTGGGCCCCTTCCACCCACATGGGGGACCCAGAAGAAGCTCATGGCTCTAGCCCTAGCCATTGCAGTTATTTGAGGAGTGACCAATTGGTAGAAGATGTCTCCCTCTTTCCCTCACTCTCTCCCTCCCTCTCTCCCTCTATCTGTAACTCTACCTTTCAAATAAACAAATGTATAAAAAATTATATCACAGAAATATAAAAAAATTGTTAGAAGTTAAAATGAACAATTATATGGCAACAGATTTTATAACCTGGAAGAAATGGGCAAATCCATGGGTACAAACACTTTACTAAAATTGAATCATAAAGAGCTAGAATACCTAAATAAACTAATAACAAATAGCAAGATTGAATCAGTAATGAGACTCTTCCATCAAAGAAGAGCCCAAGACCAGATGACTTCACTGCTGAATTCCACTAAACATTTGAAGAATTAACACCAATCCTTCTTAAGTGTTTTCAGAAAATAGAAGAGCAAGGATTATTCCACTCATTCTATTAGGCCAGCATTACCCTTGATACCAAAACCCTACAAGGGCACAACAACGAGAAAGAAAGCTGCAGGCTAATATCCCTGAGCATAGATACACACACACACACACACACACACACACACACACACAAATACTAGTAAAAGGACCATTCACTATGATTAAGTGAGTTTCATACCAGAGATGCAAGGATAGTTCAACAAATTCAGTAAATGAAAGAATTCAAAAACCAGTAGTGTTTTTATACACCAAGAGTGAATCATCTGAAAAAGATAACAAAAGTAGTCCAATCTCCAATAGCTACCAAAAAATAATAATAAAATACTGAGGAATAAATTTCACTCAAGAGATGAAAGATCTCTACAACAAAAACTTTAAGTCACTGATGAAAGAAATTGAAGACACAGGGAATGGTAAAACATCCTATGTTCATGGATTAGAAGAATCATTATCATTAAAACATGCATACTACCCAAAGCTATCTACTGATTCATTGTAATCTCTATCAAAATTCTCATGATATTTTTTACAGAGCTGGAAAAAACACTACTAAAATTTATATGAACGACAAAATGCCATGACTACCTAAAGCAATGAGCTACCACCTCATTCCAGTTAGTTTGGCAGTTAGATTGCAATGCACTTGAGTGCTTGATCAAGTCCCAGCTGTTCCAATTCCAATTCAGCTCCCTGCTTATCAACCTGGGAACACCACCACCCACCTGGGAGACCCAGATGGAGTACCAGGCTCCTGGCTTCAGCCTCAGTCCAGGCCATTGCAGCTATTTGGGGAGTGAACCCTCTCTCTCCCTCTCTTTCTCTCTCTCTTACTGTCTCTTCCTTTCACTTTCTGAAACCCTGCCATTCAAATAAACAAGACAATAAAATAACAAGTGTTGATGAGGATATGGATAAAAGGGACCCCTTTGGCTGTGCACTGTCACTGTTGGTTGAAACGTACATTAGTATTGCCATGGTGGAAAACAATATGAAAGTTCTTCAAAAAACTAAAAATTGAATTTCCATATGATCCAGCAATCCTACTCCTGGGTATATATTCAAGGGAAAATGAAATCAGCCTGTCAGAGACAGCTGCCCTCCACATTAATTGCAGCACTATTAACAGCCAAAACATGGAACCCACCTAAGTGTCTATCAACTAACAAATGGATAAAGAAAATGAAGTATGTATACACACACACACATACACACACACATATGTGTGTGTGTATGTGTGTGTGTGTGTGTGTGTGTGTGTGTATACAAAAACACACAGTGGAATGCTACTCAGCCACACACACAGGATAAAATTTTGTCATTCATACAACATGGGTGCAGCTAAATTTCATTATGTTAGGTGAAGTAAACCAACCTCAGAAAGATAAGTATGACATGGCCTCATTCCCCTGTAGAGTAAAAAAAAAAAAAGTGATCTCATAGAAGCTAAAATCAAAGGCTTGGGAGGGAATGAGAAAGGTTTGTTATTGGTACTGGTCTATGGAGGGTGATTAAAGATAATGCACTGTGTATTTCTCTATTTTAGAAAAATGCCAAAAACTGGAAGGTAGGATTTTGGATGTGTTCACCAAAAGCAAATGTGGAATGTTTGAAAATATAGATACATTGACCCTGGTTGGATACTACACAATATATACGAGTCAAAAACATCACATCATATACCACAAATATGTATAATTTTTATGCCTGTTAAAATTGTTAAATGTATTACAGAAGGCAAGCAGCATCTCTGTCATACTTCTGTGCACAGAAAAAATTGTCAAAAAATCTGCTTTATATTCATGCTTCTCACACCTATTTACTATTCCACTGCCTTTACTCCCCTAAAAACTGTTCTTGTCAAACATCCAGCATCCAAATCGCCCCAGGTAATGAGTTGTTTCCATCTTCATGTTTTTGCCTTCGAATCAGAAATGTGAGACTTTTCAGCAACCCTTCGCTCCTGAGACCCTGTCTCCCTGGGCCTCCCCTCCCCTGCCACCCCATGAGCTCATCCTTCTCAGTTTTCTTTGCTCATTGCTTCTTCTCTGCCATCTGCTTTGACGACACATTCCCTCCTAGCAAACATGTACGATCCACGACTTCGAACACCATCTACATTTTCATGACTCCTGAACGTATATCCCCAGCCCCATCTTCCCTCTGTGTTCTGTAGTTATGTTTGCAAAGGTCTGCTGCACACCTGTGCTTTACATCTCAAGGCACATTGTTCAAATGACACCTTTGGTTTCCAAATAAAAATATTCAAAGGTAAGGGATGTTCAAAAAATTCATGGAAAACCCATATTATGAGAAAACTTCACATGGATTTCAAAAACTTCTTGGCACCACATAAGCTTATCTTTTAATTCCATCTTTCATGAACTTTTTGAAATACCCTCCTAAACAATTGCTGCTCACATTTCCCTAGCCCTGTCCAGGAATCACCGTCAAGCCCCAATGCCAGCAGTTCTGCCTCTGGTCCCTCCTGCATCCCCAACATTAGATTTCCCAGTAGAGTGCTGGAAGCTTCATTTCCGGAACACATGACAAATTTGCTCACTCTTCTCCATCTCCACAGCTGCACAGTGCAAAGTTCCCAACCAACATCATCTCTCACCAGGCCTACAGAACTAACCTTCTGCAATTGATAGGACTTTTATATCTTCCTACACTTCCTCTGTTGAAATCCTACCCCCTCTCCACAAAGTGGTAGCATTAGGCAGGTGGCCTCTGGGAAGTGATTCTATAACTGTGGCAGAGCCCCCATGCATGGGATCAGTGTCCTTAAAAGAGAGAGCCCAGAGGGTTCATTTGCCCCTTCCCACGATATGCAGACACAGCAAGGCACCCTCTGTGAGCCAGGAAACGGGTCCTCACCAGACACAGGTCCTGATGGTGCTTTGACCTGGGCTGCAAGGCCTCCAGATCTCTGAGTAGAAAGCTTCTGTTGTTTAGAAACTGTTCTGTGGTTATAGCAGCCCCGACAGCCCAAGACCAAACCTAGCGGATTTATGTGCTTTCATTCCCCCACCTCAGTTTTTAAAACACAATCCTGCAGAAAAGCCTCCAGTGGCTTCCAGTTTGACTAAGGCCTGCAAGGCTCTATGTGTTGTGGACCCTGCTCTACCTCTCTGTTCGCAGCTCATACCTCCCTCCCTAAGCTGGCGACACTCAGCTGCACTGGGCTGCTTTCTCTCCCTTCAACACATCAGGCTCCTTTTCGTTCCAGATCGCTTGCATTTGCTGGCCTCCTTTGATTTCTTCCAGAGCAGTCCCGGGTAGCCCCCTTTCCATCCCTGCCTCAGATAGCTGCCACTTGCGACCCCTCACCCACTCTGATGTGGAACTCCACTGCTCACCTACTCTTTCAATGTACATGCCTTAAAAAAAGATATATTTATTTATTTGAAATGCAGAGTTAGAGAGAGAAATAGAGAGAAAGAGAAATCGTCCATCTGCTGGTTCACCCCCTAAATGGCTGTAATAGTTGGGGCTGGGCCAGGCTGAAGCCAGGACCCAGGAAGTCCATCTGGATCTACCACATGGTTTCAGGGGCCCAAGTATTTGAGCCATCTTATGCTGTTTTCCCAGGTGAGAGATCTTCCATCTGCTGGTTCACTTCCCAGATTGCCAGAAGAGTCAAGGCTGGCCCAGGCCAAAGCCAGGAGCCAGGAGCCAGAAGCTTCATCTGGATCTCCCACATGGGTGCAGGGGAGGACTTGGGCCACCCTTTGCTGCTTTCCCAGGCACATCAGCAGGGCGCTGAATCAGAAGCGGAGCAGCCTGACCCAAACTGGTGCCCATATGGGATGCCGGTGTTGCAGATGGTAGCTCAATTCTCTGTGCCACAGCACCACCCCAGATGCTCTGTTTCTCACATTTACATATAAGAACACAACAGCCCTTGGGCACCACTGCAATCATTATTGCTTAAGGCAAATTGGGTGCTAATCATTAGTGTAGCTTTGCTTTGCTACTGGATTGTAGCAGTGTTATTTCGCTTTCTCTTTTGGGTGCTAGAAAATATTTCTGTATGTATTTACTCTTATATATAAGTCAAATAAAATGTGGACCTTTCTAAGTCAATAAAAGAGTAAAGTCATAAAATATTTATGTTTAAAATTTGTTGTTTATTTGAGAGAGAGAATGTGCTTTAATCCCCTGGTTTACGCCTCAAATGTCCACAATGCTCTGGGTCAGAGCCAAAGCTTGGAGCTGTGAACTCAATGGAGACCTCCCACATGGATGCCAGGAACCCAGTTACTTGAGCCTGCACCCGCTGCCTCCCAGAGTCTGCATTAGCAGGAAGCTGGAGTCAGGAGCCAGAGCCAGGCACTGGACTCAATCTAAGATAGGACATGGCCATCTTAACCACCAGGCAAAATAGCTGGCCTCATTTTAATATATTTTAATCTATAATTCCACTCCTACAAGTATATACTTGATAAATATATCCACAGAGGAAAAAATAAAAATCTACAAATATATTTCATGTAGATTTTATAATAATTTAAGACAAAACTAAATTTCCAATAAAAGAGACATGTTTAAATACTATATTTTCAGCATATCAATGAATAAGTTGCTAAATTCAATGATGGAAAAATGAAGTAAAACAAAATGGGAAAAAATAGAACATGAATGGAATCTACACTAAAACTGTGACTAGGTACACCCTGTGCATGTGTGTCTGTGTGCGTGTGTGTGTGTGTATACATACACATTGGTATGCTGCAAGTAACCCGTACTGGTTTTGAGCACCACCTGTTAACTTTTCAGGAATTTCACAAACCAGTTGTTCAACACAGTTATTATTAAAAACTGTTATTAAAAACTGTGTTGAACAACTGGTTCAAGCACAAATTACATGAAAACACAATTCCATTGACTCTGCATGGACGTACATTAGTGTGCCATGGCATATGGCTGCACGTGTCTCCCCAACTTGGCCTTGATTCCTACCTGATAGCTTGAAATTTGCCACAGTGGGAGTCTTTACGCCAAGGAAATTCACAAAGACTACAAATCAAGATTGATTTTTTTGTTTTGTTTTGTTGATTGTCTAGACTTAAGAAAGTGATAGAGAATAATATTGCAGATTCAAATTTAAAGTGTCATATCTGCTGTCATCATATTTCAGCCATAAAAAAACTGATGGGCTATTCTTCTAGTACTGGAAAGCTATTAACCAATTGAGCAAAAGAAATTTCTCCCTCATTGATAAATGAGTGAATTCTTACAGTGCATTTTCACTTTCTCACTTTCATCTTTTTTTTAAGTTTTATTTTATTTATTTGAAAGACAGAGTTACAGAGAGAGGTAAAGACAGAGATAGAGGTCTTCCTTCTGCTAGTTCACTCCCCAGATGGTCACAATGGCCAGAGTTGCACTGATCCAAAGTCAGGAGCCAGGAGCCTTTCAGGGTCTCCCATGCGGGTGCAGGGGCCCAAGGACTTGGGCCATCTTATTTTTTTTATTATTTTACTATTTTATTATTTTTTTTCTTATTTAGAATATAAATTTCCAAGGTACAACTTGTGGATTGCAATGACTTCCCCACCCATACCTCCCCCCCCACCCTTCCCCCTTACCCACTCCCCCTCCCCTTTCATTCCCATTCAGATTCATTTTCAATTCTCTTTGTATACAGGAGTTCAGTTTAGTATGTGTTAAGAAAAGATTTTAAACCATTTGTTGGGCCATCTTATATTACTATTCCAGGCCATAGCAGAGAGCTGGATCAGAAGAGGATCAACCAGGACTAGAACCGGCGCCCATATGGGATGCTGGCGCTTTGGGCCAGGGCTTTAACCCACTGTGCCACAGCACCGGCCCCTCTCACTTTCATCTTAAGCTTTAACATGTATTAAAACAACCAATGTCTATGTAGGAACCACACATTAGAGCCAATTATTAAACATTTAACAGCATAACACTTTGTGTACATATAAAACTACAAATCATGATTATAAGGAATTAATAAGTTAAAACAATAGATGAAATACCAACATCAAATATTCTCATTTGCAATGATTTAGGAAAAAATAAAAAATAATTTGTAAAAGGAAAAACACAACCAACATTCTAGGAACTTCAACAATTTTCAAAAGAAGCAAGCTTTCGGTACAATAATAGCAATGATCTCTTCCCTTTCTGTCCTTTCCTCCTGTCCATGCTTCCAAAATTGCATAATTGAGCCCATCCTTGATCTTACGGAGTTGGTACTGTCTTGTGTAGAATCAGCAATAAAGCAAATAATTATGCCAAAAATATTTAAATGTCAATTCTGATAAATGCCACGAAAGACAGCAGAGAACCTAGACTTAGCAGTAACTTGAGAAAGTGACTCTTAAATTGATGTTGGCAATAAGTGCAGGAGTTAGGCCAACAAACAGAATAGACAACAGCATCCTAAGCACGGGGAAGAGCATAGGTGAGCACCTGAGAGAATCAGAACCTCCACTGGGGTGGGGGAAGGGGAGACGGTGTTGTGATGCAGAGACCCAGCTACTCTGCTTCCAATCCAGCTCCTTCCTAATGTGCCCAGGAGGGCAGCGAATGGCGGCCCAAGTAGTTGTATCTCTGACACCAACATGCGAGACCTGGATGGAGTTCCAGGATCCTGGCCCAGCTCAGGCCATTGTGGCCATTTGGGCAATGAAACAGTGGATGGAAGCTTCTCTCTCTCTCTCTCTCTCTCTCTCTCCCTCTCTCTCCCTCTCTGTCATTCTACCTTTCAAATAAATAAATATTAAAACAAAAGAAACCTTGACCTGTAGACGACACAAGGACAGGTTAGGGCAGGGTGGAGTGGCCAAAATTATAGGGCTGGGTATGAGAGGCAGCAAGGCTGGAGCCAAGCTGGAGTTGTTGCTGGTTGTTCTAAGAACAGTGAAACACCATGCCTGGATCTGCAAAACACCTGGGGGAGATGACAGAGCAGAAATGGAGTCACGTTAGCTCCACTGGGTTCTAAGTTCCAATTACCTACACCATAGAAAGTGATACAATCTGGCCCTTTTTCCTTTTGCCTTACATTATACCTCATGATATCAGGCAAACATACTTACAGGGAGATCAAAAGGTCTCAGGCCCAGCAGTCTATCATCTAAAGACAATAATGCCATCAGAATGCTTTGCTTGGGCCTCCCTATGTTTAACCCAGGTTTAAACCTACTCTTCTGAGAGTCAGATACCCATCCCACATGGCCCAGTCTCCTCCCAGGGTTTCTACAGATTCCCACGTGATCCCTCCAGCACATGAAATTATTCCAGGCATATCTTGTACCTTTCTTAGGCCAACCCTGGAACCAGCCTCCCTAGCTTCCCTCCTCCCTTCTCCTCGCTCCCTTTTCATCTCTCATTCTTCCCACCCTCAAGTCATTGGTTTATTCTGATACCTCCAATTCCAATCCATCATTGTGTGGACATTCTCGCTTCTGTTTTTCCATACTCGTGATTCCCTTTTATCACAGTAACAACTTGTAACCCCTTCTGTGTCTTTCCTGTTCTTTTCAAGACTTGAAATAAAATGACTAAATATAATTAATCTGCCTCACACTCCAAAATAGTGCTCAAGGAGTCAGAAGCATTAGGGATTGTGGATATTTCCAGATTAGATGAGGCTTTTTAGGGTAAATCCTATAATTATCATGAGACAAACATTAAAATATAGATGATATTTTTAAAATAACATATGACTTCTACTGCATAATTTTTGAAGCATTAGCCAATGAGTTCAATGACTTGATTCTAATGGAATGGGCACGGATTATGGTCAGTTTCATTTGGTGCCCATGAGCCTCTTCTCCACCTTCCCCCTACTCACACCCCAGAAATATCAAGGTAAAACTTATCCTGCATCTCCAGATTTGGTGAGGGAAGGGTGTTTCTTTGCTAGAGAATCATAGGGTTAAGGTTCCAAAGATGGGGGAATCTTGCATGGAAAAATGTCAAGTAATTTAATGTTGCACTTCCACTGTGTTGTCAGTTTGCATATCCCCATCACCTTTGCATGGCTGCTGGTTGTAACATCATCCACAGAGGCCAGCTGTGAGTGGGCATGTTTAGGTCTATGAGAATAAATAGATGGAAAATAGATGCACAGTTTCTCTAATTTTGAACAAGAACACCTAGCTAAGATGCATCATAATTAGAGTATATTTGGGATGACTATTATTCTCCTCAAAATCCATTATTGCTTGGTCTTGGAGCAACCATAAAGATACCATGATAGTGAAACTGTAACTAAGAGATGTGTTCTATCAATACATTTTTTTTTTTTTTTGCTAAGTAAACTAAAAATTTTACCCTGCTCTTTGGAAAATGGAAGGAGAGGAGTTTACCCACAATTTTTAAAATGTGACAGATATTAAGAATAGGGCTGGCACTGAGGCGCAGTGGGTTAACACCCTGGCCTGAAGCGCTGGAATCCCATATGGTCGCCAGTTCTAGTCTCAGCTGCTCCTCTTCTGATCCAGCTCTCTGCTGTGGCCTGGGAAAACAGTAGAAGATGGCCCAAGTCCTTGGGCCCCTGCACCCACGTGGGAGACCCAGAATACGCTCCTGGCTCCTGGCTTCAGATCGGCTCAGCACAGCTCTGGCTTTTGCGACCAATTGGGGAGTGAACCCAATTGGAGGACCTCTCTTTCTCTCTCTCTCTCTCTCTCTCTGCCTCTTCTCTCTCTGGGTAACTATGACTTTCAAATAAATAAATAAATCTTTAAAAAAAATAAAGAATAGGAAAAGCAACTCTATGTCTCACTCTGCCTGCCCCCAGAGTGTGGTTCTGCTGACTCTCTCTTGTGGAGACTGCCTGACGCCACCAGGGAAAGAGGCAACCAGTGTGAGATAAACAGGATGTGTCAATGGGCTGCTGCTTATCACTGCTTCTAAAGAGAGCCATTGTCCTTGAGGCCTTACTTTTTAATGTTTATTTACTCATTTTTATTTATTTGAAAGGCAGAGCAACAGAGGGAGAAGGAAGGAGGCAGCAAGAGAGAGAGAGACAGATCTTCCATCCACTGACTCACGGCCCAAAAGGCCACAGCAACCAGGACTAGGACTGGGCTAGGCCAATGCCAGAAGCCAGGAACTCCATCCAGGTCTCTCCCATGGGGGACAGGGACACCATACTTGAGCCATCATCTGTTGCTTCCCAGGCACATTACTAGAAAGCTGGATCCAAAGCACAGGCGCATGGATGAGGAGGTCCTTAAAGAAGCAGGAAGTCAGCTTCTATAGTTAAGGTGTTGGGTTCTCCTTACTTCTGATTGGTTTGGAGCTTAGTAGAGAGACTTGTGGTGGGAGATGGATGCATATTCCCATGGCAGGTGCATGGTGTGTGGTCAGGACAAGCTTGACTGTATGAGTCCTATTTCTGTTCTGTTTCAATACTCATATGTACAGCTCCTTTTTTTTTCTTATCAACAATTGGGTGTTGGAATAAAGCAAAAACCGGGAAAATGACTGCCAGTTCGCTCTGCCTCTTGAATGTTGTACAAGAATACCAAGTTGGAGGAATCTATTTTGGGGGGTGAAATTTTCAACTTTCAAAACTCTACTGTATCGAAAAACACACTAGAAAAATAATTAAATAAAAATCGAATTTGTCAACGCACAGTGTCCACCACATGGAAGGCGGGCTAAAGTAACCATGTCAATAGATCACTAGGAAACTACTAGTCTGATCACATCTCCAGCCTCAGGCCTGGCACAACATTGGACACATTGGATGCCACACAAATATTTAATATATAAAAGCATTCTTGTATTGTGGGTATCATACAAGTGAACAGAATTGTTTTTCACTTTTATTCTTTTTTTAAAGATTTATTTATTTATTTATTTGAAAGGCAGAGAGGTAGAGAAAGAGAGAGATGGAGAGGTCTTCCATCCACTGGTTCTCTCTCCATATGGCCTCAACGGCCGGAGCTGGGCCAGTCTGAAGCCAGGAGCCAGGAGCTTCTTCCGGGTCTCTCACGTGGTTACCGAGCTACTGCTTTCCCATGCCACAGCAGAGAGCTGGATCAGAGGTGGAGCAGCCAGGACTCAAGCCGGCACCCATATGGGATGCTGGCACTGCAGGCGGCAGCTTTACCCACTACACCACAGTGTCGGCCCCCATCCCTTTTATTCTTTTTAAAAAATTATTCTTGATGCAGAGACAGTTGTTCATTCATTTTAAATGCACACTGTAATACTCTTTTCTGTCCTGTTTCCCTTTTGTTTCTAAGGAACCTTTAGAAAATTCAAGTAAAACTTTTTTTTTTTTTTAAATAGAAGGAAGCTAGATTTATCTCCTTCCTTTCGTCAGACAATGAATTTCCCTTTCAAACGTCTATGGTTGCTGTTGCTAAATGTTTCCTCCAAGGAAAAATCTTCCTATTTTGTTTATTTTTAGAAACTGAAGGCTGCATACAGAGAAAGCTCTTGAAAACCAGAGTCTCAAAGGGGAACTTCTAAGAAACGCTCTCTGTTTAGCTCAGAATAGCAGCAATGCTGACTAGGTTATAAAAGCGTGGCCCTGCTCTGATTCTCTTTGTTCAGATGAACACATCAAACAGTGTTTTTCAAGACTACATTTCACTCTCTTCCCCTTTGACAAATAGATAACCAATTCGTTTTCTCCTTCGCAAAAAGTTATTCACATGTTTTCCTTGCTTCAGTTGGAATTGATGAAGATTGGCACTGAAGTATGTAAATAGAGTATTAAAACTAAAAATAATTTTAAGAATCTTGTTTTACCCTATTGTTTGTAGGTGGGTACTTCAAAAAATTCATGGAAAATATACTCCATCCCAAATTGGGGCGTGTAAGTTTGAGTCCTGGCTCCACTCCTGACTCCAACTCCCTGCTGAGGTGTCCCCCTGGGAGGAATCAGGTGATGACTAAAGTGCTTATGTCCCTATTGACTTTGAGTTCCCAGGTACCAGCTTCATCTGGCCCACCAACAGCTGTTCTGGGCGTTTGGAAAGTGAATTGGTACATGGGAGCTCTCCGTTTGTTTCTCATTCTTCCAAAAAATGGTAATTGTTTTGGTGCAAAATAACTTCTGAAAGCCATGCACAGCTTTTTCACAGTATTCATTTTCCATGGGCTTTTTGAAGAGGAAACTGAAATGCGTGAGATCGAGTACTATTCTGCAGATTCAGCCTCTGCTTCTTGCTTTGATGACATTCTCTCCCATGTATTTGCTCACCCAGTGAATACCTAGCACGCATGACCCACAATTCCCTGTCAGAGATCTTGTATGGAAGTGCTAGAGTGTGGTCAGCCACATGCCTCTAGATGACCTGCAATGAGCCCAAACACAAATCCAGCCACACAGGACCATCATCTACTTTGCAAAATGATATGGACTTCCATGGAGGCTCGTTCCTTACTTGGGACTTACTCTATCAGACTCTAATCCTCTCTCTCATCCCATCAAAATCGAATTAAATCTTCAAAACTCAATCAATTGTTACTTATAGCACTGGCATCCCATATGGGAATCAGTCCAAATCCCAGCTGCTCCACTTCTGATCCATCTCCCTGCTAATGCATCTGGGAAAGCAGCAGAGGATGGCCCAAGTGCTTGGGCCTCTGCACCCACGTGGGAGTCCTGGAAGAAGCTTCGGGTTCTTGGCCCAACCCTGGCTGTTGTGGCCATTTTGGTAGTGAAGTAGCAGATGGAAGATCTCTCTTTCTCACTCTGTCTGTAACTCTGCCTTTCAAATAAATAAAATAAATCTTTTAAAAAAAACTTTCTCACAGTCTGCCATCACAACTAATGACTACCTTTTCTAAATTCCCATAGGATTCCTTCACTTCTCTACCATGGCATGCCTCAGACTGTCCCCTGGTGGGGTGCATACCACGTTGTTGGATATATATCTACTTTTTCTTCTAGCCCCAGAAATATAGCAGACTAAGTTAACATGGAAACTATAAGCCATTAGGAACACTGGAATAAAAAATATCCAAAAAAGAGTTAAATTTTAGCTGATCTTACCAGGAGAAAAGGGAAGTCCTCAAATGCCAGAAACAGGGAGGATTGAAAGCAGGCTGATTAACACAAGAGCTGAGGCTACAACCACCTTGTGGGAGGTGGTGGAAGCAGTAGCACTGATTTGGTGACAAGCAGGGTTTTCCTGTGCCCCTGGAGCAGAAGCTCTGGGAATTGAGCATGAAGCCAGGCCCCATCCATAGCCTCAAGCCCAGCCAAAACTACTAGAAATCTCAGCTAACAAGGTTAGGAAGGTTAGGAATCAAATTCCAAATCTGCTGCTTTTGTTGGTGGACAGTCTGAATTCGCTCTACCTGGTCCTGCAGGAAACCTCAAGCAGAGATGACCGTGGTTCTGGTGTACTCTGGAGGACACTAATTCTTGAATTAAGCTTCACCACCCACACAGCATGGGATGACCATAGACAGAAGTGAGCTTCGTTGACCGGTGCTCATAATAACAATTCACAAAGCATGCATAGGAAGAGCCAAGGATATAATAATAAACAGGAAGCCTCTCCTTCTCCACACCTGCTATTAGAGAACACAATCTACAAGAGACCATAATCTAAGTACGTTTTAAGTTCTGAAGATATACGAAAGGCATTGAAATACTAAACAAATGGCAATTTACTATGAAAAAAAGACAAAAATTAAAAATTAGAACATCTAGAAGTGAACAGTCATTTATAATCACCACTAAATGAACAGGTTAAGAAGATTAGACTCGGCTGAAGAAGGAATTAGCAAACTTGAAAGTAAATTTGGAAAAAATAAATGTAGGTCAGAGATGAATAAAAATATCTGAAAAGGCATGGAGACTATCAAAAGGTTTACCTTGCATCTAACAGAAATTCCAAAAGGATCCACAGAATATGGGATACTAAATATTTGGAAAGCTAATGGCTTGATAAAAGATACATTTTCCATTTTTACTAAATAATTGGCACTTTTAGCCACAGACTAATTATTAATGTTTATACTCATAGGACACCATAAGAACTGGTTAAAATTGGTTTAATTAATGTAATTTAAGTATATAGCAATCAATAAGAGGTGAATATTAATAATAAACAGGAGGTGACAGATACTGGAGAAGTAGAAAGGGCTCACTACTGAAGAGTTCCTTGTGAGAGGTTACTTCTTGGTAGGATCATTAGAGAAGAAGACACAGGGGGCTGGCGCTGTGACGCAGTAGGTTAATCCTCTGCCTGCAGTGCCGGCATCCCATATGGATGCCAGTTCGAGTCCTGGCTGCTCTTCTTCCAACCCAGCTCTCTGCTATGGCCTGGGAAAGCAGCAGAAGATGGCCCAAGACCTTGGGTCCCTGCACCACATGGGAGACCTGAAAGAAGCTCCTGGCTCCTGGCTTTGGATTGGCTCAGCTCCAGCTGTTGCAGCCATGTGGGGAGTGAACCAGCAGATGGAAGACCTTCCTCTCTGTCTCTCCCTCTCACTGTCTATAACTCTACTTCTCAAGTTTTAAAAAAAATTTTAAGAAAGAAAAAGAAAAGAAGACATGGATAAGGTGGGTGAGTACAACTTGACAAGTAGAGAGCAGGGATCTGGCATTCCAAGCAACCAGGATGATCTAACAAAGGCAGAGTGAGAAAATACAAAAGGCACTTAGAAAAGGAACGCTTGTAAAGTATTCACACAAGGATTAATTATAGGAGATTAAGAAAATTAGTTGCAGATGACTCAGGCCTTCAATGTCAGACTGAATACTCTGGACTATTAAAGAAAAAGAACTGCAAGTAACTCACTGCTAGCGGTGTCTTGATAAAGGAG
This sequence comes from Sylvilagus floridanus, assembly GCA_949820135.1. Taxonomy (NCBI): domain Eukaryota; kingdom Metazoa; phylum Chordata; class Mammalia; order Lagomorpha; family Leporidae; genus Sylvilagus; species Sylvilagus floridanus. The sequence goes on along the minus strand of OX463238.1, from coordinate 24,957,403 downwards.
GACAAGATCAAAGCTGTCATTTAGGAAGATTGAGGCGATCTGCAATTACAGACAGGATGAACTTGGGCAGGAAGACAGAGGAACCAGGAAAATCAATTGACTCATGTGTCACGAAGGATTTTTGATGGTGACAGAAAATGCAACTCACCCTGGCCTGAGCAACTACACATTTTATTAGATTGCGACCAGAATGTCCAGGGTAGAGCTGGACAAGTATGTCTTTATCCAATGTAGTATAATAATGTGTTTGGCTGGCTCCTGGGAGGTAGCCTTTAAATCCTTGAACTTGCCGAGGAGCAGAAGTGGATTTTTATTTCTGTGGGCCCTGAAACTTTATGCTAATAAGATGACTGTGACAATTCATTCTAAGGGTTGGACATACCAGAAAGACCAGCAGCATGGTTAGACCCACATGATACCAGCCCAATCTTCAGAGTGGGGCAAGGGGCTGAATGTTGAGTTCAGCCATGTGGCTAAGGAGTCCATCAATCTGCCTGTGTAACAAAACTCCAGGGAAAACTTAGGACAGCCACGTTCAAGTGAGGGACCCTAATTAACGATACTCTGTGCGTATCATACATCAGTGTGTGTATAGAGTCACGTGTTCTGTGTCTATGGCCAAAACACGAAGGCTGGAGGTGGCCCCAGCCCTGACCCTATTTGCTGCTTCTTTGGGTTGGTCCTGATTTGCATCTGTTTTGCTATAATAAAACTGTAGTCATAGGTATAGCGCTTTTCTCAATTCTGTGAGTCATCCTGGTGAATTATCAAACCAGAAGGGGAAGTCTGAATCCTTGAATTTAGAGCCAGTTGGTCAGAAGTGTAAGTGGCCTAGCCACCCCTAAACTCGAAGTCGCTGTCTGAGATGAGGGCAGCCTATGGAGGACTGTGCCTTTACCGTGTGAGGTTTGGCATAATTCCAGGTAGCGAAAGTCAGAAGTCATTGCACACGGAAAACACAAAGACCCTGAGGTGGGATCATGTTTTGTGTGCTCAAGGAACAGTGTAGAGTCACAGTTGGCTGCAGTGAGTGATGGCAGGAGTGAGAACATCTGAGCCCTGCCAGGGAGCCTGGGCCAGACCATGGCTCACAGCTCAGGCTGAATGTTAGAACCACATGGGAGCTTTTAAAAGAAACCTGTATCCAGGTTCCACTCCAGGTCAATTAAATTGGATTTTCTGGGGGTGCATCCAGGCATCTGTACTTTGAGAAATTTTTCAGATGATGTAGGTCCTGCTGAAGATTTTGACCATAGGGTAAGGACGTTAGATTTTGTTAGAAGTAGAAGGGGAAGTTGATAAAGCCTGTTGAGCAGGGGCAGGAACAGGCCTGTCTTCAGTTTTAAGACTCATTCTAGTTGTTGCATGAAGAACATTGTGGAAGAGAACTAAAAGCAGGAGAGGTCAGGTGAGAAATGGAGGTGGTTTGGGATATAGAGCATTTCAGAGCTGACAGAGGTAGAGATAAAACAGTTACAGCTGAGGCATGTTTTCAAAGAAGACAGTTTAATGACGAACTGGATTGCGAGGCATGAGAGAGTGAAGGAAGTCAGATGAAAACTGACAGTAACAGATTGACTTTGAATGTGACCTTATGATGATGCATATCATGCAACTCTCTGGTTTTCACTTTCAGTACAATATTCAATAAATTACATTAGTCAACACTTTATCATCAAACAGGATTTGTGATTATTTTGTACAACCAAATGTTGTGTTTGACTAATTTAAGTGTTTTGAGCACATTTAATGTAAGTTAGGCTAAGCTATGATGTTGGGCAGGTTAGGTGTATTAAATGCATTTTTGACTTATGTTATTTTCAGTTGATGATGGGTTTATTGAGATGTAGTCCAATCACAAGTCAAGGACCATTTGTACATGATTTTCTTGTCTAAGCACCAGGGTAAAAAGAAATGATGATTATTATTGCAAGGAGAAAGGGGCCAACCAGCCAGGACTGACTCATATACAAACCAGGAGCAAGAAGTGAAATCATAATGCTATAACTAGTACTCCAACAGTATTTTTCACTTTGTGTTGCTATGTTAGGGCAAACTGTTGAAATCTTTACTTAATATATACTAAACTGATCTACTGTATATAAAGAGAATTGAAAATGAATCTTGATGTGAATGGAAGGGGAGAGGGAGCGGGAAAGGGGAGGGTTGTGGGTGGGAGGGAAGTTAAGTTGTACTTTGCAAATTTATATTCATTAAATAAAAGTTTTTTTTTAAAAGGTGAAATCAGTCTTGCCTGAAACACATGTGCAGAAAGTGACAGAGGATGTTTCACCAGAGTAAAATCATGGAAAGTTACCAATAGTAGGAGGAAAAATAGTGGATGACCAGCAACAGTAGGTCAACAGGGATCTGTTAGTCATTCTAGAGAACGTGCTTAAGAATAAAACAAACATTAAGAACAGCATTTATCTCTTCCCTTTCTTCTTTATCTATCTGAACAATTAAGTCCTAGAGCCACCAGGTTGGACCAACCACCAGGTAGGCAGCTGTTCCAGTGGGGGTAGCCATGGTGCACTGGAGTAAGGGTGTCAGACCCTGAGCTGGGCAAGGAGAGCATCCAGGTCAGGAGGCAGCAGTGACAGCCTGGGTGGGATGTTGGAGCCTGTGTGGGATGAGAGGGAAGATCAAGCCAAAGCAGAGTGAGGGGCAATGCGTGGGAGTGCTGCACGGCCTAGCAGGCACCACTCAAATGAAGTGGTGGAGGAGAAACATCAGTGATGAGCCAAATTGAAGCCGAGTTCATCTGATACAAGAAGAGAGGCCGGCGCTGTGATATAGTAGGCTAAGCTGGTACCACAGGTGCTGGCATATGAGCACTGGTTCATGTCCTGGCTGCTCCTCTTCTGATCCAGCTCTCTGCTATGGCCTAGGAAAGCAGCAGAGGATGGTCCAAGTGCTTGGGCCCCTGCACCTATGTGAAAGACTCAGCAGAAGCTCCTGGCCTCAGATTGACCTAGCTCTGGCCATTATAGCCACTTTGGGAGTGAGTCAGTGGATGGAAGACCTCTCTTTGTCTCTCCCTCTTTATGTCTGTAACTCTACCTGTCAAACGAATAAATAAATAATTAAAAAAAAAAAAAAAAACAAGAGCACATCATTGCTTCTGTGATATTCCAGTCACATATGCATAATTTAAGCCCAAGTGGAAGGATTCCACAAAATAACTGATCTGTAATTTTTCAAATGGATCATAGTGAAGAGCAGCTAGGGAAGTCTGAAGAAATGTTCTAGGCTGAAGGAGACTAAGAAGACCTGACAGATAAGCACAATGTGCAATTCTGGACTTTTTTTTTTTTAGGATATCTGGCAAAATTTAGATAGGCTATGAGGATTAGATGGTAGTATTTTATCATTGACAATTTCCTGACTTTGTTGTATCATGCTGTATAGGACAATTTTATTTATAGAAAATGCATAATAAATTATTTAGAGATAATGAGACATGATGTTGTTGGCAATTTATCCTCAAAGACAAAAACATCTTTGTACTAAACTTGCATCTTTTCTCTCAGTGTGAGGTTGTTAAAAAAAAACCTTAAGGAAAGAAAACTTAGTGTAAAAATGGCTTGGAGTATACCACATAAAATAAAACTAAACTAAGATAGGAAAATATAATTCACACTGAGACCATTTAGCTTGTAATCTAATTCAGAGGGCTTTTAAAATCAATCATTTGTTCCAAATAAAGCCAGTACACCGACAGCAACCTTAAGAGTAGCTCTCGAAGCCTTTCTTCAATGATTACAGTAGTTTCCTGATACTGAATGTGCATGTATTCACTTATGTAACTTATTTTTCAAGACTAATTTATTTATTTGAAAGGCAGAGCTACAGAGAGACAGAGGCAGAGAGAGAGAGAGAGAGAGAGAGAGAGAGAGGTCTTCCATCTGCTGGTTCACTCCCCAGATGGCCACAACAGCCAGAGCTGAGCCAATCCGAAGCCAGGAGCCGGGGGCTTCTTCCGAGTCTCCCACATGGGTGCAGGGGCCCAAGGTCTTGGGCCATCTTTCACTGCTTTCCCATGCCGCAGCAGAGTACTGGATTGGGGCCCATGTGGGATGCTTGTACTGCAAATGGAAGCTTTACCTGCTACGCCACAATGCTGGCCCCACTTATATGTCATTCCTATTTTTGAGTCTTGACATTGGATCATAGACTGAGAGAGATCTGGGGACTGGCCAAAGCTCCTTCTTGGAGGACTTTAACTTTAGCAAACAACATTAACGCACCCCTAACAAAACCTACACAGGGTCAACGTTTCTTTCAGAGAAAGTCTGACTACAACTGTAATAAAGAAAAGGTCACTAATTTCATTCACCCATTCAAACAAGTCTACCATCAAAAAAGCTCAGATACTTTGGATTATGATTAATAAAAAAAAAAAAAAAGCAGTTCTCTGTAGAGACATATTGGGACCAGCATATTACGTTTCTCTGCTGGTTTCCTTTAAATACCATTCTAAGCTATTTGAGGAATTTCATGCTGAATTGGTAAACTACATGAACTGAGGCTGGTAAACTACATGAAATGAGGTAAGTTAATTTCAGAACCATTCCAAGAAAAACAAATGAGTTATTAATAGCGGTTTTGCGTTATTTCCATATCCATGCTGTTAGGAGACCTACTGTTTATGTATTCTGACTGTACCAGGTCTATTAAAGGAATATGAAAAGGCAGAGAGGTTAAGACAGTCCTTCTAGCAAGTAAAAATTTAAAGGAGAATTATTTGTAATGACCTCAAAATAGCCAATTTACTACATATTTGTAAATATGCTTGTGTAAGATCACAATATAATGTCCTAAGAGCCAGGCTTTCATTTTTAAGCCAATCATTCAATGTCCAGTGGAGAAGATAAGTCATCTTGGAATAGATCTTTGCTAGTTGGTAACTTTGTTTATTTTGCCAGGAGTGGCAGGAAACCCTTCCTTCTCCAGCTCTCCAGAAACTTCTGCCAGTCACAGAGGTGCAGCCATGATCCCATCTGAGGGAGTCGGTCCATGCGGGTTCCTGCTGCAGCAAGAGCAGCTCAGGTGGATGCCAAGGACTCGTGTTACAGATTTCTCTCCCTGAGGACACTGGACTAAGCTTTTGAACCAAGTAAGACTCCAGATGTTCATGGACCTATTATTAGGGGGAGGAGTCTCATGGACAAAATATTATCATAAAATATTAATAAATAGTAGTTAAAGTTAATTTCAATACTGTAAATAACTATATTACTACCGAACTATGAAAGATGGGTGCATTTGCTATACTAGGATAAGAACAATCACATGCATATACCTTTTTACCTTAATGTTTAATCTCATTCAAATCTTTCACACGAATAGTAATTCATGATCAGTATTGGTTATTTCAGACAGGATGACAAGCCCCTGGGAAGTATCTGGGACAGATTATTGTTTTAAACCTAAAAGCATAGCAAGATGTGTATAGATTTGCTAATGGGTACTGACCAAGTCTGAATAGTACCATTATTCTCATAAATAAGATAAAATATTACTTTGATGTCTGCCTATTTTAAGTATGTGCATAGGGTACACAACATTTATCCTAAAATAATCAGCTAATTTACATTATAAACCTACTGTAAGTGTGCAATCATTAATTATAATCTATAAATTCCTGAAGAGACAGTCCTCTTCATGATTAATGAATTTTGAAAGGTTGAAATGAACATTGTCTGCAGTTAGCATACCCCGGAGGCAATTTCTCTACTGCTTAATCTTTCCTTTCTTATTTCCTGGTCTATAATCTGTTTCTTTAACTAGGTTATTACTACTTATTAATCATCATAAAAGCTTTATTATCTATTAAGTACCTCTGCCCATCATTACTTTAGTCGAACATACAGGATGACACAAACACAATTTGTCATGTTTGGTACTTGTATAAACATTGAATATGCTACTGGAAGGAAGAAGCCACCAAAATCATTATAAATTTTAAGATAAATGATTCCTTTTGAATTTTAAATGAAGCAAAAGCCTGGACTCAAAGAGTATATTTTAGATTGGATTGAGAAAACTCAATTCTTCAAAAATGAAAGTATTTTCCATGGCCTTTCACTTTTGGTATTATTAAAATAATTGTGGAAACTCACTCAGCTGTGCCTGGATTCTCTCTTAAGAAAGCAGGGATAAAATGAGCTGTGCAGTCTCTTTTCAGGAAAATTTCAGAGAAAAAAAAATCAAATTCCTAAGAAAAAATTGCTATGTGATTTTAATGTTTGTTATTGTCATAAGTTATTACAGCTAACCTAATAAAAGCAAAAATAACTGAATGCAATTTTGAATATATGGAATGTATGTGAAACACACAAGTCTTTGTCTTAGATATTTGGTGTGACTTAAATGTACCAATAGGAAGAGCAATTTTTTCATGGAATAAAAGTCATTTGAGTGCTATATATACTGAAAGCATGCATCCTCGAATTATCCTTTGATCCATATTTTTGTTTAAAAAGTTAAATAGAATTTTTGAAAGATTTACCAATTGAATTAAGCTTGAAATCTGTGAACCTGAGAAGATAGTTTCATTTTTTTAGTAAAATTTTTAAAAATTACATATTTGAATGAGAGACCTTCCATCTGCTAGCTTACCTCTTAAATGCCCATAACAGCCAGGGCCAGGTCAGGCTGAAGCCAGGTACGCAGTGTCTTATGAGGCAGCTGGTTAAGCCCTCTTCACTTGTGATGTCAGGATCCCCTAGCAGACAGTGGTTCACATCCCAGCTGTTCTGCTCCCAATCCAGCTCCCTTCTAATGTTTATGGGAAATCACAGGAGGATGGCCCAAGTGCTTGGGTTCCTATCAACCCTGATGGGGTTCTTGGCTTCTGGCTTTGGACTGGTCCAGTGCTAGTAGTTGCAGGCATTTGGGAGTGAACCAGTGGATAGATGTGTTCTCTCTCTCTCTCTCTCTCTCTCTCTCTCTGTGTGTGTGTGTGTCCATGTGTCCATGTGTCCCCCTTCCAAATAAATCTTTTAAACACATACACAGCAAGGAAGCTGTAACTCTATCCAAATATTTCATGTAGGTTGCAGGGACCCAGGTAGGTGAGCCATCACCTGCTGCCTTCCAGGGTGCACATTAGCAGAAAGTTGGACAGGAAATGGAGATGAGACTTTAACCCTATAGGATGCAAGTGTCCCAAGTGGCATCATAACTGATGCACTGAAGCCTGCTCTTGAATAACTACTTTTTTTAAAAAAAAAATTGCTTATTTATTTCAAAGTTAGAGTTACACAGAGAAGGAGAGGCAGAAAGAGAGAGAAAGGTCTTCTATCTGTTGGTTCACTCCCCATTTGGCTGCAATGGCTGGAGATGTGCTGATCCGAAGGCAGGAACCAGGAACTTCATCCAGGTCTCCTACAAGAGTTCAGGGGCCCAAGGACTTGGGTCATCTTTCACTGCTTTCCCAGGCCATAGCAGAGAGCTGGATGGAATGGAGCAGCCAGGACTTGAACCAGTGACCATATGAAGTGTGGGTGCTGCAGGCAGTGGCTTTACCCACTATGCCACAGTGCCAGCCCCAAGAATACCTACTTTTAATAATTCCTTCATGTCTATTTGTGATTAAGTCATTAATATATTTGGAACATACTGTAAGACTCATAGGTAAGGAGGAAAGAAAACAGAAGATGTCAACAGCTAGTGTGAAAAACTTTTATTTGAGTCTTTTTTTTTTTTTTTTGACAGGCAGAGTGGACAGAGAGAGAGAGAGACAGAGAGAAAGGTCTTCCTTTGCCATTGGTTCACCCTCCAATGGCTGCCGCGGACGGCGCACCGCGGCCGGCACACCGCGCTCATCCAATGGCAGGAGCCAGGTGCTAGGTGCTTTTTCCTGGTCTCCCATGGGGTGCAGGGCCCAAGCACTTGGGCCATCCTCCACTGCACTCCCGGGCCACAGCAGAGGGCTGGCCTGGAAGAGGGGCAACCGGGACAGAATCCGGCGCCCCGATATTTGAGTCTTTTTTTTCCCCAATCTGGGTACAGGCTATGGAATAGGGTTGGAGAGTTCCTTTTCAACCACTTTGCTTTATCCCCTTCCCCTTTAAACTTTAAACTAGAATTTACTATTGTAAAAGATTATGAAATAGGGGCTGGCACTGTGGTGTAGCTGGTAAAGCAGCACCAGTATCCCATATGTGTGCCAGGTCATGTCCTGGCTGCCTCATTTCTGATCCAGCTCCCTGATAACACACCTGGGAAATCAGCAGACGATGGCCCAAGTGTTTGGGCCCCTGCTACCCACATGTGAGACCTGGAAGAAGCTCTAGGCTCCTGGCTTCAGCCTGGCCCAGCCCTGGCCATTGCAGCCATCTGGGGAGTGAAACAGAGGATGGAAGACCTCTCTCTGTCTCTCTCTCTCTCTCTTACCCTCCCCCCACCTTGTAATTCTTTCATCTTTCTCTCTGTAGCTCTGACTTCCAAATGAATAAATCTTTTTACAAAGTTATGAAATTAAAAAAAAAAAAACTTCATGCTTAGTTTCAAAAAAGTTAAATCTACAATGACCAGGCCTTTTCCCTGAAAATAGTTGTTTCATCACTTTTATTTCTGGGAGAAATGCTTGGCACACAGTGAACTGGAATGAAAACATGAGACAGCAGAATGCCTCAGTACAGTGCAGTCTAAAATGTTCGTAGGCATTCTTATGTAATAAGTAATGGAGTAACTGGAAAACTGCCTTTAAAAGCAGAAGTTTTGGGCCAAAAGTGAAGGCTGGCTAAGACACTTGAGAAATGAAGCAGTCAGAAGCAAAACCAAGAAATACCCAAAGGCAGGTGTCTCGTGGAAAGCTCCCTAATAAGCATTTAATAACAAGTCTCATGTAAACAAGCCACTCTAAACAAAAATTTACATTGTATATCTTCGTCAAAGTAGAGTTGGGAGGTGCTAAAAGGCAGCTCTAACACATGCAATCCAAACAGAAATGTAGAGAACAATGGACAGCTAGGCTCCTTCATGACTTTGTTGAGCTTTTTAGCCCCAAATGGTTTCTCAAAGCCCTCTCTTGCACATCGCCCACATTTTCACCTGAACTAGACATTACGTGATTTAAAATTGTACATATATCAAGAGCAGAAAGTTGCTTTCAATGATGCAAAGGAGAGAGAATTTTGTGATTGAAATGCTTGCATTGTAGCTGAGGAATGAAACCATTATTAAAATACTTTGTGTGGGGAACCACAGGCTGGCCACCTGTGGGGACCTTCTCATTGCACTGTCTCATCCTGCGGAGCAGAGCAAGGTCAGGGTAATAGGATGGGATACACCTTGATCTGATGAGATGAGACACACCTTGACCTGAATGGACTTGCAGACAATCTGATGAGATGGGATACACCTTGACCTGGAAGGACTTGTAAACAGCCTGGCGAGATGAGATGCACCTTGACCTGAGACTGCGCGTGCCCTTTGATGGACTCCTTGCTCTAGCCCTGGGGGATTGGGGATGGATAAAAGACCGTGTTAGGGGCGGGAAAAGGGAGCAGCCACTTCAGTCTTTCTCCGAGCTGCTTCCCCCTCTCTGCTTTCCTTCTATCCCTAAGAATAAAAGTTCCTTGAGAACCGATCAACAGCGGTCGTGTCGTGACTCCGTGGGTTGGACCTTTGCTGGCAAGACTTGTGTTGGCGAGGGTTCTGACACTTTGTGTAAAAGTTTATATTCAAACATGTGTTAGGATTGGGAAAGTTAGGAAAGGGTATGGCGAGTTCACAAATAAAGAAAGCTAAGATTCAGCTGGGCTTCCAGAAAGTGAAGATGCATCTGTGGCTAACCCCTTCTAAGGAAATCCCTTTAAGCCAGGACCTGGCAGGCATAGTCTGTGGACTTTACAACCACCACGGAGAATTAGATCATCTCTGGAAGAATGAATGATTACCAAATCAGATGGTGTTTCTTGGTTTGAAAAAAAGCCAGGGGAGAGCAGGTGTACCTCAACAAAAAAAATGCCAGTTAAAATATTTTACTTTGCAAATGCTGTAACTGCACAAAAGGGGACAATATGCTTTAGTTCTATAATTTCTAAATCATAAAGTAACCCAAATTAATAGTTGCCTACCGGGGCCCGCACTGTGGCGCAGTGGGTTAAAGCCCTGACCTGAAGCGCTGGAATCCCATATGGTTGCCAGTTCTAGTCCCGGCTGCTCCTCTTCCAATCCAGCTCTCTGACATGGCCTGGGAAAGCAGTAGAAAATGGCCCAAGTCCTTGGGCCCCTGCACCTACATGAGAGACAGGGAAGAAGCTCCTGGCTCCTGGCTTCAGATTGGTGCAGCTCTGGCCATTGTGGCCAGCTGGAGAGTGAACCAGCAGATGGAAGACCTCTCTCTCTACCTCTCTCTGTAACTCTTTCAAATAAATAAAATAAATTAAAAAAAAAATAGTTGCCCACCTAGAGCCTCCAAATTTTGTTTGCATGAGAATTGGAATACTGACACTGATTTTTTCTGTCCTAATGCATCTTCAAATTTTGATCAACTGTTCTTTTATATACATATTCATTTAGTAAATATATTTTAAAAAGTGTTTGCAGCTTAATTCTTACATAAGATTCACAAATAGGTTCTTCAAAAACAAATGCAGAGTGGAGTCAATTTTGTTTAAACTAAGTAGCATCTTGGAAAATACTTTCTCTTCTTCCTCCATCCCTGTTGAAAAGAAGTCATTTTGTTTAACTTGCTAGGGAATGCTAAAATGTTGGCCTATTATATAATTAGTGTATCCTAGGGCCAATTCTCATTTCAAGAATCTCTAAATGAGCAAATATGTGTACATCAGTGTCCTAAAGATCAAATGACTGAAGCCTGTGGTACCAGCATGCAGAGTGACTCCAGGGAGCCCTGACTCATGGGAGTCACACCCTGTATAGTTTCCTACCATAGTGAACAGGGATGACTCAGGTAACCTATGGGATGTTGTGGGAATAACAGCCTATGCTGTCTCATAAAAGCAAAACACTGTGGCTTCCACTTTGTTTTCTCTTGGATGCTTGCTTTGGAGGGGCCCGGTTGACATGTCATGGTGACAGTCAAGCAACCCTACAAAAGTGTGCTCAAGAAAAGGAGCCGGGCCTCCTTCACACAGCCAAGAGGGCCATCTTGGAAGTGGTTCTCCAAGCCCCAGATGATTGCGATCACATGGGATTATGAAATAAACAGCTCGTGGATTCCTTCCCTGCTGAGATAATACATGTTTATTACTCTAAATCTCTGAGGTTGGAATAATTTGTTAGTCCAGCAATACAGTACAGTTTTTATTCCTCCAATAAATGAGTACTAGTAGCAAAACAAATGGACATGGACAACTTAAGCCATTTACAAAGTCGATGGGCTCTGCAGTTATTAATACTTAGAAGGAGTGTGGGTTCCATTTAGTTCCTTCTTTCTCATAGTGTTGTACCAAGACCACTAGCATTGAGTTGTTAGAAGTGCAGAATCTCAAACTCCACCCTAGACCTACAGAATTGGAATCTACATTTTAAAGAAATGACAGCTAAGGAGACAACCCTTTGAGAAGCACTTATTTGACCTCACAGATACAAAACAAACAAACAAACCACATCCCCTGAAATTTTGATCGAATTGGTCTGGGTCGAGGCTTATCATTATATTGCAGAATTCTCCGGAAAAACTTCACTGAAGCCTCAGATCAGCCCTGACTTCCCTGCGTGCTCCAGTTCTGGTTCTAGAAGTCTAGCATGCCCAGGTGTCCCCAGAAATGTGCAGGAGGAATGGAACTTCTGGGGTGTTTTTGTTGGGGGTGAAGGGAGAGGCGAAGGGGAGAGGGATAGGGGACAACCTTCCACAGGCTGAAGACGGTGTTTCTGTCTTATAAGTGCCTCCCAGGACCACTATCATTTCAAGAAAAATGTCAATGCCTTTCTACCTTAAAGGCCAATCTGAAATTGCTGTCTAGGCCCACTGGGAGAACCAGGTGCTGTTTAACCGGAGTGTCACGTATCAGGTGAGGACCAAATGTCCGTGGACTTCATCTTTCTCGCATGGCAAAAATGGAAACAACCGGTTTCTCACAAGTTTTTGGAAAACTGGCTTTTATTGTTGAGCAGACAGTATAAAATTCAATGGCCGCTGAGAAATGTTAGTACTTAAGGAACTCGGACAGCACTAAATACTACCTGAATGCAATTGGCTGGGGGGAACAGGTGCAGGACTGCTTTCTTTCCTTTTCTGCAGCGTCCACAGTGACGGAAACAATGCCTGGCACGTGGCACACTCTCAATAAATAATTGTTGATTCAATTAATTCCTCAGAACCCTGTAACTTCTGATCACTCATTCATTCAAAGTTCCCAAACACGCCATGCTGGCCAATCTGCAATGGGAAAAGCGTGGAGACAGCTTTCTCAGCGGATGTTTAAACAAAGCACCCAATCGGCTTTGTCAAAAACAGGAGGTTCATGTCTTGCCCAAAACCCCGTGCTGTGTTTCGGGTTCCTGCCCTGCTCTGGCCTCGGTTCCTGGGGGGCAGGCAGGCTCGGGGATGCGCTCGCTGCCCTTGAGTCTCCTTCCTTTGTAATTTTCTGGCCTGCGCGTTCCGTTTCCCCGGCGGAGGAGCGCGCGCGCTGCGCCTGGAGTGGCTGCCGGGCGGGCGGGGCCGCCAGCCGCGGGAGGAGCTTCTCCAGGCGCGCCGGTCCGCCGGCGCTCTGGCCCTAGCCCACCTCGCCGCCCTGCCTCCGAGGTGTGGGCATCCTCCTCCCCCGGGGGGCGGCAGGCCAGGAAGCCCCCCTCCAGCCCTGACAGCGGCCAGGCCGCGACGTGGGGCCCGAGCGCGCTACCGCTGCCTGTGGGCTGAGGCGGCCGGCTGCGTGGGAGGCGGGCGCATTCATTATTTTCCGCTAGGGCCGGGCTCTGTGGGAGGAAAGGGCCCTGCGCGGCCGGCTCAGCCCCAGAAGGCGCGCGCTCGGCCGGCCGGGGCCAGGCTCGAGTGAGCCTGCGGCGCGGCCTGCAGGACCCTGGCGGGCGCGAAGCCCCCAGCCCGCCGCTCCTCACCCACGCAGTCTGCCCTTCCCCCTCGCTCCCTCCCTTCCTTCCTGCCCCTCCGCGTTCCCGGGAGCGGGCGGCGGACGCGCCCGAGCTTTGTGTGCGCCCGCGGGTCGGGGGCGAGCCTCTGGCGGCCCAACTTTGAGGCTCCGGGCCGGCTCCCGAGCTGGAGTTGCGAGGCGTGGCTGGGCGGGGGAGGCGCTTGGGGGGGCGTGGGACTCCCCAGCGGGCGGGAGCGAGGCGCGCTGGACAATGAGGCGGGCGGCGCTGCGCGGCGGCCGCTTTTAGAGGGGGCGCGGGCGGGCGCGTCGGCGGCGCAGCGGCTCCACCTGCGAGCGGAGGGCGGGATGCCAGAGCCAGGTGTCCCGGCGCTTTAAGGGCCCTCGCAGGCAGCCGGCCCCTCGCGGCCTCTCGCGTTGCCGCTGGGCTGCCTGGAACGCTTTCCGCAGGGGAGCGGCTCCCGAGCTGCGGCGGCGATGGCCAGCACCAGGAGTATTGAGCTGGAGCACTTCGAGGAGCGGGACAAAAGGCCGCGGCCGGGGTCCCGGAGAGGGGCGCCCAGCTCCTCCGGGGGCAGCAGCAGCTCGGGCCCCAAGGGGAACGGGCTCATCCCTAGCCCGGCACATAGCGCCCATTGCAGCTTCTACCGCACACGGACCCTGCAGGCCCTGAGCTCGGAGAAGAAGGCCAAGAAGGCGCGTTTCTACCGGAATGGGGACCGCTACTTCAAGGGCCTGGTGTTTGCCATCTCCAGCGACCGCTTCCGGTCCTTCGATGCGCTCCTCATGGAGCTCACCCGCTCCCTGTCAGACAACGTGAACCTGCCCCAGGGGGTCCGCACCATCTACACTATCGACGGCAGCCGGAAAATCACCAGCCTGGACGAGCTGCTGGAAGGTAGGAGCCGCTGGGAGGTGGGAGGGGCGGGCACAGAGCTGCAGGTGCGGCCGAGCGCGCTGGCAGGTGCAGCGGCCGCAGGCCTGCGCGCCTTCGCCCGCCCCGCGCTGGGGCCAGACCGAAGGGTGCTTTCTGTGCGACCTCAGGAATTGCATGCTCCTATCTGCAGCTGCTCGGTAGGTTTTGTGCGTGGGACCGAGCGCCCACACATACTGACTTTCCTTCCCAAGAGATGTGCCTTTAAGAAAGGCGGGTGGGATGGCGACCTGAGGTCAGAGGCAAATTTAGGCGTTGGTTGGCACCTTTTTTAGATTGGCAAACTTATTTCTAGCCAAGTGCAAACTATTTGAAAAATGGCTCTCCTGTGAGGATCTGGGTAATCACCTAGGTAGTAAGCTCTAGCTGTGTGGCCCCGGCACAAGCACCTCTGGTTTCCACACTGGGGATCTTGTTGCACCTGTTCCACTCGGGGGTGAGTACTGTGTGGGCCTCACTCGCAGAAGTTACATGAGGTCAGGAAGAGTGATCCCAGATAGCAGGTGCCAAAGTTGGCTGCATCTTGGGTCATAACGGGGGCCTTAGAAATTAGGGTTGCCTGACCCACCACCCCCAGATATCCTGATGTAATTGGTTTGGGGTGTGGCTTGGATATCCGGAGTTTTGAAAGCTCCTCAGGTGATTCTAATGTGCAGCCAAGATTGAGAACCACTGTGCTCTAAGGAGTGTCCAGCTTGGGTTGGAAATGAGGTGGGGCAAGATCAGCCTCTACTGCATCCTCTCCTTTTGGGGTAGCCAGTTAGAATGCTAGAGGCCCTTGTACTCAGCAGCTGGGGCCTGTTAATTTGTAATGCTGGGGTGTCAATCATATGTGACTCAACAGGTCATTTGGCTGCATGTTAGATCATTCTTGAATTCTTGAATATTTACTCCTCTTTGCTTTCAGGGAGGATAAACAGGGCTAGCAGTTAAGCAGCACCTGGAAAGAGTAGGTGGGACTCCAGTAGGCATTGAGTGTGTGTTTGCATATAGTTAGCCCCCATGCCTCCTTCTTAATGCACATGGCACACCCAGCATCAACAATATTGGCTAGGCAAGGGGAGGAAACTGGACATGCAGCCTCTTGTTTGAGTCTCCCAAGTTCTTATGTTAGGCTTTGTCCCCGTTGTGCAGATGAGGAAACTTAAGCAGTGTGCCTGTCATGCAGTACCTACAGCATTTTTAAGCACCTTCAGCTGCAGTTCACCCCCACTACGTTAGTGGAGCCACCCTGAGAAAGCCCCAGAGTGATAGTTATCACCTGTTTCCCCAGCCCTGGCTAGATAACAACCAAGCCAAAATGAAGTGTGTAGCATGTCGCCTCACAAAATCTCTTGGTCAGTTGTGTGTGTGGGTTTTAAAGACTTCTGGTAGAGATGAAGTTATCTAAAGGAGTGTAAATAAAAGGAAGACACAATGTTAGAAGGACCTTAATCACCTTAAGTACCTAAAAAGCAACCTTTGCCCAGATAATTTGAAACAAAGTAACCAGGTTTCTGACTGACCCAAGGTCAAACGGGCAGCCAGCAAGGATTCAGGCAATGCCTATTGCTTAAGCACTTCGTACTCACATGCCCTTTGGATACTGTGTGGTCTCTGGCCAACAATTTTAATCCTTTCTCCAAAGTAGTTTTAACAATATTTGCAACATACATAAAACTAACGTACTTCAAAGTGAATATAATAGGGGAGATGACCAAGATGACCACTGGGCTCATTCATTAATTAATGAGAGTGCATCTTATTCATTGAGTTTGTCACTGCCCAGGAAACACATGGCCCACTGGGTCTAACTCTCAAAGTGCAATTTAAACCACAAATTGACAGTTGACAAATTTCCTCCAAAAAATTGGTTCACTGATTTTTGGAGGTCAAATTATATAACAATAGGATAAATAATATAGTTAGTACAACCATCTATAGCATTCCCATGTGTTTCAAGCAGTTTTTAAATATTATTGCAACAGAAGAAAACTGAAAATTTGGGAAGTCACTTTTTTTTGGTCATAGAGTTCTCTTGATGGTGAATCTTTGTCTAATTCTTGAGTTTTCCACAAAATTAGTGGAATGCTGATACTTCCTTTCAGAAAAGGATTGTCAGTGCTCAATATCAATCATTCCAGAATGTATGTAGATCCAACTTTTAGTTAAAATCGTGTGCTCAGATATTTATCATCAAGAAATCTAAAGTTATTTGCATAGGTAAAAATAACTAATATTGTCCATAATGTCAAAATCCACTGCTTTATTTGACCTTGGTTACCATCTTTAAAGATTCTCCCAGGCATTATATTGAAACTTTGTGTTTGGCTATTTTTTTTTTCATCCTATGACATTTGTAGCTTAGGAGATGCTGTGTGTTCCCTCCCCCAAAAATATAAAATAAAAAATGATGACTCACCACCACAATGACAGGAATGTTCATTCATTGCCACAGTCCCATTGTACCCAGATGACAAAAAAATTTGTGTGACCCAGATTCCCTCCTTGCCCTTGACCTTGAGATTCCCTGGAGACTAAAAGCTATTGAAATGTTAGCTGGCACTCCTCCATCACTATACTAAACCAACAAGCACCTTTGGTTTGTTAGTTTACCCACCCATGCTGGATTAACTTCACTGGATTGAAGCTGTGAGTGCTTATAATCCTGGATGGGAACCTCCTCTTGCACTGTGACTCCTGACTATCCAAGCTGGAGAAATCGGGTTGAGCTGTCAGAAGCCAGGAGCCAGCTGAACTCAGTCTATCTCTTGTAGACACCTAAGGAGGGGAGGTCTGGGGACTGACTTGGAAGGTGAACTCCCTTCTTAGTTCTGTTCCACAAGTCTACTGCCCTTAGGAGCATTTTGGCTGTATTTCTAAGGTTTCTATGTCCTGAAGAGATGAAATCAAGGAGAGTAGGATGAGGGCTGCTGGATTCTTCTGACAGAGGATTTGAGAAAAATCATCTCGACTATCGGTGTCCTTTTCTGTAGAAGGAACAGTTGGCAGGTAACCCCTCTACACTGGGTCACCTCTGATCTCTACGCTCCTCTACCTGAGTGGTTATTTACAGAGTGTATGATGGCTGGGGTGTCCTCTCCCTGGCCAGGACCTGTCTTCTAGAAAACTGGTGAAACAGAAAATGTTCCACCACCCAAGTGTGGCTCTGAAGAAGTGTTTGCCAGGAGTCAAAGAAATTGATAATTACCTATCTGTCTCATTCAAAAGCAAAATGGTGTTTCGTTATTTTTACCTTTTATCTTTCTTTCTTTCTTTTTTTTTTTTTTTTTTGACAGGCAGAGTGGACAGTGAGAGAGGCAGAGAGAAAGGTCTTCCTTTGCCATTGGTTCACCCTCCAATGGCTGCCGCGGACGGCGCGCTGCGGCCGGCGCACCGCGCTCATCCAATGGCAGGAGCCAGGTGCTAGGTGCTTATCCTGGTCTCCCATGGGGTGCAGGGCCCAAGCACTTGGGCCATCCTCCACTGCACTCCTGGGCCACAGCAGAGGGCTGGCCTGGAAGAGGGGCAACCGGGACAGAATCCAGCGCCCCGACCAGGACTAGAACCTGGTGTGCCGGCGCCGCAAGGTGGAGGATTAGCCTGTTGAGCCACGGCGCCGGCCTACCTTTTATCTCAATAAATGGGAAATAAGCTGATTTAACTTTTGGCATGTGGATTTTGGTTATTTTGAAGTTTTGGTTGTTTGGTTCTTTTATTCATTAATTGAGCATTTAAGAAAAAGGTTGTAAAGGAATCAGACACTTGATTTTTTTTTTTTTTTTTTTGACAGGCAGATTTAGACAGAGAAAGGTCTTCCTTTTCCATTGGCTCACCCCTCAAATGGCCACTATGACCAGCGTGCTGCGCTGATCCGAAGCCAGGAGCCAGGTGCCCCCACCCCAGTCTCCCACTCCAGTGCAGGGCCCAAGCACTTGGGCTATCCCCCACTGCCTTCCTGGGCCACAGCAGAGAGCTACACTGGAAGAGGAGCAACCGGGACAGAATCCGGTGCCCCAACCACGACTAGAACCTGGGGTGCTGGCGCCTCAGGTGGAAGATTAGCCAAGTGAGCTGTGGAGCTGGCCGACACTTGATGTTTTGAGGTTCTCGGGCTAAACCTAGTTTACTGTATCTGGTCAGTGTCTTGAAGTTGTTCAGAAACCAAAATACAGTTACTGAGTGAGCATGCTAGTAGTGAGCATGCTACATCTCTACCACATACTTGGTTTTTGTTACTCCCCCTGAAAGGTAGATTGCTATGTTATCATAGAAACTGAGCTTTTGGAATTTGTTGTGATGATGAAGGAGACCTCCACTCTTGAGTTATAAGATATTAGAACCAGAAATCAGAAGCAGTACAAATTAAAGACATAAATGGCAGTTTAACTTTGGCAGGTAAAGGTTTTATAAGATTCAAATTCTTATATTTATTAAACCTAAATCAAGTATCACTTTCTTAAATACTCTCACAGATGTGTAGGCAGTGGACATGCTATATGCTAGGCATTTTTCCAAGTGCTAGAGGTATGTTCTTTCCACTAAAGAGCTCACATTCTGAGAGAAACACACACATGTGTGCACGTGTGTGCGTGCACACACACACACACACACTGAATTAAGCTAAAGTGCTGTAAGTGAAATGGAAATTAAGCATGGGCAGGAAGATCACATTGGCCATAGTCATGGAGAAGGCTTCCCAGAGGAATGGACATTGGAGCTAAGACCTGAGGCTGGGTTTATAACTTTGCTCTGCATACAGTTATTTTCTTTACTTTTATTGTAGTATAATTAGTGTTACATAGGGACTGGCTTTTGCACTAGACTGAGAGCAGTCTAAGCTGAGAGATCATGAATGCATTTAAATTCATTGATTAAATGACCCAGAAAATGATTTTTACTTTTAAGTCCCTTGGTTGTCAAGGAAATTTTGTATGAATTAAGCTTGAATAGGGGTATTCCTAGGTATCTGTGAAAGTACCTTTTTTGAAAATTGGACTATAGTTTAGCTAAATCCAAGATTTAATAGTGGGGAGCTCCTGGCTGACTCACTGTTGTGAAGGAGTGACTCTGCAGTAAGCCCTTCTAGAAAGCTGAGTGTGCGCCTCAGTTCCCGAGACAGGGGCAGCCAGATTCAGTGGAATACAGGGGCAGGAGAAGCTCTTCCCAGAAGAAACGGGGAGAGGAATTCCTATTTGCAGAATAGATTGTTCGGAAGGGTTGGCGGAAGGGTGGGAGTATTTGGTGGAGCCTTTGAGTTTACAGTATAAAACAGTGATCCTCTGGAAGTTATTAGACAAGATCAATATCTGATGAGGTTTTAAATTATGGAAATGGATATTTGATGGTCCTGTGAAAGGGAGTAAAAAACGATATTCCCAAGGGCAGCAATTGTCACATTGACTTATTACTGCTCGTGAGCAAAGAGGGCTTGAGGTGGGCTCTGTCCTACCTGGCTAGTCACCCATGCTCCCCCTGCTTCTGTGTGTTTCTCTTCTAATAAATAAAACCATGACCCTAACACTGCCACCAGTTACCAGCTATTTTATGTGCAGTCATTGTGTGAGGTACTTGTTCCCTCTCGTTTAACCCTTGCAATGCCCTTTGAAATACAGTTGCAGTGTCTTCCCCATTTTACAGGTGGGGAGGTTGAGGCTCACAGAGAGTAAAGAAATTACCAACTCGCACCAATGGTGAGAATGTGTCTGGCATTTGAGCCCTTTCTCCCTGGCTTTCAAATTCGTGTGCTTGACAGCCGTGTTCTACCACCTGTGAGGAAATGGAGCCCATTCCTTTGGGTGAGGGCTTTGAGGAGTTGATTGTGAATGGGATTTGTACTGTTATAAAAGAAGCCCAAGAGGGGCTTCTTTGTCCTTCTGCTGTGCGAGGGTACAGTGAGAAGATGCCGACTGTGAATCAGTAAAGGGGTCCTCAACAGACACAGAATCTGTCATCACCTTGATCTTGGACTTCATAGCTGCCAGAACTGTTGATAAATCAGTTTTTATTATTTATAAGCTGCTGGCTTTATGGA
This sequence comes from Sylvilagus floridanus, assembly GCA_949820135.1. Taxonomy (NCBI): domain Eukaryota; kingdom Metazoa; phylum Chordata; class Mammalia; order Lagomorpha; family Leporidae; genus Sylvilagus; species Sylvilagus floridanus. The sequence goes on along the minus strand of OX463238.1, from coordinate 24,937,428 downwards.
ATTTTGTTATATCATCCTGAATGGACTAAGATGAGCCTCTTTCACCTTTGAAGTTCAGTGATCTTGGGAAATGCTCTTGGAGGCAGGGGAACAGGAAAAGAAATGATCCTGGCTATGTCTGGTTCCATAGCCCTTTTTAAAAGTTGGCCAGGGAGGCTGGTGCTGTGGCATAGCAGATAAGGCTACCACCTGTGGTGCTGGCATCCCATAACGGTGCAGGTTTGAGTCCTGGCTGCTCTACATGTGATCCAGCTCTCTGCTGTGGCCTGGGAAAGCAGTGGTAGATGGCCCAAGCCCTTGGACCCTTGCACCTGCTTCCAGGGAGACCTGGAAGAAGCTCATGACTTCAGATCTACCCAGCTCCAGCTGTTGCAGCCATTTAGGGAGTGAACCAGTGGATGGGAGACCTCTTTCTCTTCCTCTGCCTTTAAAATCCTAAAAAAAAAAAAAAGTTGGAGGGCAGGCTCCATGGCTCATTTAGTTAATCCTCCGCCTGTGGCGCCGGCATCCCACATGGGCACCAGGATCCCATATGGGTGCCAGGTTCTAGTCCCGGTTGCTCCTCTTCCAGTCCAGCTATCTGCTGTGGCCCAGGAGTGCAGTGGAGGATGGCCCAAGTGCTTGGGTCCCTGCACCTGCATGGGAGACCAGGAGGAAGCACCTGGCTCCTGGCTTCGGATCAGTGTAGCGCGCCGATGGTAGCGGCCATTTGGGGAGTGAACCAACAGAAGGAAGACCTTTCTAACTCTGCCTGTCAAAAAGTTGGCTAGGTATTGTGAACAGATGTAGCTATCCAGGTTCAGGTAAATTCCTTATTCTGCGTTGGTAAAAATAGGAGGACCTTCTCCAAAAATTGTCTTCACGAAAGGGAAAATTATAAATGTAGTGGGGGCTGGGACCACAGTTGTCTTGTTGATCCTTTTATCCCATGCAACAAATGCTTCCTGCACATGATGGTGATTTTTATTTTTATCCAATGTGTAAGGTATTTAAATGGGTGAGAATAGATGGATGTAGAGGTTTTTGAAAATCTCTTAGTTAAGACAGCTAGCTAGAGAGTTGACCAGATTTGCAGAGATAAAATAAAGGCAAATATTCCTTGTTCTGTCATGTTCTGGTTCTTAATGTTTTTCCTTAAGAAAAACTATGCATATGTTTTAACAGTTTATCGGTTTCTCTCGTGTCTGAGGCGTCTGACGAATTTTCTCTTGGGATAGCTTTCATGACAAAATTTTTGGACCTTTGTATCTTGTGTATATGTTTAAATTGTAGGATTATTCTAAAACCCCTAATATTTTCAGTGTCTGCTTTGAATTCTCTGCCACAGCTAAGGCTTAATTTTATTCATTTTTAGCATTTATTCTTTCTTTAAACATTTTAGAAAATTTCTCATACTTAGTTTTAATGCAATCTGTTAACTTAAATTCTGAGCCAGAAATATGTTAAGGCTAGAATTTAGATGAATGCTTTTTCATTCCTTAAAATGTTCAATAATTTTTATACTGATACCAAGTATTTTTTTCTGGTTAGCCATGTTTGTCAGATGGTACTATCTTATAGACTGAAAAAATGGAAAAGTATTGGGTTGAGTTCAACATTAGTACTTTTTTTTTTTTAATATTTTTTTTTGAAAGGCAGAGTTGGAGGGAGAGACAGAGATCTGTTCACTGGTTCACTCCCAAAATGGCCACAACAGCCAGAGCTGGGCCATTCTGAAATCGGGTGCCTGGAATTTTTTCTGGGTCTACCATTTGAGTGAAGGGGCCCAGACACTTGGACTGTCTTCTCCTGCCTTCCCAAGCACATTTGCAGGGAGCTGGATTGGAAGTGGGGATTCAAACTGGTGTCCATATGGGATGCCAGCACAGCAGGCAATGGCTGCTGCGCCACAGTGCTGACCCCAACATAAGTACTCTTAATTACATTATAACATTTGCTGACAGCTTAAAGTGAGTAAAAGAACCTATATTTATGACCTAGTATGTTACCTTTTGTGCATGTTTGGTTGCAAGCAAATATAATTTAACCAAGTGTATCACAATGAAAATTATTTTCATTGCTATTTCTATCAGTATGTGTTTTACTTTGTTCATTTAAAAATATGGTAACAATGTAACCATGTCTCAAATGTGCTGATGAATGTTCTCTCCCCAGTACCCTAACTTAGTCTTAGTCTTTTCTGCACAATAAAAAAAGGGGGGGAGGGGCTGGGAGTAATAGAAACTTATGAGGGGTCTTCAAAACATTCATGGGGAATGTGTTTTATAAAACCTATGCACAAGGCCGGGGCCACGGCTCAATAGGCCAATCCTCCGTCTGTGGCAGGTTTTAATCCTGGTTGGGGCACCGGATTCTGTCCTGGTCACTCCTCTTCCAGGCCAGCTCTCTGCTGTGGCCCGGGAAGGCAGTGGAGGATGGCCCAAGTGCTTGGGCCCTGCACCCCATGGGAGACCAGGAGAAGCACCTGGCTCCTGGCTTTGGATCAGCGCGGTGTACCAGCCACAGCGGCCACTTAGGGGGTGAACCAATGGTAAAGGAAGGCCTTTCTCTGTCTCTCTCACTGTCTAACTCTGCTGTCCAAAAAAAAAAAAAAGCCTATTGTAAACTTGTCTCTTACTGGGTTACTGATCGAAACTAGAAGCTAGACTTGCTGTGAATATGTCATTTACAAATGCTAAGTCTACTTCTATTTTTCATTGTTAACTCACAAAGTTCTACATCTTCATGCTGAAATACTTAGGGCTATGGATGCCAAGAGGTGTGGCTATACTTCATCTAGAGGTTCAAATACATGTTCAAGAATAGGATGATAGGAATACTTTAAGTTGTCAAAGTAAGTGCATTAAAATTCCCTTACTGACCTCTTGTAGATAGTGCAGCGTGCTTGGATCTGGTCTGCAGATTTTATCCTGTGAGGAGATCAGATACAATTTCTCAGTGGGTAAGCTTTTTGGTTAGTGAGTAGGATTGTTTTTACTTTTAGCTAATTTCCTTAGGTTTAAGTTGAATTCCCAAATTTCAGTGCCAAACCATGGATTTGTGGACATACTTCTTTCTTCATAGATCTTCAGCTCTTGTTCCTCTTTAATGGGACGTATCAGTCTTACAGCAGTGACTTGTTCAGCTGCCTGCCTTCAGGTGTGTTGAAAGCATTGCTCTGAGGGGTGTATGATCTCATTTTGTGTCCCATTTATTTTGTTATATGAACTCCAAAAAGTTCATGTAATATGCATATTGTGAAATAACAATGTGTGGATTTCAAAAATTTTTGCACCAAAATGAGCTGTTTTTCTCAAGATATATTTATTTGAAAGGCAGAGTGGCAATTGGAGAGAGAGAGCTTGCGTCCACTGGTTCACTCTCCAAATGGTCATAACAGCCAAATCTCAGCCAGGTTCCAGGAGCCAGAAACTCCAACCAGGTGTCCCACAGGAGTGGCAGGGGCCCAAGCACTTGGGCTAGCATTCACTGCCTTCCCAGACACATTCAGAGAGAGCTGGATTGGAAACAGCATCCTGAGACTGGAACTGATACTCCAATATAGGATGCTTATTTCACAACTTAACCTGCTGCACCTGAACACTAGCCTCAAAATAAGCTTCTTTTAATCTGTTTTTTTCATTTTCCACAAGCTTTTTGAAGTGAGCTTATACTAATTTTGTGAATTTAACAGTGATAGTCCAGACAGTCCAGGCCAAAGCCATGCACTTTGTCCTAACTTACTCATTGCTGAAGTTTAAATTCTGGCCACTGTATCATTTGGCTAGGAAGTCCAATTAAGTTGTTTGCTACACTAGACTAATAAGTCAGTCTTTTCCTCACCCTGTATTTTTCTTAACCAGCTGGGCGTGGGAACTGGTCTCTGATGTTCTTCAGATGGAGATAGGCACATTTGATTGTTACCCACCCAGCATTTCCCAAATGTTGAGCTTGGTGAGGGACATTGAGCCATCTTGCAGATAAAAAGATACCCACATATATTTTTGTTGGTTACATTCTTTTGGAAACAATTTTTTCCTTATTTTTGAAAGATAGGAAAGAATTTAGTCTCCTAAGACTTGGCTGATATCAGACCTAAAAGTGTCCAAGCATGTTTATTTTTCTTTGACTTCTCATTTTTCTATATTATCACCGTTAAGGGGGGATATAAGGGGCCCTTTCTGTAAGCTAGAAGTCTTTACACTTTAGACTTGTAAACAAATGTTTCTTTTTAGCGTAAATTTCACTGCTTGCATCTATCCAAGGAGTTATAGTCTAAACAAATTTTGTATAACTGATTTTTCTTTTTGACAGGCAGAGTGGACAGTGAGAGACAGAGAGAAAGGCCTTCCTTTGCCATTGGTTCACCCTCCATTGGCTGCTGCGGCTGGCTCGCTGTGGTTGCCGCACCGCGCTGATCCGAAACCAGGAGCCAGGTGCTTCTCCTGGTATTCCATGGGGTGCAGGACCCAAGCACTTGGGCCATCCTCCACTGCACTCCCGGGCCACAGCAGAGAGCTGGCCTGGAAGAGGGGCAACCGGGACAGAATCCGGTGCCTGGACCGGGACTAGAACCCGGTGTGCCGGCGCCGCAGGCAGAGGATTAGCCTAGTGAGCCGCAGTGCTGGCCATAACTGAATTTTAACCACAAATGTCAAGATGGTTTGTAATTACAAACTGCTTAGTGGTATTAGGCAGTTAATGAATATACTTCAGTAGGGGGGAATGAGAGCCTTTATAGTAACTGAGAGAAAAGTAAGTTAATAGTATTGTTGAAATTTCCGAAATCATAAGACTGCATGTAGCTCTCATTTTTTTAAAGATTATTTGAGGGGCCGGTGCTGTGGCATAGTGGGTCAAGTCACTGCCTGCAGTGCCAGCATCCCACATGGGTGACTGTTCAAGACCCAGCTGCTCCACTTCTGATCTGGCTCTCTGCTACAGTCTGGGAAAGCAGTAGAAGAAGATGGTCCAAATCCTTGGGCCCCTGCACCCACATCGGGGACCTGGAGAAAGCCTCTGGCTCCTGGCTTTGGATCTATGCAACTCCAGCCATTGTGGCCATATAGGGAATGAATCAGCGGATAGAAGACCTTTCTCTTTCTCTCTGCCTCATCCTCTATGTAACTCTGCTTTTCAAATAAATTAAAAAATTATTTATTAGAAAAGCTGAGTGACAAAGAGGGAGAAAAAGGTCTCCCATCTGCTGGTTCACTCCCCAAATGCCCTCAGCAGCCAAGGCTAGGCCAGGCTGAAGTCAGGAGCCAGGAACTCCATCCATGTCTCCCACAGGTAGACAGGAACACAAGTACTTGGGCCATAATCTGCTGCCTCCCAGACTGACGTGCTAGTGGGAAGCTGTATGGGAATGTAGAGTAACTGGGACTTAACCCCAGGCACTGCAATTTGGGATGCGGGCATCACAAGTAGCAGTTTTGCCCACTGTATCAGAGTGCCTATCCTGAATTGTCATTTCTCAGAAGTTATGAAAAAATGACTTAATGCATATCCTCTTAATATTGTTGTATATGCAATAGAGTTGTTAATTGTAGGCATAGTGTTTTATAGATCTCTAGAATGTATTCCTCTTCATAATTGAAATTTTATACCAGTTAAACAGAAGCTCCTCATTCCCCTTTCCTCTTAGCCCCTGGAAACTGCTGTTTTACTCTTTGTTCCTATGAGTTTAACAATTGTAGAGATCTCATTTGAGGGCATGTGAAAAACTTATGAAAAATGGAATTAAAAGATGTGTTCAGGGTGGGTGTTTGGCACTGGGGTGAAGACATCACTTGGGATGCTGGTGTCCTCTACTAAGTGCTTGGTTGAGTCCTGGCTCTCTTTCTGATTCCAGCTTCCTGCTAATGCACACTCTGGGAGGCAACAGATGATAGCTCAAGTGCTTGTGCCCTTGCACCCACAGGGGAGACCTGGGTGGAGCTCCAGCCTCCTGGCTTTGGCCTGGCCCAGACGAGCTGTTGGGGCCAATTGGAGAGTGAGCCAGTAGATGGAAGATATCTCTCCCTTCCCTCTCTCTTTCTCTCCCTCCCTTTCCCCTCTCCCTCCCTTCTTCCTCTCCCCACCTCTTTCAAATTTTTTGTTTAACAAAGCCACCCTAGTAAGAGTAAGGCCATACCTCATTGTGATTTTTGATTTATATTTTCTCTGGTGATAAGAAATGTAGGGCAGTGTTTTGTATACATGTTGGCCATTTGGATGTCTTTGAAGAAAAGTCTATTCAAATCTTATTTATTGATTGGACTTGTATTGTTTTTAATATCTCATATTCTTATATAGTGAAGGATAAAAATCACATTATCTTGATAAATGCAGAGTGACTATGATTTGAGAAAATTCAACACCTTTCTGTGATTAAAAACTCTCCATAAAGTAGATGTATAAGGAATTTGCCTCAATAATAATGATCATATAAAAAAAGGTGCAGTGCAGAGCCAGTCTCACACTCGCTGGTGAAAACATGAAGGCTTTTCCTGCAACACCACAGACAAGGCAAGGACACCTTTGCTTCCCACTTCTGTTCAACATAGAAGTCCTAGCAAGAGCAATTAAGTGAGAAAAATAAAAGGCATCAAAAATTAGGAAGAAATGAAATTATATATATTTTTAGATGACAAGATCCTTTAAGATTTTTTTTTGAAAGGCAGAGTAAGAGAGGGAGAGACAGATCTTTCTTCCAGTGGTTCACTCCCGAAATGGCTGTAACAGCTGGGGCTGTGTCAGGCTGCAGCCAGGAGCCAGGACTCCATCCAGATCTCCCACATGGGTGCAGGGGCCCAAGCACATGGGCCATCTTCCACTGCCTTCCCAGGAGCATTAATGGAGCTAGATCCAAAGTGGAGCAGCCAGGACTTACAGGATGCCAGCATTGCAGGCAGTGTTTAACCCACCACGCCACAAAGCAGGCCCCAACAGGATGTTCTACGTAGAAAACCCAACAATTGCTGGAAGTAATAAAGAAATATGGTAAAGTTGCCAAATAGAAAATGAACATAAAAAAATCATTTGTATTTCTATGCAGTAACAGCAACTATCGAAAAAGGAAATGAAGAAAATGGTTTCACATATGATGACATTAAAAAAAATGGAATACTTAGGATTAAACTAAAGCAGAAATTAAAAAAAAAAACTTTTACATTGACCTGCAAAACATTAATGAATAACATTAAAGACAACCTAAATCAATGGAAAAACATTGCATATTCATGAACTGGGAGATGTAATATGGTGAAAACTTCCATATTACCCTAAATGACTTAGAGATTCAGGGCAATCCCTATTAAAATCTCATAGGAAAAGAAATCATAAAATTCATATGGATGCACAGAAGACCCAAATAGCCAAGTCAAGCTTGAAAAGAACAAAGCTGGAGCCATCAAACTTACTGATTTCAAAATATATTACGAAGATTCAGTAATTAAAATAGTTTTATGCTAGTATAAGAACAAACATATAGACCAGTGGAACAGAACAGAAAGCCCAGAAATAAACCCACACACACGTGATGAATGCAAAATGGGGAAGTGATGGGTTCTTCAACAAATGGTGCTGGGAAAACTGTTTATCCATGTGCAAAGAATAATCATTATCTTACACCATTCAGAGGAATTAACTCAAAATGCATCAAAAATGTTGATGTAAGACCTGAAACTGTAGAACTCCTGTAAGAAACCAAGAGAAAAGTTTTATGACATTGGTTTAGGCAGTATTCGCTAGGATACGATCCCCAAATTGCAAGCAACAAAAGCAAAAATAGACAAATGGCATTATATCAAATTAAAAGCTTCTGTACAACAAAGCAACTTACAGGATGTGAGAAAATGTGTGTTTACTGACCATAGGTCTGATGATGGGTTAACAGCTAATAATCAACTGAGAATTTTTTTTTTAGGCTGAGTGACTACTATGATGTAGCTGTGAAAAACATACATGTAATATATGTATACGTATTCTATTGATTAAAAGCCACATGACACTTTGGGGACTACAAAGTGTCCTGAACTGTTGAGGTTTGAATGATGGAAAGTGGAAAAAACTAGGGTCTTCTCATCTCCTGCTTGTCTGTCTAGATGACTTCCATTGTCTTCTGATGGACTGGCCTTACCTAAGAATGTCTCGGACCATGCATGAGGTCCTGCAGAAGCCTGGCCCTGAGCCCCCCGGTGTGGCAGCTAGCCACCCTGTGTATGTTTATTACCTAGAAGCAGTGTAAATACAAACCATTTGTTTCGGAAGTTTTCTTCATTACTTTGACAAACATGTTCAAGTGCCTCTTGTGTGCTGGCAGTAGGAGAAAGGTGTAGTCAGATTTGGAAGGAACTTCTGGTCCAGGCTGAAGTTTATAACTGAGGACTATTTTTAGTGTCACTTATAAAACTAAACATTCACATCCATATATGTGGCTCCTACCTTCCTGTGATTCAGTTTCAGTTGCCCTGTGGTGAGGCTTGGAAATCTGTACTTGTACAGCAAAATTCCCTGAGTTTTGAAGAAATTCTCCATTAAGAACTGGAAGAGGAGTGAGTATGTGGTTCAGCAGTTAGGATGCTGCTAGTGGTGTTAGCATCCTACATGGAGTGCCTGCATTGTAGTTCTGGCTCTGCTCTTGAACTTACACCTGACTGATGCATACACTAGGAGACAGAAGATGGCCCAAGTAATTGGGTCCCTGCCACCCAGATGGGAGACCTGGATTGAGTTGCTTCAGCCTGGCCCAGTCTCAGTACTGATGGCATTTAGGGAGTAAACCAGCAGGTGGGAGCTCTGTTTTTCTGCCTACCAGTCTCCATGCCCCTAAAATAATAATTTTTTTTAAAAGTCTTGGAAGGAGCATGGCCTTGCTGACTTGTGAATTTGAAACTTTTAGGAAAAAACTAGAGAAGAGACAAGTAAAGAATAATGATTATAAAAAATTAATACATTATAAACTTAGAGTACAAGAGCCCAAATGACATTTTTATTTTTCAGTTACTAACTATAACCTACTACTGAAAGTCCATAAAACCACATATACAACCCAGTGAATTGTTCAGTCCATTCCTGTGTGACCACTGGCTGTGCTAAGAAATAGAATATTGCCCTCATCTGAGATGTTCTCCCTGTGTCCCTTCAGTTACAACTCTTCCCTCCTCTAAGGTGACAGCTTGCTTTATTTATATTTTTATTATCTGTATATGTCCCTAATTAATACAGTTTTTATTTTGTTTTTAAAGATTTATTTATTTGAGGCCGGCGCCGCGGCTCAATAGGCTAATCCTCCGCCTGTTGCACCAACACCCCAGGTTCTAGTCCCGGTCGGGGCGCCGGATTCTGTCCCGGTTGCCCCTCTTCCAGGCCAGCCCTCTGCTGTGGCCCAGGAGTGCAGTGGAGGATGGCCCAAGTCCTTGGGCCCTGCACCCACATGGGAGACCAGGAGAAGCTCCTGGCTTTGGATCAGCACACTGGCTACGACGGCCATAGGAGGGTGAACCAATGACAAAAGGAAGACCTTTCTCTGTATCTCTCTCTCTCACTGTCCACTCTTCCTGTCAAAAAAAAATATTTATTTGAAAGAGAGGTCTTCCATCTGCTTCTTAAGTGGCTGCAATGGCCAAGTCTAAGCCAGGGCTTCTTCTGGGTCCCCCAGTGGGTGGCAGAGACCCAAGAACTTGGGCCATCTTTCACTTCTCTCCTAGATTATTAGCAGGGAGCTAGATCAGAACTGGAGCAGCCTGACTTGACAGTGCCCATTTGGGATACCAGCATTGTGGCCAGCAGCTTTACCCATGACACTGCAACACCAGTCCCAGTTGTTTTGAACTGTGTAGAAGTTGGATTCTGCTTGTATTCTGTCAGCTTTTACTCACCAAATTTCATCCAAGTTGCTTTATATAGCTCTTATCTTTACTGTATGGCAGTCCATTATGTGACACACTATAATTGTTTCTATTCTCCTGTTGGACTCATGAATTGATTCTCATCTGTGGCCACTGAGCAATTTTTTTTTAGAAAGCTTATATTTAATAAATATAAATTTCATACATATAGCACTTGGAATATAGCATTTCTTCTCATACCTGCCTTCCAATTACCACTCCTGTCCAACCTCCCACTCCCTTTCCCTCTCCCTCTCCCACCCTATTCTTCATTAAGATTCACTTTTAATTATCTTTATATACAGAAGGTCAACTCTATACTAAGTAAAGATTTCAACAGTTTGAACACACACACAAAGTGTAATGTAATGCTTGAAGACTAGTTTTACCATTATTTCTCATAGTACAATTCATTAGGACAGAGGTCCTACATGTGGAGCAAGTGCACAGTGACTCCTGTTGTTGATTTAACAATTGACACTTATTTATGACATCATTGATCACCTGAGGCTCTTCTCATGAGCTGCCAAGGCTATGGAAGCCTTTGAGTCAACAAATTGACATTTTATATATATATATAAAATGTGTGTGTGTATATATATAAAATGTCAACAAACTGACATATAATCAAAATGGAAGTTCTCTACTCCCTTCAGAGAAATTTACCTCCTTCTTTGATGGTCCCATATTTCCAGTGGGATCTCACTCAGAGAGATCTTTCATGTAGGCCATTTTTTGCCACAGTATCTGGGCTTTCTATGCATGAAATGCTCTCTTGGGCTTTTCTGCCAAATCTGAATGACTTAAGGGCTGATTCTGAAGCCAGAGTGCTGTTTAGGGCATTTGTCATTGTATGAGTCTGCTGTGTGGCCTGCTTCCCATGTTGGCTCATTCTCTCCTTTTTAATTCTATTGCTATTAGAAGACACTTGGTCTTATTTCTGTGATCTCTTTGACACTTAATCCTATCTTTATGATCAGTTATGCACTTAAAGTGATCACTTTAACTAGTAAAATGGCATTGGTACCTGCCAACTTAACGGGATTTGGAGTCCCAGGTTTTTAGCTTTATCCTTAGATGTATTTCCATGGGAATGTGTGCTGAACTGTATATCTCTTCCCTCTCTAATTCCCACTCTTATTTTATACAGAGATCAATTTTCAGTTGAATTTAAACACCTAAGAATAATTCTGTGTTAAGTGTAGTGTTCAACCAATTGTATTAAGTATAAAAAGAAAATAGTGAAAAGAATAAAATAGTAAATTGTTCCTTGACAGGGCAAGGGCTGATCAAGTCATTGCTTCTCATACTGTCAGTTTCACTTCTACAGGTTTCCTTTTTGGTGGTCAGTTGTCACAGATAAGGGAGAACATATGATATTTGTCCCTTTGGGACTGGCTTATTTCACTAAGTATGTTTTTCAGATTCCTCCATTTTGTTGCAAATGACTGGATTTCATCTTTTGTTTACTGCTGTGTAGTATTCCATAGAATATATATTCCATAATTTCTTTATTCAATCTTCCATTGATGGGCATTTAGATTGATTCCGTGTCTTAGCTATTATGAATTGAGCTGCAATAAACATTGAGGTGCAGGTAGCTCTTTTATTTGCCTATTTAATTTCCCTTAGGTAAATTCTAAGGAGTGGGATGGCTGGGTCATATGGTAGGGCTATACTCAGATCTCCGAGGTATCTTCAAACTGTCTTCCACAGTGGCTTTACCAGTTTGCATTCCCACCAACAGTGGATTAGTGTACCTTTTCCCCCACATCTCAGCAGCATTTGTGGTTTGTTGATTTCTGTATTAAAGCCATTCTAACTTGGGTGAGGTGAAACCTCATTGTGATTTTGATTTGCATTTCCCTGATTGCTAGTGATCATGAACACTTTTTCATGTATCTGTTGGCCATTTGGATATCCTCTTTTGAAAAATGTCTGTTTGAATTCTTGGCCCATCTCTTAAGTGGGTTGTTTGTTTTGTTGTGGAGTTTCTTGTTCTCTTTGTAGATTCTGGTTATTAATCCTTTATCATTTGCATAATTTGCAGATATTTTCTCCCATTTTTTCACCTGACTTTTCACTTTCCTGACTGTTTCTTTTGCAGTACAGAAACTTCTAAATTTGATGTAATCCCAATTGTTAATTTTGGCTTTGACTGCCTGTATCTCTGGGGTCTTTTCCAAGAAGCCTGTGCCTGTGCCAATGTCTTACAGGGTTTCTCTGATGTTCTCTAATAGTTTGATGGTGTTGGATCATGGTTGTAGATCTTTAATCCACGTTGAGTGGATTTTTATATAAGGTATAAGATAGGGTCTTGCTTCATACTTTTCCATGTGGAAATCCAGTTTTCCCCGCACCATTTGTTGAAGAGACTGTCCTTGCTCCAGGGATTGCTTTTAGCTCCTTGTTCAAATATAAGTTGGTTGTAGAGGTTAGGATTAACTTCTGGTGTTTCTATTCTGTTCCATTGGTCTATCTAATTTTATACCAGTACCATGCTGTTTTGATTACAACTTCCCTGTAGTATGTCTTGAAATCTGGTATTGTGATGCCTCCGGCTTTGTTTCTGTTGCATGAGATTGCTTTAGCTATTCAAGGTCTCCATATGAATTTCAACATCATTTTTTCTAGATCTGAGAAGTATGTCTTTGGTATTCTGATTGGAATCACATTGAATCTGTACATTGCTTTTGGAATAATGGACATTTTTTTATTCCAATCCATGAACATGGGAGATTTTTCCACTTTTTTGTATCTTCTATTTCTTTAAAGTTTTTTAATTCTCATCATAGAGATCTTTGACATCCTTGGTAAAGTATATTCCAAGGTATTTTTTGTTGTAGCTATTGTGACTGGGATTGATCTTAGAAGTTCTTTTTCAACTATGGAATTATCTCTGTATACAAAGGCTGTTGATTTTTGTGTACTAATTTTTTTTAAAAAAAAGTATTTGAAAGAGTTACTCAGAGTAGAGGCAGAGAGAGAGAGAAGTCTTCCATCTGATGATTCACTCTCCAGTTGGCTGCAATGGCCGGACTGTGCTGATCTGAAGCCAGAAGCCAAGAGCTTCTTCCGGGCCTCCCATGTAGGTGTGGGGATCCAAGGATTTGGGCCATTTTCCACTGTTTGCTCAGTCTATAGCAGAGAGCTGAATCAGAAATGGAGCAGCAGGTCTTGAACCGTGCTTATACGGGATGCCAGTGCTTCAGGCCAGGGCATTAACCTGCTGCACCACAGCACTGGCCTCTGTGTATTGATTTTATATCCTGCTACTTTACCCAATTTTTCTGTGAGTTCCAATAGTCTCTTAGTGGAGTTCTTCGGATCCCCTACATAAAGAGTCATGTCATCTGCAAATAGGGATAGTTTGACTTCCTCCTTCCCTATATGTATCCCTTTGATTTATTTTTCTTGCCTAATGGCTCTGGCTAAATCTTCCAGGAGTATATTGAATAGCAATGGTGAGAGTGGGCATCCCTGTCTGGTAACAGTTCTCAGTGGGAATGCTTCCAACTTTTCTCCATTCAACATGATGCTGGCTATGGGTTTGTCATAAATTGCTTTGTGTTGAGGAATGTTCCTCCTCTACCCAATTTGCTTAGAGTTTTCAACATGAAAGGATGTTGTATTTTATAAAATGCTTTCTCTGATAATCATATTGTTTTTGTTCAGCAGTTTGTTAATGTGGTGCATCACATTGATTTTGCAAATGTTGAACCATCCCTCCATACTAGGGATAAATCCCACTTGGTCTGGGTGGATAATCTTTCTGATGTATTATTGGATTCTATTGGCTAATATTTTGTTGAGGATTTTTACATCTGTGTTCAACGGGGAAATTGGTCTGTAAGTCTCTATGTTGCATCTTTTTCATGTTTAGGCATTAAGGTTTTGCTGGCTTTATATAAAGAATTTAGGAGGATTCTCTTTCAACTGTTTTGAATAACTTGAATTGGAGTTAGTTCTTAATGTCTGGAGAATTCAGCAGTGAATCCATCTGGTCCTGGGCTTTCCTTTGTTGGAAGGGCCTTTATTATTCAATTTCCATCTTGGTTATGAGTCTATTTAGGTTTTCTATGTCTTCATTTTTCAATTTAAGTAGGTTGTATGTGTCTAGGAATCTATTCATCTCTGCTATGTTTCCCAGTTTGTTGACATACAACTCTTACAATTTCTGACTTTTTATTTCTGTAGTGTCTGTTACGTTTCCTTTTTCATCTCTGATTTTATTGATTTGGGTCTTCTTTCTTTTTCCTTTTTGGTTAGTTGGGCCAATATTTTTCAAAAAACCAGCTTTTTGTTTTGCTGATCTTTTGTATTCTTTGGATTCAATTTTGTGGATTTCTTTAATTTTAATTTTTTCTCCTACTAGTTTTGGGTTTGGTTTGCTGTTTTTCTAGATTCTTGAAGCATTGACAGCTCATTTATTTGGTGCCTTTCCAGTTTCTTCATGTAGGCACCTATTGCTATAAACTTTCCTTTTAATGCTGATTTTGCTGTATTCCATAAGTTTTGATATGTTGTGTTGTCATCTTCGTTTGTTTCCTTAATTTTTTTTTCTTTTCTGTGACCCACTGTTCATTCAGGAGCATGTTGTTCAGTCTCCATGTGTTTGCATATGCTCTAGAGATTCCTGAATTGCTGATTTCCAGCTTCACTCCATTGTGGTCTGAAAAGGTGCATTGTATGGTATGTGTATATATGTATATGTGTATATATATATAGTATATATAATGTACATATATAAATAAAATTTGGGACTTACTTTATGGCCTAGGATGTGGTCAATCCTAGAGAAAGTTCCATGCACTGTTGAAGAATGTGTATTCTGCAACTGTAGGATGAAAAGTTCTATAGGTATCTGTTAGGTCCATTTGGTCTATAGTGTCAATTAAATCTGTTTCCTTGTTTTTCTGTCTGGTTGATTGCCCATTGCTGAAAGTGGAGTATTGAAGTTTCACAACACTGTTGTATTGGAGTCTAAGTCTCCCTTTAAATCCCTTATTTCTTTTAAATATCCAGGTACCCTGTAATTAGGTGCATATATCTATAATAGTTAATCTCCCTCTTGATTTGATCCTTTAATCATTATATAGTGCCCTTCTTTGCTCTTAACAGTTTTTTGTGTTAAAGTCTATTTTGTCTGATATAAGAATGGCTACACCAGCCCTTTTTTGGTTTCTGTTGGCATGGAATCTTTTTCCAACCTTTCCCTTTCAGTCTGCATGTGTTTTTGTTGGTGAGATGTGTTTCTTGTAGGCAGCAAATAGATGGGTTTTGTTTTTTAATCCATTCAGCCAGTCTGTGTCTCTTAATTGCAGAGTTGAGGCCATTTACATTCAAGGTGACTATTGACAAGTAATGACTTTACCCTACCATTTTTGCAAAAAGTATTCCTAATTTATACTTTGAACTTCCTTTGATCTTTTACTGAGAGATTTCCTTCCTTTATCTTCAGTAGTGATGACTGTGTTCCTGTTGTTCTGTGTGTTACACATCCTTCAGCATCTCTTGCAGGATTGGATGGTGGTGACAAATTCTTTCAATTTCAGTTTGTTATGGAAGCTCTTTATTTCACCTTCATTCACAAATGAGAGGTTTGCAGGGTATAATATTCTGGGATGACAGTTTTTTTCTCTTAAGACTTGGACTATATCTCTGCACTTTCTCCTAGGCTGTAGAGTTTCTGATGAGAAGTCCACTGTGAGTGTACTTGGAGACCCTCTGAAAGCAATCTGGCATTTCTCTTACACATTTTAGAATCTTCCCTTTATGTTTCACTGTGGTGAGTTTGATTGCAATGTGTCACGGTGAGGATATTTTCTGGTCATGTCTCTTGAGAGTTCTGTGTGCTTCCTATTCTTGGATGTCGCTTTCTTTCTCCAAACCTGGGAGTTTTTCTGCTATTTCACTAAAAAAGGCCTTCTAATCCTTTCTCATTCCATGACTTCAGGAACTCCTAGACCCTGTATGTTGGGTTTTTTTTTATATAGTATCCTGTGGATTCCCAACAGTGTTTAGTTTTCTACTTTCCTCTTCTTATCTTTGGTTTGACCGTATACTTTCCTGTGCTTTGTCTTCTTAGTGAAACAGAAGAGAGAATATTAGACTGATCCTGTTTTTAAGGCTCTCCACTGCATTTTTTATTCTATTGAATTCTTCATTTCATTTTGATTCCTCTTTAAGATCTCAATTTCATGGAGAAATTTTCTTTCATGTCCTGCATGGATTTCAGTAGTTTGTTTGCTTTTGATTACTTCTATATAATCTTATGATCAATTTTGAGTTCTGTTTCTATCATCATGTTCACAATCTCGTATTGAAGTGTCATGTTCTTTTGGAAGCATCATGTTGTCTTCCTTATTCTTGTTTCTTGGGTTGGTACATTTGTTGTTCAGCATTTGTGGAGATACTTGTTGGTTTCTGCTTTTTTCTTCTGTGGCAGCTTTAATTGCTGTACTCTGTAGATAAGTGGAATGTCTGCTTTCAGTAAATCTCTAGAGGCTTTTAGTGGGTGTGGCCAGAGAGTGTGTTGAGTTCTCCAGGGTTAAGGGCATGCCTAAGGTGACACACCAGGTTTGGCATGGTAAATCTCCAATCAATCTTTCTTTTAATCAGAAGAGAGGTATATTCACCTCAGCTGAGCTTTTAGAGACCAGTGCCTGAGTGCTAGCCCCAGTGGGTATAATATTTGTCCACTCTGTCCCAAGGACCATGCAAAGGATCTGTGCAGTCCTCGGTGTCATTTAAGATTCCCTAGCAGTGTCTCTCACCAGGTAACCAGCAACCTTCGAGCTTGTGAGTCCCCCACTAAGACTTCTCAAAGTCCCAGCCACACCGTGAGTCTTCCCACACACCTTAGTTTTTTTCACAGTCCCAGTTCAGAAGCTTCAGTCACAAGCTCCCAGCCCCCTGTTATTTCTCCCCACCAGTCAAGAGTCTCCACTTGGCTGGTTGCTGGGCACAGACACAAGCCGGCGCAGCTGTTACATATGTCCAAAATGTCACCTACTCTTTCGGCTTGTTATAGTGCGACTTTGTTAAGTGATGAGAGAGAGAAACATCTCCATCCCATCTTTTTGTCTTTTTTTTCCTTCTCTAGTTTTCTGGTACACTGTCCCCCATGGAGCTACTGAGCAATTCTTCTATGAATGTATGCATGTCTATTGTACCTGTGTGCATGAGTTTCTTCAGGATGTTTTCTTTAAGTAGATTTCTGGGTCATAGGATATATATGTTAACTTATTACTAAGTAGTGACAATCTGTTTTCTCTTAAGTGAACCAATTTAAAATATTTTCCATACATGATAATTCTTAGTCTTTACCTCTTCCTCAGTGACATTTGACGTTAATGGGTCAGTAAAAGAGAAGCAAGGGAAGAGGAAGTAGTAGTAGGAAGAAGGTTATAAGAAATGAAGGTATGAAGCATTTGCAAGGAAAGGGCAAATATCCTGGCATGTCTTTTGCTTTGATTTGAATGTGGTTTGTCTCCAACAAAAGGCACATTGAGACTTCACTCCCCACTATAATGGTGCTAAAGTGGCAGGGGCACTGCTCTCAGAGGGACTAAGCAAGCTCCAGAAGGAGGAGTTGGTTCCTGGGAGAGCAGGTTGTTGTTGAAGGCCCCACTCTCTTGCTTCTGTATCACCATGTGAGTTCTCCAGCACATGCTTCTTCCATGTTGTGACAGTCAGAAGTCCCTCACCACTTGAAGCTTCCCAAACTGTACCAAATGATCCTCTTTTTATGATTTAACCAGCCTTGATTATTTTGTTAAAGTGACACAAAGCAAACTAAGACTGACACTAATGTAGGAACCTATGGAAAATGAGTGTGGTGTGTGTGAAGTGCTGAGGAGTTTGCCTTTTATTCTGTCGATAGCAGAGACTCAAAGAACATCAGATCTGTATTTGAAAAAGACTTTCTGGACAGCTACATGGAGGATGGGTGAAACCTGGGTATAAGGAGAAATGAAAAGAAGGCAGAGTAGAAGGAGCTGTTTTACAGAGATGTTTAGACCAAAGTCAAAAGTTTCACCAACTCTATTGAGTGTGGGAAAGGGAATAGAGAAACTGGAGTCTTATTTTTTTTTTACCAAGGTGACTGTGGAGATGGTAATTTGTTCAATATATTGGGGGATCCAGAAAGAAGAAAGTTTGAGATTAGGGTGGCAATGTGAAAATTAAAGTTGTCTTTAGACATGGATCATGTGCAGTATCCATAGCTTATCTTCAAAGAGATGTTCTTTCAGTGACTTGAACTCAAGGGAAAGATCTAGTGTTTGTGTCCTCAGAGTGTGGCTTAAAGCCATGGGTATGGGTGCAGGTGTCCAGAGAATGAAAGATACCTACATGGAGGGAAGAGGAGGATTCTGAAAAGCAAACCAAGAAGGGGCCACTGAGGAATTAAGAAGTTGGACCACAGCAACAACAAATAGATCATAATGAAAAAGGAAAAAGTCTGCAGGAAGAGAATTAGGACTGGTGTCCAGTGCCCTAAGAAGACGCTGAGTGAAATTGGAAAGATGTGTGTAGGAACCAGGGTGAGCAGTGTTTTAGCTAGTGGAATTTGGGGAGCAGGAGCAGTGCTACACTGGCTTAACAGCAAGTAATGGGTGCTGAAGTAGAAAAGATAGATGAGGACTGCTCTTTGACTTGGCCGTGAATGGGAGCCAAAAGCACATTAGGTTAGTGGAATGAGGAGAGAAAAGAGGGGAGGGCTGGTTTGTTTAAGGGTGTGAAACACTGTATAATCTGGTAGACAGCCCTTCCAAGGCATGTGGAGGAGACAAAGAAGAGGTCCTTGAAACCCCCAAGAAGCAGGAGGGAATGGCCCACGTTCTGGTAGAGGGCCTGACCCCTGAAAAGAAGAGGAGCACCTCAGTTGCTGAGAAAGGGGAGGTCGTGTGGGGGAGATTGGCATGGGAGGGAATACGTTTGTAAGGGTGAAGATTTCTAGAGTAAGGAATTGTGGAGTTCCTAGCTTTGAACAGCCTCTTTTGCCACTTGAATGAAAGACAGCCATTTGGTTGAGTAAGGATGCAAGTTAATGGCCTCCTATGAAATACCCCTTTTGTATTACGTAGTTATGGACATTTTGTTGATTTGATAAATATGAAGTAAGACTGTCCTTGAACAGCTGTCAGGGATCAGAAGCCATAGCCATGCTACTGAAGGGAGTCTTCTAGGAAATTGGAGCAAGACTTTCTGTTCCCTATCATGCTTGAAAATAGTTAAGTCAAATAACCATTGTACACATATATCCAGCCTGTTTCAATACAAAGCATGAATGTAGTAGTAAGTATTCATGTGATCAGAATTTTCAGTGTTATGATCAGAGTATTAGAGATAGGGACACACACACACACACACACACACACACACACTCATAGGAAGGTGTGGGAGAAAGTGAATGAACCAAAGGCCACCAGGCACACACAGACCTGTAGTTGAACAAACTGGTCTTTTTTTTTTTTTTCACTTCAGTGAGGAAGAATGGCAGTCACCCATTTAGTGCAAGAGAGGGATGTTTGGTATGGTGGGTTGCACAGTGACCTTGTTTCAGCGTCACTTTATCTTAGTCTGAGTGACTTTACTTGATAATCTATGGGATTATCCCAATTGGAGAAGAAGATGGTCTGAGTGTGAGACCTGCTTGTATCAACATTTATGTTTAACTGTGAAAATCGCAGCAGTTCCAGACTTCAGACATTGCTTTATTTTTCATACAACTGTATATGTGGAAAAAAACACTTAGGAAAATATGATACACACATTTATATCCTATTTAACTCTAGTTTTGTAATGAGTTTTTATCCTTTTTTTGTGCTTTTTTTTTTTTTAGTTTTTTTTATCTATTTGACAGGTAGAGTTAGAGACAGACAGAAAGGTCTTCTTCCATTAGTTCACCCGCCAAATGGCCACTATGGCTGGAACTATGCTGATCTGAAGCCAGGAGCCAGCTGCTTCCTCCTGGTCTCCCATGCAGGTTCAGGGCCCTTCACTGCCTTCCTGGGCCACAGCAGAGAGCTGGACTGGAAGAGGAACAACTGGGACTAGAACCCGGTGCCCATATGGGATGCCAATGCCACAGGCAGAGGATTAGCCTAGTGTACCACCGTGCCAGCCCCCTTGAGTGCATTTTTAACATGTATTTGGCAAAATGGAAGACCCAGATCGAGTCCCTATCTCCTGGCTTCAGTCTGGCCTACCCCTGGCTGTTGTAGACATCTGGGGAGTGCAGTAGCTGATAGAGATCCATCTCTTTATCCCCCCTTCCTTTTCTCTTCCCCCTCCAGTGTGTGTGTTTGTCCTAATGCAGTATGTGCTTTATCAGTACATTATCAGCATGCCAGGACTCATTCCATTAGGATGTACTTTTTCAGCCTTGTCAGTAGCATAAAATGTCTTGCCATTAGGAAAACTCTAATTTCTGGGGAATGAGCAGAAAACAGAAGATTCTTGTGTTGATCCAGGAGGTGTGTGGGTGGTGGTGGGGGGCAGAGAGGAGGGACATTTTCAGAACTGTTGAAGACGGGGTGGACAGAACTTTAAGTTAGATGTGGTGGGGAGGGAAGCCAGAAGGGTGAAAACAGAGGTGTCTGGCTGAGTCATTTGGGAGGAGATGTTGCTCTGCACCATGGAGCAAGGAGAAGGCTACAAATGGGCAGGGAAGTAACAAATCTTTTTTTTTTTTTTTTTGCAAGAAATACAATTTTATTTAATTTTAATTGACATAATAACTTAGTTATTTGTTATGTGATATTTTGACACAGACACACACTAGGAAATGATCAAATCAGGATAACTAGCATTTCCATCACCTCAGACATTCATCATTTCCATGTGTTGGGAGCATTTGAAATCCTCTTTTAGCAACTTCGAAGTAGAATTCATTGGTAACTGTAGTCACTCTTAACATCCAGAGCTGTAACTGCCCAGGGAACTGACATCCTTAGTTATTTTGTCAGCATATTTTCTGCCTTTAGGCAAATCTATGTAAGTGACAAAATTATGATTAGAAGATTGTTTGAAGGAGCTAGCATGGGTATTGTAGGGATTGTTGTCATCAGTGTGTGACAGCTTTACTTTCGAGTTTTCTGTACCCTTAGAAACAATGGTCTGATCCTAAAACCATGTCCCGAACCTATGTGCTGAAGTGTTGGATGCCAAAGATGCCCTAGTAGGTCTGATGAGAATTGGTATTTGGGAGGTACTCAGTTCATGTTTTAAGGAGTCCAGGCTTAACAGAAATACTGTTTGTCTACCATGGGTGCAAGGAAGTGAATGAAGCTCTGTCTTCTAATCATTTGCCAACCTGCTTTGAAACTTGACAAATTTATTATGTAACTGGTAGACATGTTTTTAACAGAAATGTTTTGAGGGAAGGGGAGAGAGAGAGAGATGGAGATTCTTAACTTTTTAATGTAAAGAGCAGATTTAATGTAGTTCATATCATTATATTCTAAGAATATAATGATAATTTGCTACACCTACCTCCCCCCTTCTGATGGGAATTTAAATTTAAGGATAATTGTCTGCAAATTAAGGGCCTTCCATTTCTGATTTTCATTCTTATAATCTGAACTCAAGGAGAAAAAAAAAAAAACCTCCTGGTTAATGTGTCAGCTATGCAGGGACTAATTGATCAAGGAAATCTAATATATTTTATATTTTATTTCAATTTGCTCTTATTTATGCATTCTCTTTTTTTGCTCTTTATATTAGGCTTCTCCCCAGCTGACTTATTCCTGTCCTTAATAAAAATCACTTTTCTTGCTAAGATTTTCTTATATTATAGAATATACAATTACATTTTATTGGAGATAAAACAGGAAGAGTTTTTTGATATGAGAATTCCCTTCTCTGTACAATTAACAGGACAAATAATTGATTAGTTTTGCCCATTAATACTTACATATAATGAATTCTACTTTATTTATCTATTTCTGAAATTACATACTGTTTTTCCTAGATGATAATGGAGTGAAATTTTATTTGCATAAACCTACAAAGATGAAAAATCTCTAACTGCTGCTTGGGATTGTATTTCAGATTAGTGTTATAGAATTGTGAAAGCCTGGGATTGGTTCCCTGTTTATCTTGGGCAGTGCCCTAATTATACCTTTAAATAGAAGATATTGCTCTTTTTTTTTTTCTTTTTGTGTGCCTGATCTGTTACTGAATTATTCATGTGCCTTTGGGAGTCTCTAAATTTCTCCATTAACCAGGATTTTAGGATAACAGTTAAATATAATAATAGATTTGTCTTAGGAATTCCTTTTCACTATTTTGGTTATGTTTATTTTAAGCATTTATAACATTTAAGGTTCATATAACTACTCATTAGAATGAATAGCATACTGAATTGGTGGAAATGTAATGGATTCTTTTTGAAAAGATATCTTAAAAATCTTAGAGTGTAATCCCTTTATCTTGTATGTCAAAAAGTCAAGACTGAAATAATGGATTGACTTCTGAGTTTCCTGAGCAAAAAAAAATAGGGAATCTGAATTGATAAACCAGTTGGTGGAGAGGATGGCTTTTATTTTATATGTAATAGAAATGAAGCAAAAGGCTTTAGGAGTAATGAACAAATCATTTTAACTACTTCATATCCTTTCCCATTTAAGTAGATATTTTAAAAAATTATCTATTTGAACTTGGGAGTCATTTTAACTTTACATTAGTTAAGAATGCCTGAGGTATGTTTCTTGCAGTGCTAAACCTCTTCCCTCATTTTTGTGGTGCTTTATTAATTGAATGATCCTATATTTGAGTATGATTTAGTTATCTGTGTAAGGATATAGTGACTGTGCCTTGTTAGGACTGAAATTTATTATTAGGAGAAAGTATTTTCATTTCTTCATGTGAGCGTATCATTTTGTGATATAATTACTTTTAACAGACTTAGGTGTTTTTACTAAATTAGTTGAGGCTTTTGAAACAAGGAGGTACTTTAGAATTCAGTTGACCTGGCTGCTTCACTTTATAACCAGTGATACTAAAAAACAAAGGGTGATACACTGGGTCAGGGTAAAACCTGAACCTCACTCTGATGTTTGATCTACTGCTTTTCACCCTATAACCCATGTTAGTCTCTGAAAATGAAGTGGCATGCTATTTAAAAGAAAGGATCATGGGATAATTCCAAAGGAAAAGGGTATACGTCCTTTTCAGAGAACCCGCTACACTTAGGTGTTCATTTAAGGGGTCTCCAACTTCTGTTCTGCAGACAAAATACTTCTGTGGTGGGATAGTCATGCTAATAAAACCAATTTTTGCTTTTTAGGTGAGAGTTATGTGTGTGCATCCAATGAGCCATTTCGTAAAGTTGATTACACCAAAAATGTTAACCCGAACTGGTCTGTGAACATCAAGGGTGGGACAACTCGGACCTTGGCCGCTGCTGCCTCTGTGAAAAGTGAAGTGAAAGAAAGTAAAGATTTCATCAAACCTAAATTAGTGACTGTGATTCGAAGTGGAGTGAAGCCAAGAAAAGCTGTGCGGATCCTTCTGAATAAAAAGACTGCTCATTCCTTTGAACAAGTCTTAACAGATATCACCGAAGCCATTAAACTAGACTCAGGAGTGGTCAAGAGGCTCTGTACCCTGGACGGGAAGCAGGTAAGAACTTCTAGCCCCCAGTTCAGCAGGTGCATCCTCGGCAACAGAAAGAGTGGTCTGCTGGCCGTGGTTCCAGTAGTCTTGCTCGTGACGTGTGTGCATGTGTGCGCATGTATTGGCCCTCATTGTGAAAAATGGAACCGGCTTACATTTTCCAAATACCCTAAAGGTGAATACAGAAATCCATCCTAGTCTTCTTTTGGTCACTGGAAGGGAAAAACGTAAATTTCCGAGAGGAAAAGTGTAAATCAAAGAATGGTCTGTCCTTTATTGAATGAGATGGTGTCTGTTTAAGAATAACTTGATTAGTAAAGTCACTATGCGTTGGGTTTCACGAGTGAAAATTAAAGGTGTTTGACAGTTTCAGAAACACCTTTCCTCTCTACTTATGCAAAATATGGAAAATGCATTTCAAACAATAGTACACTTAAGGTCCATATAAGTTGTAGGGAAGAGTAGAGCTAATTAGTCATTAAAAATGAACATGAATTGCTTAGGAAATATAAGTCAAATTATGGTAACAATATATCAGGGACTCTGATGGACTTGAAAAAATGAGTAAATTGCAGGAGCACAGGAATAGCAGTTACATAAATATTCCATTTTGCCACATTAGATTATCATTCCTAAAGATAGACATTTGGTTTCTAAGGTGCATTCTTCAGTTTCCATAAGGTTAAGTTGTTTGTATTTAGTTTCTAACAGTTGGATTTGTTTCTTCATGGCTTTTTGTTTCTCTCCTGTAACATAATTAATTTTGAAGTGTTTGACTCTTAGAGTTCTGAGAATGAATCATACTAAGTGCTGAGGCAGTAACTTCTAGAAAAACACAATCAAAGTACTTTCTAATTTTCTAAGATCAGACCTGGCTACTAGCGTGTTTTCTGAAACATTAGCAAAATTTTATACATACATTCTAAAGTTTCTGGTAGATTTTTATTTTATATTTTATGTGTAATTTTTATATATTAAATATATTTATATGCGATTAGAGTGACTTTTCTAAGTTAATGATGTGAAGGTATAAGCTTCATAGTAGCCTGCCCCCAGAGAAGTTCACAGAATGAATGAAATACACTTGGTCCAACTGAGTTAATCACACATGAGAACACAAACCCCCTAAGATTCACTGTGCAAGTAAAGGAAAATAGGACATAGGAAAAAAGATTTGATACATCAAATAGTTGTTCTTGATAGACACAAGAAGACAGAAGTATAGATGCCTAACCAAAGGAAAAGTGAAAATCTTAATATGCCAGATTAGAAAAAAAGGCACATAAACAGTAAATGAAGATGAGATCTTAAGTTAGAATACAAATTTCAGAATCTCCAAATAAATGATATTCAAGGAAAATGTTTAAAAGCTTATTTTAGTAACCATTTCAATTTTTGTAGTTATCTCCCAGAAAATTATCTTCAAAAAGGCTCCAGACTAGAAATAAAAAATGTCAGATAATGCACAAGCACCTCAAAGTCATCAGTATTTTCAGAATAATACACTGTGAGGAGGACTTACGTCAATAACTAAAGGAGATAGTAATTTGTATTAAACATCTTCTGAATGTGAGATCCATAGAATAAAGCATAAGAATAGCTCATGTAAGGTGGATCATAAAGATATTGCAAAGACATTGATAAAAATGAAATCCATTAGAGATTTAGTAATAAAAATGGAAGAAGAATTTTTAATACACTCCAAATTTTCTTATCTGAAATGAAAGCCAGTGTGCTGCTACATGAATATGACACTGGGAGTATTTCTGTGATTGGGTCCAAGGAATAGGGAGCCTGTAGCCCAGATTTTGGCATGCTTCTGGATATTCTTCCTGAATTCTATTTATAG
This sequence comes from Sylvilagus floridanus, assembly GCA_949820135.1. Taxonomy (NCBI): domain Eukaryota; kingdom Metazoa; phylum Chordata; class Mammalia; order Lagomorpha; family Leporidae; genus Sylvilagus; species Sylvilagus floridanus. The sequence goes on along the minus strand of OX463238.1, from coordinate 24,912,105 downwards.
TTTAATTCAGTTTTAATGGAAACCTCAGCGATTTTTTTAGAGACCTAACAAAGTGATTTTAAAAGTTAATTGGGAAAAAAAGGGAAATCTTTTAAATATTAATGAGTTCTCTCTTAAATCATCATTCTTGTACTGTACCAAAAATAAATTCCATGTATTTTAAAAATCTGGATATCAAAAGGAAACAAAAGAACTAAAAGTAAATATATCAGTTATATTGAGCTGGGAAAGGATTTTCTGAGGGAGCAAGTAGAGGGGAAATATTGGTTGAGTGTAAAAATTAAACATTTCTGGATGTTAAGTGAGGGTAGTGAGTTGTAATAGTTATATTTTACATAATTTATATAATTTATATCAGTGAGTTAGAATTTCACACAAAAGAAACTCTACAATAGAAAAATGGATAAATGTCTAAACAGATAATCTGAAAGACAAAATTATAAATAGTACATTTTGAAAGTGTTCAATCTCACTAATAAAATGTGAATTAAAGCAGTGATCGTTAATTTTTAATATTAAATGACAGTCTTAAAAGAGAAAATGTTCACTTCTTTAAATATGTTGTGAATTGGCATTCTCAAATGATATTACAAATGTAAAGTTCCTGAGCTTAATAGAAAGCTATTTGTTAATATATATATAACAAAACAAATGTGTCTGTTACTCAAACCAGAAAGTTAACTTTAGGAATGATCCCAAATAACCTGAGAAGCAAACACATTAAACTTAATTATTTTCTTCTTTGCATAAAAGCAGAAAGATTAAAAACAGTTAAAATTCCTAAATAAGTAAACAGCTAAATAACCCTAACATGTATTCACATGATATACTAGCCATTAAGAATTACATTTGGGAGAATATTTAAAGGCTTTAGAGAATGTTAAATGGAAAAAGCAAAAAAGGGCGGTCCGGTGATGTGGCATAGCCAGTAAAGCCACTGCCTGCAGTGCCAGCATCCCATATGGGCACTGATTCAAGTCCCAGCTGATCCACTTCTGATCAGCTCTCTGGTATGGCCTGGGAAAGCAGTGGAAGATGGCCCAAGTCCTTGTGCCCCTGCACCCATGTAAGAGATCCAGAAGAAGCTCCTGGTTCTTGGCTTTGAATCATTGCAGCTCCTGCATTTGCAGCCAGTTGGGGAGTGAAACAGCAGATAGAAGACCTCTCTCTCCTCTCTGTCTCTCACTGCCACTCCATCTCTCTCTCTCTCTCTCTGCCTCTCCATCTATCTCTGTATAATTCTGACTTTCAAATACATAAACAAATCTTGCAAAAAAAAAAACTGTATAGTATGTTTTCAATTTTGCATGAAATCTAGTAGAATAAGAAGTTTTTTGAAAAACTAATTTAAGAAGGAAACAAGATTTCTGATTTCCACTACTTCTTGTTTATTCAAAAGCAAAAAACTAAGAAAACATGATTGACCTCACTTGATGTGATATTAGAAATTCAAAAACATGAGTTAATTCTTGAAATTTTGATAAAATGTTGTAAGTATCACTGCCACTATTTATGCCTTATAAACATTTTCCAGGTACAAAGAAAAGTTTTAAATTTTAAATAACATTTATTGGAAAAATTACCTATTTACTTTTGACAGGCACAGCTTTGGATACTGCCTTTTCCAGAGTGCCAGGTATCTTTAAAATTCCTGGAGCTGATTTAACTTTGTACTCTGGGTGGTCTTGCTGTTCAAAACTTCAAGTCAGTTTTTGGTTGATAGCTTTTACAAGTGTAAAGAGGACATTAAATCTTTCATTGAAGTAGCATGACAATTGTCTTAAGATTAATTAAAATCTTTAAATGGATGATGTTCATTTTTATTTTTAATAAAATGACTTTTTTCTCCGGGTTTGTAAAACCACCTGCTCTGCGAAATTTCTTACAGAAATCTCAGCTTTTCTTAGGTGACGTGAAAAGGAATGAAAGAGGAATCTAAGATCTGTTAATGGCCGGTGCTAACTCTTGTACAGCTAACTCTTGTATTTTGTCTGTTTATAATATCACTTCAAATAAAATAATTTTAGGATTTTATTCATGCTAGCTCTCAGATTTTCTTTGGTGTAGAGCCATGGTTCTCAATCAGGAGTGATTCCACTCCTAGGGGACATATGGCAATGTCCGCATCATTTTTTGAATGTTGGAATTCGGAGTAGCAATTTTTTTTGACAGGCAGAGTGGACAGTGAGAGAGAGACAGAGAGAAAGGTCTTCCTTTGCCATTGGTTCACCCTCCAATGGCCACCGCGACCGGTGCACTGTGCTGATCTGATGGCAGGAGCCAGGTACTTCTCCTGGTCTCCCATGGGGTGCAGGGCCCAAGCACTTGGGCCATCCTCCACTGCACTCCCTGACCACAGCAGAGAGCTGGCCTGAAAGAGGGGCAACCGGGACAGAATCCAGTGCCCCAACTGGGACTAGAACCCGGTGTGCCGGCGCCGCAAGGCGGAGGATTAGCCTATTGAGCCGCGGCACTGGCCGGGGGTAGCAATTCTACTGGCTTCTTGTGGGTAGAAGCCAAGGATGCTGCTCACCATCCTACAGTGTGCAGAACAACCACAACAGGATACTTTGGGGTCCAAAATGTTAATAGTGCTGAGATTCAGAAATCCTGGTTGAGAGTAAGCAAGATGATTCAAAAGGAGATGATGCTGCTTTGAATACTAACTTTGTTTTTGGGCTACATGCTGAACTACTTCAGAACTTACAGGTGCTCCCCTAGCCTATCTGTCCCCTTGTTATCTAATTGATGATGCAAGTGTTTTAGAATGCCATGGTCATTCTTTTTTTTTTTTTTTTTAGCTTTTATTTAAAGAATATAAATTTCCAAAGTACAGCTTATGGATTCCAATGGCTCCCCCCCTCACAACTTCCCTCCCTCCCGCTACCCTCCCCTCTCCCGCTCCCTCTCCCCTTCTGTTCACATCAAGATTCATTTTCAATTCTCTTTATACACAGAAGATCAGTTTAGAACATATTATGTAAAAATTTCAACAGTTTGCCCTCACATAGAGACACAAACTGAAATTATTGTTGGAGTACTAGTTATAGTATTAATTCACAATGTACAGTACATTAAAGACAGATCCTACATGATTTTTTTTAAAGAATTGATTAATTATCTATGCAATTTCCAATTTAACACCAAGATTTTTTAATCATTTTCAATTATCTTTATATACAGAAGATCGATTTAATATTATAGTATGTAAAGATTTCATCAGTTTGCACCCACACAGAAACACAAAGTGAAAAAATACTGTTTCATTACTAGTAATAGCATTATTTCACATTGGATAACACATTAAGGACAGATCCCTCATGAGACATAAGTACACAGTGACTCCTGAAGTTGATTTAACAATTTGACACTCTTGTTTATGGCCTCAGTAATCTCCCCAGGCTCTAGTCATGAGTTGCCGAGGCTATGGAAGCGTTTAGGGTTCACCGACTTCGATCTTAATCCGACAGGGTCATAGTCAAAGTGGAGGTTCTCTCCTCCCTTCAGAGAAAGGTACCTCCTTCTTTGATGGCCCCGTTCTTTCCACTGGGATCTCACTCGCAGAGATCTTTCATTTAGGTCTTCATTTTTTTGTTTTTCACAGTGTCTTAGCTTTCCATGCCTAAAATATTCTCATGGGCTCTTGAGCCAGATCTGAATGCCTTAAGGGCTGATTCTGAGGCCAGAGTGCTATTTAGGACATCTGCCATTCTATGAGTCTGCTGTGTATCTTGCTTCCCATGTTGGATCATTCTCTCCCTTTTTCATTCTATCAGTTAGTATTAGCAGACACTAGTCTTGTTTGTGTGAACCATTTTACTCTTAGACCTATCAGTGTGATCAATTGTGAGCTGAAATTGATCACCTGGACTAATGAGATGGCCATGGTCATTCTTGGTTTCGGATTTCATTCTCTGTCCTCATTGTATGAGGATGACATGCAGTTGAGTAGCACTGTTTCATGGGGTGTTAAAGATATCCCAGATGGCTTTACATGTATTAAAAGTGAAGAATAAAGAGCCATGACTTACACTTGTCAGTTTTCAATACTTTTAAAAAGTGACATCATGGTTATTTTAAATATATATATATATATATACACACACACAAACTATTTGTTTATAGATGGATTGATTAGAAAAATGGTCTGTAAAGAGAAGTCATGACTTTTTTCCTCTTCAGTAATTTTCTTTTAACTTGCAGTTCATTTGAATTCAATGTATAATTTGATCCTTCTTGAGCTTTTAAGAGATCATATAGAAAACCAAGATACTCTTTAAATTTTTTGAAAATCAGGGTGACTTTTCTTTATAATAAATTACAGAAAGGTTTCTTTAAAATGTCTTTGTTTAAAGGAACTGAAAGGCCCAAAAATAGCTTTTGTCCACATGTGTAAAAAATTCTAGCTTTTAGCTTTCCCAGAAACAGCAGAGTTTTAACATAAAAGAAACAATTTTGTGGAATTTTGGAACAAGTTGATTCTTGTCATGGGCAGAGGCAAAGCAGACTCAAATTGCTTGCAGTTGATGCATTGGGGGTAAAACACTTCCAGACTTTGGGCCCACTGCCAGGCTTGGGATGCCCACATGTAGGGTCCTTGCTGGGGGACCTGGCAGCCCCTCGTGAGAGCCTCTGCCTTAACAGCCATCTCAGAGCGTGTGAAGGTTTCCATCTTCACTCTCTAAAAGGTTTATCTCCTGGATGCCACAACATAAACAATATTTATCTTGTACTTGCCTGGAATGACATTGTCTAGTGAAGAGTCATGTCTGCGTAATGACCTAACTGTATATGCACTTATGTAAAGCAGACTCCTCTCAAAAATTGCTATGTAAAAATTAAATTGGAGATAAATATTCATAAATACCTCCTACCGTTCAGTTAATCCTAATAATAGTTTTTCCTTGATAAGGGTGGTATCAGATGTTAATTTTCAGTGTTGCCAAAACAGGTTTCTTTTTGTCAGCAGTAAAATCCAGGCAACTCTATTTTGTCTTACTTGAGAATTCATAGCTCTGAAATGTGGGTAGTCCAGATCTGTGGGTAGTCCTGATCTACCTCAAGAAATGGAAAACTGATTCCAACTGGGAATCAACAAATTAAGAGCAACCAGTGAGAATACTCAATGCAGCAGGAAGTACAACTATAGAAAGGGAGGGAAAATATTGGTTTGTTCTTTCATCTTTTTGGATTAAGAATCAACCTTGAATTAATAAATAGGGTAGGCAGGGGCTTGATCCTTGGTTTTGATTTGGTGACCCTTTCTTTTTAAAGAGTGACCAGAGATGTGGGGAGAAAGAAGGGGACGTCCCAACTTCCAGTGTTACGTTCTCCCTTTAAATGGGAAACAAGAGGAAAACAGTAAAACCTTCTCACTAGTTACTGCAGTTTCAGATTAGAAGAGATGTTCAAGAGAAACTATTTTAGCTCACAGCGAATTATGCAATATTAAGTGTAGGTGAAATAAAATGACATCACTGCAAACTCCTTTTCTACCATTCTCTTGAAACTGTAGTGATTCAGGGAATGTAAAGATTGGGTTAAAATTAATATGTAAACTGAAATTCACATGCTATCAATGATGTTTTGTGAGACGTAGAGGAAGAGGAAGAGGAAGAAAGAAAGCTCCTGTCCTATGTTGTACTCCCCCAGCAGCTACAAGAGCCCCTTGTCGGGGCCAAAGCAAGGAGCCAGGGACCCAATCCAGGTCTCCCATGTGTGTGTCAGGAATTCAGTCACTTGAGCCATCTCCTGATGCCTATAAGGGTCTACACTAGCAGAAAGCCAGAGTTGGAAGCTGGAGCCAGGAGTCAGACACAGGCTCTGACGTGAGGTGTGGGCTTCCTGTCCAGTATCTTAACCACCAGTCTAAATGCCTGCCTCACATTTTCAAATTTTGACACATAAGGTATATTTTCATTTTTCTTACAAATGTACTTTTTGGTTGATCATAATGTTACAATGTATAGTTTGATACATATATATTTTAAAGTAGTTAAAATAATAGCTTACAGCTTGGTTAACTAATAGGTAACTAATAGTTTACCATACCAGGTATTACATCAGTGCTTTGTATCACTAGTCTTAATCCTCAAAACAGCCTTCAGGGTTAGGTATTACAGTCCCTGGACATTGATGCAAAGAGAGGCCATGTATCCCATTCAGATTCAGGCAGCCAGTGATGAAGTTAGAATGTATATTTAGAAGTGAGATTCTGGTCTCTGCTCTCCTCATGGAAGAAGCCTTGCAACTCTGAGGCTTCAGAAACAACAGTGAGGGACAGGACAAATAACTAGTTAATTTTTTTTTTTTTTGAAAGGCAGAGGAGACGGTCTTCCATCCACTGGTTGCTTCCCAGTTGGCTGCAACAGCCAGAGCTGCATTCCTCTGGGTCTCTTACACGGGTGCAGGGGCCCAAGGACTTGAGCCATCTTCTGTTTTCAGGCCATTAGCAGAGAGCTGGGTCAGAAATAGAGCAGCTAGGACTTGAACTGGTGCTCACGTGGGATGCTGGCACTGCAGATGGCAGCCTTATCCACTATACCACACTGCCAGCCTCACTAGTAAATTTTTTTTTAAAGATTTTTTTATTTGAAGGGCAGAGTTAGAGAATCCATCTGCTGGGTCACTCCCTAAATGGCCACAATGGCTGCAGCTAGGCCTATCTGAAGCCAGGAGCTTCTTTAGGGTCTCCCTTGTGGGTGCAGGGGCCCAAGCGCTTGGGCCATCCTTCACTGCTTTACATTGGGTTAACAGGTGTCTGGGGCACCAACATCCCATTCGGGCACCAGTTCGAGTCCTGGTTGCTCCATGTCTGATCTGGTTCTCTGCTATGGCACTGGCCCCAAATAACTGGTAAATATCATGGAATTTTGAGAAAGTTCTTATGTGTGTAACAATAGATCGTGTTGTAAAACTGTAGCTTAAGTAGGCTCTGAAAAGTAAAGTTAAAGAATGCTTACGCTCTTTACAAAAAGAAGACCCTTGGATATAGTGTAGTTATAGTTCAAAAAATTAAATACTACATTGTAAAAACTTTAGAAATTATAGAAATGCTATATAATCCTTCCACTTTAATGCTATTTTTATAAATTTTTATAATTGAGTATTCTGGTCCATATTTACATACCTGTGTTTTTAGGTTTTCCTTAGGTTCTTCCTTCCTTCCTTCCTTCCTTCCTCCCTCCCTCCCTCCCTCCCTCCCTCCCTTTATTCCTTCCTTGTAAACAAGTGCATTTCCATTGGAAAAATTCAAACAGTTCAGAAATGCAAAGAGTAAGTCTTTTCTCATCTTCCATTTTTCCTCAACTCCACTCAAAGGAAATCACTATTAACAGTTTTGTTGATGCAACTTAATATGTAACTACAAATAGTTTATGTTCCATGGCTTTTATGTGTAATTGTATATCCTGCCTTTTTTGCTTATTAATTATACTCTTCCATGTTAACTGATTATATTTCACACTTGAATGTGAATAATGTGTGGACTACATAGAGTGTAATTTATTTAATCTGTTGGATATTTGAGTTGCATCCAGTTTTTCCTTTTATCCTCTGATCATCTTACTGTGTGTAGATTTTGACATGTGTTAGATGATTCCTTGGAGGTAGATTCCTAGAAGTATTTTTAGGCTTGAGAGGTGCTATCAGAATCAGACAAAAAGTTGTCCCAATTGGCAAAGTCATGGGCCTGTGCCCCATTGTTTGGTTGGCAGAGACTTTAAAGTAGATTAGCTGTGACAGCTAGGTATAGGGTATGCATTTGATTTGTATGGAAGAATGCACATCTGTGCAATCCCCTGTATAAAGTGAAGCCCCCTGCATTCCTTTTTTTCTTTTTTTAAGATTACTTATTTTTACTTGAAAGTCAGAGTTACACAGAAGAGAGGCAGAGAGAGAGAGGTCTTCCATCCAATAGTGCTCTCCCCAATTGGCCGCAGTGGCTGGAGCTGTGCCAATCTGAAGCCAGGAGCTTCTTCCAGGTCTTCATGTGGGTACAAGGGCCCAAGGACTTGAGCCATCTTCCACTGCTATCCCAGGCCAAAGCAGAGAGCTGGATGGGAAGTGGAGCAGCCGGGTCTTGAACGGGTACCCCGTATGGATTGCCAGTGTTTCAGGCCAGGGCGTTAACCTGCTGCGCCACAGCCCCAGCCCCAGCGTTTTTTTGTTTTTTAAAGATTTATTTATTTACTTGTAAGTCAGAGTTACAGAGAGGAGAGGCAGAGAGATTTTCCATCTGCCAGTTCACTCCCCTATTGACCAGAACAGGTGGAGCTGTGCTGATCTGAAGCCAGGAGCCAAGAGCTTCTTCTGGGTCTCCCATGCGGGTACAGGGGCCCAAAGACTTGGGCCATTTTCTCCCGCTTTCCCAGACCATAGCAGAGAGCTGGATAGGAAGTGGAGCAGCTGGGACTTGAACCAGCGCCCGCATGAGATGCCAGCACTGGAGGTGGCAGCTTTACCCACCACACCACAGTGCCAGCCCCCACCTGCATTCCTCTTAGCACTGCCGTCAGTACCACTTTATTCTGGAAGCTTGCTTAAGAAAGAAAGGATACATCATCTTTCTACCCAGAGCAATGTTAACTGACCAACTGGGCCTGAAAATGTGCTTGGTAGGGAAAAGAAAGAATTTAGTGAGTGAAGCCGGCGCCGTGGCTCAACAGGCTAATCCTCCGCCTTGCGGCGCCGGCACACCGGGTTCTAGTCCCGGTCGGGGTGCCGGATTCTGTCCCGGTTGCCCCTCTTCCAGGCCAGCCCTCTGCTGTGGCCCGGGAGTGCAGTGGAGGATGGCCCAGGTGCTTGGGCCCTGCACCCCATGGGGAGACCAGGAAAAGCACCTGGCTCCTGGCTCCTGCCATCGGAGGAGCGCGGTGCGCCGGCCGCAGCGCGCCGGCCGCGGCGGCCATTGGAGGGTGAACCAACGGCAAAAGGAAGACCTTTCTGTCTGTCTCTCTCTCTCACTGTCCACTCTGCCTGTCAAAAAAAAAAAAAAAAAAAAAAAGAATTTAGTGAGTAGTTCCCATTACAGTACTTTGTCACCTTGAGCTGAACAACCTAGCCTTCATTCAGTGTTTGCTTTAACCTTTGCCCCCATGGTAGAAGTCCCATGAGTATGCTACATGTATTTATTGAGTTCAAATGACTTTCTACTTTGTGGCATTCTCAGAATTGGTTCAGGGAGATTGCTTGTAATAGATCTTTTTAAAAGTTAATGAATTGCTTTGGGTCATAGATAACTTTTAGATGTGTTTCTATTATTTTTGCATCTTATGAATGCCTGCTGATAGTAATTTCTACTTGTAATAGATAATATTACCTTATACATTTTATTAGGTTTCATAAAAGCATCACTTATCCTTTATGCCTACTGGAAAGACGAGGACAGATGCAAAGTCAGTTTAGTATTTAGAATGTATAACATTTGTAGGAAGTTATTCAGTCCAGCTTTTTAATTTTGAGAAGTGTTTGCAAACCCACAATAACTTTTGAGAACCTGTTACAATCTGTAGTTCTTCTCTTTGAAGTAAAACCCAACCCAGAATTTTGCATCTGATCAGCCAGTTTGCAGATCATGGTCAGTTTGAGACTCTGCTTTGACCTGTTTTACTCTGTTCCCTGTAGCTAGGGAAAGTGCTTATTTCGAGCTTTATCATCACTAATTTTTTTTTTCTGGAGAGCAAAGGTTAGGCTTAGCCACGCATGTCCATGTCTGAGGATACTGCCTCATAAAAAGGAAATAATTGAATCTAGGTTAAAAATTGCTTCATGGCGATAAATAGTGCTGGGGTCTGTATTTTTTCAGTAACCTGGACAGTTTTCCATATTTAAAAACTAACCTAATACTTTAAAAAAAAAATGAGAATGTTGGACTTGAAGCAGCAAGACTAGCTTCCATGAATATTCTGCCTGTGTATTTTTAGGACAGTTAAATGTAGTGTGATGCAGCTGCCAGACTCGCAGCACCAAGTGCTGGGAAGCTCCACAGTCATTAGACGTTCGCCTCCACAGTTTCATTCTCTGAGCCTGAGCACTGCTGGCCGAGGAGCAGTGCTTGCCCAGAAGGCACACTCATGCTTCTGCCTGCATTTCAGGGTCCACTTCAGACTTACAAGATTTTAGTTAAAATTTTCTTTAAATTTTTCTCTTTTTGTTGGTTATGCAGGCTTCTCTAATTGTGAGCATAAAGACATTTCCTTTAGTTTGCCCACCTGCTAAGACATGAAAATGCAACTTTCGGTATGAGTTACAGAAGATATTTGGGTATCCATTTAGGGGTACTTAAGCTGACCGTGGTGATGTGATTGGGTTTATGAAGGATTATGATAAGTAAATCACTTAATCTTCAGTAGTATTTCTGTAGTACACTTTTTTTTGGTGGAAAGTAGTAAGGTTGACACATGCCGTTTTGATAATACAAATGAAACTACTTTTTTCTTTATAAAAAACAGTATAAGTGGAAAGTTGTAAAAGCTCATTTAGGTAACAATCCAAATTTTAACATTCTGTATGCATCTTCAGTTAATGCAGTAGCCCAGACTATACGTAAAGACAAGAGTTTCCTAGAAACTAACAGTGATTTTTCACTTCATGATCACTCATACCTACACAACCCCAGGCAATGTCTTAATCATTTCTTGAACATGATGGAGTTGAAGCCTGATCAGTGTGATCTGTGCCCTAAATAGCTAATTATATGTGTGGGAGTCTAGAAGATACAAATTGAAATTTGACTTAAATATATTCATTTTGTATACACATAATCTCATTATGACAAAGGCTTATGCTTATGCAATGAGGAATGGCATTAAAGATTTTTAAGTGAGAAAGTAAAGACACCTGTATGTAGTGCCAGACTGTTTGTGCGTGTTGTCATTTTATTCTGCAGACCACTCTGGTATTTGTGGTCATATCCCTATGTTAGAAATGTTATATATATTCAGAGAGCTTCAGTTCTTCAGTTTCAGTTTGCTGTCTCAGATATAACAGTGCATGTTATCTCATGAGGCTCCAGATATTTTTTTAAAATTTAATTTATTGTCATTTTATTTGAAAGGTAAAGAGACAAATGTCTTCCATCTGCTGATTTACTCCCCAAATGCCCACAATAGCTGGGGTTAGTCCAGGCCAAAGCCAGGAGCCAGTAACTCCACATGGGTCTCCTCTCCATGTGAGTGGCAGGGACCCAAGCACTTAAGCCGTGGTCTGTGACTCCCCAGTGTGTACAATAACAGGAAGCTGGATCGAAAGTGTTGGTAGGACTTGAACCAGACGCTCTGATATGGAATACAGGCACTGCAAGCTACATCTTAATCACACTGCCAAATGCCTGTCCCCAGACATTTTTTTCCACTTGATCCAAGAGATGGTTTACAAATCTCAGATAAGTTTCATTACTTAATTATTCATTATAATTTTCAGAATCTAATATGCAGTTTGATTATTAGACTTTGAGTAGTTTCCTAAACTTTTCCCAAAACCTATAGTCACCCTCAAGTGATGAAGAGTGATACCATCAAGGATATTGAAACAATATAATATAGGTTATAAAACAGCTCTTAAGTTGTACATAGTGTTTTGAACTAGTGATTGAAAAGTAAGAAAACAGGGACTGGCGCTGTGGTGTATGTAGTGTGTAAAGCTACTGCCTGCAGTGCCAGTATCCCATATGGGCACCAATTTAAGTCCTGGCTGTTCACCTCTGATCCAGCTTTCTGCTATGGCCTGGGAAAATAGTAAAAGATGGCCCAAGTCTTTGGGTCCCTGCACCCCCATGGGAGATCCAGAAGAAGCTCCTGGCTTTGGATCAGGTCAGCTCCAGCTGTTTTGGACATTTGGGGAGTGAACCAGTGGATGGAAGACCTTTCTCTCTCCACTCTTCTCTCTCTCTCTTCCTCTTTGTAACTCTGCCTTTCAAACAAAAATCCTTTAAAAATGATTTAAAAAGTGAGAAACAGAACTCAAAATTATAGCAACACTATTTATTATGATCTAAAAAGTTATTTTTCCAGTCAGGAATACTATACCTAGCAAAGCTATCCTTAAATGGAGAAATAAAGGCTTTCTCAGACAAGCAAAAACTGAGGGGATTCATTACTATATACCAACTTTATAAAAGATGATTAGGGAAGTCCTGCATACAAATGCAAAAGAAAGATAATTACCATCATGAAAAAAATGCAACATGATACAACCAATTAGAAGAGCAGAAATAAAGTGTGATTCTTCTGTTTCTGTTTTATCAATATAGCAGACCATTAAAGCACAAAGATGAATAGCAAAAAGCACAAAGGCTATTCAAAATATAAGAATTTTTTAAAGGACAGAATTAGTACCACTAATGAATAATAACCATGAATGCAAATGAACTAAATTTTCCCAATTGAAAAACAGATTAGTTGAATGTATAAAAACAAGACTCCCAATGATAGGATGCCTCAAAGAAATTCACTTCACCAGTAAAGAGACTGAAGGTTAAATATGGAAAAAAATACGCCATGCAAGGGAACCTAAAAGTGAGCAATAGGAGCTCTACTTATAGCAGATAAACTGTACAAAGACACTGGATCACTATATAATAATCAAGGGATAAATTCAACAGGAATATATAATATGTATGCGCGTAATGGCACAGCCTGCGGTCTTATAAAGCAAATATTAGATCTAAAGGGAGAGAGAAGTTCCAATGCAGCAATAGAAGATGACTTCACTTTCATCAATGCACAGATCATGCAGACAAGAAATCAATGTAGGGGGCTGATGTCATGATGTAGCAGGTAAAGCAGTCACTTTTGATGCCAGCATCCCTTATGGGCAACTGTTCGTGTCCCAGCTGTTCCACTTTCTATCCAGTTTCCTACTAATGACTTGAAAAAGCAGTGGAAAGTGGCTCAAGTGTTTGGGCCCCTGCCACCTACGTGAGAGACCTGGATGAGGCTCCTGGCTTTGGCCAGGCCCAACCTTGGCCGTGTGGCCATCTGCAGATGGACAGTCTCTTCCTCTCTCTCAGAAACTCTTACTTTCAAATCTTTAAAAACCAACAACAACAAAAAGAAATCAACAAATATCAGAGTTAAACTGTGCTGCAGAAAAAATGGACCTAACATTTAACAACAGTTCATTCAACAGCTCTAGAGTACTTATTTTCAACAGCATGTGGAACATCCTTTAGCGTAGACGATATAGTAGGTCACAAGTCTCAACAAATTAAAAATTTGCAGTCATAACATGTATCTTTTATGAAAACAGTAGACTAAAGCTAGAAATCAACAGCAGAAGAAACTTTAAGAATTATATAAATAAGATGGAGACTGAAAAACAGGATTCTGAATGAAGAAATCTGAATGGAAGGAATCAAAGGATTTAAAAATTCCTTGAAACAAATGAATATTGAAGCACAACATTCTAAAACTTATAGGATACAGCTAAAGCAGTATTGAATGAAAAGTTTATAGCAATTAACACTTAGATATGTTTTTTAATTTAACAGTAAATCTCATGGACATAGAAAAGCAAGAACAAACCAAATCTAAAGATACTAAAAGGAAAAACAAAGATCAGAGCAGAAATAAATGGAGACAAAAACTTTTCAACAAAATGAGTTGATTTTTTGAAGTGTTCATAAACCTTTGGCTAGACTATGAAATAAGAAATGAAAAGGAAGATATTACAGCTGATAACCACAGAGATACTCAGGACAAGTAGGGACTACTAGGAACAACTATATGCCAATAAACTGGAAAAGCCTAGGAAACTTGATTACTTTGAGTATAGACATCTTAACTATGATTGAACCATGAAGATGGAAAACCAGGAGAAACCAATAATGAGGTTGAATCAGTAATAAAAAGTCTCCAAAGAAAATCCCAGAACCAGATGGCCTAACTGCTGAATGCTAGTTCTTCTCAAATTATTTTTTAAAAATGGGGTTAACTCTTCCAATATCATTCTGTAAGACTAGCACAAAAACAGGAACACAACAACAAAAAAACTATAGGCTAGTGTCTTTGATGAAGTTAGATGCCAAAGCCCTCAATAAAATTCTATCAAAATGAGGTCAACAGCACATTAGAAAGATCATTCACCATAATCAAATGGAATTTAGCCCAGGGTTAGAGGATTTAACATAAATCAGTAAACCTAATATATCACATCAACAGAAGGCTACAGCGCATGATCATCTTAATAGACCATATATATATATATATACATATAATGTATAAAATCCAACATCCATTCATGATTAAAAACAACCAAACAAATTAGCTATTAGGTAGCATGCATAAACATGAAAGGCTATATGTGATAATCCCACAGGTAGTATCATATTGAATAGGGAAAAGCGGAAAGCATTTCCTCTCAGTTCTAGAACCAAATGTCTACTCTTACCACTCTTACTCATTACAATACTGGAAATTTTATCCAGAAAAATTAGAAAAGGCATATAAATAGGATAGGAGGAAGTAAAATTACCCTTTTCAAAAGTCAGGATTCTATATATAGAAACCTATAGATTCCACCAAAAGACCACTAGAACTGAAATTCAATAAAGTTGCATAATGCAAAATCACACAAATCAGCATTGTTATATACCAAGAATAAATTCTCTTAAATTATAAGAGCAATCCTATTAATAGTTGAACATAAAATACAATGCGTTGGAATAAATTTAAGGTTGTAAAAGATCTCTAATGAAGGAAACACAACAGTAATGAAAGAAATTGACAAAAAGGACGACTTGTATTCATGGATTGGAAGAATCCATAAATAACTATAAAAAGCAATTTTCCATTTTCAAAGAAATTGCCATCAAAATACCAGTGACATTCTTCACAGAACTAGACAAAGCATAAACTCGTATAGACACAAAAGACCCCAAAAGCCAAAGCAATCTTTATCAAGAACAACAATGCTGGAGATACCACAATACCTGATGTCAAGACATAAAAGCTATTGTAACAAAAATGGCATGGTACTGACATAAAATCAGATACATAGACCAATAGGTGAGAGACCTCAGAAATGAATCCACCCATCTATAGCCAAGCGATTCTTCACAAAGGCGCCAAAAATATGCCCTGGAAAAGAGCAATCTCTTCAGTAAATTGTTCTGGGAAAGCTGGATATCCATGTAGATTGAAATTTGACCCCTTCCCTCACACCCGTTACAAAAATCAAATCAAAATGGATCAAAGATATGTAAGATCTGAAACCGTGAAAATGCTAGGAGACATAAGAGAAACACTTTAAGATATCGGTATAAGCGATAGGTTTTTGGTTAAGATCCCAAAAGTACAGGCAACTAAAGCAAAATTAGACAAATGGGATTATATGTACACCAAAGGAAGCAATCAACAAAGTGACAGCACTGGAGAAAATATTTTCAAATGGTTCATCTGACAAAGATTCATATCCAGAATATATAGGAATTTAAAAACTCAACAAAGTAACAATCCAGTTAATAAATGGGCAAAGATCTAAATAGAAATTCCTCTGAATGAGAAATACAGATGGCCAACACACAATTCTCGGTATCATTAGCTATCAGGGAAATGCAAGTCAGAACCACAAGTGAGATACTTACTCCAGTTAGAACGACTATTATGAAAAAGATTTTAAAAAATTGCTGGAGGGACTGGCATTGTGGCACAGTAGGCTAAGCTTCCTCTTGCAGTGCTGGCATCCCACATGGGTGCTGTTTTGTGTCCTGGCTGCTCCTCTTCTAATCTAGATCTCTACTATGGCCTAGGAAAGCAGTGGAAGATGGCCCAAGTGTTTGGGCCCCCTTCTGCACCCACATGGGATATCCAGAGGAAGTTCCTGGCTCCAGCTCTAACCATCGTGGCCCTTTGGGGAGTGAACCAGTGGATGGAAGACCTTTCTTTCTGTCTCTCCCTCCCTCTACCTCTACCTCTCAAATAAAATTACTGGAGAGAATGTGAAGGAAAGGGAATCCTTACACACAGATGGTGGGAATGTAAATTAGTACAGCTATTTTGGAGAACAGCATGGAGGTTCCTCAAAAAACTAAAAATAGATCTACCATGTAACCCAGTTATCCCATCTTTGAGTATGTATCTAAAGGAAATGAAATCAGCATATCAAAGAGGTATTTGCACTTTCATGCTCATTGTAGCACTATTCACAATAACCAAAATAAGGGATCAACTGGGGTGTCTGTGAATGAGTAAATAAAGAAATGTGTTATCCTCTGCAGCTTTCCCAGGCCATTGGCAGGGAGCTGGATCAGAAGTGGAGCTACTGGGACCTGAACCTGCACCCATGTTGGGTGCTGGCATAGCAGATTGCAGCTTTACCTGCTTTGACACAATGCCAGCCCAAAATATTTTCTTGAGTTTTTAAAAGATTTATGTGTTTGAAAGTCAAATTTACAGAGGGAGAAAGAGAGACAGGTCCTCCATCCACTGGTTCCCTCCACAAATGGCCACAGATGCCAGCACTGGGCCAGGCTGAAGCCAGGAGCTAAGAGCCCCATCCAGGTCTCCCATGTAAATGCAGGGGTCCAAGCATTTGGGTCATCAGCTGCTTTCCCAGGCACACTAGCAGGGAGCTGCATTGGATGTGGAACAGATGGGATGTGTACCAGCACCTATTTGGGATGCTGGCTTTGCAGGTGACAGTTTAACCTATTATACCATAACAGTGGCTCCTTTCTTGAGTTTTAATCTTCATCAGTATTTATAAAAGAGAATAAAATTGATGACTCAGTAAATCTAAGCTGAAAGAATTGTAGAATAATCTGAATTATAATATTTTCTCAGAAATAAAGTATTACTGAACAGAATCTAAATCATTATCTGTCATTTACATTTTGTGCCATTCTTTTTTGTGTAAAATTTAGACATAAATGAATTTTTTATTATGTGCTGTGAACATAATACTGAAATTTCAATCCCTTATTTTTTGACTGTTAATTTATTAAGAGCCCCACTGGAGGTAGAGGGTTGAATATCCACTAACATAGGTTCCTAGCCTTCACATTTTCAGTACACATAAATCAACTTGGTCTCATCAAACTCTATTCTAGAGGGTAATAGAATGTTTGGCTTGGAGCAGTGCTCATCTGCAGATATTACGCGGGTTTTATCAGAAAGTATAGTTGGATGTTAGGATCCTTTTAATGGATGATAGGAAATACACAGAACATTGAATTTGGAAAATAAACAGCTTTCATTCAGATCATGCCTAGTCTACAACTTTGCCATTTCATGATTTAATGTCCTTGGGAAGCCAATTACTTAACTTCTTTAGGCTTCAGTTCATTTTTTTTTAAAGTTAGAATAATAGGAGCTATCCTGTTTTTCCCTGAAAACATAAAATGTTGGAAATGTCATCTAATATATAATAAACCCTTATTTTATCATCTTTTTATTTTTCTTAAGGTATATAAGTCATTTCTGCATGATATACTGTACAAATTTAGGTATAATTAAAAGATTTTAAATAAAGTTGTATATATTCAACTTCACATTTATAATTTGAAACTATTTCTCTACAAATTACAACAAAGTCCTTTCACGTCCTATTCAATTAGATTAATAAGCCATCATCTACATAATTTTCTAGATACTGTAATTTATTCATTTGCTGTTTGTGATAGTACCTTCATATTTTGAAAAAATAGTAAATTAAGTGGTATAATTTCCTTGTTTAAAAAAGTGCTATTGGCTGGTGCCTTGGCTCACTAGGCTAATTCTCTGCCTGCGGTGCTGGTACTCCAGGTTCTAGTCCCGGTCGGGGCACCAGTTCTGTCCCGGTTGCTCCTCTTCCAGTCCAGCTCTCTGCTGTGGCCAGGGAAGGCAGGGGAGGATGGTCCAAGTGCTTGGGCCCTGCACCTGCATGGAAGACCAGGAGGAAGCACCTGGCTCTTGGCTTTGGATTGGTGTAGCGCACCAGCTGTAGTGGCCATTTGGGGGGTGAGCCAATGGAAGGAAGACCTTTCTTTCTCTCTCACTGTCTAACTCTGCCTGTCAAAAAAAATAAAATAAAAATAAAGTGCTATAAATACAAAGTGAAATATTATTCAACCATGAAAAATTTAAACCTTGACATTTGCTGTAAAATAGATGTTGCTGGAAGTCATATTGAGGGAAATAAACCAGATACCAAAAGGGAAATACCACATGTTCTTTGCCATGTAGAAATTTTTAAAAATCGATATGAATTTAACAGTAGTGATTATTAATAGAGGCTGGGAAGGATAGGAGTGAGTGGACTGAAGGGGATTGGATAATAGGTACTAAAAGACAGTCAGATAGAAATAATACATTCTGTGTTCCACAGCACAGTGGAGTGGCTATCATTCACAATAACGTATTAAATACTGTATGAAGAACAGACAGACAGAAGCTGGTAGGCTCCAAGTATAAAAGATCAGGAAATGGAAATGCTGAGATGGGCATTTGGTGTAACATTTAAGCTGCTGTTTGGGATACCCATATACCGTATTGGAGTGCCTGCTTTTGAGCCTCTGCTCGGCTCCTTACTCCAGCTTTCTGCTAACGCAGCCCCTGGGAGGCAGCCGGTGATCTCTCAGATGTTGAGTCTCTGACACCCATGGGGGAGACTTGACTTGAGGAATAGCTCTGGCTCTTCTGGGCATGTGAAGAGTACACTTGCAGATGGAATCTCTGTCTCTTCAATAACAAAACAAAAAAATCGCCTAAGAATGACTTCTGAGTGGAACAGCTAGATAAGTTCAGGTAGGTTCTGAAAATTAGCTGGTTTCTTCATGAGTCCTCTCTCATCCAATCACGTTGATATTGCCTAAAATGCTGACTTTAACTTATGATCTAACCATAATAAGAAAGGAAGTTTTTAGAAAGAGTCATGCACAATCCCATCACTAAGATTGTTTTCGTTTTAAATATATTTTGTAGTACTTGTATAACTTTTTATGTTTTTAGTTAAAAATTAACATTTTATACATTTTATACATTTTATGGGGTCCAGCGCCACATCTCCATACATATATACAATATCAACTCAGACAGTGAAAATCTCCTTTTTTATTTTAAATTTTTTGTTTCAAAGACATTGAAAGAGAGGGACTTACAAAAAATTACATAAATTATGCATAGAGATTCCATATACCCTTCATCCAGCTTCTCCTAATGTTAATACCTTCCATGAACAGTGCAGTTACCTAAGCTGGATCATTGACAGAAGCATCTCTATGAACTAATATCAGACGTTACTGAATTTTGTGTAGTTCAGTGTGCTACATGGCATTTCTTGTTAAATTTCTGTAGTCTCCTCTAATTTGTGATCATTCTTTAGTTTTTTTATTCACGAGTTTGATGCTTTTGAAGAGTTCTGTCCCGTTATTGTGTTCAGTCCCTTCACTTTGGGACTTTCTGGTTTTCTCTTGTGAATACATTGTGGTTATGCTAGAGAAAGTATTCTATTCCCTTCTCAGTGCATCATATCAGAAGGTGCATGATCTCAATATGTCTCATTACTGGTTAACATTGACCCTTACTGAAGAGAGTGCCTTCTGGGTTTCTTCACTGTAAATTTGCTATTTTTCACCTAGAAATAAATATCTTGCAGAGATATACTTTGAGAATGTGCAGATATCTTACCTACCATCATACAATGTGATCATCCACTAATGTTTGCCCACACCAGTTATTACACGGTGTTTGCCAAGTAGTAATTTTCTGATTCCACGTTTCTTAATTGGAATTCTACTCTGAAGAAGAGCTGTTTCTTCCTCCTTATTGAGTGACTTGGTTATTTATTTACATCATTATGAACCAAAGAATTCCTATTCTATAGGCTATAATTCCTTGCTAAGACATATTTTGTGCTTCAAATGACTTGGATATGATCCGTGGGAGCCTCTTCAAGTTGAATTCTGTATTCTTTTAACACTTAAAGATATATGAGAAAGCAAGGATTGCAGGAAACCTTGTTAGATTCATAATTATACCTTGTGATAGCTCTCTGCTGTGGCCGGGGAAGGCAGTGGAGGATGGTCCCAGTGCTTGGTCCCTGCACTTGCATGGGAGACCAGGAGGAAGTAAAAAATAAAATAGGTAACAGTTCTCTTTACCACAATGGCTCTTGGTCCACAGTTTCCAACTTTCTTAATGCTGCACCTTCTTTCCACGTAGACATAGTAGCAGACACCTACTATCTACTCCTATTTATTGTATACTTTCCAGGTTTATGCATAACTGTGTGTGGGAGGGGGGCATTAAGCCCATAGAAACTAGGGCCTAGAGTATGCATAATTGAGTTGACAGATTTTTATCCAATACAAGAGCACAATAACAGGTTACTAGCATCCGTACATTTGTTCACAGATGGCTGCTTCTAGGTGAACACTCATGATTTGTTACAAGCAGAGTTGCTGTGGTTTGAGTGTGTGATCCTGAAATCTACTGAAATGCAGTGAACATGGCTCAGAAGGCAGGCTCTGTGGGTACTGCAGGCATTGAGTGACTTAGTGATTCAATGGATCTCTGCTAGAGGCAATTTTTGTCCATGAGGGGACATCTGGGAGTTTCTGGATACACTGTTGGATGTTATGAGAGAAGTAGGGTGTAGTGCTCCTGGCATGTAATGGGACGAGGTCAGGAATACTATTTCTGAAATTAAAAACTTAGGCAAGGGCAAGTTTATATACTGCAAACAATGCAATAGCAAAGAATTTGAGTCTCATTCACTGGGCTATGGTTGAAAAATTGTAAGAGACCCAGATTTTCATTTTGGGAAGCTTATACTGGAGAGGATGAAATGAGGAGTTCAGAAAGATGATAAAACCATTAAAAATTGAATGTCCTTGGATGTAGAAAGCTGTCTCAGGTAATTTTTAAATACTTTATGTAGGTGTACATATATGTACAGTTTTAAGATCATAATGATACTTCCCAGCCTACTCTCTTCTCTCTGTATTGTACCCTCCATTTTCCCTCTTTTGATATTTTGTTTTAACTTTTACAATGACATACTTTTTTTTTTCAAAGAAACCTTTTATTTAAGGAATACAAACTTCATGTATTTCATAAGAACAATTTTAGGAATATAGTGATTCTTCCCACCATACCCACACTCCCACCCCTTCTTCTCCTCCTCCTCCCATTCCCAGTCCCATTCTACAGTAAGGTCCATTTTCAATTAGCTTTATACACAGAAGACCAACTCTATACTAAGAGTTCAGCGATTTGCATAGAAAAAACTGTTCCTCAACAATCAAAAGACAAGTGCTGTTCAAAGTCATTGCTTCTTTTTAAAATTTATTTATTTATTTATTTATTTATTTATTTATTTATTTTTGACAGGCAGAGTGAACAGTGAGAGAGAGAGACAGAGAGAAAGGTCTTCCTTTGCTGTTGGTTCACCCTCCAAAGGCCGCTGCAGCCGGCGCACCACGCTGATCTGAAGCCAGGAGCCAGGTGCTTCTCCTGGTCTCCCATGGGGTGCAGGGCCCAAGAACTTGGGCCATCTCCACTGCACTCCCTGGCCACAGCAGAGAGCTGGCCTGGAAGAGGGGCAACCGGGGCAGAATCCGGCGCCCCCACCAGGACTAGAAGCCTGTGTACCAGCGCCGCAAGGTGGAGGATTAGCCTATTGAGCCGCGGCACCGGCCAGTCATTGCATCTTGAAGTTAATTTCACTTTTTTTTTTTTTAAAGAAAATTAACTTTCAAGAAGCACCCAAGAGTGATACATCTTTTTTGAGCACTTAGACATAATTATAATACAACTCTTTGAGGAGAGAGATTCTGCATGGGAAGTTAGTTCACAGTGACTCCTGTTGTTAATTTAACAATTGGCATTCTTACGTATGATGTCAGTGATAACCTGCCTATTTCCAAAGATTTGCCTTCTAGCGTGGCTATTCTTTCTTATGCCTCACCAAGTCTGTGGTTAAGGCTTTCCACTGTATTTTGTATTTGACATATTGAATTCTTCATTTATAATATTCCAGCTTGATTTCTCTTCAATATATGTATCTCTCAGCAGAATTTCTCATCCATGTCATGTATGGAGTTCTTTAACTCCTTTGTTTGCTACTCTGTGTTTTTGAGTAATCTTATGATCATTCTCTTGAATTCCTTTTCAGGCATTTCATCAATATCTTCATCTTCACATTCTAATATTGAGATGCTGTATTCCTTTTGGGGAGTCATATTGTCTTCATTGTTCCTGTTTCTTGCATTTGCACAATTATTTTTAGGCAGCGTAGAAACACTTATTTTTCCATTGGTCTATCCATCTGTTTCTGTACCAGTACCATGCTGTTTTGATAACAACTGCCTTGTAGTATGTCCTGAAATCTGGTATTGTGATTCCTCCAGCTTTGTTTTTGTTGTACAAGATTGCTTTGGCTATTCGAGGTTTCTTATTCCTCCATATGAATTTCAGCATCATTTTTTCCAGATCTGAGAAGAATGCCTTTGGTATCTTGATTGGTATTGCATTAAACCTGTAAATTGCTTTTGGGAGAATGGACATTTTGAAGATATTGATTCTTCCAATCCATGAGCATGGGAGATTTTTCCATTTTTTGGTATCGTCTTCTATTTCTTTCTTTAAGGTTTTGTAATTTTCTTTTTTTTTTTTATTTTTATTTTTTTTTGACAGGCAGAGTGGACAGTGAGAGAGAGAGACAGAGAGAAAGGTCTTCCTTTTGCCGTTGGTTCACCCTCCAATGGCCGCCGCAGTCGGCGCGCTGCGGCCGGCGCACCGCGCTCGTCCGATGGCAGGAGCCAGGAGCCAAGTGCTTTTCCTGGTCTCCCCATGGGGTGCAGGACCCAAGCACCTGGGCCATCCTCCACTGCACTCCCGGGCCACAGCAGAGGGCTGGCCTGGAAGAGGGGCAACCGGGACAGAATCCGGTGCCCCGACCGGGACTAGAACCCGGTGTGCCGGCGCCGCAAGGCGGAGGATTAGCCTGTTGAGCCACGGCGCCGGCCAAGGTTTTGTAATTTTCATCATAGAGATCTTTAACATCCTTAGTTAGGTTTATTCCAAGGTATTTGATTGTTTTTGAAGCTATTGTGAATGGGGTTGATCTTAGAAGTTCTTCCTCAGCCGTAACATTGCTTGTGTCTACAAAGGCTGTCGATTTTTGTGCATTGATTTTATATCCTGCTACTTTGCCAAACTCTTCTATGAGTTCCAATAGTCTCTTAGTAGAGTTCTTTGGATCCCCTAAATAAAGTATCATGTCATCTGCAAAGAGGGATAGTTTGAGTTCTTCTTTTCCTATTTGTATCCCTTTGATTTCTTTTTCTTGCCTAATAGCTCTGGCTAAGACTTCCAGCACTATGTTGAATAACAGTGGTGAGAGTGGGCATCCCTGTCTGGTGCCCGATCTCAGTGGGAATGCTTCCAGCTTTTCCCCATTCAATAGGATATTGGCCGTGGGTTTTTCATAAATTGCTTTGATTATATTGAGGAATGTTCCTTCTATACCCAGTTTGTTTAGGGTTTTCATCATGAAAGGGTGTTGAATTTTATCGAATGCTTTTTCTGCGTCTAGTGAGATGATCATATGGTTTTTCTTCTGCTGTCTGTTAATGTGGTGTATCACGTTGATTGTTTTGCGTACATTGAACCATCCCTGCATACCAGGGATGAATCCCACTTGGTCTGGGTGGATGATCTTTCTGATGTGTTGTTGCAGTCTATTGGCCAAAATTTTATTGAGGATTTTTGCATCTATGTTCATCAGGGATATTGGTCTGTAATTCTCTTTCAATGCTGCATCTTTTTCTGGCTTAGGAATTAAAGTGATGCTGGCTTCATAGAAGGAGTTTGGGAGGATTCCCTCTTTTTCGATTGTTCTGAATAGTTTGAGAAGGATTGGAGTTAGTTGTTCTTTAAATGTCTGGTAGAATTCAGCAGTGAATCCATCTGGTCCTGGGCTTTTCTTTGTTGGGAGGGCCTTTATTACTGTTTCAATTTCTATCTCAGTTATGGGTCTGTTTAGGTTTTCTATGTCTTCCTGGTTCAGTTTAGGTAGGTTGTATGTGTCCAGGAATCTATCCATTTCTGATAAGTTTCCCTGTTTGCTGGCATACAAGTCCTTGTAGTAATTTCTGATGATTCTTTTGATTTCTGTGATGTCTGTCGTTATGTTTCCTTTTTCATCTTTGATTTTATTGATTTGCGTTTTTTCTCTTCTTTTTTTTTGTTAGCTGGGCCAATGGGGTGTCAATCTTGTTTATTTTTTCAAAAAACCAGCTCCTCGTTTGGCTGATTTTTTGTAATGTTTTTTTGGATTCAATCCTGTTGATTTCTTCTCTGATTTTAATTATTTCTTTTCTCCTACTACCTTTGGGTTTGGTTTGCTGTTGGTTTTCTAGATCTTTGAGATGTGCTGTGAGCTCATCTATTTGGTGTCTTTCCAGTTTCTTGATGTAGGCACCTATTGCTATAAACTTTCCTCTTAACACTGCTTTTGCTGTATCCCACAAATTTTGGTATGATGTGCTGTTATCCTCATTTACTTCCAGGAAATTTTTGATTTCTCTCTTAATTTCTTCTATGACCCATTGTTCGTTCAGGAGCATGTTGTTCAGTCTCCATGAATTTGCATGTGCTCTAAGGATTCCTGAGTTGCTCATTTCCAACTTCATTCCTTTATGGTCTGAGAAGTTGCATCGTATGATTCTAATTCTTTTGAATTTGCTGAGACTTGCTTTATGGCCTAGTATGTGGTCAATCCTAGAGAAGGTTCCATGAACTGCTGAGAAGAATGTAAATTGTTTCTCTGTAGGATGGAAAGTTCTGTAGATATCTGTTAGGTCCATTTGGGCTATGGTATCATTTAAATCTACTGTATCCTTGTTGATCCTCTGTCTTGGTGATCTGTCTATCTCTGAGAGTGGAGTATTGAAGTCCCCCAGTACTATTGTGTTGGGGTCTAAGTCTCCCTTTAAGTCCCTTAGCAAATCTTTCAAGTAAACCGGCGCCTTGTAATTAGGTGCATATACATTGATAATTGTTATATCTTCCTGTTGAATGCATCCCTTAATCATTATATAGTGTCCCTCTTTATCTCTCCTAATATATTTTGTGGTAAAATTTATGTTATCTGATATTAAGATGGCTACGCCTGCTTTTTTTCGTTTCTGCTGGCGTGGTATATCTTTTTCCATCCTTTCACTTTCAGTTTGTATGGATCTTTGCTAGAGAGGTGTGTTTCTTGTAAGCAGCAGATAGATGGATTTTTTTCTCTAATCCAGGCTTCAAGTTTGTTTCGTTTGATTGGGCAATTCAAACCATTCACGTTCAATGTGACTATTGATAAGTAGGAATTTTGTCTTGCCATTTGCCAAAGATAGTTTCTTATATCTAGTTTGAGTTTCCTATGATCTTTTGCTGTGAGGTTTCCTTACTTTAGCTTCTTTCAGATTGATGACCTTGTTTCTGTGTGTAGTACATCTTTCAGGATCCTTTGTAAGGCTGGACAAGTGGCTACAAATTCTTTCAATTTTTGTTTGCTGTGAAAGGTCTTTAATTCACCCTCAATCACAAATGAGAGCTTTGCAGGGTATAATATTCTGGGCTGACAGTTTTTCTCAAAGAGTATATTCCACTTTGTGTGACTATATGAGGGCAAAGGGACGAATTCATTACTTAACACATGCTAAATTGATCACATGTATACAAAGAAAATTGAAAACGAATCTGGATGTGAACGAAAGGGTGGAGGGAGCGGGCAAGGGGGGAGGGTTGCGGGGGGAGAGGGAAAATATGGGGGGAAACCCATTGTAATCCATAAGTCATACCTTGGAAATTTATATCCTAAATAAAAGTAAAAAAAAAAAAGAAACACTTGTTTTTCTCCTCTGAGGGCTTTTATCTTTGAGGTATGCCTCCATGGCTTAGCGGAGTGTCTGCTCCTTCAGCAGATGTCCAGAGGCGTCTACTGGGAGGGGCCAGGCCATTGCTCAAGAGTGAAACAAGGATCCAGATTGATACCCAACTTGGGTGTGGTGGGTCTCCTCTATCATCAGTGTGTGTGTGTGAGAGGGGTGTGATCTTGCCGATTCACAATCTCAGCCCCTCTCTGCCAGGTGAACCACCAGCTCAGAATGAGCCCACAGTATCTACGCCCCACTCACCCACTCAGGTGAATGAACAACACAACTGATCTGTGCACTCCTCATAGTGTGGAGCCCTCTGCAATGACCCACCCAGATAACCCTGAGCCTTTGAATCCAGACACAGTTTTTGTCCAAAGACCCAGCCACACCCCGTGCCCTATCTCACAGTCACAGGATTCCCTCAGTCACAGGGCACAGGGAATCCACCCTCAGCCCTATAAGCCTCCCCAGTCTATGAGAGAGCCATGATGTTCCCAGAGCCAGCTACCTGCCACAGAGGTAGGCAAATTGAATCTGCATGCCTTGATAGAATGAGAGGCGAGAGGAGTCCTTCACTTTCCAAAGTTGGCACCCCACCCCTGTCAACCTTCCAGGCCAGACTCGGGGGGTAACATGGATTTATCCCTCCAAGAAAACCTCTCAGCCACATCCATGCCTCAGCAGCCTCTACTGACCTTATTAAGATAGCACTTTCTCCCTGATAGTTGCTTGGTGCCTTGGTGGGGACAGGAGGAAAGCAATGTGCTCTCTCTTCACATGGTTAGCTGGACACTGTGGCCCCTGCTAGTGCTTCAGGTCAGACTCAAAGTCAGTGGGGACCATAAGGTTCTCCTTGGGCAGTATCAGCTGTGGCACAGGCTGCTGTAGGTTCCTCTCACCTCTCTGCAAGAAGATGGCGTCCCTTCCAGCTTCCGGCTGCAGGAGTCACCAGCGGTGTCCTGCTTGCTGCTGTAGGATTGTACCATCCCTGTTGCTCCAAAGCATCATTCTTTTTTCTGTAGAATTTCCATGGCAAGTGTCTCTCCAGCTGTCCCCTGGAAATGCCATTCTTTCTTTTTCTTCCATTGTCTTCCCGTGGTCAAAATCAATACATCATTTCTGTATTCAGCTATCTTGGATCCTCTCTCAGATAATATTTCGAAGTTTTTGGTCTGTTTTTAAGTTTCCTACATGCTTGTGGAAGATAGCTTCCAAACTATATTCCTGATAGGAAACAGACATTTCTAGAGAAATGCTGATAGCTTCAGAGGGCAAAAATCTGGTTTTAGCAGGAAATGAACAGTTAAAACTTGGGTCAGGAGTCTCTTAAGAGTGATGGGAAATAGTATCAAATTATTTCCAATTTTAGTGTTAATCAACATTAATGCTCCTTGCATTCCTTGTTAACAGACTATTCGGAATGTTTGTGGGCAGAGTAGATAACCAGATTACAATTCAGAAGTGGCACTGGCAGTGGAGGTAAACGCCACAACCTTTTGCCATGTGCTGCTAGGCTGTGCTTGCTTTTCCTTTCCTTTTCATACCTGACAAGTCACATCTGTGACTGAGGCACAGTTATGTCGGGGATAATTGCCAGTACCAAACAAGAAACACTGCAATATTCTATCTACCTCCAGTGGCACATTTTTAAGTGAATGACTTAAAATATAAAAACTATGATGGTATGGGCCCAGCATCATGGCACAGCAGGTTGTCACCACGGCAATGCCATCCTTTCATTGGGTGCTGACTTAAGTCCTGGCTGCTGCACTTCTGATCCAGCTCCCTGCTGATATACCTGGGAAAGCAGTGGAAGATGACCAAAGCACTTGGGCCCTGCATCCATGTGGGAGACCTAGATGGAGTTCCAGGCTTCTTGCTTGGTCCTGGCTCAGCCATCTGTGGAGTGAATCAGTGGTCTAAAGATTCTCTCTCTCTCAGCTTTTTAAATATATAAGTAAATATTAAAAAAAAACCCTATGGCTATAAAGAAACTCAAATACAAATGTATTACCAAGCAGCATAAAAAATGAATACTTTTTCTTAGAATTATTTGAGTGGCACAGAGAGTAAATGGACTGGTCTTTATAAGTCAGGTCATGAGGGCATCATGTAAGTAATTGTTCACTGATGCACCTAATCAAAAGAAAATGTTGATCTCATTCATTTTATAATGAAAAGGCTACTTAACATGTTTTTGAACATTTTATGGACTAAATTTTAGGTCATTTTTCTAAATTATTTATTCTGATAGTGGTTCCAAAAATTTTTATTATTTTTTTATTCTCTCTCTCTCTCTCTCTCTCTCTCACACACACACACACACACACACACACACACACACACAGTTTTCAGGTTGTATCTGGGGAAAACTTAATTCTCTCAGACTTATGTTTAATAAAATACTGCACAGTTGACAAACAAGCTCTTCAATGCTGCTTACTCACATACAGTGAGCACTGCTCAGCCACCTTCCAGGCACTGAGTTAAGAACAAGGAGTATCATTGGTCAATATTGTGAAGAAGAGAGCAGTGAAGGATGATGTAATACAGTGAGATGGGAACCATAGACAATTAAGAACAAAGTGCAGCTATGACAGATAATAAGGAGGACATGCAGCTTGTCCCTGTCAGAGAAACCTAGGGCTCATTCATTTGCTTTGTGAATGTGTCTGAATTGTAACACAAGGCCTCTGCTCTAAGCTTAAATTCCAGGGTGAGGTGAGGCAGATAATAAGAAAGGTACATTGAAATTAAGTAATTGTTTTTTTCACTGTTAGTAAGAAATTAAGAAGGCTTGGAACAGCTGCTGTGTAGCTGGAGAGGAGTTATAAGTGAGGAAGCAGCATGGAGGACTCAGGGAGGTAGGAACCATGGGCACACATGCGATCATGAATCAAATCTGGACAATGAATAGGCTGACCCTATTAGTGTATTACTGTAAACCAGGAGTTCTTAACCATAGCTACACTCCAGTGAGGCTTTAAAAAATGTAGGTCCACGGACCCCATTCCTTAGGAGATTCTCATCCATAGGCCTGAGGTGAGGCCTTATAAATAATTTTAAAATGTAGAAACTAGTAGAGTTAGAAGGTAGGACTGATAATATCAACTTCCAAGAATTGAGGATTAAAATAAGGTAGTTTGTGAAATTGGCTAGCATCTAACTTCAATTAAGAAATGCATCAGCTCATTTTTGTTGCATAATAAAGCTTCCCCAGACTCAATGGCAATCAGAAATAAGCGTGTGTTTCTTTAGGTGTTGGCTGTAACAGCTCTGGAGTTCTCAGCTGGGCTGCAAAATTGCAGGCAGTTGGGTAGGGTTGGTTGGAGCAACTTTCCTCCCTGTCTTATCTCCTCTTTCCATCATCAGGTGAGCCCAGGCCTTCTCCTGGTGCTGGCAACAGTGTAGGGAGCACATAGGAACACATACGGCCACTTGAAGTCCTGGGTCAAACCTGTCATGATGTTGCCTCTCCCTCCTTCTGTTGGTCAAAGTAAATCATTCAGCTAAGTTCCTATGTCAAGAGATAAATCTCTGAAAAGTACAGGACAAAGGGAGGAGTGAAGAATGGGGAACAATAGTGCAATCTATCAGAGAAGCCTAGAACAGGAACGTTTAACATGTAACTTAAATGACTGCAAAGGAGTACAAATGCTGATGAAATGCCTACTCTGCATCAGGATCGTTGGTAAAATGCCAAGGAAAATCAAATAGGAACTTCCCATAATAAATGATTAGCGATATACTGGTAGACCCTAAATTCCATTTTCCCATTAACCTTCTGAAGTCACTTGTGTGTGAGTTACCCCAGGAGTTAAATAGGCTTGGGAGGGAGAGAAGGACAAGGGAGTTGAGATTTTAAAAACTTACCTGCATTTATTCATATCTTTTTCCCTTCTCATAAGAAAAGGATTTCAAATGAGATCTGGAAAAATAAACTATCATAAAATGTGATTACCTGTATTTTCCATATTTCTTAAAAATACCATTTAATAACAAAATGTATTGTAAATGAAGTTATTGGATCCTAAAATCACATCACTTTCGGCAATCATATGGTTATATATGGGAAGCTGTGGAAAGCATTAACACATTGGATTTTTTATAAAAAGGGATTTATTTATTTATTTGAAAGGCAGAGTTACAGAGAAGAGGGTAGGGGAGAGAGATAAAAATCTTCTGTTCACTGGTTCATTCTCCAAATGGCTGCAGTTGTTGGGGCTCGGCCAACAGGAACCTAGAACTTCATCCAGATCTCCCACATGATTGTCAAGAGACCATGCACTTGGGCCAACTTCTGCTTCCTCCTCAGGTGCATTATCAGGGAGCTGGATTGGAAATGGAACAACCAGGACTTGAACTGGTGCTCAAATGGGATGCCAGCATCACAGACAATGCCTTACTCACTGTGCTACACCACTAGCCCCAACACATTGGATTTTAAGATAGGGAAAAAAACTATATCTCAAACTGATTAGGGTTATGCACATGAAATTTTTACTTCTGCCTGTTGTACATTTATAATAATGTCTACTTTTCCTCAGAGGTTGGGTGTTAAGATGTAGGATACAGTTAAGGCTGTGCAAGTATCTTCAAGGCTGTAGAGTATCATAAACCGATGATAAATAGAGGTAGTTTTTCCAGAAACGTGACGTGATGCTCTTCAGTTCTGCACATGAACTGCCTGTATCAGATTCCTGGCTGGGTCACTATCTGTGAGAAGTTAGGCAGGGTAGGTAATCTCACTGTGCCTCAGTTTCTCAATGTTAAAAAAGGAATGAGCCCTGTGTACACTATAAAGTGGTTGTAAGGATAAGTGGTATGTAGATTTTATAAACTTTTAGCTGGTGCATTGTAAATGCTTAAACCTTTTTTTTTTTTTTGCTACAATAGGTGAACTTTAGGTAAAGTTTGTATTTGACCGATTAAGTGTTCAATGGTAGCTTAAAGTTAGTCTGAAGTGCTGTGGTATGTTTTGTGGAGTTATCTTAGTGGAAACATTTGAAGAGTTGCATCCGCTTTTGGATTTTTCAGCTCTCAGTTGTTTAAATGTAAGAATCACCTTGCAAAAAGAAAGCAAGCGTTTGTTGTGAATCTGCCATATGCAATAATGGTATACCTAGCAAACAACTCAGGACCTGGTCTGTGCATTTTCAAAAGCTAGCAAGCAACTGGGAAAAGCAGAACGTGCACACAAAAGTGACGCCAGTGTGAAGTGATAGGTCACAGACAAGGTGTGGAGGAGCAGCTTCCATCCAATGTACAAGCAAGTGCCTGTGACATGTTGTCAGGTACTTGGAGATGGAGTCGGATGCCTGGGCAGTAGTTAGCAACAGCGTGGTGTTATGTGCATGCCTACACAGGATGCAGACTTGAGTTGTGTTCTTACAAAGTATGTAGGCAGTTGAAATGAGAGGCCACAGCTGCAGAGGGGAGGCTGTAGTTGATGTTCCAGTGCTTCTGAAGACTGTGAAAGGGCCTCTTCTTTCAGAGACAGTGGGGAAAAGTAAAGTCAGCGCTTGCTGTGGTTCTTCTTCCAGTGCTACTGCCCTGTATTGGGAGTGATGAAGTGGTGCTGGCTACCATCAGGAAGGGAAGAAACTGGCTCATTCAGGGCACTGTGGCTCTGTGATACCAATGCTGATGCCATTTTGAGCCAAGGGTGTGTTCCAATATATTTGGCCATCACTGTCTTTACAACCTATCTTTTAAAGATTTATTTATGGTGCCAGTGCTGTGGTGTAACAGGGAAAGCTGCCACCTGTGGTGCTGGCATCCCATTGGGCGTTGGTTCGAGTCCTGGCTGCTCCACTTCTGATCTAGCTCTCTGTTATGGCCTGGGAAAGCAGTAGAAGATAGCCCAAGTCTTTGGGCCCCTGCACCAGTGTGGGAGACCCAGAAGAATCTCCTGGCTCCTCGCTTGGGATCAGCTCAGCTCTGGCTGTTGCGGCCAATTGGGAGTTGAACTAGCAGATGGAAGACCCCTCTCTCTCTCTCTCATTCTCTCTGTGTGTAATTCTGCCTTTCAAATAATTAAATAAAGGCAGAAGTACAGAGATAGATGGAGGGAGGGAAGGAGAGAGGGAGAGAGATTTTCTATCCATTGGTTTAATTCCCAAATGGCCATGGTGGCTGGGGCTAGGCCACGTGAAAGCCAGGATTCAGGACCTTCAGCAGGGTCTCCCACATGGTTGGCAAGGACCCAAGTACCTAGCCCATGTTCCATTGCTTTCCCAGGCATATTAACAGGGATCTGGATCAGAAATAGAGCAGTTGTTCATTTAAGCAGTGGCTTAACTCACTGGGCCACTACATCAGCCCCTCAACTTCTCTTTAAATATGTAATTTTGAAGTGTCTATGAAATGAATTTTATTTGCCTATATTCTAGCCAAGTGACATTGTTTTTACATTTTGGCAAATGTTGCAGGCAAATAGCACCTCTTGATAGAATGTCACTGCTTAGTTATGGCTTAGCCTAATAGAGGCTCCAAAGGTGGGTGTTGATTTGTATCTCAGCACTGCATAAAACAAAGCTTTAAATGAACCAACGTGTGTTGTAGAACATAAGACTCTGGTAAGTCGGTGGAGTGTGGAATCAGGTTTTCCTTTCATACAGACCATAAACATAGCAGATTATTTTCCAAAAATCTCATTAGAGTAGTGCAACAGAAAGTCTAAAACCAAACAAAAGGCAATAGGATTTGTTAGTTTATCTTCTCTATTTGTAATATTGAGGCACTTTCTTTATTTGTTAAAATTTATTTATTTAGCCGGCGCCATGGCTCAACAGGCTAATCCTCCACCCTTGCGGCGCCGGCACACCGGGTTCTAGTCCCGGTCGGGGCGCCGGATTCTGTCCCGGTTGCCCCTCTTCCTGTGTCCCGGTTGCCCTCAGCTGTGGCCCGGGAGTGCAGTGGAGGATGGCCCAAGTGCTTGGGCCCTGCACCCCATGGGAGACCAGGAAAAAGCACCTAGCACCTGGCTCCTGCCATCAGATGAGCGCGGTGCGCCGGCCGCAGCCCGCTGTCCGCGGCAGCCATTGGAGGGTGAACCAACGGCAAAGGAAGACATTTCTCTCTGTCTCTCTCTCTCACTGTCCACTCTGCCTGTCAAAAAAAATTACTTATTTATTTAAAAGGCAGAGTTACAGAGAGAGACAGTTACAAAGGAGAGACAGACATGCACACAGAAAAAAGACAGGTCTTCATCCACTGGTTCATTCCCCAAATGCCGCAGTGGCTGGAGCTGGGCTGGTCTGAAGCCAGGAGCTTCTTCCAGGTCTCCCACATGAATGTAGGGGCTCAAGTCCTCTGCTGTTTTCCCAGGCACACATTAGCAGGGAGCTGGGTCAGAAGTGGAACATGCAGAAGTTGAACCAGTGTGCATATGAGTGCTGGCATCCCAGGTGGCGGCTTTACCTGCTAGACCACAATGCCAGCCTCAAAAAGCTTTATTTCATTGAATTTAAGTTTCTGCTAAAGAAATAGTTGAGGATCCCGGTGGTGATGCTGTATGTCGCAGCACAATAGCAAATTACAGTGTTGTTCACAAACACACTGCTTGGGATAAATGGGTTTTTCCACAAAAGGCTTTGGTGTGTCCATAAAGTATGTACGGTTACGTACCCAAGGGTTGATGACAAGCAGAAGGGCTAATGTGAAGTTACACTCAGGTTATTCTCTGATTAATTTCCTATAAAAAAAATTTTAAAAATTTGAGGTGTACACACACACACACAGAGAACTGAACTTCCATCAACTGGCTCACTCTCCAAATGCCTGGTTTGTTCTTCAACAGGAATCCAAGAAGATATTGCTGCTTTATTTTAAAAAATAGTTTTGTTGCACCTAGTGTATTATTTTAGATATTAAGATGAAGAATACTAAAGAGAGGTTAAGGGGCTGGCGCTATAGCGGAGCAGATAGAGCCTCTGCCTGCAGTGCCAGCATCCCATGGGAGCATTAGTTCAAGTCCTGGCTGCCCCACTTCCAATCCAGCTCCCTGCTTATGGCCTGGGAAAGCAGTAGAAGATGGCCCAAGGCTGCTTGGGCCACTACATTCGTATGGGAAACCCAGAAGAAGCTCCTGGCTCCTGGCTTCAGATCGGCCCAGCTCCTGCAATTGTAGCCATTTGGGGAATGAATCAGCAGATGGAAGACTTTTCTTTCTCTGCCTCTTCTCTCTGTAATTCTGCCTTTCAAAAAAATAAGTAAATAAATCTTTAAAAAAAAAAAACGGTTAAATCATCTGTTGAGAATAACAATGAAGTGGTTGGTTCTAATAAATATACACTAGAGTATAACTAGCAATGTCATATTTGTATACCTCATGGTTTTCAAAACGTTTGCAGAACATAAAGGCATTGGGTGGGAAGTGTTTTGTTTCCTATATTTTTAAAGCATTATCTGTAAACCTGTCTTCCTAGTTAGAGGAAGGAATAATGCCACTTCGTGTTAACTCACTGTCCTCCTTCGAATATGCAAATTGAGCTCATCAGCTATTTCATTTATCATTTTGAAACCGAATTGTATGACATTAGGGTGCCACAAGTTGGCATGCCATCTCCTTGGTGTCTAAGACTTTTAATTCTATGATATTTCTTAACTCTTAACATTAGGCAATGTTTCAGTAAATTCCTCTGGCATTTCGTCTTGAAAAGGGTCCAGGGTGATTCTTGCTAATCTTCCTTGCCCAGATCCTGAGTCATTTTCAGACTTGTATTTTGAAAAACCCTGTAAGTTAAGGTGAAATATTCAGAGTTTGGCTCTTAGACGTTTCCCGGTGTGCTCTTCTGTTCCTCTGTTTATAGCAGAAATTGTGGTGGCTGGTTTAGGTTTTATTTTTCAAGTGTTGCTGCTGGTGTTTCATTTTATGGATGTAAATAGGGGGCTAGAAGGGAAGACTGAAATGGAAGAGTGAGTGTCTAGGGTTTCAGTGCTCGTGCTGTGACCACTCAGGGTTACCTGGGGAGCAGGTCTGTTCCTTTCCAAGCAGTGAGCTCTCACCATTTTAGCAGCATGTTTACAAGACCAATCTTCTGGGTATCTCGGACTTCCCGCTGAATTAGAGTGGACTGAACAATGATGGACTTAGGTCAAATCCATTTCTTGGTAGAGAGGTGTGAGGGAAAGTGCAGTTCCAGAGCCAATGGGAGCTACTTTACAAAGGTTAAAGACTTCCTGTCTGTGTGGTTTGTTAGCTTTGCTTTCCAAGACAAGGAATCTTCCCTCAAGAGGGAAGCATGATTTTGTGCCCTGGAGAATGGTAAGTGTGGAGAACCACACAGCAGTAATTTTCACACACCATTGGCTTCGATCCTAGTTCGAGGTTTAATGCTTGACATAGTGAATGCTTCAGACCTTCTTCAGGAATAATTTTATGATGATGGAATCATTCTCTGTACGTAAAACTGTTTTAGAATATTTCTTGTGGACAGAGTAACGTGAAATGCCTGAGTTTTTTTCTGCTAGTAATGAAAAGTTTATGAACCTGTCATTGTGAGTGAAATAATTATTTAGTGCAGTTCCCGTTTTACTTTCTGCATTGCCAAGTATTCTTGTGTGTGTGTCTCTTTCATCACCACCTTCTGGTTCCCTCCTTAGATCTGCAGTCAGTCTCCAGGAGCGCATCTGTCATCGTCATGTGTGTAATTAGCGCCGGGCCGGCAGTGGTGTCCTCGGAGTTACTGAGCGGGGATAATGATTGGGTAATTTCAGATGTCATGATTGACCTCAGATCTTCCTTCTCTGAAGGATTAGAGAACATAATGGTTTTTAAACTATGACACCCTTTCAGTGGATAGAATGTGGGACTAAAAAAGAGAAAAAATACAGTGTCTGCCTGGATGTTTTCATTTCTTTTGTTTCCTCTACTTATTATTTAGCATGCTGAATTCCTACAGCGTTCATTTTCCTCACTCATGTTCCAAATTAGAGTCAGTTTCCTCTGGTATTTGTTGACATCAGAATTGACTTCAAGCATTTTATTTATGGAATCTGTGCTGGAGTTAACAATGAGCCAAACTCCAGAGGAAATAATACATCAAACCAAGTATTTGAGCACCTCTGGGTTCAAGACTCAGTGTGGACCGGACACTAGAGTCCTTGGGATGCAGTTAGTACTCTAGCGAACTCATGCTTGAGTTGCTGAAATCAAGAGGCAGCCTCATACGAAAAATGGCTCCTCTGTAAGGTTTTTCTTGAGGGGAGCTCTGGACGGAAATGTTGCAGACAGCACAAGGGGCTGTGTCAGGAGTGCTGGCTCAGATTTTCACTGTGTTCCTGGGTTTCCTCTGCCTCACCCAGCACCAGCCGGGTGGTTCACTGGGAAACAGTCTGTTAAGGAAGCCGGCTGTGGAGTCAGCGTGCTGGGGCTGAGCTCTTGGGCTGACTGTTGCATCTTTCTAAGCTTGTTTCCTTACAAGCTTACAAAAGGATAATAAAAGATCCCCTGAAAATGCCTGGTACCCTAGTAGGTGTTGAGTCTATTTTGGCTACTGTTAACTTTTACACTGATCTCTCTTTAAAGCACTAGTGTTGGCTGGTGCCACGGCTCACTAGGCTAATCCTCCGCCTGTGGCACCGGCACCCCAGGTTCTAGTCCCGATTGGGGCACCGGTTCTGTCCCGATTGGGGCACCAGTTCTGTCCCGGTTGCTCCTCTTCCAGGCCAGCTCTCTGCTGTGGCCCAGGAAGGCAGTGGAGGATGGCCCAAGTGCTTGGACCCTGTACCCGCATGGGAGACCAGGAGGAAGCTCCTGACTCCTGGCTTCAGATCAGCGCAGTGCGCCGGCCATATCGGCCATTTTGGGGGTGAACCAACAGAAGGAAGACCTTTCTGTGTCTCTCTCTCATCTAACTCTGTCATAAAAAAATTTAAAGCACTAGTGTTTGCAACAATATTTTGTTATTTACTTTTGTCAGTTGAGACAGACTGGCATTGTGGGAAATACTTTTTCTAAATACAAAGGCAAAATGGATGATAAACAGTTGCAGAGTGCCTACCACATGGCAGAGAATCTAGGTGGTTTGCATGTATTATTTCACTTACTCTTGTGACAGATTTAAGGAGGTAGGTGGCCTAAGCCCAGTTTGATTGATGACAAAGTAACTTAACCTCTTTGAACATCAGTTTCCCTGAGGAAACGCAACTACTATGTAGTTAGAACTGGCATGCTACCCCTGATCTTTTTGACCCCAAAGCTATGTTTCTTCTTTAATTCCTCACATAAGTACTTTTGAAATTACTCTAAAAATTTCAAAGTAATAAAAGTTTCAAAGACTTCTGGTCCCAAAGAGCTTGTACAACTTCACAAGCAAAATTAATTTCTTCAAATAATATTTGTAGATAAAATTTAGAGCAAAACAGACCCCTACTTCCTCATGTTCTGTTTATCTTCAAATGCTGGGATCATCTGATTTCCTGCCTTCAGTGATGTTATGGGCCCTGGACCCGTTCTGAAATAAAACTGGTGAAATACCTAACTCAAGAAAGTCATTCATTTATGAAAAGATTTAGAGGGGGGAAAAGTAGCATATGCTTCAGACTCTCAGACTCGACCTCAGCTCCCTTGAATCACACTCGGCATTTTCATGAATTATTTGTATGCACAAATTTCAGACTCCCTTTAGAAAGTAATACAAGAAAAAGTTATCTGTAGCAATTCTGGACAGCTGTGCTAATTATAAATGTTCAGAAGGGAAGAAGTTTAAAAAAAAAACAAAAAAGCCTCTGCCTTCCATGACTTTGTAAGCTGGTTGGCCAGCACTGTAGTCTAGCACATAAGAGCTTGGTTGTTGGAGTCAATTCTCCTATTACAGTGTTGGTTTGGTGACTCCCTGGCTGTAGGTTTAATGGGGATTATGAGCCATCCTACATGGTTGGTGCCTGCCATAGAGTGAGCCGTCCATGGGTATTGATTGTTTACTTGCAGAGAATCCCTGTAACTTCATTAGAGTTAAAATGGTTTAGTGCATGCCATGATTTAACACATTTGGCATGGAAGAATACTAGTCTAGTGGAAAGTAAGGCTTCAAGGCTTGGGTTCTAGATCTGGCTACATTACTTTGGGAAAGTTAAGACTTAGCTATCTCTTCCATAAAATAGAGTAGTAGTGCATACCATGTATACATGACAGTTTTCGGAGTCAGTTGAAATAATAAATGTAAAACATGTTGTATGAGTACACTATAAGACAGCAAATGGAAATTGAAATACAGAACTCCCCCCCCCCCTTTTTTTATTTGAAAGGCAGAATGCCCCAGCCAAAGCCAGGAGCCAGGAGCTTCTTCTGGGTCTCCCAAGTGGATGCAGGGGCCCAAGGACTTGTACCAACCTCCACTGCTTTCCAGTACATTAGCAGGGAGCTGGATCAGAAGTGGAGCAGCCAGGTCTTGAACCAGCACCCATATGGGATGCTGGCATCTCAGACAGAGGCTTAATCTGCTATGCTATAATGCTGGCCCCCAGAAGCCCCTTTTATGTGGAGAGTTAGAGCTTAGTTACCTGCATAAAGCTGAGTATATGGAAGACCAGATCAAAATCACTTATTTCTATACCATTGTTTATAAACACAAGATGGTAAGAAGAAAGAGCATCAAAAGTAAATTGTCAAGTCACTCTGGAGAAGCCTATGTGCTTGGTGCTTGCTAGTTCCTGACCCCATCCTGGTTATGAGCAGCATTACTCTTCATGATGCAAATTGTGTTCCCTTTGCTATTCAACCCTGTTACGTATGACCTGTGTTGTGAAAACTGGGCCGAGAGGAGACTTTGCCTGTACAGCATGGAGAGTTGCCCTGCCCGTGGAACTGATACTGACAATCTGTAGAGTCAGTTGTACAAGCCATTGGATGCTCAATGGTGCTCAATGGGAAGACCATCACATATGCATAAACCTTCCTTCTAGCTGTGATGTTCTTAGATTTAATGGAAAGTTGTAACAACAGGTTATGGGAAACGCTAATCTAGGCAATCTTTATTAACAAAGTATTGAAAATATGGTTTGTGAAATGATGAAAAAATTGATGTTGAAGTAAGGTTTGCCCTGGGGGGCGTGAACTTTAATAGTATTAAAAAGTTAGTCACTTACGTAAGGACTACAGGAAAAAAAATCCTATTATTTTAATGATATTGTTTTTAATAGTTTGTTATGGATCAAAGATCTTAACTGAAGAGATACTAAAAATATTCTGTCCTTTTTGAATAAATTTTAACTTCAAATAGTAAGTACATTTTTAAAAAAAGATTTATTTATTTATTTGAAAGGCAGAAGGAAAGCAAGAGAGGGAGAGAGACAGAATCTTCCATCTGCTGATTCACTTCCCCAGATGACTGCCGCAGCCAGGGCTGGACCAGGAACTTCAGTCCCTGAAGCCAGGAACACCACCCTAGTCTCCCACATGACTGGTAGGGGCCTACATACTTGGACCACCACCTGCTCTCTTCACAGGCACACCAGCAGGAAGCTGGGTAGAAAGCAAAGAAGGAAGGAAAGAAAATGGCACTCTGATACTGGATGCTAGTGCTGGAAGCAGCAGTTCAGTCCAGCACTACAATGCCCACCCCAATAAGTACATCTTGATTCATCAAATATTTGTTGTATATTCAAAGCCTTTTCAGTGTGATTAGTTGAAGAACGTTGTATCTTAACGTCTTATGTGAACCACATCTGCAGTGTAGACTCCATTATTCCTAATTTCTGTTTTTTAAAATGGAGAGAGATTATATACCTGTGAACCTATCTGAGGACAGAAATCCACTTGAATTCTTATCAAAGCCCTCTCCCCCAAAACTGAGGATGTCTTGACAGTATTACATTTGATAGCAATTTATTTTAGTTATTTATATTATGAAGCTTTTTCAAGTCAT
The DNA here is from genome assembly GCA_949820135.1 of Sylvilagus floridanus. Lineage (NCBI taxonomy): Eukaryota > Metazoa > Chordata > Mammalia > Lagomorpha > Leporidae > Sylvilagus > Sylvilagus floridanus. The sequence goes on along the minus strand of OX463238.1, from coordinate 24,872,388 downwards.
TCAAATAATTTCTGCTGAAGAGCTTTGTTTTCTTACTTGTATTTCTTCCATTTATTTTCTAGTTAATTAAGCTATATAATTTTAGCAGCTGCAATTGGCATAAAAAGAGGAAGAAATAGAACAGACCCTTGCTCGTGGGTTAGTGGAAGCCCAGGTGTTGGGTACGAGACATAGTCTGCGAACACGGTGAGGGCAGTGTGTGTTGTTTTGTTTTCTTGAAAGATTTTTTTTTTGAGAGGTAGAGTTATAGTGAGAGGGAGAGATAGAAAGGTCTTCCTTCTGTTGGTTCACTCCCCAAGTGGCTGCAATGACTGAGCTACGTGGATTTGAAGCCAGGAGCCAGGTGCTTCTTCCTGGTCTCCCATGTGGGTGCAGGTGCCCAAGGACTTGGGTCATCTTCTACTGCTTTCCCAGGCCACAGCAGAGAGCTGGATTGGAAGAGGAGCAGCCGGACTCAAACTGGTGCCCAAATGATATGCCACCTCCGTAGGCAGAGGATTAACCAGTACCATGGCGCCGGCAGTGTGTGTTCTTAAGCCAGTGTTTTGCAAGAGGAATGGTGAGCACAGTGCAGGAATGAGCAAGGTTTTGTCATAGTATTCATTTTGGCAGTTGGCTGTAAGAAGCCTGGCATAGAGTGAGGTAATTTGGGTTTTGGTTTGTGGAGATTTTCTGCTGAATATTTTGTGAAGACCAACTTAAGGTCATTTGGCAAATGTGCTATTCACAACATAAAAGCATCTGTTCCCCTGGGACATGAAGCCAGAACACAGTTTTCTTTGTCACTGTGAGAATGTCTCTTATTCTCAGCTGTTGGTTTGTGTTTAATATATAAAATCTGCATTGAGTTTTGGATTTTAGTGAAAGAAATTCTGGAATGTTGACTGGGGATGGAAATGGTGTAGTTCAATGACATTTTAAATTTTTTAAATTTCTTTTTCATCTACTTAAAAGGCAGAGTCACACACGCGCGCACACACACACACACACACACACACACAGATCTTTCATCTGCTGATTCATTCCTCAAGAGCCTTTAGCAACCAGAGCTGGGACAAGTCAAAACCAGGAGCCTGAAACTCCACTGTGGTCTCCTACATGGGAGGCAGGCGCCCCAGTACTGGAGCCATCATCCACTGCTTCCAGGATGCATTAGCAGGAAGCTGGATTAGAAGCAGAGCAGGCAACTCAAACCAGCTCTCCAATGGGGGATGCAGGGGACCCAAGTGGTGGCTTAACCCTAGGGTTCAGTGACTTTTAAAAGGCTGCTGAGGGGCCATCTCCCTGGTGTAGTGGGTAAAACCTCTGCATGTGGCACCAGCATCCCATGTAGGCTCCAGTTCAAGTCCTGGCTGCTCTGCTTCTGATCCAGCTCCCTGCTAATGTGCCTGGGAAAGAAGTAGAAAATGGACCAAATGTTTGGGCCCCTGAACCCGTGTGGGAGACTTGGAAGAAGCTCCTGGCTTCAAACCACCTCAGCCATTTGGGGAGTGAACTAGTGGATGGAAGATTCATTCTCTCTCTCTGTCTCTAACTCTGCCTTTCAAATAAGTAAGTATTTGTTATTTTTTATTTTTTATTTTTATTTTTTCCCAGAGTAAGGGAAAGGGTTTCTGGGGGGAAACCCGCCAGACCAGAAGGAAGTGACGAAGAAGGCAAAGAGGGAGAAAGAGAATGTAAGACAGAGATCGAGAGAGAGAGATAGGGAGAGACACACACACAGAAAGAGAGAGAGAGAGAGAGAGAGAGAGAGAGCGCCACATCTTCAGGAACAGATCCTCTAAACCTTTGCTGGGTGGGGAAGTAGGAGCAGTGAATCCCATTAGGGTGGGGTGGAGCTGACACCAGTGATTGGGCCATGTGGCCCCCTGGCTTCCAGCAGGATGGTGTCTAGGATGTAGATCACGCCATAGATAAGACTGCGCCATTTAAGTAAATATTTTTTTAAAAGGCTGCTTTATTGTGTAGCCATTTCTTATAAAATCAAAAGAACTCAAGTATGGGACCAAATAAAACTTCATCTTTTAGATTTTTCTCATATGTTTAAGAGAATGTTTTGTTTTTTTGTTCAAAGGGCATTTTAACAAACTGAGGTATATATGAGCATATATCTAATGTGCTTACCTCTCATAATGGCAAGAGGTTCCCACTCTCTCCTAGAGTTTAACTAAATATGTTTTAGATAACAATTTTTAAAAAGAAAGTGAACAGGGCCTGCACTGTGGCTTAGTAGGCTAAGCCTCCACCTGTGGCACTGGCATACCATATGGGTTCCTGTTCATGTCCTGGATGCTCCTATTCTGATCCAGCTCTCAACTTATGGCCTGGGAAAACAGTGGAAGATGGCCAGGTGCTTGGGCCTCTGTGCCTGCATGACAGACCTAAAAGAAGGTCCTGGCTCTTGGCTCCTGGCTTCCGATTGGCTCAGCTGCAGCTGCCACAACCATCTGGGGAAGTGAACCAGCAGATGGAAGATCTCTCTCTCTCTAACTCTGCCTCTCAAATAACTAAATGAAATCCTAAAAAAAAAATGAATAAAATAATGCATATCCTTGCTGTTTTGGGAAGGTCAATAGAATACTCTCTCTGTTAATGAAGAGGAAATGCTGTACCTTGACAGAAAGTGCGATGAATTGGAGGGATAAAGTCTAAACTTCAAGCCACATCTGGTAATGTCTGGTAAGGCAGTTAATCCCTCTGAACCTCAGTTTCTTCCTCTGTGAAATGATGACAGTTGGCTTTTTTCATTCGTGAAATAGGAATGGCAGTCCCTACCTGATGGAGCTGTTGTTAGGAGTCTGTTTTTTTTTTTTGACAGGCAGAGTGGACAGTGAGAGACAGAGAGAAAGGTCTTCCTTTTGCCGTTGGTTCACCCTCCAATGGCTGCCGCGGCCGGCGCGCTGCGGCCGGCGCACCGCGCTCATCCGATGGCAGGAGCCAGGTGCCAGGTGCTTTTTCCTGGTCTCCCATGGAGTGCAGGGTCCAAGCACTTGGGCCATCCTCCACTGCACTCCCGGGCCAGAGCAGAGAGCTGGCCTGGAAGAGGGGCAACCGGGACAGAATCCGGTGCCCCGACCGGGACTAGAACCCGGTGTGCCGGCGCCGCAAGGCGGAGGATTAGCCTGTTGAGCCACGGCGCCGGCCACTGTCACTATCTTCATCCCTGTTCAGTTGTTGTAATGGAGCAGCAGAGATAGGGTAATCTGTATAAGAGTTCTGAAGGCTGGGACGCCCCAAGTTAGGGGCTCCTTGCTGGTGGAGACTCTGCAGAGTCCTGCTGTGGCACAGGGCATCTCATGGTGAGAGTGGTGGTGGGTATGAGAGAGAGCCCAAACTGGTGTTTGTAACAGACCCGCTCTCCAGAGAATCCATGAGTGAATGAATCCATTCAAGAGGGCAGAACCCTGGTGACCTCTGAAAGGCCTCGCCCCACCTCCTTCTACCTCACAATGCGGATCGAATTTCTAGGTGAGTCTTGGTGGGAACTTTCAAACCACAGCAGTCTCAGAGCAAGCACTTGGCAAGTCTAGCATTTATCATTTAAAAAATACAGAGGTGAACACTCCTGACTGTTCCCCTCGAGTCTGGCCTGTCTGTTTATGTAGGCCTCCGTGCCCTCTTGCTGAGTAATAGCATTTCTGGACACATTGTTCAGCTTCTCCCATCTCCTGCCTAATGACCTATAATAAAGTGAAATTATAGCTAAGAAACTAATAGCCAGTTGCCTGCCTCTTGGCCTTTGTGCTGGTCATGACTGAGCTCTGGATTTCTCCGAGTGTCCTTTGGAGAACTGTTTGTATGGGAACTTTCCACAGCTGAGATAGAGGACAGAGCAGGGAAGGCTGACTGGCCTTCGTCCTGCTTCCTTCCCTCCTCCTCCCAGCGGTGAGGTGGTGGCTGCACTGTGTCCAGGTTCCAGGAGCCAGCACCTGCTCTTCTGGGGAGGGGCTCTCTGGGTTGGCAATGCCTAGGTGCCGGCTGCCCTGCCTGTCTACAACTCAACCTCTGCATCTGACCAACATAACTTCTTGGGGGAAGGTGGGGGAACTGCTATTTAATTAATCAATTTATTTTAGTCTGGTTTTGGTGTGATATATCATGAAGAAACTGTTCCTAAAGAAATGGTTTGCTGGCTTTTTTTTTTTTAAAGAAAAAGATTTCTTTATTTGAAAGGGAGAGTTAGAAGGACACACCTACACAGAGAAAGATCTATTTTTCATCTGCTGGTTCACTTCCCAAACGGGGCAGGGCTGGGCCAGGCTGAAGCCAGAAACCTGGAACTCCATTTGGGACTCCCACATAGCTGTCAGGGGCCCAAACATGAGAGCCATTATCTGCTACTCTCCCAGGCACAGTAACAGAGAGCTGGATCCAAAGCTCAGCAGTGGGGATGCAAACCTGCAGGGAGCCACTTAACTCACTGTGCCACAACATTGGTCCCTGTTTGCTGACTCTTCCTTGTCCCTCCCACATCGCACCCAACTATAGTGGAAAGAAAAATTTGAATCCTCAATTCTGGAAAGGCCAACCAACATTAAGAATTTGCAGAGGACTGAATGATAAGAGAGTCTGGGGAAGCATCCTGGAAACTCATCTGAGCCCATGGAAGAATCGAGGTGCTTATGTACCTGTTGGGACAGGTGACGTGTCCAGGAAAGGAATGAAGCTCCTAGCTCCTTGTCATCTGGAAGTCTAGGAAAATAGCATTGTTAGTGCTTTATTTTATCCCTCAGGAAGCTTGAAATGGAAAATGTATCTCTGGACACAATCTGAAAAATCAACAAACTTTTCCTAGCAATTACTGATAGGCATTTTTTCCTATGTGGGTCTTGTTAAAATGTGTAGATAATGAACAGATAATGCATAATGTGAATATTATTGTCATATAACTTTTTCAGTTCATATTTTGTTCATTTGGATAATGTGTCAAATTCTTCACCAAAGTATAGAAGGCACATATATATGACATGTAGATCATGTGATATAAATGAATCACACACACCAATTTTATAAGAACCAGAGAAAAAGCAGGGAACAGTGAGTACAGCAGCCACAACATTTGGATCCCATAAATCTTTAGAATGTCAACCTTTATTAACTAAAGAAAAGTGAGAAAACTATACAGGATTCAAATGCACTTGTGAGGTAAAATGCTTTTTTAACTCTATTTGCAGAACACAGAGAGTGAAAGCCCAATGCCTGTTCCAAAACAATGAATTCTCCATATACTGCCCTGAAAGAAACCGATTGTTGCCCTTGAGTGAATTTTCAAAAATGACTACAATGGATGTTTAAAGTACAACCAAAGATATGCATTGTAACTACTCAAAGAAGAATTAAAATCACAAAAACCACTCTCTACTTTAAAAAGAAAAAGATTGTCTTGCTGATGTTTGAATATCTAAAAAGGTGCTTTAAATGGAACAGGCTTAGAGAGCAAATCCAAGGCCAGTAATATTCATTTGTCAGTGTAAGAGCTGAATGGTGAGCTTGGCAAATGCTTTGAGATCTTGTACAAAACACTGAGAACAAAGGAATGACTCATTCAGAGAGGTTCTTCTCTCAGCATGGAGTAGGGTTTTAATGAGTTAGGAAGAGTTCAGCTGGTGAAGCAGTGAAGAGGAGTTTGGCGTCTAAGCCAAGGCAGTCAGGTGAGTGAAGTCCAGGGAGTACTTGGCAGCCATCTGTTCTGGAGCCTCTGGGTGGGTGAGGGGGCGAGAATGGTTGCCAGGGGATGTAGCCTTGTATAGGAGGCCAGAGCTGGAGCTCTCTGTCCTGCTGAAGGGAAGTGTCAAGTCTGACTCACAGCTCCGGTCATGGGATTGTGCTCACATAGCACGGTCCTCCACCTGCACACATTAGGAGCCATCCCATTAGAAAGACAAAGTCAGGCACCAAACTTGTTTGATGGGAAGCTGTGGGTGTTCACTGGTAGATACTGGATCCAGCTGTGCTGGAGAACTGGCCCTGGTGTGTGTCTCTGGACTTTCTCTGCTCCCTGTGAGCCCAGCAGCATCAGGACTGTCCTCGCATGGTTCCGGGTCTCAGCCCATCCCTCCCATGAGCATCTCTAAATGAACTCTGGCAGCTCAACCCGATTTCAGAATCATATTTAGTAACTGGACACCCCGTGCTTCCCTGCCCTGATGAAAAGCCATCTTGGACTGAGTGCAGAAGGATGGTTCCCAAAAGAAGGTGGGGAGATGGAGGCAGGGTGAGGGGTGGAGGTCTCAACTGTGGGCTTTCGAGTGGTACATTTGTCACTCTTCCTTCGTTTGCCTAGGGACAGGGATCAAAGTGTCCTTTAATTGCTGCCTGCACCGTCCCTGACTGTGAGCCCCTTGAAATCGAAAATGATTCATTCAGCTCGTATAACATCTATTTTGTGTCGAGAATCTTTCTCGGTGTTAGAGTTGCAAGGATGAACCAGTCTGGACTCTGTTTTTAAGGTGTACACCTTAAAGAGGCACTCAGGTCAGAATGGATTTGAAAAGGCCAGGTGACTAGTGGGGTTTCACATCTAGATCCTCATTTTATGAAGATTTTTGAATTCCAGATCTAATTTGAAATGTGAGGAAAAATGTTGGTGTGTGTGTTCCTTGTTTTGACTTTGTAGAAGTTTAAAAGCTGTTACCATGTGCCTGTAAATGTGGAAATGAAGCTAAATTAACTAATTGTAGAAATCTCTAGTATACAAGTGGGCAAAAAATGGAAGTGGGGCTGATTAGTTTTCATTTTTTAATTTTTGTGTTTGTCATCTTAGCCTGTTTTTATAAGAAGTGAACAATGAGAGGGTGCATTCTCATTTAAATAGCATAACCAACATCCAGATAAGAGTATGGTGCAAAATTTTCTTCTGGATCAAAGAATATATTTTCCTTCTGTACAGTAGCTAAAGTATATAATTAGTCCATTTCAACTTCAGGGTTGGAATATATTTTTCAAGAGATTTGATCTTAATATACAGTAAAGCACTACTTTATGAAAGGAAGAGAATAAGTCACTGATATTTGAGAAGTGCATACTTGATGGACTTGCAATTTGTTGGTGTTGCATGGTGACCATGGGCGTCTGGGCCTTAGGATTAGTGAGGGGAAGACAGAGAGGCTCAGTGGTTATGGCCAGCAGGTGCTGGGAAAGGCTTCAGGGCATCAGGGGAAACAAATCTTGAGAGAACTTTAGGGTATAGGTCATGGTGGGCTTTGGGCAGCAAGATTATGGGGATCTGAGTGTTATTTTACCCTGGGATCAATAGCAAAAGGGCACAGTCAGGATTGTGCAGAGGAGGTGGTCCCCAGGGAGCACCTTTGTTCCAGTATCAGCAAAGATGGTTGCTGGGTAGACAGAGGTGCATTTGGAAGAACAAGGAGCCCTCCAGGAGGGATCCACATGGGCATTGATGTCATGCATGAAATCAGAGCGCAGAGCAGGAGGAAAGAAGGGGGCCCAGGGCTGAGCCCTGCAGGCTTCCTGCATCAAGGCCAGAGCGGGGGGCTAGGAGAAGGAGGAGCAGGCTCGGGAAGATTGGGGGAAAACGGAGGAGGGAGGGGAGAAGCCTTCCAGGGAGGAGGCAAATAGGCACCTCTGCCAAGCAGTTGTTGTGGTGAGGGTTGGCGGAGTGGAGGCTGCTGGTGATTAAGGGCCTACTGTGAGGGCTGGCAGTAGAAGCCAGGTCTGAGTGCCCTCAGGGAGGAATAGGAGAAGCAAGTGAAAGCAGGCTTTCAAGAATGTTGGCTGTGAAGGGGATGGAGAATGTGGATGATTCAGTGGGGTTTGGGGGACACTTTTCATTTATGGTGTGGAAAAGACCTGCTAGGAAGGCATAAGTGTTCTTGCAAATGATAGCATAATGTAGTAAAAACTGACAAGGTTCCGAAGAGGCAGGAGGAAGTGGGTTTCAGATCACCACAGTGGGGCCCCTGTGGTCATGGGAAGGACCTTCCCTCTCTGTGTGTTCCACAGTCGTGAATTCAACAAGCCATGGACAAAAAAATATTTGGAAAACAGTTGCGTTGTACTGAACATGTGCAGACTCGTTTTCTATGTCATTATTCCCTAACAGTACAGTGTAACTGTTTACACAGCTTCTGGGTTGTGTTAGATGTTAAGAGATGATTCAGAGTATGCAGGAGGATGTGTGCAGGTTCTAAACAAATACAAGGCACTGCAGCACGCATGGATTTTGGTGTCTGAAAGCAGTCTTGGAACCCCTCTTCCCAGATACCGAGGGCATCTGTATACAGATTCTGTTCCCAGAGTGTATGTGTCAGTACAAACTCAAACACTGCAGCAGAAGCTATATTTCTGCAATAGCTATTTCAATGTTTCTTCAACTTTTTTTTAACCCTATTACTGCCTTCTAAGGAGAAAAGTGAAAATGAACTATATGCATTTATTAATACAAGGTCTTTTAATTTCGCTTCAATGACATGTTAGTGATGAGTACAATTTTGTCAGGTAGCATTGAACTTGGAAGGGCTTCAGATCACTGTACTATCTAGAATTGTGTGTCCAGTGCATTAGTTGGCTAGGGCTCCTGAAGCAAAATTCCACAGACTGGGTGGAGTTATACCATCAAAATCTGTTTTCTCCTAGTTCTGGAGGTGGGAAGTTTAAGAGTCAAGTATGAGCAGGTTTGATTTCCCCTAAGACCTCCCTCTTTGTATCATTGCATGGTCTTTCCTCTGTGCCCATCCATCTTATTGTCTCTGTATCCAGATTCTGCATCCCCCTCAGAAGGACACTGGTGAGATCAAACTTAAACTTCATTTCACCAGTGTCATCTCTGCAAAGCTGTATCTCCACATATATTTTGAGGTCCTGAGTGTTAGGGCTTTACCATTAGAATTCTGTGGGGAAACAGTCCACAGCCCCTCACGGGAACTTCCTTTTTGTTCCCTTAGGGTCACTACTGTCCTTTTGCAAATGTATAAGCAAATTGATTACTTTGTATTTTTAATACTGGATTGAGGACCAGGGATGTAAAGCTGCATTCTTTTATTGAGCACCTAGTGTGTCTTGGGCACCAAGACAGGCTCTCAGAATATGGCTGTGTCTTTCAGGAACTCTCAGACAACATAAACTACAGTACTGTAATAGTATGTGAGAGATATATTCCTAACAGATTGAGATGTTGAATAACCATTTGTTGAATAAATAATTGAAGTGTTAAAGTGACTAATTTTGTTGAAAGAAGGTTAGAAAAAACTTCACAGGGAAGGTGACGCTCGGGGGACTTCTTGTGGAATGAGTCAGCTTTCTGAACATCTCAGAGGGCGTTCTAAGCAAAAGAACAATTGAATCAGAGGCATGAAGGAGTGAAAAATGCATGACTCACTGAAACACTCGTGAATAGCACAGTATGTGAAAACCTTAGGGAGTATCATGGGAGAATAATGAGATGTGGAGCCAGACTCTGAAGGATCTTCAATGTGGCTTGGCAAAGAGACTTGAATTTTCTCTTTAAGCAGTGGAGAAAATAGCAAAGTGAGCAGGAATGTGACACCCAAAGAGGCCATGTCAGTGCTCAGACCTTGACCTCCAGAAGGGCCATTCATATCTTAGATGTGAGGCCAACATGGGAGTAGCTTGTAGAGATGCAGAGGCCAGCTCCCTCCCCCATGAACCACCTCAGTTCTATGCGCAGACACACCATGCCCACACTTTTTAATGCACATACTCATACCAGCTTCTGCTGTACCTCTTCTCCACCTTAGAATGTCCCAAAGCTGACTTCTCTGCCCATCTGCCACTCTGAGATACCTAATCCTCCATCTCTCATGCAACTTAGAATCTCACCTAGAAGGCATGGAGGGGCCAGTGGAATGTGCACACTTGGCCTGGCCCATGGGGGTGCTGTGAAAGAAGAGTGTGGGCTTCCGCTGGTAAAGCTATACCCCATGTCCATTCCCTTCAGCAGAGCTTTCATGGAGTGCAACACATAATAAACCACAATTTTCATTGAAGAAAGGAAACCTTTTCCCAGTTTGCACAAAAATAAATTTAATGGGTCATAACAGTGAAAGTGATATGGTTAGCCAGTTGCTTTAGAAAAATAATCCTAGGGGCCAAATGGAATGAAAATTATACAGGAATTGGGACATCATGGAGGTGGCCAAGAAAGCAGTATGTATTTTTCTACTTTGCTGGAAGAGGAAGGGATCCCCGGGCACAGGACTTGGGAATGAGAGAAGCATGTAAAACATGCAACGGTGCACTGTGCAGAAAGGTCATTCACAAGCATGGCTTCCTTTCCTTTTCCTCTTGTGTTTGTAGACCCTCCTTGATGACTTTCATAGTGGGGGATACTTTAAGAGCAATAATACCCCCTGCTTCTCCCAAAAATCATATGTTTGTTATTTTGTAGCTTTGGGATTTTATTTAGATTCAACATTTTAGCACCATGTTGTTCGGGAGTGCAGGCCCAAGAATGTCAGCCAACTTCACCCAGATGAGTCTATCTTAAGATTCTTGACGTCTCTGGGCTGTTAGAAGCCCACAGCTCAAGAAGGTGAAGCAATGCTCAGGCTCCTACAGGGTATCCTATGACTATGGAAATGACTGAATGAAAGCTAAATGACCATTTTATTTAGGTGAGTTGGGATGGGCCCTAGACTGGTATTTGTTAGTACATTCTGCATAAAGCTTCGAGGTCAAGCAAGACACTAATTGGACTGACTGTCCCAACCATCCTGAAAGTTTGTTCCTGATGTACTCTTCTGAGAGAAGGAAATGGAAGAGTCTGTTTGCCTAGGGTATTGGAAACATTTGTGTTAGGGTCACAGGTAGAGAAAGTCTCAGACATTCTTCACTCTGGCACCTTCATTTTATTGGTGAGGGAGTTAAGTAAGCCCCAGACAGGCTGTGACTTAGCTGAAAGGACATAGCTATTTGGTGGCTGCTGGCCGGAATCCTGACTCCAAATTCAGGATTTTCTCAATTAATAGATTATCTACCACTCTGTTCTTCAAAAGCAAACATATAGCACTTAATGAGCTAGTTAAAACCACATGCAGCAAAAGGGAAAGATAAAAAGGAGTGAAACAATTTAGGTAAAACATCTGATAACTTTATTTGAACTTTAAATTACAGAGATGGTGAACAGGAACTATAAAAATCAATCAATGAAGATATAGAAAACTTAGGGCCAGTGAGGAAGCTTCCCCTTTGTGATGTAAATCAGTATAGAATTGCCTAGATGTAGGCTATCTTTTAACTCAGAAGGGTCTTGTAAACCAGTAATAAATGTGCTTTCTATTTTCAGTTTCAGCTAACCTCTATAAATTAGAAAAATAAATGGATACTGGTGAATCTGAAACCTGCAGAGCTCTTTGATAGGTCTTCCCCCAAGAGCTAGATATAAGTCTGTGTTTGTGTGTTCAGAGGGTAATATATCTAGGATGTGCATTACAAAGAAACAAAATACAAATTTTTTGGTTCCCAGAGGTCTAAGATCATTCCCACTTCTTTAGATTGTATCAAATAATTTATAAGACCTGAAACTGATAAAAGACAGTGTGACACCCCATAATTCAATACAGGAACTCACAAAAGATCTCTGGAACTAGTTTGGTTTTCTAATGTATTAACAGTTTGTGAAGAAAGGAAGGAAGCCAGATCATATACATTTAAAAGTGTGCACAGATGCGCCCAGAACCCACAGAGATGTGTTTCCCTTTGTAGGCATTTGATTACATTGGCAAATTACAGAGGACTGAGAAATGGAAGAAGAGAGATTGCAATTGGGTGGAGCTGTTATTTTAGAACTGGATTGTCCAGGAAACACAAATTGAAAAGAACACAGTAAGACGTTGTGTCTCAGGTCAGTGACTGCCTGCACCTGTGGTGGGGTGCGCTTCAGGGCCACGTCTTCCCTACTGCCTGGGGATTATGGTTTTGCAGCTTCCCAGGCGTGGTCAAGCCTTGGCAGACTTGTGAACATTTTTGACACCTGCTGGACTTTCTGCATGTCACCACCATCTGTGTATTGATTTCAGGTTTTTTGGTTTAAATACTTTGAAAGTTGAAGTGTGAAAGGACAAAATTACAATTTAAATATCTTAGTTGGCTTTATTTTCTACTCTGGAATCGGGCACACTTTGTTCTATAAAATAAGTTGTTCCAGTGAAGTGAATATACAACGTTAGTTTTAGACAGAGAAGGCTGAAGAAGCAGGAATGAAAATCAGAAAATGATCGTTTCAACTTTAATTTCCTAGTAAAGGGAACAGGAAAACAGAACAATAGAAAACAACTGGTTAACATCAAGTTTCTTTAGACTGCTTTTTGTACCTAAGGAAGGGTAGATGGAGAACTTCAGTGACCTGAGTGCTGACACTGGCCTGTTGGGGAAATCTGCCTGGTGTGCTGTTCTCTCGTTCTGATGTCTCAGGTCAGATGAGCAGCTCAGTTTTAGCTTAGTAATGCGGAACTTGAGCATGAGTGACTCCACTTTCGTTTTTAGTCTGGTCTGTATAGGACTTTAGTCCAAAACAATGGCCTCCTACAATTTAGCACCATTAAACCACCTTCCCACCTTATACCACATGTGCTGTATTCCTCACATTTCTTTGTTTTTATGCCAGTAATGTAAAGGTGACCTTCAGTGTTGCTTTGGAAATTAGGGTAAAATGTCTGTTTCTCTACTACAGTGTGTATCTTGACTCCAACTGCAAATTAGGATCACCTGGAAGAGATTTTGACCATTACTGATGAAATACAGATGCCTGGCCCCAGGACCAGGAGAGTTTGAATGGTCAAGGGTGGCCTGTGGCATCAGGGTTTTTCGGTTGGTTTGTTTGTTTAATTTTTGTTTTCTCCAGAGAGAAAACTGGGTAGAAAGATCTCTCCTGTGTTACTTCATTCCCTAAATGCCTGCAACATTTAGGCTTGGGTCAGGCCAAAGCCAGGAACCTGGAACTCAGTCTGGCTCTACCACATGGGTAGCAGAGACCCAAATATTAGCACCATCATCTGCTACTCCCAGAGTGCACTTCAGCAGGACACTATTATTGGAAGTGGGCTGGGACTGAAACTTAGGCACTCTGATCTGAGATGCTGGACTCCAGAGATGTGGCACCAAATGCCTGCCCTGACATCAGCATTTTTAAACTGTTTAGTCATGGTGGAACCCATTGCTGAATCTCCTTCCTCCTGCACACAATGCCCTCAAATTAAACTTTGTAGCTAATCAGCAAATTCCAACAATTCTAGAAGTTCCACAGAATTATAGTTGTTAATTCGAAGACAAGTGCATCAGCTAAGTGTATACTGTTTAAAGTAGCTGAAATCTGGGAATATCTTTCCAAGTGTGTATTAACCATAATATGTCTCCAAGGATGTTACAGATTTATTTTTAGGGGCATGAGTTTGGTGTACTGGTTGGTTTGCCACTTGGGATGCCTGCATCTCACATCACAGTGTCTGTTTCCAATTCTGGCTCCTCTGCTTCTGCTCCAGCTTCCTGCTAATGCACATCCTGGGAGGCAACTGGCAATAGCTCAAGTACTTATGTCCCTGCCAGCCATGCCGGAGATCAGATGAGTTCCAGGTTGTAGCAGGCAGTTGTGGAGCTAAGTATTTGGAGGATCTCTATATTTGTCTCAAATAAATCAAATGAATCAGATAAAAATTCTTTTAAAAGAGCCTTTTTTTATAAAGCTTTTATTTAAAGAATATAAATTTCCAAAGTACAGCTTATGGATTACAATGGCTTTTCCCCCCATAACTTCCCTCCCACCCGCAACCCTCCCATTTCCTGCTCCCTCTCCCCTTGCATTCACATCAAGATTAATTTTCAATTCTCTTTATACACAGAAGATCAGTTTAGTACATATTACATAAAGATTTCAACAGTTTGCCCTAACATAGAGACACAAAGTGAAAATACTGTTGGAGTACTAGTTATAGTATTAATTCGCAATGTACAGCACATTAAGGACAGAGATCTTGCATGATTTTTTTTAAAAAAAATTGATTATGCAATTTCCAATTTAACACCAAGATTTTTTAATCATTTTCAATTATCTTTATATACAGAAGATCTATTCAGTATATACTATGTAAAGATTTCATCAGTTTGCACCCACACAGAAACACAAAGTGTAAAATACTGTTTCAGTACTAGTTATAGGATTACTTCACATTGGATAACACATTAAGGACAGATCCCTCATGAGACGTAAGTACGCAGTGACTCCTGATGTTGATTTAACAATTTGACACTCTTGTTTATGGCCTCAGTAATCTCCCTAGGCTCTAGTCATGAGTTGAAGAGGCTATGGAAGCCTTTAGGGTTCGCCAACTTAGTCTTATTCCGACAGGGTCATAGTCAAAGTGGAAGTACTCTCCTCCCTTCAGAGAAAGGTACCTCCTTCTTTGATGGCCCCGTTCTTTCCACTGGGATCTCACTCACAGAGATCTTTCATTTAGGTCTTTTTTTTTTTCCCCCAGAGTGTCTTGGCTTTCCATGCCTAAAATATTCTCATGGGCTCTTGAGCCAGATCCGAATGCCTTAAGGGCTGATTCTGAGGCCAGAGTGCTATTTAGGACATCTGCCATTCTATGAGTCTGCTGTGTATCTCACTTCCCATGTTGGATCATTCTCTCCCTTTTTGATTCTATCAGTTAGTATTAGCAGACAATAGTCTTGTTTGTGTGATCCCTTTGACTCTTAGACCTATCAGTGTGATCAATTGTGAACTGAAATTGATCACTTGGGCTAGTGAGATTAAAAGAGCCTTTCTTTTAAAGAAAAGATTAGTTTTGAGTTGTAATGATTTCACATAGGGAAAAAATATCTTTGATGCTTGTCCTTTGCAATTCTCTTACTGTTCTCCTTTAAATGTACTGAGCATATCGTTTTAGGAAAACACTTGTGTTGTTTACATGAGCAGTCTCTGACTTTGTACCCAAGACAGGGAAGTGGCTATCGTAGAACAAGTGCATTCATAACCTTTGTGGAAGATGATGAAATATACCTTCAGGGAAGGAACTTTTCTAAAGACACTTAACTTTTAACAACTGTGGATTGTGGGTTTTGTGATTAAAAGAAAGTGGTCACTGAGCTGTGTGTGTTTAATTCTGTGGTTTCCTCTGATCTTTGTCTGCCTCTGAGTACGCTGGCACTGTTTCTGTCCTAGAGACCCAGCAGCTGTTGGAAATACCATGCATGTTTGCTGAGAAGTGGGTGGTAATTTCATGTACAATAACTGCTGATTGGATTGCCCAGGGTTGAGTATATTTTAAATTAGTCTTTCCACATAAAGTTGGGTAGATTGGAGAATTTGCTCCAATTGCCAGAGATTACTTGAAAGTGTGCAGCATATTAGCCACAGTTGCTGCCCCAGCAGCTGGGCATGCTATGTGAGCTTGAACACCCAGAAAGCATTTTATTGTTGGAATAGTGAATGTTGCTGGGAAGAGAGAACCTATCTTGAAGAGAACATAAATTGGCCATTTGGGAAAGAAGTGAACACAAACCTTAAACCTTGTGATATGAGATTTTCTTTTTATTTGAAAGGCAGAATTAGGGAGAGAGGGAGGGAGGGAGTGGGAGGCATTGACCTTCCATCCACTGATTCACTCCCCAAATAGCTACAATGGCCGGGGCTGGGCCAGGCCAAAGCCAGGAGCTAGGAACTCCAAATGGTTGCAGGGGCCCAAGCGCTTGCGTCATCTTCTGCTGCTTTCCCAGATGCATTAGCAGAGAACTGGATTAGAAGTAGAGCAGCTGGTACTCAAACCAGTGCCCTTAAGGCCAGCTGTGCCACAATGCTGGTGCCCCATGTGAGATTCTGTGAAACTCCCGCTTAGACCTGACTGAAGTCCCCCTCGCTACGTTCAGTGTTACCCACGTTCATTTTAACGGGCTCACCAGAGGTGGGTCTGAGTTCTAATCTCTGAGATTTCCTCTGAGTACACAAATTAGAATTTAGATGCTAACACTAACACGGTGTTTGAAAATCTTCCCCCAGAGTCCCTCTTGTCCCTGGCACTCCTGGCTGCTTGTGAAATGGAGAGGGTTTCCCTGGGATTTTTATCTCCAAAGGGATGAGCTTCTGGGAGCCGTCTTGTGTGATGAGTAAACATTTTCCTGTTGTCTTTGTGTGACAGATGATTACCTAAAATGTTAATGTCGGTGCATATTTTATCTGTGTTTGTAATTAGAGCTTGGCTCCGCAGCAGTGATTAGAGGTCTTCTTTGTGCACTCTTTGTGCACTATTGAGAACAGGTGGCTCTGGCTGGCTTGATTGCCGCTCCTTTTCTGGTTGGAAGTAACCCTTGAAAGCAGCGCTTCTGCCTCTTTTCAGATCCCTGTGAATGGCAGCGAGCCTTGCCTCCTTTTCAGAGTTCTTCCAGTCACAGGGATAAGTGGTGGGCGGGGTGCTGCCTAATGATGGCTCTGATCATGTAAAATAGCCTCTGATTAAAGAGCAGCTCAGGGGGAGCGGCCTGGGTACATTATTTTCTCAGGGAAGCGCATTACTGGGGTGAGATTGAGGGAATTCTCTTTCATATTCAGGAGACTAATTGTACTCATCAGAACACCTTCAGCTAGTTAAAGGCAATTTATAATGTGCTTTTCTGATTTCAAGGGGAAAAATGGCAATAAAACCAAAAACCAAAAAACCAAAACAAAACAAAAAAACCTACGTCAGCCTAACCCTCTCAGAAGCCCAGCATTAGGCCTATGGACAAACATCCCTTTGGGCTATGGCAGTAGTTATGCCCTTGACTTTTGAAGGATGGACCCCCCCTCCCCCTTGGGTCTTCACAAGTGACTGCAAAAGAGATTCATTTAAAAACTTTTTAATTATGTATTTTTATTTTCTTTGAAATACAGAAAAAGAGAAGCAGAGATAGATGGAGAGAGACTTTCTTTCTGTAGCTTCATTCCCCCAAAATGCCCACAACAGCCAGGATTGCATCAGGATGAAGCCAGGTGCCCAGATCTGAATCCAAGTCTCCTATGTGGGTGCCAGGGACCCAAATACTTGAACCATTATCTGCTGTCTCCCAAGGTCTGCCTTAGCAGGAAACTGGATTGGAAGTGGAGCCAGGACTCCAGCCAGGCACTTCAGTATGGATGTGGGCATCCCAAGTGCTTTGTTAACTTCTGCACCACAGCCTGCCCCTAGACTCTTTTCCTAGATTTAAATGTGTTCATGAAGATTTCCTGTAAAGTTGCAAAAGGAAGTAGTTTGTGTTTTCCCTCTGATCTTGTCCCCATCTACTAGTTACTTACCAGCCAAATCACACTGCAGACCTCAGTTTAGGTCTTTGCAGAATTTAACATTTCAGACTAAAGCTAATGTTTGAGTGGGAAAGCTAGGAATGCCATTATGTCATACAGATCCCCCAGCCCACCTCCTCAAAATGGAAAAGGGGCTGTCCTTTGAGTCTTGCTCTATAGTCTGCCAGGACAGGACCTATTCTTCCACATGTGTAACTGCATTGAAATCCTAAAACTGTGATAGGCTTCCATTAAGACTCTTTGGCTGATAACTTTGCAATGGATTGACAGTGGACACTGTTGCATGGGTTTTTCTTCATACAGTCAACACTTGAGAAATGGCTAATCCACAATTCTAGCTGATCAACTCTGGGTTTTAGTTTATTCTGTTGATTGAGCTGATTGCTAAACTTATATGTATCTTAGTGTCACCAACATGATTTTGTATTTGAAAATCAAATTGAAAATCAAAGACATGATTTGGCTTGATCTGGAAATGTAGCAGTTAATAGAAGTTATGAGAAACCCTTCCCTGGGGCTCAGAAAGAGCTTGTTCTTCAAGGCTACAAGCCTTGCCATCACTGCACATGGGAAGCCAGAGGGTCCAGCTCTGTAAGTTGCTGTGTTTTCAGATTTTACACATCTTTGTTCTTTGATTCTTGGCTGAAAGCAAAGATTCCTGGCTTGGCTTGGCTTGGCTTGGCTTGTGGTTGCTCTTGTACCCAGGCCCTTCTCCAGCAATTGTGCATGAAGACAGT
The DNA here is from genome assembly GCA_949820135.1 of Sylvilagus floridanus. Taxonomy (NCBI): domain Eukaryota; kingdom Metazoa; phylum Chordata; class Mammalia; order Lagomorpha; family Leporidae; genus Sylvilagus; species Sylvilagus floridanus. The sequence continues at coordinate 24,854,397 of OX463238.1, read as the reverse complement.
GGCCTTTCATAGTCAATAGTGTAACCCTGAATAGAGAAACTTCTCACCTGACACAGTGGGACCTTCCTTCTGGAAAAGGAACACCATATGTCCAACATAAAAATGAATTTCTGAAAATCCCTGCATAGGACTCAACTGACTGCTACTCATGGGATTGTCATTTAGAACACAGAGCTTGTAACAGACTGTTAACAAAACTTAAGACAAATTTAACAGAATTTATTTGAACAAAGAATGATTGCCAGATTGAGAAATCCTCAGTAACAGAAGAGGCACAGAGAACTTTGTTCCACAGTGCAGACAGACCTCATTTGTAGATGGGAAACAAGGAACTGAGGTACAGAAGGAGCTTGCTTGGTTACAGCTGGGCATCTGTCTTATGTGATTGGATCAGTTGGCAGACCATGATTTGTTGAGGTCGGCTGCTGTGATTGGCTATTCCAAAAATGTAAACCTAAGTTAGGCTTTCGTTAGCACACTAAATTGGGCTATAATTTATCACATAGGGACGCAAAACACTGAGCAGTGTTGGGCCAAATTTAGTTTAATTTAACAGAACAAATACTTAAAAATGATTTGCTGCAAATCTGAAATCCAAATTTAAGTAGGTGCCCAGTATTTTATCTGGCAATCTTACGTTTTGGTAGTTTTCTAAAGTTAAGAGAGATTTCTCTCCGGCTGATATTTAGTTGAGTGAGGGATGAGTCACAGTGGTTTCAGAGTACTCCATCTGAGGAAAGTTGACCTCAGTCCAGTTCACAATTAACTAAAAATTCCAAAGTTATGCTAGAAACAGGGACAAATGGATAAAAATACTTGACAATAGTGGAAGCAAGGCATGTAGAAGACGAACATATTCCTGCTGACATTGGGAAATGAAAAATAGTTTATTACAACTGAAAAGATCTGGATTACTTAGTATGATGTCTTCATTTGCACTGGGAGGAAATTGAAGCTAAAGTATTAAGAGGCTAAGTTGCCTGGCCACATTTGTATTATCAGTAAGGGGCAGAATGGAGACCAGAACCTTGGTCTCTGGCCCTTCATTTATGAAAACCAGAACAGTAACACTTGGATAGACCATGACTTGAGAGTCAACACACATAAAAATCAAGTACTTTTGATGGTGAAGACTTCTAAAGAGGGCTTCCTTGTGTAGAAATGTTTAGTGCAGAAATTGAAACCACAGTTGCCAAAAAACCCCTCTCAATTTCAGTAACCATATTTTTCTTGAATATGTTCTTCCAAACATGCTCTTATTTGGTCTGCTTATAAACTATGGGAATTTGAGTTAAGTGATCTCAATGGTAACTTCTAAGTTTGTGATTTAAAATCTGTTATTTAAGTCTCTTTCAAGGAATTTGCAGTCTTGTTAATACAAGTTATTTTTAAAATAGAGATTATTATAAAAATTAAGTTTAGTTGACTAAGTTAAAATGTAAAAATTAATTTAATATGTTTGGGGTTGATGCTGTGGCTCAGTAAGATAATCCTCTGCCTGCAGCACCAGCATCCCATATGGGCTCTGGTTATAGTCTCGGCTGCTCATCTTCCAATGCAGCTCTCTGCTGTGGCCTGGGAAAGCATTGGAGGATGACCCAAGTGCTTGGGCCCTGCACCTGCATGGAGAGACATGGAAGAAGCTCCTCACTTTGGATAAGCTCAGCTCCAGCCGTTGCAGCCATCTGGGGAGTGGGCCAGCGGGTGGAGGACCTTTCTCTCTGTCTCTCCCTCTCACTGTCTGTAACTCTACTTCTCCAATAAATAAATAAAATCTTTAAAAATAAATAAATAAAATTTAATATGTTTGATGCAGGAAATGTCAGGAGTAAGGACAGGGATTGTACTCTTATATTAACTGCAGTGAATCTGCCCAGAGAACATAAATTGAACTCAACCTATAGAAGGCAGAAGAATGTGAGGTCTAGATTGTGCATGGGGAGAGAGCAGAGGTAGGAAAAACATGAACAAGGTACCAATATTGATGTCATGGAACATTCTAGAAACCAACTATTGGCTATAGTTTAAAAATTGTGATTTGAAATATTGTGAAGTAGCATGACTACCACTTATATCTTCTTCCCTTTTACCTGCCCCTGATTCTTCCGTAATTGTTGTTGAATCCTTCACACTGGCTTGTCTATTCCCTTTCTCTCTCTTCTAAGGAAGGCTTTTAAAAAAAAAAAAGTTGTTTATCGGAAAGGCAGAGTTACAGAGAGAGAAAGAGAGATATCTTCCACCCACTGATTCACTCCCCAAATAGCAGCAATGGCTGGGGCAGGGTCAGATCAAAGCCAGGAGCCAGACGCTTCATCCAGATCTCCCACATAGATGCAGGGGCCCTAGCACTTGAGCCATTTTCCACTGCTTTCTCAGGCATGTTATCAGGGAGCTGGATCAGAAGTAGAGCAGCCAGAACTCGAACCAGTGCCAACCAGCGCCCATATCAGATGCTGGCATTTCATGCGGCAGCTTAATCAGCTAAGCCACAATGCCACCCCCTTAAGGAAGTCTTTTTAAAGCCCTAAAGGCTGTTTGATAGAGGATAAGTTGCCAAAGGCATCCATTTTGTGACATGGCCAGAATATGGCTAAATAAGGTTGTTGGAGAGAGACATTTGGCAAAGTGAGTTAAGCTACCACTTGGGATGCCTATATCCCATATCAGGATGCTAAGGATCAAGTCCTACCTCTGCTTCCAATCCAGCTTCCTGCTAATGCATATTTGCAAGGCAGCAATGGTAGCATAAATGCTTGGGTCCCTGCCATCCACATGGAAGACCCAGATGGAATTCTGGGCTCCTGACTTTGGCCTGATCTAGCCCCATCTATGCCAGCATTTAGGGAGTGAACCAGCAGAAGGAACATGAATCTTTCTCTCTCCTACCTGCTTTCTCTCCTCCCTCTTCCTCCATCTCTCTCTTTCTCTCCCTTTCAAATACGTAAAATTCATGAACTGAAAAAATTCATTTCACTTCTCCCATGCATGTCTTATAGAGATTTTCAGTTCATTTGAGATCTTTCTTTTTATCTGTTGTTCTTCTGTGCCTCGTACACAGGAGGTGTTTAGTCACATGGTTTGTTCTGAATTATTTGTTCCATATGCTTGAAGGTTGAGCTTGAGTATTAAGATGATGGGAAAGAACTGGAAATGCTCTTTGATGAAAGAGACCTTCTTTTAGTCGTCTTCTTTAAAAGTGCCCCTTGCATGTGCGGCATTGCAGGGTCCATACAGCAGCTCTCAGCAAGTGTGTGGAGCGGTAGACTGGAGAGCTGGAGGAATCCATCTGTAGGTCATGCATGCCAAACCCCTAGTTTTGTGAGTGGGAGAACGAGATGCACAGTGGACATGAACAGATTTTAGGCCTTAGAGCCCACATCTCCTCGCTCTGGAGAGTGTTCTTAGTTTTTGATTCTGGGACCTCATTCTTATGTTTGCTTGGCACTACAGGAGACATTGCCTGGGTCCGAGGCATTCAATTACCTGTCTCTGACATCCTTTCCCCTTCTCTGGCATAGGAATTAATTAGAAGGAGCACCTAGGGAACCTGCACTGAAAATTCACTTAATTTTTCTAAGTGTCTGTTTCCATGTCTGCAAATGGGTTGGGCATGGAATTTAGCACCACGTAAGCCCCAGGTCCCTTCAAATTGTATTCAGCAATCCAGTGGCTCTTAATTCTGTTACTGTTTTTAGGATTCAGGATTATTCCATTCTCCTCATTCCCTCTTAAAAATGTTTCCATGTTTTTCTGAAGGAAGAAGGGCGAGGGTGAGTGGGAGTGAGGAAGGCGGCAAAGGTGGTGGTTCAGGAGGTAGAGCTGGTCTACAGTGTGGTGCAACCCCAGAGGTTTCTGCTCTCCTGCCTTCATTCTCTAGTGGTAGCATCGGACACAGAAAGCACCCAACCTGGGAGTCAGTAGTTAGCCTGGAGATAAAGATGCCTGAGTCTCATTAGATGCTTGGTTCTGATTCCTGGCTGTGGCTCCTGACTCCAGCTGCTTGCCAGTGTAGCCCCTGGGAAGCAGTGGTGATGGCTCAAGTCATTGGGCTCCTGCCACCCAAGTGGGAGACCTGGATTGGGCTCCTGGCTGCAGCCCAAGCCTTTGCAGGCATCTGGGGAGTGATCCAGCAGATGGGAACTCTGGCTTTCTGATCCTTCCACCCTGCTCCATTGCTTCCCACCTGCCTGTTAAAACAAAAAACAACCGAATAGGAAGCCCATAGGCATTTCCGCAAGAATCTTTTTGGTGTTGGGTACCCTGTCTTCAGTTCTTCTTTTGTTGTGGTCCAATTTGTTTGGTGTCTCAGTTCCCATGTAGCATAGGAACACAGAGAGACTAGCTCTTCAAGAGTGTCACCAGCAGTGGAGCGAAGGCTGGTGATGAGGCCACAGTAGTCCCTCTGAGGGGAGAGAGAGAGAGACAAGTGCCCTCTTTACCTCTTCTGGAGTGCTGAGCCTCCCCAAAAGAATGTGTGTGGGTTTTTTTTTTTCTAGAATGAAAAGTCTACACTTTGGGCGGCAGCCCTGACATAGAAAGGCTGAGCTTGACCTGTTTCCTTAGCTGGGAGTGCCTTGCATTGTCCTCTCAGGCAGCATGAAAATCCTTGAACTGGGAAACTGACAGCTGCAATCAGACACTTGCATTGAGGGAGGCATCATGAATTTTAATAGCAGAGCTGCTGCTGGATGAGGCTGGGAGAGGAGGGAGAGCCGAGCCAATTCACACAAAGGAGCAGAGGGCGTTTGTTACATGTGCAGCCCACAGCAGAGATGAGAGGAATATTCCAATTATTCATCCCACAGCCATGTTGCTGATTTAAGAGGGAAGGGCTGCTGAACTCTCCTGCAGCGGGAAGGCTTATGAATCTTCCGTGATGATTAAGCCCACTGTACCGGAGCCGAAAGAAGGTGGGTATATCTCAAGCTGACTTGTGGGCAGTGGAGGTGCTCGCATACCGCTCCTCAGCCATACCCAGGAAATGAGCCCTGGGAGCCACAGTCACCACTAGGCAGATAAAAGTGCTTCCCGCACAGTGCCACGGGCAGGTGCGGACACACGTGCACACCCCTGCAGCTGCGGGGCCAGCCAGCTCCAGGACGGCCTTCCTCTCTGTCACAGCGCTTCCCCTTCCAGGAGCCTCACAGCAGCATCCTGTTTGTCCTGGGCTGGAGGTGCTGGAACCTGTCCCCATTGCCAACCCTCTCCCATGAAGTGGCTGCTGGGTGGAGTGGATGTTCCCCAGCTGGTCCACCAAGTGTGAATGGAAGGCCTTCAGAAAGCTCATGGAAAATGCACATGATGACAAACTATGCAAAATAAACTTTAGGGGAGACCCCGTCATAGAGGCAATGCTGCTTCTTGTGTGACATAGTCCTGTCCACTCCTTTCTAAGTGTTCTGGCCATGCCACACCCAGGCCAGCCATGTTTATTGGAAGCTAGGGCTTCCCTTTGAGAATGAGCACCACTGACAGGCTGCTTTGTTCTTATGTCTATATAGCCACACTTTATTTTAGAAAGGGGCCCGGGTCTTTATTTAAATGAGAATGTAGTCATTTCTGAATTGCACTTTTCTGAATACGTCAGGAAATAATGCATTGTTTAAGTGAAGATGGCGCTTAATACAGGATGGGTTTGCTCCTGCAGTGCCTCTGTTGGTGAGAGCATGTAGCCTAGTAAAGATGGTTATCCGTGCGGGCACCGGCTGGCTTCCTGGCACTGGCCAGGAAAGTGCTGCAGAACACCCACAGGCGCCCAACAGCAGCAGCTACTACTGTCTCCGTATTGAAGGCGGAACCAATTTCTTGGACTAGGATCTTGTCTTCCTCCCGAGGTTGCAGGGAATTCCGTGAGTATTTCTGCGTGGAGAACTGGGCCTCGGGCCCGGCTGCAGCAGGCACCAGGAGAGATGGAGACGAGGAGCCGCTTTGCCCTTCTCCACCAGTGAGGGACGGAAAGTGGCTCTGCCAGCTTCCCTGCCAGGATCTGTCCCAGCCAGTGGAAGTGGCAGGGAGCACATTGTGGGCCGTTGCCCCAGGCCTCCCGTATTTCAGAGTGATCACCTGATGAGTTTATGTCGCTGTAATGTGTGAGTGTTTAAACAATGTGTGGCACTTAGTATAAAATATCTCACAATTACTATAGCCCAACTTGATGTTCTGTTGTGTTTCAGTAAGGTGGAAGGAGTTGTGCCTCTCAGTGCTGGAAAGCCCTTTCCCTCCTCAGCTGTAACTGCTCCTTCCCTGTTCCTTAGCATAGTGTTCCTCTCCGTGGAGGCACCTGGGGTCCCCTTTGTCTTCGCCCTTGCTTGTAAGTCGGGGTATTTAAATTGTTGAAGTTGCTAGGGACAGCCAGCCATGCGGTAGAGGGGAGGTGGATGGAGTTTATTATAATAATAACATTTACTTACATTTGGAATCCCTCGAGTGTTTAAATCTTTACTACTGTGCTGTCATGCCTCCCTCTCACTGTCTCTTCACATCTGCTTTCTGCTGAAGCCCTGTACTTCTCCACAGCCATCTCCATGCATATCCTGGTCATAAAAGCTGCCTCCTCTCTGCGAGGGTCTGATACCAGGAGCCCTGAACCTGGAGCCCCCTGCCTGTGTGCTACTCATCCACTTGTGTGTTCAGTGCATATTCGCTGGGTGTCTGTGGTGCAGGTCCACAGCTGGGCTTTCTGGGGAGAACAGCTAGGAAGATCAACACAGTCCTCAGGTGCTGGATGCCCTCCTCATCCTCCCGGGGCTGTGGCAAAGTCTCGCTGAGCAATCCTCGCCTCTACCCTTGAATGTCCAGGTGGCCCTCTCCACCTGCCCCGGTTCCCAGGTTCCCTTGCCACACCATGGGCATCCAAGGGTGACTTGTGTTCAAAATGACAGCGAAACAGTGCAGCCACAAACATCTTCCTGCAGAGAGGCTGAGAGGCCTTAGGGCTGTGGGGAGGAAGGGCGTGCTCTAAGTCATTCAGGTGCCAAGATGGATTGGAAAATATCCAAGAAGGAAGGCAGCTCTTCTTTTCAGGCTAAATAACAGCCTTCTTGTTGGGAAGGAATAATCAGTCCCAGCTGGAGAAGAGAGGCCATGTAGCCTTTGCTTTTCCATTCACATCTAATCTTCTGACATGAGTTTCTGACATGAGTAGCATTCTTGTCCAGACTTGCAGCCCCAGGGAGGGGACAGTTATTTAAGACAGCTGGCTCCTCATGCAAGGCATATAACTTGATGATAAATGTTAACAGACAACTTCCCTTACTTGCTGATCCCAGTCCTGGTTTAATTGACATCCCTGGAGATTTGGAAAAAAAAAAAAAAAAGGATGTCTCTTTGAAACAATATCGTGTCTCTGGATGCAAGAAAAAGATAAGAAATGCTACAAGCCTACAGTTCATCAGTGTTTCCCAGCCATGGAAGTCTTCAGGGAGGGATTCCGTCTTGTGCATTCCCCATGAAACAGAAGTTTCCTGTGCCTTTCAGACCCGTCTTGTGTTATAGTACAGAATAAATCTCCTATGATTTTGTTTTCCTTCCTTGGCTTTGTCTTTGGAAAGACAAAGTTATTGTAGTTATTTTATATCATCTTACAATTTTTTTTCTTGAAAGTTTAGATATAGCTCTATCATGAATAATTTTGAGTTTTAGTTATTTAAGAATTCTTTTTTCCAGAGTTACTATTCCTTTCTATCTAGAGCCCTGTTCCTGGGGGTAATCATTATGCCTGAATCTCCAGACCTGGGTGTCAAGTGTTTGCTGCACATTCCATTTTTATAATTGGAGACAAACTCTGTGGGCAAAGCGTGAATTGATTCAGATGTCTTTTCTTGTATCTTTGAACTTGTTCGCTAAAATGGTTCTAATATAGGGAGTGAACATTTGGCACAGGGTTAAGATGGATGTTGCATCCCATCCAGGAGTTCCTGGGTTCCAGTCCTGGCTCTGCCTCCACTGTCAGCTTTCTACTGATGTGCACCCATGAGGGAGAGGGTGATGGCCCAATCAGTTGGGTCCCTGCCACCCATTCAGGAGACCTGACTGGGTTCTGGCTACTGTCTTCTGCCTGGCCCAGAGTCTGCTGTCCTGGCCATTTGGGGAATGAACCAGCTAACGGAAGATCCATCTCTCTCTGCCTTTTAAATAAATAATAAGTTTAAAAATTTAAAAACTAAAATGGCTGTAATATAGAAATGAAATTGAACAACCTAGGGATGTATACACTTAGTTGAAAGAATTTAGAATTATTGAGGACATGAAGAATTTATATTTTCAGCTTATCAAAAATAAAAATGTTAATAATAGAATAATAGTTTCTTAAAAACAAGAACTTTAGGAATGGATCTAGGGAATTGCTAATAAAAACTAAGACCTGGTTAGATTTCAAAGTCAATACTGAATAAAGCAAACAAATTGCAAGACGATATATTTGAGATGATGTAACTTACTCAAAATTTTAAAAACATGCTAAACAATAGTCCTGGCTGTTCGTGGACATGTACTTCTATAAAATGAAGCCTCAAAGCATGATTGAAAGGACACATGCCAAATAGTTGATAGTATGTTCCTGGGGTGGTAGAGAGAAGGAAGGAGGCAGGGGTGGAATCAGGAACAAAAGAGATTTTAAGGTCGGTTTTGTTCTCATCTATTAAAGGGAACTGCAACAAATGTACAGTACCATTGGTTAACTTGAGGGGACTGGGCATTATTTGCTGTTCTTTGTCATCAAGTGGAGGAGCCAAGACTTGAACCAGTACTCTGATATGAAATTCAGGTATTCCAAGCAGCTTCACCCTCTGCCCTACAATGCCCACCCCAATCTTTGCATTTGTTAGAGTGGACCTTGATAATAACCAGTTATTCTGTTGAACTATTTTTCTTTGAATTCTCCTAAATTAAGTATTCTAAAAATTTGTAAATCAATTGTATATGTGTTAGTGTAGCAAATTTTGGCTGTATTTCAGGAGCAGGTGTCTTTAAAATAGGAAAATGTAATTGTGGTATTTGCATCAGCCAATAGAAATTTTGCTATTCAAATGGTTCCATAAATAATTCCAGTGGCTAAGTGGGATTTCCATTTCTGAATTGCCACAGGCATGTAACTTATTCAGAAGATTTTTCCAGCTGTAAGAATGAACTCTGCTTCTGCTAAGAAGGCAGCATTGGGAAATTTTTTTCTCATCGCTTCTCTTGTGGGATTTTAGTTGGTTTGAAAACGAAAATCCTGTGAAAATAGAAGTTGCTATGGAAACTAAAATCTTATGATGTTTTCTGCAGCACAGAGCTGCCCCACTTATTTGAGATTCAGATCTAACCTACTCACCTGGCTAGGCCACATCATAAAACTGGGAGATAAGCACAGGAAACCATCATCAGACACTGTCAAATTTGGGTGCCAAAGCTTATTTTCTTTCCAACCAATCAAAGGCTCACACCCTCACTCAGTTTACTCTTATTTTTTGCTTAAGTTCCCTGGACGTGAAATCTCTCTCCCTAAACCCATGGAAGATCAAGTGCAACGAATTAAAAGTAGCAGAAGGGCTGCTAGAAGGGATCTGGGGATGCCCTTTTAATCAAGAAGTAAAGGTTCAGAGCTTGATATCAAAGGAGGGGGGAGAGAGTTTCATTAAGAGAAAAGGAACACAAAATCTGGTCATGATACTTTTTAAAATAAGGATAATTCTCCTAGAATTCTAGATAGCCCCACCATGGCAAAGCCTGGTAACAGTGCTGTATGTAGAGAGCAGGGAGGAGTTGTGCTTTCTGGAGTAAGTGTAGAAATAACTGAGCAAGTGTTCCACACCACCTTTGCCGATGATGCTCCCAGTCTTGAATCTGTAGGGGCAGAAACGGGGGTGGTCCCTCTCCTGCCCTTCCTAAGAAGCCACAACCAACACCCCCTATACAAAATAATAAGTCAGCAAGGGAGCAACAAAGTGCACTTATTGGATGTTAGTTTTACGTTGCAGGGGAATCTTCAGTCTGAAGACCCAAAGACTCAGCGTGAACTGTCTGCTCTTATGGTTAGTTCTCAGGGTGTAGGGACAACGGTGTAGAAATACGATTGGGCGAAACAGTCCCATCTGCCAGCGACTGAGTGGGAAATCCAGCAAGACCTGGTTGTTCTGAGGCCTGCCTTCCTCCTGGGTAGGGGGCAGCACCTCCCTGGAGTGAGGAGGATCCAATGACCCATCAAACAAGTAGGTTGGAGCATTTCTTTACGGCCAGCTCTCAGTCAAAAATGTGGGGGAAGATGAAAGTAGTGTTTTCAGGCTGTATGGCTTGCTTTGGGGAAAAAGTTCTAGTTTCCATGACTTGCTGAGGCTGGGAGGGAATACAGTAGGAGACAGGAGGACAGGAGAAGTTCAGAGAGAAACTTTACTTCAGGGTCTTGTTTTCTGAGCCCCAACAGTTCCAGCCAACTTAACTACCTGGATGTGTTAAACAGGCACAGTAGGGTGGGTTAATCTGATCTTTATGAGAATCAATTCCTGGAAAATGTTGCAAGCTTTGTCCTTGTTTCTAAGATGTAAAGGTCACAGTACTTCTTCATATGTATTCATACTCCTAGAATTTCCAATCTGACCCAAATATAGTTCTGTCCTGAAACTGTATGACTGCAGTTGTGCTTGTAATTTGTTTTTAAAGAGACAGCCATTCTGATTATATCAGTTTGAGAACATATTCTGTGTTCCCTAAGGTGTCTAGAGTTGGCCCAACTTGTGCTGATCTTATAATATTACTTAGAAGTCGATACTTAACAACAACAACAAAGATATAGGCTTATGTACTTGCTACTCATTTACTTCCTGAAAGTAAGGCATAGAAAACTGGCCTGCTTTGGGGGTTTTAGACAAGTACGAAAACTTCTCTGCCTTATCTCAGTAAGTTTTCCTATGTGTTTTTCATAGATTGCAAATCACACAGCTAATACTTCTTTAGGGAAGCAGTGTATGGTTAAATATGAGGCAGTCAGCGTTTGGACCTCAGCTCCTGCTTACTGGCTGCGTGACCTTGAACAGGTGACTTGTTTAATCTTGAGCCTCTGTGAAATGGGAGTTATAGCAGTTACTGCAGAAGCGTGTTCTGGGAGCTGAGTGAGAAGGGTGCATTGTGTCAAGTGCACTGTTAGCTCTTCTGTTTGTTCTCTTTATCTTTGTTGGAATAGAAAAAATTTGGATTAGAAAACCTTCACCTTTTCCTTTGGTTCTCACTTGTCTTTTCTGTAACACCCAATGGTTTCCTTTTCATTGTTTGAGGATGACTGAGTCCTAGGGAGCGTTTACTTGGGTTCAGCTCCAGTGTCTTCAGAATTATGGGAACAAGTGGAATTGTTGTCTTGCTAGGTGTCTTCTGACTTCCTCGCCTGCATTCTTTCAGAGCTTTGCTCCAGCCTCCCTCCCCTGAAGGAAAGCAAGGAGTAAGTTTCAACCCTTTTCCTGTAGGAGTGAAAACTAAGGAGCAGTTCTTACTGGGAGATTAGTTTAGAAATTACCTCTTTCATAAAAAGATGGTCATTGTCTCTTCTTCCAGAAAAGTGGAATTTTTTTTTTAATTTATTTGACAGGTAGAGTTATAGACAGAGAGAGAGAGAGAAAGGTCTTCCTTCCGTTGGTTCACTCCCCAAATGGCCGCCACGGCCAGCACTGCGCCGATCTGAAGTCAGGAGCCAGGTACTTCCTCCTGGTCTCCCATGCAGGTGCAGGAACTCAAGCACTTGGGCCATCCTCAACTGCCTTCCCAGTCCAGAGCAGAGAGCTGGACTGGAAGAGGAGCAACCAGAACTAGCACCCAGCGCCCATATGGGATGCCAGCACCACAGGTGGAGGATTAACCAAGAGAGCCACGGCGCCAGCCCCGAAAAGTGGAATTAAAAGATGTTTGTTTTGGTGCAAATGAATTTTGAAGTCCATGCATACAGGGGATCCTCAGAATGTCCATGGAAAACACAAATTGTAAAAGCCTAGGGTGCCGTGGAATAGTGGGTAAAGCCACCACCTGCAGTGCCAGCATCCCATATGGGCAATAGTTCTAGTCCCAACTGCTCCACTTCCAATTCAACTCTCTGCTATGGCCTGGGAAAGCAGTAGAAGATGGTCCAAGTCCTTGGGCCCCTTCACCTGTGTGGGAGACCCAGAAGAAGCTCCTGGCTTCAGATCGGCACAGCTCTAGCCATCGTGGCCATTCGGAGAGTGAACTCTCTGCGTCTGCCTCTCCATAACCCTGCCTTTAAAATAAATAAATTTTTAAAAAAATTTTTAAAAGCCTATGTGTGGAGTTCAGATTTTTTTTTTTTTGCACCATTGCACCAAAACAAACTTGTCTTTTAAAAACATGTAACTAAATATTCTGAATTTTTAAGATCTTGCCATCCTATTGTTAGAGACATTTTCTGAAGCCGAGTCTTTGGTCTCAAGATTCCACAATGAGTCTTGTTTGGTGAATAGTCATGCATATGAGAAAGGAAGATGAGATCCAACTTTTTTTTTTATTGGAACACATAGGGAGTTGTCTGTTGATGCCATTGAGAAGCCTATTACTGTAAATACTGTCATCGCGTAGCTTCAGTTCTGTTTCCTTGGCAACATGGCTGTGAGTGCCTGGCTGAAAAGATTTACAGGAAGCTGAAGAACATTGCTATTCTGAGTGGCTTTCTTCTGGCTGTGGGAAGAGGTCCTTCCCTTGCTGAGGGCCAGCAAGCACAGGCTAGGAACAAGCAGGCTGTTTATGCTGACTGTGATCTGGACCCAGGGTAAAGAAATGGCGAGAATCCAGCCCCTGCTTACTGACCTGTGAATTGGTTTTTCTGGTGGTGGTTCCTAGTATTTTGAAAGGAACAAACAGATTCTTGTCTTAAAATTTCAGATGTAGTTTTCCTGTGAATTTTAAGCAGAACCTTTATTCTAGAGCTAGAACTGGTTTTAAAAAAAAAAAAGCAAGGGGCAGGGGTTGAGAGTGTCAGGGATAATGTTCGTTATGGTGAAGTTAATCTGATTTTATAGCTTTCGAGTATCTAGGTGGGCAGACTGTTTAAAAGAAGTATCCCCTGCTAGCAATAAAACCAAAGATGAGGGCTCAGGTACCTCTTAGGTCTGTCCTTCTATGTTAAAATTGTCATTTTTGTGTGTTTTCTCTACATCTTAAAAGGTTGTATACCTATGTGTTCATAGATAGAAATGTTATACATGGTAGAATATTATTTGAGAGATTCAAAATGAAATGGAGTTTCTTTGTTGGTATTTGATGACTGTGATGTGGATATCGATTTAGTTGCATTAAATGCCTATACAGCAATTGTAGTTTCAAATAAGAGACATTTATTGGACTTCCTTACTTATTGCCTTCAAATCCTTTCTAGCAGTAAGCTAGAAATATTGTCTCTATTTGTAAAACTACTCTTCAGTAGAGACAACCTTTAGCTGAACTCTGAAAATGAAAGCATTTAATGTGAGCAGGGATATGTGGACTTTGGTCTGTCTCCCTCTCCCTCTCCCTCTCCCTCTCCCTCTCCCTGTCCCTCTCCCTCTCCACCTCTGTGTATGTGTGTGTTAAAATAAAATCCATAAAAACGATTCATTTATACTCCATGTCTGTCATCCCATTGTCTTTTGTATAAAATGTGGTCCTTGACCCACTAGATGGACATTTCAAGTATGCTAAGATGTTCACCCTTAGACTGTTTAGTTGAGCTGTTGCCAGTTTAAACTAGTTTCCCACTGAGATCCGATGTAGTCTGTTTGGCATTTTTATCAAGTCTTGAAAATTTTTTAATAATATAGGCTTAGAAAATATCTCATGAGGCACTCATTTTATGCAATCTCAAGTCTGGATGGCACCAAATATTTGCAATTTCCTTGAACCTCCTCTGTCAACTGGTGCAGTAGTAGATTTCACAAGTAATTTTTCTCCATTCACCCTGGAATAATTATCAAAGAGATTTAATTCGTGAAAGAGCTTAAGTGATATAGGATGAGTGTTTATTCTAAGGTGTCTAGAGCCAAAATTGGATCAAGAATCTGCTGAATATCTTTTATAAGGAGCTATACGGTTTGACTGGTCTGTTCAAGGATGTCACAAGTTAGCATAGGATAGGAAACATATAGCATAAATCTGAGAGCCAGGGCAACGTGATGCTAGGAATTCATTGGAAGAAGGTGAGGTGGAGCCTCTAGAGAGAGAGAAGGACTTAAGGCATTGCAGTCATTATCTGTTCAGTGGACGTGTGTGGAGCAAACCCTGTATGTCAGGTGCTGTGTCGTGCGCTGGAATCACAGTGTTGAACAAGACAGTCCCCCTGTGTGCAGGGAGCTCGGTGTGGTCAGAAGTACTTAACTCAGTGACAGCATCTGCATCAGGCAAATTGCAGAGCAGTAAGGGAACACCTGGGTTTGGAGGGGCATTGATGATCTTTGTGGAATTTGAAACTGAAACATGGACAGAAAAACATTCCGAATGTCATTGCTATTTACTCCCTTAAAATAGTGCTCCTTTATTCTCTCGCAGATAAAGAGCTCAGCGTTTTTGAAAGCAGTCTCCTAAAATAAAAATAAGGTCTTTTTAGAAACTAAAATATTTAGACTTGAGAGCTTTACCGCAGGAAGTGCTCTTAAGAGAAATCCAACCTGCTTAGCACCAAGTCCTTTGTGACTCTGGAAGGGATGAAAAACAGGATTTCCAGGGTGACAGCAGGCCAGGAAACGGTGACCTGACACAGCCCTGGTGGTTCAGAAGCGGTGTACCTGTGTGCCCTTCCCTTTTGTTCCCAGGAAAGGGTTTCTTGTGCACCTTGCATATGCGTTGTACTTTTTAAAATCAAGCCTCACCTATATGTTTGTGTATCTTTGGTCTGTAACACAGATCAAAGAGACAATGGTAAAAATAAATAAAGGAAGAAAAAAGAAAAAGAAAAACACACACAAAAAAAGTGAGTGTGGTGAGCTATTAGAAACTAGCACTGAAATTATGGCTGGCACACATTCACCCTGACCTAATTAATCTGTCTGCTGAAGGCTAGAAAATTGCAGTTTTAAATGGCCGCATTCACTGGGAGAGCTTAGATGTGCTCCTGTAGATACATTATTTCTCAGTTGGATGTTTCGCCACTAGATCCTACTGATTGCTTTAATTTGTACCTTAGCAGAAGCACTACTTTCCCCTATTTTATGTGGCTTTCTTTCATAAGCTGTGTAACATCCATTATTCCCAAAGAGCTCTGGAAGAGTCCATTTTTCCTTGTGTTGAAGGTAGAATTTAGAGGCAAACAGGAAGGGGTTTTCTAAACTGATGTACTTGTCTTCAGCCTTGTTAAGAATGATTTTGAGATTTTTTTTTTTTAATTTTTGACAGAGTGGACAGTGAGAGAGACAGAGAGAAAGGTCTTCCTTTGCCGTTGGTTCACCCTCCAATGGCTGCCGTGGACGGCGCGCTGCTGCCAGCGCACCGCGCTCATCCGATGGCAGGAGCCAGGTGCTAGGTGCTTATCCTGGTCTCCCATGGGGTGCAGGGCCCAAGCACTTGGGCCATCCTCCACTGCACTCCCAGGCCACAGCAGAGGGCTGGCCTGGAAGAGGGGCAACCAGGACAGAATCTGGCGCCCTGACCAGGACTAGAACCCGGTGTGCCGGCGCCGCAAGAGATTTTTTTTTTTTTAACTTTTATTTAGAATATAAATTTCCAAGGTACAACTTGTGGATTACAATGGCTTCCCCACCCATACCTTCCCTCCCCACCCCCGCTACCCTCCCCCCTTACCCACTCCCTCTCCCCTTTCATTCACATCCAGATTCATTTTCAATTCTCTTTGTATATAAGAGCTCAGTTTAGTATGTGTTAAGTAAAGATTTGGTACTGGTATTTTGTTTTTCCTAAGCTTAGTGACTTGTCCCCCTATCTCAGTGTTAAACCCCGGTTTAAGTTAAAATTAATGATTAAGGGGCCGGCGCTGTGGCGTAGTGAGTAAAGTGACCGCCTGCAGTGCTGGCATCCCATATGGGCACCGACCGGTTTGAGACCCAGCTGCTCCATTTCTTATCCATCTCTCTGCAATGGCCTGGGAAAGCAGTGGAAGATGGCCCAAGTACTCCGGCCCCTGCACCCATGTGGGAGACCTGGAAGAGGCTCCTGGCTTTGGATTGGCCCAGCTCCAACCATTGCGGCCATTTGAAGAGTAAACCAAATAGATGAAATATTTTCCCTCCCTCCCTCTCTTTCTCTCTCTCTCTCTCTCTCTCTCTGCCTCTCTGTAACTCTGCCTTTTGAATAAATAATAAATAATTAATGATAAAATTAAAAGATTAATTAAATGATAAAAGGAACAGACATCTAACATCACAGAGAACATGGAATATACTGTAAAAGTATTTTTTTTTAATTTTTAAAATTTATTTGCAGGCAGAGTTAGACAGTGAGAGAGAGAGAAAGATCTTCCTTCCTTTGGTTCACCCCCCAAATGGCCACTATGGCCGGCACTGCACCGATCTGAAGCCAGGAGCCAGGTGCCTCCTCCTGGTCTCCCATGTGGGTGCAGGGCCCAAGCACTTGGGCCATCCTCCATGGCCCTCCCGGGCCACAGCAGAGAGCTGGACTGGAAGAGGAGCAACCGGGACTAGAACCTGGCATCCATATGGGATGCCGGCGCCGCAGGCAAAGGATTAACCAAGTGAGCCATGGTACCAGCCCCTTTAAAAGTATCTAATGTGCAGACATGAAATATTTTAAAGGTATTGTGGGTGTTTTATGGGATGCTACTATTATCAAGATAATTCTTTCAGTTTCTTTTTTCTGTAGTAGACAAGAAGTTCTTCTACAGCATCCACTCTAACATGGTGAAATGTAATTATTATTTTTCTTGCCTGCCTCTTCAGTAAATTGTGTGTGTCTTGTCTTTTGTTTATTCCAGGCATACAGTAGGCACTTTTAACATTAGAATGAATATAGAGAAGTAATATGGCTCCCATGAATAAGAGAGAATTATTTAAGTTTGTGTCAGACCCTGGGCATTCTATCAGATGTTTCACTTTGAAGAGTGTCAAACTACTTTAATTGTACCACTAGGAACAATTAAAATATATGGTCTCATATACAGGATGTCTTCAAAAAGTCCATGGAAATGCATATTATGAAAAAACTATGAATGAATTTCAAAATCTTTTGCACTAAAACCAACTACCTTTTAATTAATTTTCCACTAAATTTTTATAAGTTTGATTAAAAAATAATTTCCTTTAAATTTTTATTACTTATTTGAAAAGCAGAGAGACATACAGAGATCTTCTCCCATCTACTGGTTCATTTTCCAAAAGCCCACAACAGCTGGGGCTGGGCCAGATTAGCCAGGAACTTGGAACTCAATCTAGGTCTCCCACATGGGCAGCAGTGATCCAAGTACTTGAGCCATCACCTGCTGCCTCCCATGGTCACATTGAACAGGAAGTCAGAATTGGAAGCAGAGTTGGGACTCAAATCCAGGCACTTTGACATGGAAGGAAGGTAACTCAGGTAGCAGCCTGACCACTGAACCAGGTGA
Organism: Sylvilagus floridanus; assembly: GCA_949820135.1. NCBI lineage: Eukaryota > Metazoa > Chordata > Mammalia > Lagomorpha > Leporidae > Sylvilagus > Sylvilagus floridanus. The sequence goes on along the minus strand of OX463238.1, from coordinate 24,836,882 downwards.
CTATCTGCACAAACCTTGTACTTGTGAATTATAAGGATGGGCATATAGGACTGCATTATACTGAAAAAGATATGGTTTTTAAATTCATGCATATGGAGTTTTTCAAAAAGTTCACATATCTTTAGATATGTGTTGTGGGAAAACTATACACAGATTTAAAATTTTTGCACCAAAATAAGCTTATCTTTTAATTCCATAGTTTTTAAAAGACTTATTTATTTGAAAGGCAGAGCAAGAGAGGAGAGAGAGATCTTACATCCGCTGGTTCATTCCTTGAATGTATGTAACAGCTAGGGCTGGACCAGACTGAAGCCAGGAGCCTAGAACCCCATCTGGGTCTCCTACATGGGTGGCAGGGTCCCAAACACCTGGGCCACTATCACCTGCTTTCCCAGGTTCAATAGCAGGAAGCTGGATCAGAAGCAGAGTAGCTAGGAGTTGAACAGGCACACTGATATGGGATGCTGGTATCAGAAGTGGCTGCCTATCCCACCACAAGGCTGGCTCCCAAACTCTGTCTTTCCAGGATTTTTTTCAAAATGCTCTCCTTTTTTTTTTTTTAATATTTATTTATTTATTTGAAAGTCAGAGTTACACAGAGAGAGGAGAGGCAGAGAAAGAGAAATAGTCTTCCATCCAATGGCTCACTCCCCAGATGGCCACAATGGCTGGAGCTGCACCAATCTGAAGCCAGGAGCCAGGAGCTTTCTCCAGGTCTCCCATGCAGGTGCAGGGGCTCAAGGACTTGGACCATCTACTGCTTTCCCAGGCCATAGCAGAGAGCTGGATCAGAAGTGCAGCAGCTGGCTCTCGAACGCACTTCAGGCCAGGGCGTTAACCCACTGCACCCCAGTGCCGGCCCTCAAAATGCCCTCCTTTAAGGAAGGTGTCCCAGCAGTGTGATCTCTGCTCTCAGCAAAAGCTTTACCTAGCTCAGGCTTTATGAACTGTCCAATGCGGTGTAGATAGTACCCTAAGTGAGTTATCCTCTGCAGTGAAAGTGAGCCCAAGCAGAGACTTGCATGTTAAACATGTACTTGCTTGTTTTGAAGGCAGAGTGGCCAGAGGAGGCGGGGGGCAAATATCTTCCATCCATATAAGTTCACTCTGCAAGTGGCCACATCAGCCAGAACTGGGAAAGTCCAAGGCCAAGAGCTAGGAACTCCATCCAAGTCTCCCATATGGGGAACAGAAACAGAAGTACATCAGTCATCATCTGCTGTCTCCCAGGCACATTAGCAGGAAGCTGGATTGGAAGCAGAGGCAGGACTCAATCCCCGGTACCCAACAGGGGAAGCTAGCATCCCAACTGTAACTTAACCCATCGTGCTGCAACACCTACCTCAGACTTGTTTTCTAAAACAACAGTGGCAGAGGGGAAGAAATTCCCATTGTCCTTATTTACTCATTATCAGTACAATTTAGGGATTTCCCCCCTCTCAGTTAAGTTCAAGTTTAATGCAAACTACACGATATCAATGAGTGGATGCCCACTACGGGTATATCTTACTGTTAGGTGTCATGCCTCCAGCACAGCTTGGGCCATTCTCACCAGGGACAGAATAAAGCTTTGTGTTTATGCATGAAAAAAGAAAAGAGGTTTTATTCTCATGACCGTCATTGCAGCCCAGCACTGTGCAGTCTGTGTTTTTAGATCACCTGAATTCCCGTCAGTTTTGCCCTATTGGTTGGTCACATGCATTCCTCTAAAATATTAGCAATCTCAGCATGAAAGCTTTTGGTTTTTCTAAAAGACTATATAGGCTGGACAGCGTCTTTCTAGTTTTAGAGCTGAGAATTGGGGGACCTTGGACACATCACAGCTCCCTCCTCAGCTCTCCGCACAAACTCAGATTGCAACCTCACACCCTTCCCTTCTCTCTAAACTCTTCCTTACATAGGGAACATTTCTAAGACCTGTGTTACACCTCCTCCCTGGCCTCATTCTTGGCTGATGACTTTGCTGAAGTTTTCTCAGTACGAAGCAACCAGAAAATATCTGACCCCCATATCTTTTAATATTTAATATTTTTTAATGTTTTTAAAGCAAACAATAGCAACTCATCTGCCAACCCCTTAACATGTGCCCCACTTCTCAGCATCTGCTGCTGCTTTGCTGTCAGAGACTGACCCTGGATTCCTCCAACACCAGCCTTTCACCCGCACACTGATCCCAGCCCCTCTCGCTGATCAAGAGTCACAGCTCCAGCCCTTCTGCCCTTCCTTCCTTTGTCGCCAGTCTCACCCCTCTCTGTTGCATCACTGCAGCACTACAGTAACTTACTGTCATTTCTCTCCACTTAAAAAACAAGCTTTCTTGGGGCCGGTGCTGTGGCACAGCAGGTTAAAGCCCTGGCCTGAAATGCCCATATCCCATATGGGCATTGGTTCTAGTCCCAGCTGCTCCTCTTCCCATCCAGCTCTCTGCTGTGGACTGGGATAGCAGTGGAAGATGTCCCAAGTCCCTGGGCCCCTGCACCCACATTGGAGACCTGAAAGAAGCTCCTGGCTTCGAATTGACACAGCTCCAGCCGTTGTGGCCATCTGTGGAGTGAACCAGTGGATGAAAGAACTCTCTCTCTCTACCTCTCTACCTCTCTCTCTAACTCTGTCTTTCAAATAAATCAAATAAATCTTAAAAAAAAAAAAAACAAGCTTTCTTGATCACTGACTCAACTCCCTCCTTCTACCACTTTGCCATTACTCTGCTCAACCATTGCAGTCAAAATACCTTGAAAGAAATGTTTATACTCAATGCCTTCAATTTTTCTCCTTCTAACCCCTTTAAGTTCACTATAGACTTTCTCCCCAACTATTCCACAAAAACTTGTCATGTGTCATCTTTATTTTTTTTTGAAGATTTATTTATTTGAAGGTCAGAGTTAGAGAAATGGAGAGATTGCAACAGCCATGGCTGGGCCAGGCAGAAGCCAAGAGCTCCATCCAGATCTCCCACATGGGTGATAGGGTTCCAAGCAGTTGGGCCATCTTCTGCTGCTTATCCCAGGCCATTAGCAGGGAGCTGGGTTGGAAGTAAAGCAGCCAGGACTCGAGCTGGTGCCTAGATAGGATGCCAGTGTCCCAGGCAGTGTTTTTACCTGCTGTGCCACACGCCAGCCCCACATTTCTGTCATCTTATTTGGTCTGACAGTAACAGTGACACCCAGTTGATGGCTCCCTCCACCTTGAAACATTTGCTTGACTCAACACCCAGTGCACTATAAACTCTCAGTTTTCCTCCTCCCTCACTGCTGCTCCTTCTCAGCCTGCATTGCTGGCTTCCTTTCTTCTCCCTGACCTGGTCATGTCAATGTGCTTTGGAGTTCAGGCCTTCGAACTCTTCACTGTGTGTGTGCACCACTACGATTTTCTATCAGATGTTAAATACCATCCACGTGCTGGAAATCCCATATTTAGGCTTTCAGCCCAGATCTCTCCCTTGAAATTTAGATTTGTGTAGATCTACCTTTCCAGCCAGCACCTCTACCTGAATGTTTAATGGGCTTTTCATGATTAATGTTGCAAATCTGCAATTCAGAGCATCTTTTCCACCATTAAACTTGTGCATTATCTTGCACTATTCCCTGCCAGAGTTAATGGCAATCCCATCCTTTCCATTGCTAAAACCAAAACCCCTGAGCCATCATGCTCTTCTGTCTTCTGTCGTATCCCTCTGTCCACCATGACCCCTGCTCATGCCTCCACCCCTCACCCCCAGCTGTTGCAGGGAGTAGTGGTAGTTTCCAACTACACTGCCATCTGTCTGTCCTTTTACCCTCTGGCCTTAACATGGTGTGGTCCTGTTCATACATGTTTAGATTACAAAGTCCTCTGTGTGACAGCTTCCAGGGGTTCCCCCTGCCATTCAGGGTAAACCCGAAGTCCTCCCCCAAGATTGACAAGGCCATGCGTGGGTGGTTCTGCTTCCCACTACCTCTCTGACCTCCTCTCCTACCCTGGATCTTTCCCTCTCTTCCTATGTTCCAGGACTTCCCAGGCTGTTTCTGATTTCTCCATGGGGCTTTTGCAGATTCTGCTCTGTTTCCCCTGCCTGGAATGCTTCCCCACACATACTCATGTGGCTTACTTCATCGCTCCTTTTAATATTTTGTTCAAATATAACTGCAGTGAGGCCTTCCCTGACTGCTGTGTTTAGGAGTACAGCCCTGGTCACTTGAATTTGTTATTCCTCTCCATGTTCTTTCCTCATAGCACTTGCTATCTTTATATATATCTTTAATTTATACATATTATATACATAATATAGCTTTATATATAATATAATATATAATTATATATAATATATAATATACATTTATGTATATTTATAATATATATATATTTTTAGTTATATTTATATATAGTATATACTATATATACTATAAATATATATTTATAAATATATATATATATATAAATTTATTTGAAATGCAGAGTTAGAGAGGGAGAGAGGTCTTCCATCTGTTGGTTCACTCCCCATATGGCTGCAATGGCCAGGGCTGGGCTAGGTCAAAGCCAGGAGCTTCATCAAAGTCTCCCATGTGAGTGTAGGGGCCCAAACATTTGGGCCATCCTCTTCTGCTTTCCCAGGTGCATCAGCAGGGAACTGGGCTGGAAATGGATGAGCTGGGACAAGAACTAGTGCCCATATGCGATGCAAGTGTCACCAGTGACAGCTGGCCCCAGTACCTGCCACCTTCTAATTCAGCATACATTTAGTTATGCATTCATTTGTTGTGCATCTCCCTATTCTTACTCAATGAAGGCAAGAATATTTGTCTCTTTTCACCACCAGGTATCTGTGGCATATGGAATAATGTCTGGAACATAACAAATGTTCAGTTAAACTCTGTTCTATGAATGGCAGTGGGACTTGTTTCATATCTTGTGGGTAACCTCTGTTGTGGCTGTGCCTTTATAAAATAGCCAAGGTGCCAACACTGTGGCATAGTGGGTAAAGCTGCTGCCTGCAGTGCCAGCATCCCATATGGGAATCAGTTTGAGTCCCAGCTGCTCCATTACCGGTCCAGCTTTCTGCTACAGCCTGAGAAAGCAAGGGAAGATGGCCCAAGTCCTTGGGCCCCTGCACCCTCATGGGAGACCTGGAGGAATTTCCTGGCTCCTGGCTTCAGATCAGCACAGCTCCAACCATTGCAGCCAGCTGGAGAGTGAACCAACAGATGGAAGACCTCTCTCTCTCTCTCTCTCTCTCTCTCTCTCTCTCTGCGCCTCTCCTTCTCTCTGTGTGTAACTCTGACTTTCAAATAAATAAATACAGCTTTAAAAAAATTAAAATACAAAATAGTCAAAAGACATGTTGTATTTATCCCAGTTGTACCATTAATTCACAGATATATCATTTCTTGAGAGTAGTGATGACTTAAGGCATATCCAAACCGGATTGAAAATTATGTAATTTGGATTCCTGCATAAACAAATACACATCCAGTGGCTACAGCTTGAGTCAAAGTAGAACAGATGACATCTAATGCAAACTATGTTTGGGTATCCAAACTGAAATTTATGGAATAAATCATTAAAAGATTGATTAGGAAGACTTAAATAGAACTACTATAGGAAAAAAATACCTTTTTGATCTGTTATATTCCTGAGAATTCTTAAATGCTTTTATTACATTTGGTAAATAACTTAGTTACATTGTCATTTATTCCAGGGAAATACCAAATAAATTAGTATGACGTATTTCCTTGTAAAAATTTTTTAAAATTTTAAAAAATATTTAAAATTTAAATTTTTAAGGGACTGGTGTTGTGCAGGATGCCTGGCCTGAAGCACCGGCATACCATATGGGACCCTGCACCCACATGGGAGACCTGAAAGAAGCACCTGGCTCCAGGCTTCAGATCAGCGTAGCTCCAGCCATTTGCGGCCATCTGTAGAGAGAACCAGTGGATGGAAGACCTCTCTCTCTGTCTCTACCTCTCTCTGTAACTCTGTCTTTCAAATAAATAAAATCAATCTTTCAAAAAATAATAAATTTTAAAAAATATTTTTAAATAAGAGCAATTAAAAATTAACTCACTAAAGAAGGCATTTAGCCTAGCAGCTAAGATGCCTATATTTCTTTTTTTTTTTTTTTGTTATTTGAAAGAGTTATACACTGAAGAAGAGTCAGAGAGAGAGAGGTCTTCCATCCTGTGGTTCACTCTCCAGTTGGCCACGACGGCTGGAGATGTGCCCATCTGAAGCCAGGAGCTTGGAACTTCTTCTGGGTCTCTCATGAGGGTGCAGGGGTGGGCCATCTTCTATGGCTTTCCCAGGCCATAGCAGAGAGCTAGACCGGAAGTAGAGCAGCTGAGACTCAAACTGGTGCCCATATGGGATGCTGGCACTGCAGTCGGCAGCTTTACCCGCTGTGTCACAGCGCCAGCCGAAGATGCCCATATTTCACATCTGAATTCTTGGGTTCGATTCCCAACTGCAGTTCCTGACTCTAGTTTCCTGCCAATGTAGACATTGAGAGTCAACAATGACAGCTCAAATATTGGAGTTTCTGCCACCCATGTAGGAGACTTAGATTGTGTTCCCAACTCCTGGTACGAGCCCTGACTGCTGTGGGCATTTGGGGAGTGAACCAGTTTGGGAGTTCTGTCTTAATGAACTTAGGGAAAAACAAGTATCTGTAATTGCTCCACTTTTCATCCGTACAGTCAACTTTTTGGCATTGCAAAAATTTGGGTCACTTAATTACTACAACCTGAGTCATCTGCAGTATGTCTGGTTCACTATCTTTTCTCTGGAGCGTGGTTTTCTAACTGTGTAGTGAGATCTATTCAGCGCCCAACCCCATAGAAAGCTAAATGGTAATCAGGAGAATTAAGGGATTATGAGGTTGTTCAGTCCTTTTAAGTACTAGAGCAGTGTGTTTCAACTTTGTTACTGGGAATGGAGTTTTCACAAAATAACTCTTATATAGCCATGGGATAGCAGGTGAGAGTAGGCTTTCTACCTCCAAGCTACTGAAAGATGGTTCTTGTCACCACGGTGGAGTAATGTTGAAACTGACACAGTGTTAGGAGGGATATTGAAAAAAGAATGCATAATAAAAACTACACTTTTAGGAGCAGGGCCTTGGAAGAACTCTGAAGCTTTGGCCTCATTAGCTTGATGGAAGATCTTCTGATCTAGATGGTGGGGGTTGAGGGGATGGAGATGAGAATTAACACGCGGAACACTTGTATGTCAGGCACGATTCCAAGCAACAGTCCTCAAAACAACCCAGGGCCTGGTACCAGGGCTCACAGCTCGGGAGCGCAGAAGTGAGGAGAGGAAGGGAGACAGAGAACTCTGAACTTGAGATTTCCAGTAGCCCCAGCTTTGCCACCTGTCCATGGGAAAACTCTGGAGAATTGCATAGCTTGAATGCACATCCTTTGTTTGTTTGTTTGAAAGGTGAAGTGGCGGAGAGGGAGAGAACAAGAGAAAGAGAGAGAGCCTATCCAGTGGTTTACCCCCCAGATGGATGCAATAGCTAGGGCTGGGCCAGGCTGAAGCCAGGAGGTTGGGTCTCCCATCTGGGTATCCATGGATAGCAAGGGCCCAGGAACTTGGCCCATCTTCCGCTGCTTTCCCAGGTGCTGGATCAGGGAGCTGGATCAGCAGCAGAGCAGCGGGAACTTGAACTTGTGCTCTAGCATGGAAAGCTGGCATCACAGTTGGCAGCCTAGCCCACTGCACCACAATGCAGGGCCCGTTGTGTGCACATCTTGATTTCACCTTCAAAACAAACTCTGGATGCCTGCCATGGACTGTTCATTCTGTTCTGAAATCAACAGAAAGTGTGTGAGTGCTTGGTGAAGGCAAAGTGCTTGAAATGTTGGTACTAAGCAGCTTCTTATTCCACTTCAGTATCATACGGGAGGCTTCATGTACTTCCTTTTGATTTTTATTACATTCGCAATGTTTCTAATTTATTTTGGGGCATGATTTTTTTTTTCCAGGTTACTTGTCTGCAAGACTTTTTTGGTGATGATGATGTATTTATTGCATGTGGACCTGAAAAATTCCGTTATGCCCAAGATGACTTTGTCCTGGACCACAGTGGTAAGTTCACTGACCGTCTGTGTCACCCCTATCACAGTTTCTTGGGGTTCCATCCCTCAATGCATGTTAAGAGCTCTGCATTTTGAAGGAAGATGGCCTTGACAGTACTATTTGTTGTTTTTAATGTCTTATTACAACCCTGTCACCCCTAGATTTTCTTGTTTTTGTTGTTTCAAGGCTCTATTTTTAATTTTTTTAAAATTTATTGGGAGGTCCCATTATTGGTTCACTCTCCAGATGTCCTCAGTGTCCCAGTTGGATCAAGCCGACAACATTGGGACCACAATCCAGGTCTCTTATGTAATTGGTAGGAACCAGACTAGTTGAGCTATCACATTAACAGGATTTGGAATGGGGAGTAGAGCTGGGTCTTGAATGCAGGCACTCTGATGTGGGTTGCAGGTGCCCCAACTGGCCTTTTAACTACTAGGCCAAATGGCTGCCCCAGAAGTACTCTTCTTGAAATAATTAAAATACAGAATAAATAAAATGAAAGCTTGCCTAGTTGTTAAGAAAAAAAGGGCAGGGGGAAGAAAAAGAAAAACCCAACTCCTAATTCCAGTTGTTTCCATTTTTAGCAGTTTAGTTCCATCTCGTACTGCATTGGTTTGTCTCTGAAGTGGATTTCCTACTCACATTCAGAATGGTGGCTGGCTCTGCCAGGTTAAATGCATGGGTAGTGTTGAACATACAGCAACTAGTTGTCCGATTTCCTTGATGTATATGTGCAGATACATAGGAGGATAATTAAACTGCTATGGTGATTATCTGAGATTTCCTTTTATCTTATTTTGTAACTTTTTTTAAAATAACATGCTTATATAGTTTTTAAAAAGCTGAGCCGGCGCCGCAGCTCACTAGGCTAATCCACCACCTTGCGGCGCCGGCACCCCGGGTTCTAGTCCCAGCTGGGGCGCCGGATTCTGTCCCGGTTGCCCCTCTTCCAGGCCAGCTCTCTGCTGTGGCCCAGGAAGGCAGTGGAGGATGACCCAAGAGCTTGGGCCCTGCACCCGCATGGGAGACCAGGAGGAAGCACCTGGCTCCTGGCTTCAGATCAGTTCTGTTCGCTGGCCACGGCAGCCATTGGAGGGTGAACCAACGGCAAAGGAAGACCTTTCTCTCTGTCTCTCTCTCTCTCTCTATCCACTCTGCCTGTCAAAAAAAAAAACCAAAAAAACAAAAAAAACTGCTTCATGGGGGAGTTAACAAAATCCTCTTTTCTTGATGTTAGCCAATTTATTGGAGTTTTAAACTAGCAGCTGAAATGTTTCAATTTTTTTTTAATTCTGGGATTATTGCTTTACCCTACTGTATTCAGTGATTTGTTACCCTAGTAATCAGTGCTATAGCTGATAGTAAAATCAGTTTCATTATTTATTTATTTAAAAGTCAGAGATACACAGAGAAATGTAGGGACAGAGAAGTCTTCCATCCACTGGTTCACTTCCCCAAATGGCCACAATTTGATCTCCCACGTGAGTGCGGGGGTCCAAGTACTTGGGCCATCCTCTGCTGCTTTCCCAGATACATTAGCAGTGGGCTGTACTGCTGGGACTTGTACTGGCTCCCATATGGGATGCTGGCACTGCAAGTAGCGGCTATGCCACAACGCCAGCCCCCAATTTCATCTTTAAATCAGGTGAAAACCATACAGACATAATAACATTTTACAGAAAAGAGAGATCTTAGCGATATAGTCCCACTCTTTAATTTTATATGTATAAAAAAGTTGGATTTAACGAAATTGGATGAGGGCAGGCATTTGGCCTAGCAATTAAGAAAATGGTTAAGACAGGGGCCAGGGGCCGGCACTGTGACGCAGCGGGTTAACGCCCTAGACTGAAGCTCCAGCATCTCATATGGGCACTAATTCGAGTCCCAGCTGCTCCACTTCCATTCTGGCTCTCTGCTGTGGCCTGGAAAGCAGTGGAAAATGGCCCAAGTCCTTGGGCCCCTGCACCTGTGTGGGAGACCTGGAAGAAGCTCCTGGCTCCTGGCTTTGGATGGCGCAGCTCTGGCTGTTGTAGTCAATTGGGGAGTGAACAAGCAGATTTAAGAAAGACCTCTCTCTCTGCCACTCCTTTCTCTGTAACTCTTTCAAATAAAATAAATAAATATTTGAAAAAGAAAATGGGAAAGACAGCTGTGTCCCATATCAAACTACCTGGGTTTGATCTCCTGATTCCAACTACCTGTTAAGGCAGATTCTGGGAGGCAGCAGGTGATGGCTCAAGTAGTTGGGGCTCTTGCCACCCACATGGGAGAACTGGATTGAGTTCTCAGCTTTCTGTTGTGGCCTGGCCTAACCCCAGCCATTGTGGACATTTGGCAGTTGAACCAACGGATGGGTACTCTCTGTCAATTTCTCTGCCTCATTTTTTTCTTAAAAGTTATATTGATGTTAGTGATTCTGAGAGTCCAGGATATAATGAATTAGTCTATATTTTGCCAAACAGTTGCAGTGATAGACTTTTAAAATTGTTAGGTTTTTTGGTACAGACTTCCTTGTGTAATTCTTTGCTCTTTCCCTGTATCAGTGACCCAAGTACTTGGGACCCTTTTATCTGCTCCTTTTGTTTGGTTTTGCGCTTTATTTTTTCACTTCTGCCACATTTCATTGAGAGTTTTTGTCATTAGATTGCAATAGCCCTACTATAGACAGGTAATACCACTGGAAGGTCTTTAATTGTAGATAATCTCCTCATTCCTGTGTGATTAAGGTGGACTGAACTACATATTTACATATCATCCCTGTCTTACATTTCAGCTGTACTTTCTTGATATGAGAGGTCTTTAAATCTTCAAAAGTTTCATGAAATTGCCTCTCAAGTAAAATTTAAAAAAGAAAAATGCCTATTATGAAAAAACTATGCTTGAATTTCAAATTTTTATTCCAAAATAAACATAGTTTCTTTTTCCACACTTTTTTTAATAGTACCTACATATTACTACAATGTCTGCAGTTGTCATTCTGAGAGCCGAGACAGGGGCCAGCACTGTGGCATAGCGGTAAAGCCACCAACTGCAGTGCCAGCTGCTCCACATCTCATCCAGCTCCCTGCTAATGTGTGTGGGAAAGCAGCGGAAGATCGCCTGAGTCCTTGGGCTCCTGCACCCATGTGGGAGACCCACAAGAAGCTCCTGGCTTCAGCCTGGTGCAGCCCTGGCAGTTGTAGCCATTTGGGGAATGAACCAGGGGATGGAAGATTAATATCTCTGTCTCTGTCTCTCTGTCTCTCTCTCTCTCTCTCTGCCTCTCCTTCTCTGTAACTGTCAAATAAACAAATCTCTACTGAAAAAAGAAAGCTGAGACATTAAAAGTAAATGTGTTCTAAGTAATGGGGTTAATTTGGATAATAGCAATAATAAAACACAGTGGTAAGAAGTTGCTTGAGACACTGGCAGACGGCTTAGGGTCAGGTCCCAACTCTGCATTCTAGTCCAGCTTCCTACTAATGTGCACCTGGGAGGCAGCAGGCAATGACGGAATACTTGGGTGTCTGCTGCCCATGGAGGAGACCATCAAGTTTCAGGCAACTGGTTTAAGCCTGGACCAGCCCCAGCTGTTGGGGGCATTTGTTAGTCAGTGAATGGGAGATCAGTCTTTCTTTGGCTCTCTGCTTTTCCAATAAATAAAAATAAATGAAAATTTTGTTCAGCACTTACTGTGTGTGCACAAGCATTGTACTTGTTGCTGTAAGATGTGTATATTGTAACTTTTAGTTGGATCATTTGTAGCTTTTTTGTTTGTGATGAATGCATGTAATAGAGACAGGTGAGAGCTATTCAGTTCTTCCCCCTAATCCCTAGTTTTAATTAACCTTGTGCAAAGTGGGCATAATAATGGCTATTCTGAAAGGTTTTGTGTGAAGTACATTAATTAATGTCACGTGAGTAGAGGGTGCCCATCATATAATAAGTAATATGTGTCTACTACTGTTTTTGTTGTCATTATACCACTACCATTATGTGGTAAATTTTACAATAAAAGCCAAATCTCAGACCTGATTCTCCCACAGGTACAATTATCAGGAGCCAAATATTAAAAAAAAAAAAAATGTGTTGTAATGTTGTTGACATCCCAATTTTCTGTGCTTTCAGACTACTGACAACATCATTAAAGACCCATTCAAAAATTATAGAATTTGGCTAACCTAATCTCAGTCCAGTAACAAAATGCTGTCAAGAACTAGGTGCAGGCCTGGCCTCCATCCTGATTCCTAACTTGGTTTTGAAGGAGGCAGGGAGGGTTGTTCTGCAGTTCTGGATATTGGCTCTGTTCTCCAGCTCCTAAAAAGAGGACAGAGGCCTTGCCTTTAAAATGTGTCTGACTAACAGTACTTTCTAACATCCATGATGCTGATCAAGTAAGCCAACTTTGCCGCTGCTCCTTTGATTAGTATCTCAAATGCTAACCAGCCTCCCCTGGTGTGTATTTTCCTGATTAGTGTACTTCACATGTTAATTTACTGCCCCTGAGATACAGGGTAAAAGTAACCCACCTTTTAATCTTCTTTCATAAATCGCAGTATTTTAAAGTAAATTACAGACAATACGTTATCTAATTAGGCCTTTTAACAAGTCTATGAAGTGTATTTTATTTGTATCTCAGTTTCATAGGAGAAAAAACTGAGGCCTAGGACCTAACCCTCCAGGTAACAAATGTGAAATCCACAATTCATCCAAAACTGTTCAAATTAGGATTATTTTAGCTGCTTGTAGTTTGGGCTCTCTAAATACGGTTTTATTTGGTGGTTTATGAGAGGATCGCAAGTATTGTCAAAGCTAGTTTCCTTGTTTGTGATGCACTTCATATATTAGAATGCCATTCCCTTTCTAAAGAGAGCACAGTGAAATTGTAGCAGGTATGTGTCAGTGCTAACTAAAGGGGCAGGCGTTTGGCCCAGGGGTTAAAATGCCAGAATTCCACAATGGAGAGCCTGGGTTCCTGATTCTAGTTTCCTGCTAACACAGACCCGGGGATATAGCAGTGACTGCTGAGGTACTGGGTCCCTGCCACCCATGTGGGACACCTGGATTGAGTACCTGGCTCCAGGCCAGCATCTGGGGCGTGAACCAGTGGGTTCATAGTTGTTTGTCTCTCTCTTTGCCTCTCTAATAATGCATTTTTTTAAGTGCTAACTAAAGATAACCTCTGGTGTACTTTTAGAATGGCTGAAGATGATGAGGTAATGGTTCTATTGCAGTGGTAACCTGTAATCATGTGTAATCTGCCTTTGGTCTGTAGGATAGCCAGATTGATTTAACGTTCTTCCTTTTCCTTCTAGAATGCCGGGTGCTGAAGTCGTCTTACTCACGATCCTCAGCTGCTAAGTATTCCGGATCCAAGAGCCCGGGGCCCTCGCGTCGCAGCAAATCACCAGCTTCAGGTAGTTCATGAAAAAGGGGTGGGTGGCCCTAGAAGAATCAGCTCCCTCTCCTGTTTTTCATCCTTACGAGCCTATTTATTAGTATTAGTATTACTAACTAGTTTTAACTACTAAGTAGTATTAGTCTGTGTGCAGCCAGATACTTGGTCAACCTGTAGATGACTTGATTTCAAAAACCAAAGTATTAACGTCTGCTTCCCAAAGTTATAATATGCTCCAGAAAGGACTTGTGTGGTTTTGTTCTGATACATTTTCCTGAGAATAGCTTTGTTATCTAGAGTCTTCTGGTATTTACATAGATGTGGCTCCCGTTTTAATAACTCCTGCATTTTTAATTGTGCGCTGTGTAATTGTGGATACTATCCTAACATTACCTCTTTTAAACTAATAAGTCAACCTCCCTCTCTCTCTCTCTCACTTCTACACAACACACAGAAATTTGTTCATAAATTTACACTGGCCTTACATTTACAGCACAATAATGGCACTGATTTTTGTTGGAACGTGATACTTTCCATACTTAAGGGTCAGGCTTGCCTGTGATTAAAGTTTCTTTCAGATCCTAAGCCTTCAGATTTTATTTTTTCATGCTAAATTATTGTGTTATTAAAAATAGCGTAAATATCTAATTCTATTGATTCTGTGGGTTTGTTCATAGTAATTAAGTGATTTTGCTGATACCATTGTCCAGTAAGGGGAGAATTATTGAAAAAACAAACCATTTGTGATTTTACACTTGGGAAACCTAGAATATCTGAAAGTAGTATCAATAAACATCATCATGAGCATCAAACTTTGAGATTTTGAACATTGCACTTTGCCTGCTTCCCTGCAGTGTGTTCGTTAAGGCAGGTATTTTCTTTTTTCTACCTTCTCGTGTCCATACGTTGACCTGCTGAATAACCACTGTCTGTCTCCTCCCGCTCTGTACATTCTGCATGTGCACAGTAAGGAGGGCTGGCCACTACTCCAGTGCCTATTCTGCAGCCAAGTCCCCAGGTGAGCCATGCTTAGTATGGCTTTGTCGCTCTGCCGGGTTTTTGTTCGTGTCTTTTGCCACATTTCTGTTTCCTTTTGCTCCGTTTCCATGAATGCATCTGGCTTATTCCAGTGTACATCCGTGCAGTACGAAACGCTTCACGATGCACAGGACGCACCAGTCGCCTTGGTTTATCATTGAGTCAGCTACTGTCGGGAGATGGCCAAGTGCCTGTCTTGTGTGTGGTGCCAGGAGGCGCCTCACCTTAAAGGTCTCCCTTCCTGTTAGTTTGGCAAGTTTTCTCTGTAACTGAAAAAGGTTCGTAATTTGAAAAAGACCATAGAAGCATTGTACTCTTCCACCCTCATTGTTCCAAGTCTTAGAATTCAGCAGACTTTATAACAGCATATGCCAGAGTAGAGTTCTGGGATAAGGGGGCAGTCTTTCTAGTTGTCAAACAGTAATTTTCATAAAATTCTTGACTTAACATACTCTAAAAATATAACTGACAATACGAGCATTTTTTAAGCAGGGATATCTCTCTGCCATCAACCTCATTTAAATTATATTACAAACTTTGTAAGTTGTCTCAAAACTGGGAAAGCTGGTACAATATGAAATTTGCATAAATACACGGCCTGCTGTTATCAGATGGTAGATGTATGTCTTTGTCAGATTCCTAGTTTTTGTTTCAGGTGACACATTTATAAATGTCTATTACATCACTAAGATAATTAAACAACTAGGAAGCATGGTCTAAAAATCAGATGTTATGAGTTCACCTCTGTCTACCTTCCCATTCACACCCTGGTCCACAGAGGAAAATGAGTGAACTGAACTAACAGCCGTTTTTGTCCAATAGACCAACTACCCCACAAAATAGACCAGAAAATGTATCAATAATTCTTTAAAATGAGAATTTGGGATGCTTAGAAACTGATTAGGAAATTGATAGCATTCCACTGTGCAAAATTTTCAACTGATTCATGTTTGGTTTTGAATTAATAGGCCTCAAACTCATCAGTGAAAGTTGTGAGATGTTAAAAATCACATTTCAGAGGGCAAATGCTCTTCTGTATGTGAGATTAAGTCCAGGGGTGCTCAGTACTTGCTGTAGTGCAGAAAGCTGAAAGCCTGAGGCAAGTGCTGTGATGACTTGAGTGAGATTCTGCAGACAGCTACTCTGTTGATCTACATGGTATCTTACCACCACCTACCACCACGGGGGAGGCAGTTTTGTTTTAAAAGTAAAAGCTCTAGTACCCGGAGTAGCTCCAGTGTACCTGTTGCCATTTTTAAAGTTCCATGGGACTAATTGGAATTTCAAACAAACAGCTGTTCATTGTGTAATGTAATATTGCACTTCTTCAGTCTTGGGACAGAAGTAGTGTTTTGAGTGATTGACCAAAACCTTTACCAAAAGTCAACCAGAGGAGCTAAGCAGAATTAATACATACATAGATGTTAATCTGGATAACATAAAAGAGTAAATAGTTATAAATTGGGTATTTTAGAAAATTCTTGCTTAGGTTTTTTTTTTTAAAGATTTATTTATTTGAAAGGTAGAGTTACAGAGGGAGAGATAGGGAGAGACAGAGAGAGTCTTCCATCTTCTGGTTTACTCCCCAAATGGCTGCAATGGCCTGGGCTGGGCCAGGCCAAAGCCAGGAGCCAGGAGCTTTGTCCGAGTCTCCCACATGGGTGCAGGGGCCCAAGCTCTTGGGCCATCTTCGACTGCTTTTTCTGGGCCATTAGCAGGGAGCTGGATCAGAAGTGGAACAGCCAGGACTCAAATTGGCACCCATATCGGGTGCTGGCGCTACAGATGGCAGCTTAACCTATGCCACAACACTGGCCCCTTTGTTGGTTTTTTAAAAACTTTTTAAAATTTGTATTTGAGAAGAAGAGAGGCAAAGCTGCCAACTATTGGTTCACTCCTCACAGGCCTGCACAAAGCCGGGAGCCAGGAACAATCCAGGTCTCTCACATGGCTGGTGGGCACCTAACTTGTCGCTTGCTTCTTCCCAAGGATCAGGGATGGAGCTGAAGCTTCAACCCCCAGGCACAATAACATGGGATGTAGGTGTACCAACCAGCAGTTTAAGCACTAGACCAAATGCCAAAATACCAAATAAATACCAAATATAAAAAGTATTTAGCACAAAAATACAGGAAAGCTCCCAAGTATAGTTCTTACCTTACTGTGAGGGGAGGAGATAAAAAGTTCAGAGAGGAAATACAGGATGTAGGATACGAGTGTAGGAGCAACTGCCAGCCTGGCATTGCACACCTTCCAGTGGGCAGCACAGTGAGGGATGAGGGCCCCTCCTGGCACTGGTCAGCGTCCCATTTAGCCTCCACTAAGTGAAGACATGCAAATATGTGAAATTAAGGACTACTCAATAGAGAACATTTTTCGGAACTTTCCCAATACCTTTGAAAACTTGGAGGGCTGTTTGGGATCACAGTTATTCTGGGGAAAGTATGGACATACAGTTGACACCAGTTAAAGCTCTGGCAATGAGTTTTGTTCAGAAGCTGTGCTTCGGCAGGGGGTGGAGGGAGATTGGCCTCTCCCAGAGCCTGTTATCTGCAAGAACTCGTCTTTCTCCTCTGTCCACTTTCCTGTCACCATTCTTGGGCAGCCTTTGCCATCAGTGGGGCTGCTGACTACAGTGAATGCTAACAGGACTTATTTAAGATTGATTTATTTGAATGGCAGAGTTACAGAGGAGGGACAGATCTCCCATTCGTTGGTTCACTCCCCAAATGGCCAGGACTGGGCCAGGCTGAAGCCAGGAGGCAGGGACTCCATCCAGGTCTCCCACGTGGGCGGCAGGAGCCGAAGAACTTGGGTCATCTGCTGCTGCTCTCTGGTGACCTGTACAGGTTGCTGTGAGAGTGGGGAAAAAAAGCAGGGCCTCAGCTCACAGCAAGCTACGAGGTTATCATCCGCAGTAGCCTCTACTGATTGTGAATCTTACTTATTTTTTTCAGAACAGTTTTAGGTACATAGCCTAACTGAGCAGAAAGTATAGGTTTGCTGTGTATCCCTGACCCCTAAACATTCACAGTCTCTCGGTGATCACCGTCCCCCACGGTGTAGCTCACATTTAACACTGAGGAAGCTACACTGATGCGTTGCTACAGCTCTGCACTCCAGAATTCCCTCTTGGTGTTGCACATCTCGTGGGTTTGGAGAAATTTAAAATGACATGTGTCCACCAAGATAGTGTATGACTAGTCACCCTACCTTAGAAATCCTCTGTGCTCCACCTTTCAAATAAATCAATAACATTAGTTGAAATTTACCTTAATTGGAAATAACCAGGGTTGTTGATTACTCTCAAATGTTTTGAATTAATTGTATAGTTACTTCTATGTATGGAGAAATCTGATGACCAACATCCAGCTTTTTATTTTTTGAATGAGTGGTTTTGAATTAGAAAAACAAAAGTTTAGAAATATAAAAAAATCTGTGGCTGGCACTGTGACATAACAGGCCCAGCCTCTGCCTGCTGCACTGGCATCCTGGTTTTTGTGCTGGTTGCTCCTCTTCTGATTCCAGCTCTCTGCTGTCACCTGGAAAGCAGTGGAGGATGGCCCAAATGCTTGGGCCCTGTACCCACATGGGAGACCCGGGAGAAGCTCCTGGCTCCTGGCTTCAAATCGACCCAGCTTCAGCCCTTGTGGCCATTTGAAGAGTGAACAGTGTATGGAAGACCTCCCTCTCTCTGCCTCCCTCTGTTTTTAACGCTGCCTTTCAAATAAATAAATAAATCTTTAAATATATATATATGTTTTTATATATTTTATATGTATATATAAATCATTAAAACAATTATAAATCTTGCCAAATCTTTAAATAATACAATAAACACATTTCAAACACACACATATACATGTCTACAGATGATTTGTTTTATCCTAAGTATTGATGCAGAATTTCTGCCTCCACTGAAGGACTAGAACTCAGTTTTTTGGCCACCTGTTCAGTTCCTTTACCTGTGCATTTGGCTTTGTGTACATACTAACATCCTTTAAAATCATAGCTATCTGTTCACTCTCTCATGTTAAGAAAAGAAGAGCAGATTGAGTTTGCTTTTCTTTCCATACAATATGAATAGCAGTTTTTAATCACTCTTGGGCAAAAGTTTTGAGGATTAATACAAGCAATAAAAGGAACTACAAATACACTTTCAAGGAGAAAAACAGTACCAGATGTTAACCACTGCCTTTGTGCGATTACTGCAAGAGTGGAAGCAGTTGATAAAATTAGGAATGGATATACATACATTAGGAATGAATATGATGAAATGTTTGACCCGTGTTCCACAATGCAGAAGTGGCAAATTGACCATCCTTTCTAAACAACAGTGTCCATTCTCCTCCTAACACAGGATCTAAAATGAATTTTCACCAAGGAAGTGTGTGGAGATTTAGAGAGCATGTATAGAAAACTAGCAAGATCTCCCAAATAATGGGAACCTAAGCTGTGCAGAAAATGGGAGGCACTGGAGATAATTTGTCTAAAAAGGAACTTGAAAAAGGTCTCTGATGGCCTTCAGGCAAATATGTAGATGTTGCAAGGAAAACACCAGCAGTATTGTCTTTGTGTTGAAACTGTTCTTAGGAGTGTGTCTGGATTGTGGTGAGTTGATTTGGGAGAGGCACAGGAGCTTCCTGGTTGCTCCAGTTGGTATACAACAGGATATGGGCTATTGGAGATGATCGAGCAGCCGGCAGAATAAACCATTATGAGTAACAGCTGTTCATTTCTTGACCTTTGCTACCAAGCAGGATACATGGACCCATTCTTGTTTACATCTCTGATTCCACGATGTCTTATATATGTGTTTATATCACTGTTAGACAACTATTATTGAAAATTTAGTCTCACTCCTTGTCAGATCTTTTTGTTTGTTATGCAAAAATGTTGCATTTTTTTTGCTTTTTGCTGACTTGTCATCTGCTTTGAGCTTTAAGTGAAGCTTCCTTGGAGCTGTGTTTTGCATGCACTTAGTGTTCTGTGCACCTTGGAAGTGTTGTGTTTTGATGACTCTCTCTCCTTTGTTGTTTCATGATCAGTTAATGGAACTCCCAGCAGCCAACTCTCCACTCCTAAATCCACGAAGTCCTCCAGCTCCTCTCCAACAAGCCCAGGAAGTTTCAGGGGATTAAAGGTATGAAGTAAGATCGGGGCATGTTTGTGTGATTTTGTTAAGTTAAGGTGCACAGTTTAGCAGTTGGCTTTCTTGCGGGGCTTGAACACAGTAACAAAATAAAAATGAAAGAGTTTAGGATTTGGAGCCAGACAGACCTGGCTTTTGAATCCTGTGCCCTTTTGTAATTTTGACCAGTTCTCTTAACTCCTCTCTGCTGAAGTGTTATCATCTCTAAAGTGACAATACCGATTTGTGGTTAGGGTGACATAATGTGATAAAGCGCAATAAATGTTAGTTTTCCAATTACTAAATGATTTGTAATGGCAAAGCCT
Organism: Sylvilagus floridanus; assembly: GCA_949820135.1. Lineage (NCBI taxonomy): Eukaryota > Metazoa > Chordata > Mammalia > Lagomorpha > Leporidae > Sylvilagus > Sylvilagus floridanus. Next base: position 24,816,952 of record OX463238.1, on the reverse strand, counting down.
TGGAGACTACCATGATCCTTTAAAAACCTTATAAAGTCTAATATAGAATGAAACACTAATGAAATATTTACATTCATAAGTAGTAACACAAGAAAAATATGTTCATTTTTGGTGAGGAACTTAGAATTGAGTCTTAGATTCTGTTCATGATGTCCTAAAAACATGAACAGTAATAACATGGTTAGTAGTTTACTTAATAGGCAGTTCACTTAACAGAGTGGGAGTGAAATCAAGTTTGCAAAATTTTGTTTTGTTTTGTTCAGTAGCTCTCAGTAATGTAAGCTTCTTAGAGGAAATTTACCTAGTAAAATGGTCGTAAGAAAGTTCCCGTTGTGGAAACAACCAGACTGGCTCTATGGTAACCCACATTGAAGTTTGTCTCATCCCATGTATGTGTATGTCAGTTAACTTCAGGATTAAAGTGTGTGGTGTGTTTGGTTGACATCATGTTTACCATTGTTAGGAATGCATTCTCCAAAGCTGGTTATCTTAGGAAAAGAGGCGCAGAGTAGAGAGGCGGCTATATACGAATCTACAGCCAAACTGAATTTATTCAGAGAAAATGAAGTCAAAGAGGTGGGTGACCAACTGCCCACGTGCACACCAATGGAACACAATGTCTGTCCGTGGCAGAAGACCCTGGCCCCAGAGGCCCAGGCCTTTATATATTTCAGGAAGGCTATGGATGAGAGTGAGGGTGAAGGTGGCAGGCAGAGGTGAATTCCTGGAACTGGTCTTTCAGGTGGCCATGCAGGGCCTTAGGAACCTATGAGAGAATGCAGGGGTGGTGTGTGAAGGCAATATGGTGTGAGACCCAATTGAAATTCAAGGGCAAGGAATACAGTCCAATGTTTATCTTTTGGGGAATGAGCGAGAATGGCTGAGGCTCATGTCTTTGTTCCATCAAGTTACCTAAGTTTTCAATTACAGTCTGAGAGGTTTCCTTTACTTTAAGGATGTTACAGAGTATTATTCATTGGTAGACTAAAACTATAAGAGCCCCACTACCCTTGTATAAATGAGGAATGAGAACCTGACAAGCCTCTTGATGCAGACATAGCAGTGCATGAAGTCTAGTTTCTTTTACTCCTTGGAAGGTTCTGTTCTCTACCTGATTGTGTGGTCACTCGTCCTGCTGTGAGTGTGTTGTATGTGCCTCATACATTTAAATGCCTGAGAATAAAAAGAAATTGTTTATATATATACATGTAGTGTTTATATATATGTATGTATATATGTATTTCTATACATACATACATATATATGTATTTCCATTTCTTATATATATAGCACATATATATAAGAAATATATATTATATACATGGAAATATATATATTTCATATAGCACACATATCATTTATTAGAAATAGAGATCTTCCACCAGATCTGGGCTAGGCCAAATCTGGCAGCCAGGAACTCAGTCCATATCTCCCAGGTGGGTGGCAGGGACCTAAGTACTTGAGCCATCACTTGCTGTCTCCCAGGGTGCACATTAAAAAGAAACTGAAATGGGAAGTGGAGCCAGGACTCAAACCCAGGCATTCTGATATGGGAAACTTGAATTCCACAATTCCACATCTTTTTTTTTTTTTTTTTAGGTTTGTTTATTTATTTGAAAGGCAGAGTTACAGAGAGGCAGAGGCAGAGGCAGAGAGAGGTCTTCTGTCTGTTGGCTCACTCCCCAGGTAGCTGCAAGGGCCAGAGCTGAGCTGATCCAAAGCCAGGAGCCAGGAGCTTCTTCTAGGTCTCCCACACAGGTGCAGGGGCCCAAGGACTTAGGCCATCTTCTACTGCTTTACCAGGCCACAACAGAGAGCTGTCTCAGAAAAAAAAAAGATTTATGTGTTTATTTGAAAGGCATAGCTGTGGTGATGGATGAAGGCATACAGAGCGGGGATGGGATGGGGTGAGGGGTTGGGGTGAGATATCTTCTCTCCACTGGTTTACTCCCCAAATAGCCACATCAGCTAGATCTGGCCCAGGCCGAAGTCAGGAACCAGGAACTCTATCTGGATCTTCCATGTGATGGCAGGGCCCCAACTATTTGAGCCATCTTCCTCTGTCTTCTCAGGTACATTAGCCGGAAACTGGGTCAGAAGTGGAACAGTTGGGACTCTAATGTGGGATGCCAGCATTGCAAATGGTGCCTTAATCCACTGTGCCACACCAGCCCCTAGACATTTTTCCCGTAAATTTGCTTAGGTCTGTTCGTAATAGAGTTTCAATGGAATTCTTAGTTGTCACTTCTCTGAAAAATTAAAAATCGCTATAAAAATTAAATTAAAAATCACAATATATAAGCTAATTATTTTCATATTTTCTTCCTCAGTAGATTGGAAGCATTCTGTTACCAAAATATGCATCTAACTTTCGAGAGTTATAGAATTAAAATCAGTTCTTTTCTGGTTTCAGTTGTCTCATCATTTGTTAAGGCAAAAGCAAGTAGCTCTCAGGGCTGGCGGTTGTTGATCTGGGTCAAACCCAGCATAAGCTGTCCAGTGAGCTACATGCAAAGGTCATTTCTGTTGCTCACCAGGAGCTGGTATTCTGTCTGCCCTAGGACTGTATGTGGTCATCCGGTAGGCACCTTCTAACTTGGGCTTCCATCTTTTTTACTAGTCTATCTTTCTTTTTTTTTTTTTACTATTTACTATTTTAATTTTTAATATTTTAATAGTCACATGTGAATTTAAGAAATTTATATCATTTTAGTTTGTCATGATAATAGAAAGAAGTTAACAATCACACGCTTCTGAAAGCTCTCTTGTTTTAACTAGACAGGATTACAATTCATTCCTTTTGATGGGTTTTGTCCCCACCCTCTGATTTATTACTAGCTGAGTTCTAGTTTTTTGTTTGTTTTTCCCAAATTGTTTTTTTTTAACTTTTATTTAATGAATATAAATTTCCAAAGTACAGCTTATGGATTACAATGGCTCCCCCCCCCCATAACTTCTCTCCCACCCGCAACCCTCCCCTTTCTCATTCCTTCTCCCCTTCCATTCACATCGAGATTCATTTTCATTTCTCTTATATATAGAAGATCAGTTTAGTATATATTAAGTAAAGATTTCAACAGTTTGCACCCACATAGAAACACAAAGTGAAAAATACTGTTTGAGTACTAGTTATAGCATTAAATCACAATGTACAGCACATTAAAGACCGAGATCCTACATGAGGAGTAAGTGCACAGTGACTCCTGTTGTTGACTTAACAATTTGACACTCTTGTTTATGGCCTCAGTAATCTCCCTAGGCTCCAGTCATGAGTTGCCAAGGCTATGGAAGCCTTTTGAGTTCACCGACTCATCATATTTAGACAAGGTCATAGTCAAAGTGGAAGTTCTCTCCTCCCTTCAGAGAAAGGCACCTCCTTTTTTGATAACCCATTCTTTCCACTGGGATCTCGCTCATGGAGATCTTTCATTTAGGGTTTGTTTGTTTTGTTTTGTTTTGTTTTGCCACAGTGTCTTGGCTTTCCATGCCTGAAATACTCTCATGGGCTTTTCAGCCAGATCCGAATGCCCTAAGGGCTGATTCTGAGGCCAGAGTGCTGTTTAGGACATCCGCCATTCTATGAGTCTGCTGTGTATCCCGTTTCCCATGTTGGATCCTTCTCTCCCTTTTTTGTTCTATCGGTTAGTATTTTCAGACACTAGTCTTGTTTATGTGATCCCTTTGATTCTTAGTCCTATCATTATGATCAATTGTTCCTAGTCCATCTTCAACTCTAAGTACAAATTATCCTTTTCTCCTGTTGCCATCTACTCAGTCCATGCTGCTTATCAGCAATTGAGACTTTCGCTTCAGGCCTGGACAGCTGCCCATTTCAAGTACATACGTGTTAATGCTGTGTGAACACACTTGCTCCTTAACACAGCACATATGCTCACATATACTTGCATTTGTGGAATGAAAATTCATGGAATTTGAAAAACTTACAATGGTGTTACATTAGGTGGCATTGTCTTTTCTATGCTAGGTGTGCCTTAATTACTATAATGACCCCAGAGTGCAGCACACAGTGTTCAAGGTTTACTGATTGACACTGAGAATTTCAGACAAACCATCTGCAGATGAAGGGACGTGCTGATGTCTGGCCAAGACTGAAGATGAGTGGCTAAGTCAGATGACAAGTAGAGGTCTCTCCGTGACTTCCATTCTCCTCCACCATTTGGGCTTTGTGAATTGATGCTGTGAGCAGCCTCTGGGTTTTCTTGTTCTCATCTGCTAAGTGAGGATAATTGGCCGCTAAAATGCTAAGATTATAGTTCTCTGCAGTTGCAAAACAAAACAGAAACCCTCTGTAAGAAGCTGCGGACTGTGTTTCTCTTCCCCTCACTTTAGAGCTGATACAGAACCACTTAAGGCTGAGCAGCCAAATGAGTACCACACTGAGTCAGTTTTTCAGCCATGGAGCCGAATGTCTCTAACCACTGCTCTTCTTGTGGGTTGTGCCTTGTAGAAACACTGCTCATTTCCAACAGTCTGTGGTATACATTGTCATTGGGATGAAAACATGCTTTTCAAACAACACGACTTGGTCAAGTTAGGTTCCTGTAGTGAGTATCCTAATGTTAATCTCAGTGTAAGCTCCATGAGCATGTGTCCACATTTGCATGATTTTTTTTCTATTTAGTTACTTTACAAATGGAGAATTACAGATAATTGCCATGTGTTATTGCATTTGAAATAGCTCTTTATGATCTATTAAGAGGGACTGTCTGGCAGCGGAGGACTGCTTGTCATGGGCCAGAACTGTTGATTCTAGTTGGATACTTTCATAGCCTTAGGGGTCGACCATCTTTCTGTAAAGACTCAGGATGATAAAAACGAGCAGGTCAAGCCAGGAAGACACATGCAGGCTTTGATGCCTGCTTCTCTGTTTGCTAGGACACAGCTTTGGGTGTGGAGTATTTTTTAGTTATTTGGTTTTTACTCACCAGGAGGTAAGCAATGTTAAGTCAAAGGTGAGCAGAATTTGATGTCTGGCACCGTTTCCTCCACTTTGTGCCCATTTCTGGGAATTATTTTATATTTTGGTAGGGCTGTTGAAAGGACTAAAAATGGAAGTAAAATAGTGCATGTGATGTTTAGTCTCTGATCACGGATGATGGGCACTTTTATTTGCTCATTTAAAAGATGGGGAACAGCGCTGTGGTGCTGCAGGTTAATCCTCTGTCTGCAGTGTTGGCATCCCATATGGGCATTGGTTCAAGTCCCAGCTGCTCCACTGCCCATGCACCTCTTTACTGTGGCCTAGGAAGGCAGTGGAAGATTTCCCAAGTCCTTGGACCCCTGCACCCATGAGGAAGACCCAGAGGAAGCTCCTGGCTTCGGATTAGCGAAGCTCCAACCATTGTGGCCATTTGGGGAGTGAACCATTGGGTGGAAGACCTTTCTCTCTATCTGTCCCTCTCACTGTCTGTAACTCTACCTCTCAAGTAAATAAATAAATTCTTTATAAAAAAAAAAAGAGAGCAAGATGGAGAGCACAGGGACATCCCTTCCTATCTGCAGTTCACACTGCAGCTTTCTTAGTAATACCCTCGTGAGGAAGGCAGCTCTGCCTCATGACACTCGTGTTACTTGAGGGAATAGACAAAAGCTTGCACAAGAGGTAAGCTATCTTCAAACTGAGTAAGTTCTGCATAATGGAAGTATAAAAATTAGGGTGATGACCAAGTATTTAAGATTCCTTCAATAGAAAACTGAATGAGGTTAGGATAACTGATAGGTTGCACCTCAATTATAATGTTAGGGCTTGCCAAAGTAGTAGTTAAGAAAAAAACTACTCCTGACTTTTGTTCTGGATAGTAAGGTTGACTTTATTCAATTGTGGGTGGGGGCATAATGATGGTACACACACAGAGCCCTACAGAAGACCTCACAGTGGGGGAGAGATTAGATATCTGGGATGTACCAAGGATGTAGCCCTGAACTGATTTAGCAGGATTCTCACTCAAACAGGAATCTCCAAGGACAGGGAGGGAAACCCAAGATCAGGCCTCCTGGCTGAGAAATCAGGGGCTGGACTGGAGCTGTGGTTGAAGAACAGAGTCCTTGTCAGTAGTTACCGCAAACCATACAAGGATGCGGAAGCTCCAAGTGATCTCTGGTCTTTTAGCCTAGGGTTCATGTTGCAGAGGGAGACCCTGAGGTTCAGAGCTGTGAGGTCACTTGCTCAGCGTCCCGGTGGCTGGGCTGCTTCCCATTTCAGGTCTCTAGCCTCTGAGGTTCTGACCCTCCCCCCTGCCCTGGCAAGCCTGGTCTGCTGGCATCCCGGGAGGAAGCTGGTGTCATTGTTACAGAAAAGCTGTGCTGTTTGTGTCTTAGGAGAAGTGCAGGGTTTGCCACTGAGTTCCTGGGTTTTGGTTTGCACAAGGGCTGTACGTGGAGAGGTTTGAGAGACTGGGCAAGGGAGAAGGTGGGTAGGGTTGGGAAAAGGGGGGAAATTTCTGGCACTGGGGAGAAGCTGGATGTAAGGAGGTGGGAAGGAAGCGCAGATGCCTGCTGGCAGCTCTTTCTGGAAACCTGGGGAAGAGCTTGCCAATAGGAACCTAGCAAGAAATGTGTGAGTGTGACACAGTATACACTGTGTGTGCAGCGCTTCTACCAAACCCATAAACGTGAGTGAAATGACAAATGTCCACAATTGACGGGGGCTGTTGGTTTTCTTTGGAAGCCTACAGTAGAGTTGAGTATTGCCAAAATAGGCATAGGTTGGAAACAGCATAGTCCTGCCTAGCAAATGCATGAGTTATGTAGATAAGAAATTGTCATATGCTGGGCCTGTGGAAGCTGCCTTGGGAGCAGAGTGGAGTAGCTGGGATCTGAATGCAGGGCCCATGCGCCTTCTACCAGCCTGAAGGAAGTGAGAAAGCAAGGCCAGTCTGTTGAATGATGACTGGAAACAAAACAGTTAGCTTTGTAAAATGAGTCGTTAAAGGTTGGGGCCCCCAAGTCAATCCTTAGTGGGCCTTTACCCCAGAATGGGTTCCCATGGTATTAGAACGTGGCTCTGCTTTTTTTTGCATTTAGGAGATCTGGCTGTGCTGAAGGGCAGGGCCACTCATGGTGATGTTTACCTAGAGAGGAGAGCCAGATATGAGCCTCTTCCATCGTGGCAGTGTCAGGTCGCCTTCTGTGGTCATGCATATGGGGAGCCAGGTGGTACAAGGCCTCTGGGACAAGTGTGCATGGCTCCTTGGGACTCTGTTTTTCTTTGTCATCCTTTAATTATTAAGGTGTTCTCTGAACAACCCAGCCTGTCCTAGTAAAGGTAAGGGCAACTGAAAGGAAAACTTTTGGCCTGTGTAGGCCAGATATTAAGACAGAACTGATACCCCTGGTGTGCAGGTTCTCAGAGAGCCACAAAGAACAAAGCCTGGAGCTCCCTTCCTCCCCGCTGCTTCCTCATTTGGGGGGTGGTGGTGGTGGTTCTTAGCGTGGGCATGAAGTCAGAGTGCCTAGGTTTGACCTTGGCTTGGACATAGCATAATCACCCTGTGAGTGTGGCCTACTGCCGAGTGGAGATTAAGTTTAGAGAAAGTGCTGAGAATGGCTTAATTATTCTTTCTTACTTGTAAACCTTGAGGTTTCCAGGTTCAGTTTTTCACATGAAGAAAATGTTATCAAAAAAATAATATATTATGCATGGAAGAATAGAGAAAGACTACAGATCTCATCACTTCCCCTACTTTTCTTCCCATTACTGAATTTTCTTCCCAGTTCTGTTCTTCGTGTCTATTGTTGTACCCTCTCCACATATCACAACCCTACAAGTAATCTATAGATGACTGTACTGCCAACAAGTCATCCCGAAACTCAGCAGCTTCAAGCAATAATAAAAAGTCTGTTTTCTTATATGGTTCTCATAGGTCAGGAGTTCAGGAGCAATTTGCTGGGTGATTCTGGCTCAAGCTCTTTTGTGGGCTTGCAGTCAAGGTGCAGGACAAGAGCGACAGTCCCCCGAGGCTGGACTGCGAATGGAGACTCCATGCCAAGGGGGCTGTTTGACCTTCCAGCAAGTTGATGCTGGCTGTTGGTGCTGGTCTTCCTTCCCCTCCATGTGCACCTCTTTGTAAATTGGCCTGAGTTTCCTCAGAATGTGGCAGCTGGCTTTCCCCAGAACCAAGTGATGAGGGAGCGAGAGCAAGAGGGCTGAACAGAACTTCTCCTGTTTGTGAGGGAGCCCTGGATGCTGGACTCCATCATTTCCCAAGTGCCTTAGTTGTCACATGTCAGCCCAGTTAGGTATGGGAGGGGACCGCAGGAGGGCGTGAAGAGTGGTAGGTGAAACTGAGGGAGAGCCGCTGGGAGTCTAAATCCATACCAGTCTTTTCTCCATTTGCATTTGTTGTTTATGAGAAGTCACCCAAAGTTTCTGTCTTAGGCTGTGCCGCCTTTGCATCCTGTACTCCCGAGCCTTCTGTCCCCTCTCCATTTGAGAGCCACTGGAGTCTGTCCCCCAATCAGTTTTATTGCTTTGTTGTCCTCCGTATCCTTTGTTCTCCAGAGTCAGCCCTCCTTGTCGAATCCCACACAGCCGCCGCCACTGTGCCGTGCTGTTTTCTTCTGTTGGTGCCCAGCCTGCTGATTCCCCTGTCCTCCTTGACCTCAGCCTGTGGTCTGTTTCCTCTGGTCTGGCTCCTCAGAGTCCCTTCAGTCTAGCTGGTAACTTCCCCTGCCGGGATATTAACTGGGCTTAAATCACAGCGTTTTCTTGGGGACAGATAGGCAATAAAGAGTACTAAATGTGTCATCAGCTGCCAGATGGATGAAGAAAGCATTCCCCTGCACTTTAATTCATCATGCAGGTCACAACTGAAGATTTTTAAGACAGTGGCAAGTGAAGGCTTCCAAGCCACGGGCATGTCTGTGGACGCTGAGGGGTAACGAGTCTCAGGTTTTGATGCAGGAGCGTTTGCCTGGGGGTTGTCTGCTCTGAGCAGTCTTGTGGGTCGAAGGAAGGGGAGAAAGTAGGCTTGGAACATTATCCGACATCTTGAGATTATAAACCGTCTGATGTGCTGATATTTTATCTGGTGACGTCTCCTGGGCCTGCTGGTGGTGAAAGATTTCCCAAATTTGTGAAGTGTGATGAAAGTGCGGGTAGTATCTCATCCTGACTGGCAGAGCGAAAATGTAACTCTTTGACCTTCTGAACTTGAAAACTTCTTTTGGAAGCTGTGAAATGTAGATCCACAGTAGCTGCCGACCTTAGACGTTTCTGCTTTTCCCTGGAGCTTCGTCTTTTCTTTTGTTCTTAATACCGGTTAATAATCTCTAACACTAAGAGGCCGACCACTCGGATGCTCATTTCATTACTCCAGAAATGCTGAGTAGTGACTTCATCCTGGAATGCAATTGATTTTGTTGGACAGAAACACACAGAAGGAAGGACTCTAGGTGGTTTTGAAGACTTCGGAACCCTGACAAAATAAATCCTAGTGTGTGGAATCTCAGACTCTGCAGACAGTGATTTGCACAGTGAGGCTGCTCAGAGAATCCAGTGCATCTGGGGATAAGTGATTCATCTGGGCCAAAGCTTCTCCTTGTGTGGGTGGAGGGTGGGTGTGCCAAGCAAATCACTATGTACATTGAATCAACTGCAAGGACCTAATTTTATTATAGCGAGCATGTGTGTTCACAGTAAATGCCACCCTGAGTCATTAGATTCTTCATAATGTATTAGAAGTGATCAGATGGCATTTAGTCTTGGAGGTTGTTGTAGTGGCTGACTGGCAGCCTCTGCACTTGGAACTGAAGAGGCAGACACCACCCCACCCCCCCCACCCCCACCAACACACACACATGCACATCCCAGAATACTGGACCTTGGTAAAACCCCACAGAGAAAGCAAGCGGGCTTGTTTAGCAGGTGGATATGGTCACAATGTGTGTTTGTTGCACAACATCCTTAGCTGAAGGAGCACTCAGAGGGATGGGAGAGGGGTCAGTGTTGGAGTTAGCAGAACAGGCCGTGTGGTCTTCTGAGATTGCAAGCCAAAGGTCAACAGGTTGTCTTGAACTCTGTTCACATCAGGCAGTGAGTTCTGTTCACCAGACATAAATCTCAAGTGCCACTCATTTTGCCAAATGAAACCAAGTGTAAGATATGACTACGTAAAAATAATTCACATGAGAGTCCCCAGGTGCCGCCTCTGTTTTTGTATTTCTTTTTTCATTCTGAAGTATTGCGGAGTACTTCAAATTATCAGAAATCTAATATAAAAGTTGCAAAGCTTTCTGTTCTTAAATGCATTCTTAGTTAAGCATTGGCAGTAATTAATACCAGCTTTCCTTCTAGTTAATGGACTTTATGTTTTTAAAATTAAAAAAAAAACAAAACTGGGGGACTGGCCTTGTGGCGTAATGGATTAAGCCACCACCTGTGATGCCAGCAACACATATGGGTGCTGGTTTGAGTCACTGCTGTTCCATTTCTGATTCTGCTCCCTGGGAAAACAGCAGCTGATGGCCCAAGTACTTGGGCCCCTGTGCCCATGTAGGAGACCTGGATGAAGCTCCTGGCTTCTGACTTCAACTTGGCCCAGCCCTGACCATTACAGCCATTTGGGGAGTGAACCACTGGATAGAAGATCTTTCTATATTTCTTCATCTTTCTCTCTATATATTACTCTAGCTTTCAAATAAATAAGTATTAAAAAGTTTTCAAATAAATAAGTCTGAAAACCCCACAAAATTCAAAAATACTGTCCAGAATACTTGGGCTTTATTTTTTTAAGAGTATACAATTTTTAAAAATATTTATTTATTTATTTATTTGAAAGGCAGAGTTACACAGAGAGAGGAGAGGCAGAGAGAGAGAGAGAGAGAGAGAGAGAGAGAGAGAGGTCTTCAATCCTCTGATTCACTCTCCAATTGGCCGAAATGGCTAGAGCTGTGCCAATCTGAAGCCAGGAGCTTCCTTCCAGTCTCCCATGGGGTGCAGGAGCCCAAGGACTTGGGCCATCTTCTACTGCTTTCCCAGTTCATAGCAGAAAGATGGATCAGAAGTGGAGCAACTAGGATTCAAACCGGGGCCCATATAGGATGCTGGCACTGCAGGCAGCAGCTTTACCCACTGTGCCACAGCGCTGGCTCTAGACGTGCCTTACTTTAAGAACCTTGTAGAACTTCTGTTGCGATCTTACAGGCTACAGCAGTGTGAAAATAGCCTAAAAGCTCCTGGATGCTGGAGTCACACCTGGGTTTGGATTCTGATCTCCACCCCCTAAATTTGCAAAGGTGTTTGAAAAAGTCATACAACCTTCCTACACTTTGGTTTCTTTACAGGTCATTGGAAATGAAAACATTCAATGTAAAGTACTCATTAGGAGTTGGCACAGAGTAGGCATTCAGGAAGTTGTGTGGGTGTTGTCTTTGCTTTTCTTAAAAAGATATGGTAGTTCTTGGCTATAGATGACTGGCAATAGATGAGTGACAGAGGAAACTTAAATTATGGTAACTGAACAATTACAATTACTGTCAAAAACGTCCTGCACAGGTGTTCTTAATATTGGTTGCACTTTGGATTATCTGAGGAGCCTTTAAAAAATGCTGGTACCTAGGCTCTGCTCCCAGGAGTCCTTCCATTAATCTGGGGTGCATCCTGGCAATAGCATTTTTATTTTATTTGACAGCTAGAGTTCAAGACAGTGAGAGAGAGAAAGAGAGAGAAAGGTCTTCCTTCTGTTGTTTCACACACAAGATAGCTGCTACCTGCCGATCTGAAGCCAGGAGCCAGGTGCTTCTTCCTGGTCTCCCACGTGGGTACAGGAGTCCAGGCACTTGGGCCATCCTCCACTGCCCTCTCGGGCCACAGCAGAGAGCTGGACTGGAAGGGGAGCAACCAGGACTAGAACCCAGCGCCCATATGGGATGCCGGCGCTGCAGGTGGTGGGTTAACCAAGTGAGCCACAGCGCCAGCCCACAATAGAATTTTTCAAAGTTCCCTCCACAGTTCTGTGCAGCCAAGGACAGAGAACTGCTGCCTTGTAGTAATGACGGTGTGCTGAAGGTTATTCTGCTCTCAAGTTTAACAGTACGATACAAGACTTAAGTTGTATGGAATGCTTTCCTGAGAAGGTTCTTGCAGACCAAGAGTTTGCCTGCTGGCCAAATTCAGCCTGTTGCCTCCTCTTATAAATAAAATTTTATTGAACACAGCCATGCCCATTTGTTTATAGTTGGTCTCTGTTGGCTTTCCTGCTCCAACAGCAGGGTTGAGACCATGGTGTCCCACAAAGCCTGAACTGTTACATTTTGGCCTGGCACAGAAAATGTTTCTGACTGCTGCTGTAGACCACATGCCAACTGAATTATGATGCTGTTTTCCTAAATATATTCAAGAAAGTTAACCCACCACACCAATATCTCTCAGACTCTGTGCAAACTCTTCCTACTTCTAAAAAGAAATGGCCAACATTAGCTTGAGGTTAGTGATATGCTTTAATGCATTGAATAACCATTCTTGATACTTTTTTTTGAGATGGATAATTTTAAACACCACATTTTTAATATAGTTCTTGAAATGACTCTTTAAACTTTGTCTTGCAGATACTGTAATAATCTGCTTATCAAAAATTTAGCATAGGATGCTGTGATAACTTCCTAGCTGAAAATGTAGAAGTTGAAGTATTGTGTTGGCATGGCTTGGTCTCAGTTCTTGTCTCTGATACAGGAAGGAATTCAAGGACAGGGCACAAGAAAGTACAGCAGAGGAATAATATTTATGAAGCAAAAGTACACAGTTGGGAAGGAGTGGTGGCCACATGCCGAGTGCCCCACAGGTCTCACAGTCATCTCTCTCTATGATTGGAGACATATGGGGTGGTATTTGCAGCAGGCTTTAACTGAAGATTTATAGGGGTGGTGTTTGGAGTTTGAGGTTTGAGTAGCATCCATTTTCTTGCACTTTTTGGAAGTCTCGAAGTATCATGGCATCAGGTTCATGATGGGAGTATGAATGTGGGCCATGGTAATTTCATTATAATGACATTACAGTAGGCTGTAGTCATCACAAGGAGTCAGCAGCCATGTTTTTCCAGCAGGCACCAGTTCTGAGCAGCAGTTTTGCACCACCCATGGTTTTCCAAAGCACATAAAGGGGAGTTTGCAGTGCAGGAGGCAGGGTATTAGGGAGGTGCTGGTGACCTCATCTGTTCCTCTTTGCCTTCACTGCCTGCTTGCCTATCCCATCTCTCCTCCTCCCTCAGAGATTTCCATCCTTTAATCTTTATGGAAGGCCAAAGGAGGAAGGTTTGTGTTCTATAACTTCTTCATGTTGTGTCAGGGAATGAAAATCCCTTGCTAACCTGGAGGTTCATTGTAGGAGTGAGAGGTTTGTTGAAAGTCTTTGGTAATGGCCGGATTCTTGTATGATCATCATCTTTACATGAAGCCGTTGGGAGAGACAGATTTGACAATTAGCCTGAGTGTATATGGTCCAAAAAGGAACAAGGGTAAGACCTTGTCAGAAAAGGAAGAGCTTGCTGCCTCCCAGATGGTGGAAGCTGTGGGATTTCCCTTGCAAAATCACAGAGCCAATCGGCTTGATTGTGAATCCTTTTGCTGTCTTCTTCCATAAGCCCACTGTTGTTAATGCAAATACAGAAGATTTTATTAATCACTGTACATACTCTGCCCTGTTCGGCCAGTAGGTGATATAGAGCTAGTCAGTTGTCAATGACCACTTCAGCTAGGGAATCAAAAGAGTCTTTAGTCACTGTAGGGTCTGGTCAGTGGTCTGGGATAAGTTACCCAAAGCAATAGACAGATTTCTTAAAGCAACTTTATAGTATGTAGTGAGATTTTCTCCTTTGATGATTATGGTGGACAGGTTTACCTGTCAATGGCAGTTGTCTGAAAACAGTAGAAGTAAAAAGAGCAGGTCTTTGGGAAGTGTAATAACTTAATCTCTCCCTCCCTCCCTCCCTCTCTCCCTCTCTCCCCATTTCCCCCTCCCTCCCCCATTCCTTCCCCCTCCCCCTCCCCTTCCCCCTCCCCTTCCCCCTCTCCCTTTCCCTTCTCTCTCTCTCCCCTCTCTTTCCCTCCCCCCCCCCTCAGAGTTTAGGGTAAAGGCAAAAGATTTTGGTTTTAGCCTTTTGAAAATCAATTTGCGATCTTCAATTCGCTCTTCATTTAGGCAGATTATTTTCTGGGTGTGCCTGTGAAGATTCAAGAGGTAGAGGTTTAATTCTTGACAGGTATGCCCACCTAGAAATCCTTGTAATTGAATTGCATGGGAAGTGCTAAGTAGCACCTGATAGGCCAATTGAAGGATCAGGGGCAAGCTTGCCATCTACTCTCATGATGACACAGCTCTCTTAGAATAGGGGTCCCATATGGGGATTCAGAACTGAGTATCTCCCTATCAATGAGAAAATTGGTATTATAACCTGTGAATCCAGAGCCACCCAGTGCTCTAGGAGTGTGGTAGTCATATGTATTCCTGAGCCCCTTCAGTCCTTGGAAAAGGACCTGAGATAACCAGGAGTCCACTCCTCCCTTTGGAGCTGAGGGAAATCCCACTTGCAGTGCCCCTGTTGTTTGCACTGGGGGCAGGGCTGGACAGGGTTTTCAGGTGGGGATGTTCCTTGCACCAGTGTCCCAGCTTTCCACACTGACACATTCTCTCTCGGGCTTTTCAGCCATAGTTGGTTACCTCCTGGGTCGGCCTTAAGGTGACAAGGTGCTGGTTACAATGACTGTTATCATATGATCCTGTTGTCTGGGCCATTGTTTCTCACATTGACGTCCCCTCTTCTCAGTTTAGTCTCTATTATTAAACACTCCAAATGCTGACTATAACATCTGGTGCATAGGGGTTTGGACTCCTATTGCCAGTTTCTGGAGTTTCCTTTAAATATTTGGGGCTAACCAGCTGCTGAAATGGGTAAGACCTGTCCTTCAGGGATGCTTTAGTCTATGTTAATATCTCTTGAAGGCCTTTACCAAGTGTCCTTGGAATAAGCTGGATTCTCTCCCTTATGTTATATTACTTACATGATTTGGTCATAATTTACGGGTTGTACAATATAGTGTTTTCATTCCAGCAGCTAGACAAGTCACTGTAATCTTGACACCTCAAAACCTCATGGCCCTGCTGGTAATTTCAGTTAGGTTCCACTTGTGGGACAGTTGTGGCTTCCACATCATACTGAGTAGGCTGCTGAGCTACCAAGGACTCAGCATGGGCCTGGGCTGAGGCTCAGATCTATTGTGTGTGTTCAGGGTTGCAGCACATGGACAGGACCATGTGTAGGTCACCCGAGGTCAAGCTGAACACCAAAATTAGGGCCTGCAACTCCTCAGTAACTTTGGTGGGGTCTTCTAGAAACATCCCTAGATTTTGTTTACATTGATTTAAGTCAGTCATGGAAAAAGGGACAAGTACTCAGTAATTGTCCCAGCATCTGTTAGCCACCTTTCCCAGAGGACAAAGCTTACTGTTACCTGGATTGTAGGAGGCCCCACTACAAGTGATTCTGGTACAGGGGACTAGATCCTGTGGTAGCCTGGAGTCAGTGGGCTAGTAGCAGGTGAGAGAGAATTGGGGCTTAAAGGAGAGGGGAAGACTCATCACCCTTTGGGATGGGCTGGGCAATAGAACGAGCTGAGCTTGAGGTGGTTGAGCCGTGAGGTGTGCGGGACCACTCAGTAGTGAGTCATCCGTCGTGTCTATCTGTTCTCTTAAATTTGGTATTCCTAGGAAGGCCTGGGCATAACAGAGCCTATAGTTCCCCATAAGGGCAGGATTTTCACAGTGCCATGGAGGCCTGGATGTAAAGAATTTCTGGCCTTTTTGTTGTTGTTGTCTCTTGGCCAGTGTTGTGAAAGAAAATAAAATTTTTAGTTCTATAACATTAGTTTAAAATTTCTCAATTCTGAGAGAGGGAGCCCAGGAGTGAGTCTGTGATGGTAGTTGGGGAATTTCCATGATTGAAAAGCCTCTTCACAACCAGGTAAAGGAGTAGGTCATGCTGTGTGATAGCCCTGTTAGTGGACGGGTTGCAGTCTGGTGTCCTGAGATCTCAACTGTGTCATTTGGTGCTCCAGGCATCCCCGGGTGCCCCTTGTGGACCTGTTTGGACCTGGTTTCCCAGAAGCTCAAACATGATACTTAGCACCCGGGCAACCTTGGATCCTTCATTTCTCCCACGTTACCACGGCCTCTGAGACTTTCCATGAGGCGTATTTGGGGTTGATCATGAGGGATCTTAGGCCTCATTGTTAGCCAGGTGGTAGCCTACTCAGCACTTCACATGCAGCCTATCATGATAAAACACAAAAATGACTGTAAAAGCTATCAGTTGAAGAAGGAGAGGGACACCCTTCTTTTGAGAAGATGGAGATCCTCACAGATGGAATATTACTGTTTGAAGACCAAAGACCTCATTGCAAGGGCAATAATATCCATAGAGCACTTACCCTCAAAGTGTGAGAGGGTACAAGCAATAGGGACTGTGGGAGATGCCAGGTAATCATAGTATTAAGAAGAAAGAGACCTCTGGTCATTGTCCCATTTGGGAACAGATTCCACCTGGCCCCACGAGCCTTCCTCAGGACAGACCCAACAGCGTCCAGTCTGCACTGTGTAGGCTCTCAGCCTTCACACCTCCAACAGTCGCTGTGGGGAACAGATGTGGCCGAACTAGGAAGAGTTTGTTAGCAGTGGGTTGTCAGAAAGGAAAGACCAGACAATGCTATGATTTTCAAGCACAGGGAGGTGATAGTCAATAAGGGGACTCTGGGTGGGCATTTTAGTCCTGGATGGCTCACCACAGGTATCATAGGATGACTGGGTCTAGATCCTTATCTCTTATCTCTGATACAGGAAAGGATACAAGGATAAGACACAAGCAAGCTACGCTGAAGAATTGAGGTTTACTTGCAGAGTGAAAGTACACACTCTAGGGGGAGTGTGGTTATGCTTGAGAGTGAGCTGTATTCCACAGGGCTTGGGGTCATCCCTTTATGAGATCTGGAAGTATAGGGGCGGTGTCTGTAGTGGGTTTTAATTGGATATTCATAGTGGATGGGGTTTGGGACAAAGTTTGAACACTGTCCATTTTCTCACCTTGTTTGGAAGTCTCAGAAGTGTCTTGGCATCAGGTGCATGAATGGAGTAGAAGTGTTACCTATGGTACATTTATTATGGTGATATTAGAATAGGCTATAGATCATTGTGAGGTGCAGTCAGCAGCCATGTTGGTTATTTTTGTCTGGTGCCAGTTCTAGGCAGAAATGGTTTTACACAGTGCAGAAAGGGGTGAAGGGTTTGGGGTAGAGTAGGTGGGGTTGTAGGGAAGGGCTGGTGATCTCAGCTCTTCTTTGCCCTCTTTCTGGCCTATATCAAGTGGTCATCATCAAACATAGCCATGAAAGGCTTTGTAAGATGCTGTGAGCAGTTGAGCACTGGGTGACTGCTGCTTCTGTGTTTTCAAGTCTTTTGAAGAAGTTCTCAGCAGAAGTGGATTCTTGTCTATTTACCTTCCCCGCTTACTCATGAAAAGGGTGCTGTTGCTGTCAGAGAAGTCAGTGGTGATGTGGCAATACCAGGTCACGGAGGACATGCTCAGCATTACCGTCAAGGTCTTTGCTGACAAATCAGGACCTCATGAGGACGTAATCCCATCACTCTGAACCTGGTAGTGGATATGGATGATGTCTTCAAAGAGCCTAGATGCTGCCCTCTGTCAAGCCTTACTGAGGACCTCGCCAGCATATGGTGTGGGGGCACTCTGCTTTTTATTTTTTTTAAAGATTTATTTATGCATTTGAAAGAGCTACAGAGAGGCAGAGAAAGAGAGAGAGAGAGAGAGAGAGAGAGAGATCCTCTGTCTGCTGGTTCACTCCCCAAATGGCCACAGCTGCCCGAGCTGGGCCAATCCAAAGCCAGGAGCTAGGAGCTTCTACGGGGGTCTCCCACATGGGTTCAGGGACCCAAGGACTTGGGCCTTCCTCTGCTGCACTCCTAGACCACAGCAGAGAGCTGGGTTGGAAGTGGAGCAGCCAGGATTCCAACTGGAGCTCATGTGGGATGCTAGCACTGCAGGTGGCGGCTTTACCCGCTATGACACAGCATCAGCCCCAGTATGCTATCTCAGCATCAGAGTTGCTGATGGATGCCCGAACCCTCATTAGCATATTAAGAGGTTTTAATACAAATTGTTAGTTTAGCAATAGAGATGAGACAGGTTTAATCACCAACTCCATATTTGATCTTCCTGGTGCTAATTTGATCCTTGCTTCAGTAAGACTGCAATTTCTCTTAGGGGGAAAGATAAAATCTTCCAACAGAAATGGTGAGAATTTTGTCAGGTCATAGCTCCCTCCCCTGCATTTTCATTGCTCTTTGCACGTCTCTCAGGGCAGCAGGAGTGCTTTGCCTTATGTTTAATGATAAGTACTTCACAGTTGCCAGCAGTCTGTCCTGAGATACTGGTGAACACCCAGCTTGGCTTGTACCTCTCGGGAGCCAAATGGACTTGATCCCTTGCCCAGTGACTCAGATGCAAAGGCGCAGATTTGTGCCTTGGCAAAAACGGCTCCCCTCAGGCTGTAACTGCCAGTATCATCCTAGACTATAGAGGGTTCCCATGAAGTGTGCACAGACCCATTCTCCCAAGACTCTGAACTTTGGGGCAGTAATGACTCTCTCTCCAGCGTCGTGTCCTTGAAAAGCCAGTGCAGGATGTTACTGTAGGTGTTGCTGCAGAGCAGAGAGGGAGGAAAATTCTCTCTGCCTGACGCCTCTGCTCTGTTCAGCTGGGCTGCAATAAGATCGCTCCCTTTTTGTTTTTATGGTCATCATCATGGGGTTTTTTGTTTGTTTTCTTCGTGAAAGTTTTACTTCTAACATATTTGGATGAGTAATTGGATAAGTCACTCCTGTTGAGTCTACATAGGTTTATTTTTTTCTTCCTGCTTGAAGTTTAACACTTAGAAAAATCCCTGGATTTGGGAGTCTTGAAAGATGTTTTCACCACCATTATTTGCTAAGGAAGCTGCATTTCATGGTGATTGGGTGACCTTTGTCAGGCCTGTGTGGCAGTGGACCCCTGCCCTCACCTGCTCCCCCCAGGCCCTTCCTGCTGTGGGCCCAGCAGCCCTGTGAGAACCAGCTTCCAACACAATTCCAGTACCTGTCCTGTTCCTGCTCCTTCCCTGCTCCTGTCACCCTTGAATCCCACCACAAGCCAGATCTGCGATCGCTGGGATCTCCAGGGCAGGATTGGGGGTTAATAGAAATAAACGTTGGGAAAGACACACTGCTTTGTGGAACCCAGTGAGTAGAGGAGTGACCTACCCAGGAGAAAACGTGGGCAGTGAGAGTGCCTGCACTTCAGTCCCTCCTCAGAGTTCCCACTTGGAGTCCTTGAGTTACACAGGACACATCAGCTTACGGTAAACCAGGCCTTAGACTCAAGTTAGCTCCGTAAAAGGCCTTGTTTGGAAGAATGTCACCTGCTTCTGAGACTGTGAGAGAGCACACCTCAGGAAGGAGGGCGGCCTGAGGCTCTGTGCGGTGAGAGGACATAGTTCCTGCCCTGTGCACATCCCAGCCAGCTGTGGCCTGAGGTTGCGGCACTGCCTTGTTCTGGGCTGTGGGATTTAAACATGCAGTCAGATGGTCACAGGTCACGTTGCTCGTCCCTTTGTTCTGGGGGCAAGCAGTGATTGGGACTTTTCTGTTAATTTTCTAAGATAGAACTTTCCAGAAAAAACTACATTCTTCTTTATTCCAATATGAGTTGGGAAGATATTAACTGATTTTGATACTATTTTCTCTCATTTAGATTTTTGAAAAGATTTATTTATGTGTTAGAAAGGCAGAATGACAG
Organism: Sylvilagus floridanus; assembly: GCA_949820135.1. Taxonomy (NCBI): domain Eukaryota; kingdom Metazoa; phylum Chordata; class Mammalia; order Lagomorpha; family Leporidae; genus Sylvilagus; species Sylvilagus floridanus. Next base: position 24,797,096 of record OX463238.1, on the reverse strand, counting down.
AGAGAGAGAGAGAGAGAGAGAGAGAGAGAGAGAGAGAGAAAGAGAGAGATCTTTCATTACCTGGTTCACTCTACAAATGGCTGCAACAGCTAGGTTCTGGCCAGGTTGAAGCCAGGAGCTGGGAACTCCATTTGGATCTCCTAAGTAGGCAGCATGGGCCCAAGGACTTGGACCTAATTTCTCAGGTGCATTAGCAGGAAACTGAATCAGAAGTGAAGTGGCTGGGACTTGAACTGGTATTCTGATATGGGTTGCTAGTGTCAGAAGGGATGGTTTAACCCTCTGTGTATAACATCGACTCTTTTCTTGACTGAAAATCTTCACTCTAGAATTACAGGAGGAGCAGTCTTGGAATTATTTAGCCAAAAATCGTATAGCTTTTTACATTCAACAATTCAAAAACGTGAATGAATAAAAATGAATGAATGAATTAATGAATCAGGATTCATTCATTTCAAGATTCTATGCTGTTTTATGGGGAAATACCAGTAACTAAAACTGAGTTAACCTATGTGTCAGCCAGTGCCAGGTGATTCTACAGGTATGAACTCATTTTTATTCTCTAGCACATCTCTAACTGGGCAGTAGTGCTATCTCTACTTTTAGAGTAGAAAATTAAGACTTGGAAAGTTTAAGTATCTTTTTTTGTAGGAACAAAAGTGGGGGAAATTATTAGAGTTGATGTAATGTGAAATGCATGAGAAAAAGCTATAGGAGACACAACAGAAGGGTCATTAGGGGCCCGGATCATAGCCTGAAAGGCATGCTGAAGATTTTGGTGTTATGAGACCCTGGGTTTTTGGATACGAGTGGTGATGTCCTAACTGTGCCGGCAAAAATGTACGGCATGGGAGAGACTGCAAGTGACCAGGAGGCTGCTAACAAGGCTGCAGCAAGCCGAAGGAGGACCTGAACCAGGTGGCTGCGAGTAAGAAAGGGTACAGAAAAACTTGAGATTTTCTTCCAGGCTTTCCTCTAAGTCCCATCTCTGGGGCTTGGTTTTAAATTTTCTTGCAGAGAGCGCTACCGATTCTGCAATTATCTTCAACTTCAGCGGCAAATAAATATATAAGTAAAATAGGAGAAAAACAAAAAGTTAAATTTTAAAAAATTTTGATTACCCTAGTTATCTTTTGTGGTGAGGAAGTAAAAATGATTGAGCTCCTAGGAGCCAGGTGTTCAGCTTGCACCTGTGACGTATCTATAGTTCTAAGCCTCGTTTTACCACTCCTAAGTACCAAGTTCAGGCTATGAAACCAGCAAGTCTCCTTTATTTCACTGAAGCCAAGAGTAACACAATTTTGAAAAAAAAAAAAAACACGATTTTAGTTTTTCTGCTATCTAAGTTGAAAGTTTTGTACCTAAGGGTGAGTATGATGAAGAGGGAAGAGGTGTGAGACGGGGATGTGTCCTCTATCTCTGTATCATTCTGTTTTTATATTCTGTGAGCATTTTCTGGATAAGATTTGCAAACGTTTCCTGATGAATAGTGATTGTTGTCCTCCCTCGGCAGATTTCTGCTCATGGCAGATCATCTTCCAATGTCAATGGTGGACCTGAGCTTGCTCGTTGCGTGAGTCCTGAAGGTATTCCATTTCTCTCATAATGGAAATTGCTCTTGTGATCTTGGCTTCTACTCAAAACCTGCTGGTGCTAAATGATGATCTTCCTAACCAGGGATGTAGTCATATCACCTCTTAACCCAGTCAGCCCTACTGGATGATGGTGGAGGAGACTTCAGGATGAATAAAAGCTTGTGGTTGTTATTTAGGCAGTCACAGTTTCATATCTTAAACCCAGGCTTCCTATATTTTCCCTTGGAGATCTCACAACTTCTAAATGTATTTGCTTTATCTCAACTTCTTTTGCTGTTTTCACTTTTAAACTTTATTTTCCTTTTATTTATCTGAAAAGTAGAGAGACGGAGACAGACAGATGTCTTCTGTCCACTGGTTCACTCCCCAAATGCCTGCAATACCCAGCACTGAGCCAGGCTGCAACCAGGATCTGGTACCTTAATCCAGGTCTCCAACATGGTGATAGTGACGCAAGTACTTGAACCATCACCTACTGCCTCCCAGGGTATTGCATTAGCAGGAAGCTAGCATTGAGAGTGGACTCGAACCCAGGCACTCCTAAATGGATGCCAGGGATCCCAATCAGCATCTTAACCATTGTGACAAATGCCTGCTCCCTCTCTCTCACATAACAAAAACATGTCTGTTTATTTGCTGTCTGCTGTGTGCTGGGCACTGGGACACATTGTGAAAAGTGGCTTCATCTTAATGGTTCCCCTAACCCCCAGCATATATCTCGTTGAGTGAACTTTGAGCCGGGATTCACTTTAATGAGGTATCCTGTCTGGGAAGAATTTCTTAACAAAAAATCTTAGGGAGAAACGTTGGGAACATTTCTAAGATTAAATCTCACCACCGATCCCTCTCCTTTTCTTGAGCATTGGCAAAAAAGTCTAGAAGAGTTTTAATTGGAGTTCTTTTAACCCAAGTGTACTTCAGTTGATGTTTCAGGGATTGTTAAATTTGTTGATTATGTTGGTTTCTGATTCCAGTCAACAAAGGCAAAAGGAAATTGGTGATTCAGATGTTCTATTCAGGAAATATGCTGAGAGCTTTTCTTTAGGTTTAATATAGATTTAGAAATGAATGCACTGCAAGTTATTATAAATATGTAGAAATCAATACAAATGCTTTCTTTAGACTCTGCATTTATCCTCTTTGCAGGTGTGAATGGGAACAGGTGCTCTGAAACCTCGACTCTTCTTGAGAAATACAAAATTGGGAAAGTCATTGGTGATGGCAATTTCGCCGTAGTCAAAGAGTGTATGGACAGGTGAGTAGATGGTGAGGTCACTCTCTCCTCACCTAGATGTACATTTCTCCTTGGAGTTTATTCTTAATGAGCAAAAGGCCTTTCTTGGAAGTCTTTTTTCCTCCTTTCTGATAGGGTCTACACTGGGGCCAACTGTTTTGCCAGCCCACAAGCAATTTGGTGGGGAAAAGAGTATGCATGCACATAGAGTATAAAGCTGGTTTGTATGCATTTAGGCTGAGAGATAGCCAGGACCTGTTCATGAACCATAGAAGAAGTGGGAAGAATAAGATTGATTTAAAGAAAACTGATAATAGTGACCTGTGCCAGGCCCTGTTCCCAGTCTGTACTTGTGTTTTAAACTTTCCCATGAGCATTAGCAGGGAACTGGATGGGACATGAAGCAGCCAGGATTCAAACCAGCACCCATGTGGGATGTAGGCACTGAAGCCAGCAGCTTAACTCACCATGCCACAGTACCAGCCCTGAGTTAATACTTGAGTATACCAGTAGTCTGGAGGAAGGGCATGAGCTCCAGATCAGCCCATGTTTGCCTATTCTGGTCCCTTTCTAAGCAGTATGAAGATCAGAAATGACTCAGCTTAGAATCTTCATGTTTATAGGCCACTCTCTTTCCTGTTCTAAGTGGTAAATCTACTGTTTGTGGAGAATTTTCCGGAAAGTCCTGGAAATTGTAGTGTTTCTATTTTGTTCACATCCCCACTAAAGCTTTAATGCTCCTTATACTGATAACACAGGGTAATGCCCAGTTCTCTGCGCCTTTTTTAATTAGCTCTGGGACAGAGCTTGCCACCCAAGTAACAATCAGGCATCTAAAGTATGATTTCTAAGAAATCATTAGAAACATCAGGCACAATCTGAAGTCATTCTTCCAAGAGAGGCCTCATCAGTGTGTATCGGGACTGTCTGACTTTTGAAGCCATATGCACTTGAGAGAACAAATGGCTTCTAAGGATACTGTGATGTTCTTTTTTCTATTTTTTAAATTTATTTTCATTGCGTTTGAAAGATAGATGGAGAGAGATCTTCCATCCACTGGCTCACTCTCCAAATGCCCACAACAGAAAGGGCTGGGCCAGGCTAAAGCCAGGAAATTGGAACTCCATCCGGGTCTCCCACATGAGTGGCAGGGAATCAAGGGACTTTAGTCCTTACCTGTTGCTGCCCAGAGTTCGCAGCAACAGGAAGCTAGATTAGAAGCAGAGTAGCTGGAGTGGAACCAGGCACTCCAGGATGGGATGTGGGCATCCCAAGCAGTGACTTAACCACTGTGTCACATGCCCGCCCCTCCAGGGTTCTTTACCAAACTGCTTTCCTGTAGTAAAAGATAATTTCATCTGAACATGCCAAAAATAACTTAAAGTGGTAAAAATAATTTCAAAATTCTTGTATCCAAGTAGATGATCTCTGCAGTGCCCAATATGAGCATTTAAAGGTATAAATAACATGGCACCAGGTCCTAGCTGGTTTGGGCTGAGAGATAATGACAGCCTGTGGACCTCTCGATTTTCAGTTGTGGGCTCATGTTGATGTTATGTTGCTATAAAAATACATTTATCAATAATTTTTTTATTTGATCCATTTTTCCTAATTCTGAGCCTTAACAGAACTCAGGAGAACTAAGACATTTAAGTATGGAAAGAGTATTTCTGAGAAATTTTAAATGTGAGTTACTTAGTACTATAATATTATTTGTAAAAAGAGATTAATATACAGGGTGGCTTTGGTGTTTTGATTTGTTCCGTTTTGGTTACCTTTCTCCCCTGAGTCCTCTCAACTCTGCCTTTGGTGCACAGTAAGAGGCGCCAGGGCTTTCTCCCCACAGCCTGTGCTGTGGGGGAAATCCAGGGTAATTTGCATCTGTAACTGGTCTACTCTCATTATTCCCTAGGTCCACTGGAAAGGAGTTTGCCCTAAAGATTATAGACAAAGCCAAGTGCTGCGGAAAGGTATGGTGTCCTTAACCGCTTTGTAGGTGAGGCTGACATGAGGTGGTGAGAGGGTTCCTGAGAGGAAGGAACGGAGAGACCACAGCCTGCCTGGACCACCAGTGATAGCGGGGAAAACAGCCAGGCTTTCTGTTCCTTGCTAACTTTCAGAAATTGTAAAATCCTAAAACCTACAAGTGATTTGGTCTTGGTCCCAGCTACCCAAAGCATGTGTTCCCTTCTCTATATTTTTTATTTTTTTTAAGAATTTTGCATATTGGTGTTTTTTTTGGACAGGCAGAGTTAGTGAGAGAAAAACAGAGAAAGGTCTTCCTTCTGTTGGTTCACCCCCCAAATGGCTGCTACGCCCAGCGTGCTGTGCCAATCCGAAGGCAGGAGCCAGGTGCCTCCTCCTAGTTTCCCATGTAGGTGCAGGGCCAAAGCACCTGAGCCATCCTCCACTGCCTTCCTGGGCCACAGCAGAGAGCTGGACTGGAAGAGGAGCAACCGGGACAGAACCGGCACCCCAACCAGGACTAGAACCTGGGGTGCCATTGCCACAGGTGGAGGATTAGCCTAGTGAGCTGCAGCGCCGGCCGTGTGTTCTCTTCTCAAGAGATGCTTATAGCAAGGCACAGGCGCACTCCAAGGGCACTGTGGGCATGCGTGCCTCTGAGGCTTGATCCCACTTTCCAGTCTCCTGGCTTCATGGAGGCTGGTAGATGACTCGCGATTTGTGGGTCAGAGACAAAAGACTTAGCAGGCAGCATGGACCCACTGTGTGCACTGGTCCGTCTGGCCCCCGAGTCCTGTGGCAGTGATGCAGGGGGTCTGCCGGCTGCTGTGCACACAGTAGGATTGTGTCACAGCTGAGGAACCCATGCTTAGGGAACCCTTAGTCCCTAGGGCACTGCGACAAACCTGCCTACCTTTGCATCAGAGACTATTTGCCCTTTGTCCTGCTGAGGGGCGACCCTGTGTCTGTGATGCAGGGGTGTTTTCCGTACAGACCTCCTTGTGATGCAGGGGTGTTTTCCATACAGACCTCCTTGTGATGCAGGGGTGTTTTCCATACAGACCTCCTTGGAGAGGGCTTGAGGGCACAGCTGAGGCACAGCATGCAGCCGCATTGTGAAGAACTGCCTCCTTAGCAGCATGAACTGTTTTCTTTTTCTTTAAAAAAATTATTTATTTATTTGAAAGTCAGAGATACACAGAGAAAGGAGGAGAGGCAGAGAAAGATCTATCCGCTGATTCACCCCCCAGTTGGCTGCAAAGGCCAGAGCTGTGCCAATCTGAAACCAGGAGCCAGAGCTTCTTCCATGTCTCTCATGAGGGTGCAGGAGCCCAAGCCCTTGGGCAGCAGAGAGCTGGATCAGAAGTGGAGCAGCTGGGATTCAAACCAGCGCCCATATGGGATGCCAGCACTGCAGGCTGTGACTTTACCTGCTATGCCACAGCGCTGGCCCCAAACTGTTTTCTTCTTTCCCATTCTGAGACTGGGGCTGGGAGAGACCAGCTGATGAAATGCTGCTGGAGTATTGGTGCTTTACGCTTGAAAAAAACGGTGTCTACCAGTAGCAACAAATACCTTTGCAGAGCCCTGAGTGATAGCACATCAGTTAGGAGAGCAGCCCTGGGGCTGCCCCGTTTGACACGGGAGCTGCTGGCCGTGTCCTGCAGCTGAGCACCTCACATGAGATTAAACTGGAGTGAAATATGCTCCAAGGGTAAGATACACACCGGGCTTTGAAGACAATACTTAAAAAAAGGCTCAATATTGTTATATTTGATGGCTGATGAAATGATAATGTTTTGGATATGTTAAGTATCTTTAAAGTTAATTTTACCCTTTTACATTTTTAATGTGGCTGTCAGGAAATTGAGAATCACATGTTTGCATCACATTGTATTTGTGTTGGGCAATGCCACTCTAGAAGGAGGTTATATAAAGTTTAGTCCTGACCGGGCCTCTTTTTGCTGTGTGACCTCGGAAAGATTGTTTAACCCCTCTGTGTTTCTGTTTCTTCCTCTAAAGCACGGGTGGAGAAACTTTTTTCTGCCCAAGGGCCACTTAGATATTTATAACAGCATTCAAAGGCCGTACAAAATGATCAGCTTAAAGATTAGCCTGCTATGCATTCACCGAATCTTGAGTCCCACCTGTGGCTGCCTTGTCAGGACCAGACCAATGATTTCATAGGCCTTAAACAGCTGGCAGGCTCTAGAATGCAGTTATTTTTAATACCCAAGACAGGGTTATTGTGAAGATAGAATTAAGTCATGGACACCATGAAGAAAAGGGCCAATATATAACAAGAATTCAGCGCACATTAACTACCATCATTGTTGATATGCCAGAGGAGTCTAGAATTTGGAATTAGCTGGCTTTGATATAATAGTAATTTTTAACTTTATGGAACTCCTGAGCTAGTCTTCACTGGACAGCTATAGAGTTGTGTTTTTTGTTTTTTTATTTATTTTTTGTTTGTTTTTTTAAGCAGGAAACAAAGTATTCTGGTGAAGCTTTACAAGTCTTAGTCCCAGGACAGAAAAAAATCGTTACTTTTTTTGTATATTCTGATTATTAAAGAAGCAGAGACTATGCAATATGCTCCCTCTTCTTTGAATACGGTTTTCTTTTCTTTATTTTTTATTAGTTGATATATAAAATTGTATGTATTAATGGAATTTATATTGAATTTTCTTTAATTCTGTGTGCTTTTGTTTATTTTTCTAACAGTATTACTTGTTATTTCTGACTCTAATTGCCTTTCCCCATGTGTAAGTAAGTGTTGCTCTTTGTCTGATGTAGTATGTTTTAAGCAGAAAGTGTTCTAATTTGGGATCCAAGTTCTATATGACTATATTAAGACTTATTTCCAAAAAAAGTAAAAATTGCTACAGTAAGAATATTGTTTATTTGCTTAAAATTTAAGTAGCTTTGTATGCAAAAACAATTTGGTACACTCAGTACTGAGGCAAAGTGGATATACCATTTATAATATTTGGATCTGGTTTTCCCTTGTCATAGAGGGTCATTCTATTTTTATAAATAATGATCATATATTTATATCCATCCTTGCATTTTGCCTATTTGAGCAACTATTTCCACAGTAAAACTACATAACATTGCAATTTCAAAACCCAGTTTGTTACAAATTAGTTGCTTATTTTCCACTGAATTTTAGTTTTAGGGAAAAAAAGGCATAGAGAATTTGTTTTGTTTTTAAAGTTTAGGAGTGTATTCAGTCACGATGCTGGGATGTTGTCAGTCACCTCTGCATTGTGGGTTACGTAGCTTCCATTTGTTACAGAATAGTGTCCCTCCAGGCTTGGAGCTGTAGGACGTTTATGTTACAAGTAGGTTCTCTTTAATGGCTTGCAAACCAGATTTAAGCATTTTGCAGATAAGGAACATAGACTGAGATTAAATAACTTCCCCGAGTCACACAGAGGCACAGCAGTGGTGGGGATTGGGGGCTGCTTGGTCCCATGGACTCCGCATAGGCCAATCCAGCAAGCTTCTCCCCTGTTCAGTTTATTCATTTCTTCTTGTAGTAAGAATCTAGGAGAGTTGTTTATCTGTTTTGCCTTCTCTTTGTTCTTCTGTAATATATATGAGCGTTATTGGATCAATTTATTCATTCACCTAATATTTGCCAAGTATATTCTGTATGCAAAACACTGTTCTGGGAATTGGATAATTTAATATGACTGTGTTTCAAAACATTTGTAGAAAGATGGAATTAGCATGTAAGTGTTTTGGTTCAAAAACCTGTTGAAATCCATGCTTAGTTCATCCCTAATATGCATTTTTCATGAACTTTTAGGGACCTCTTGAATGCAAGGATTTCAGTGCTTTTTTGCACCAAAATAACCTATCCTTTGTATTTTCCCATTATCTTCTTGAAATGCCCTCATATATAAGTTAATATCAGTGAAGGCTGTTATGGAGTTCAGGGGAAACTTTTGGAGGAGAGGTGGAGGACCAGTGAACCTGCCACAGAGCAGGAAGTGCTGGCGTGGGACCCAGAGCCCATGGGCAGATTGCAGAACGGCCCGACACATGGCCCAGAGGACAGAGAGCATACTGGCTTCTTCCAAGTCGGGGAGAATGCAGGATCTGCTGTGGAGCCGGATTGATGCAACCTGTTGACAAGACTGTGGTGTGTATAGATTTAAAAATTCTTCCAGTTCTGATACTCACTTTCATCCTAAATAAATATTTATTTCATTCTTGTGTACAAAGCCCTGGGCTTTCTGTTAGGTGTTTGGAAGTGGTCCTTCTTTTTCTTCCCTCCTCCACACTTTAGCATTCATCATCAACTTGTTATAGGTCCAGGCAGGACATAAATCCAAACTGTGAGGTACTGGTTTGCTGAGGCTGTTGGAATGTATATCCACAAACCTGGTGGCTTAATTCTGTCACGGTTCTGGAGGCCAGGAGTCATAAATCTTGCTCCCTCTGGGACGACGGGGAGAGTTCGTGGTCTCTAAACAGCCTCTGTGACTGGCTGTTCTTCTTGGGCTTGAGGCCACGTCACGGCAGTCTCTGTCTCTATCTTCATATCGCTTTCTTTTCTGTGTGTTCTCTCTTCTTACCTCTATGCCAAGTCTCCCTCTGTCTTTTTCTTATAAAAATGCTTGTGATGGCAGACAATGCAGGGTTATCTCTACATTGCAAGATCCTTAGTCCTGTCTGCAAAACCCGTTTTCCAGATAAGATAGTATTTACAAGCTCCCTGGATTAGAACTTGGTATCTTTGGGGGGCCAGTCAGACTACATTCATGTAGCACACTAATCATTTACAGTGATTAGAACAACTTTATCTCTTACTGTATTGTTTTCTGCATTATTTTCTTAATTTATTTGAGAGGTTGGGGGGAAAAGGGGAAGCAAACCAAACAGCTGCTCAGGGAACTCCCATCTGCTAGTTCAGTCCCCCAAATGCCTGCAACAGCCAGGGCTGGGCCGGGCTGAAGCCAGGAACTGGGAACTCCAGCCAGGTCACCTTTGTGGGTAACAGGGACACAACTACTTGAGCCACACCTGCTGTCTCGCAGGGTTAGGATTAGCAGGAAGCTGGTGTAAGGTTGGAACTGAGCATTGAACCCAGGTGCTCCGAGAGGGTTGCAGTGTCTTTAAGCGCTAGGCTAAATGCCCACCCTTGTCCTCAGCAGTATTGACAAAGCAGCCTAGAAGCCAACTGGAGACTACTCTTGGGGAAGAGCAATACATGATGTGTGTTTTCATTCACAGGGACATTTGAGTACCTGCTATGTGTTACTAACTATGCTCTTGGGTAGAAGTAAACAAAACCCTCCACAAGTTCTCAGTTCCAGAGGGCAATGAATGGACCAGCACACAAATTCTTAAGGGAGTAGGGCCAGAGCTGTGATCATCGCAAGCACGGGGGTGGTGTGAGCACACAAGAGGGACACCTAACCTGGGCTTGGGTGGCAGGAAGACTACTGAGAGGAAGTGAAATACATGGTGGTCCTGAGGAATGAGTACGACTCTACCGAGAAGTGGTAAAGAATGCTCCAGGTGGGGAAAATGACCTGTGCAAATGCCCAGAAATCTCAGGGAGAAACTGGCAAGGACAGAGAACAGTAAATGCATAGACCTAGAGGCTACTGAGAAGCCTGAGGGGCCAGGGACGGTGATTGATTGGGGAATTGGAGGATGAAGTAAGGAGGAATCCCAGTGGAATTCCCATTTCTGCTTTGGGCACCCAGGTTTGTTCAGTGAGAAAGTAAGGATGCTGTGGCTGGGAGAAGTGGAGACCAGATGATCAGTTCACTTTGGGAGAGAGGTGACCCCTGAATCTGTTGCTCTGCTCACTGTCTCTCTCTTTGTACATTAAAACTCACCATGGCCAGGGATAAGGAGTTAGCAGCTCTCCTTGTCATTTACCCTTACACAGATCCATGGAACCCTGCCAAGGATTAATTCATATGTAAATTGTTTGGAGCTAGAATTTGTGAATCACTTAACATAAATAATGGTAGGCGATTGAATAATCTAAGTTCTGAATCACTCGAGATATTCATATTACCTTTAGAAATATTCTGGAAAATCTAGAGAATATTTTTGCACATAGAAGGAAAGACTACATATGGATTTCATAAGAAATAGAAATATACCACTTAAAGGTTTTTAGGCAGTACTTTGGCTATGCTCCTGGTGACATTAGTTTAAAAAGAGGATTGTTAGTTTTAAAAGGGGATTGTTCCTTCATAGACAATTTCCAGGGGTAGAAAGAGGCTGGGAAACAAAGAGAACTCCCACATCCCAACAAAAATATCATCTCTGTCTTGGAGGTTCCTGGGCTAACCATTTTCAAGTAGAAGACAGGTGGCTGAGAGAGCACAAAGTGGTGGAGACAGTGTTCCTGCAGTATTTGCTTGATATTTGAAATGTGACACTGCCAGTGGTCCTGGGAGAAGTTCCACAACATATCCCAGGAGAGTTTCTGCTGTATGTTTTATTGAAAAGGATAATAATTTCAGGAGGTGTAGTCCTATGTGATAGTCATCTTATTTTAATTCCAATTTGAGAGAGCTTCTGGGGACACTGGTGATAGGGATTATTTTACATGTTTCTCTCCAAGTTAGCATCACAGACAGAGCCTCTGAAGACAGGAAAATCTATAGAGTCTTCCAACTTTGGAGAAAATGAGGAGTGGCTGGAGAATTGAAGGGGTAGATCCATTTCATGGTAACATAAAAAAACCTGATTTATGACTGTGGTAGTAATAACCATTGTCTTTGCTTCACACAGAGTGAGATAAATTCATTTGCGTGCTTTTATGTGTTCACAGAAATATATCTAACTCTGCCTTTAGTATGATTAAGGACATGCTTGGCACAGATCATCCAAAAGCTTGAGAATGCGTGAATAGATAGGGACACTTGCCAAGTCTTCCTTTTGTGTGACCACAAGGGTGGGCTGTGAGCTGCTTCCCAAGGGAGAGAGCAGGGTGCTGCCTGCTGCTTTGTGCTACTGCTCCGTCACTTGGGCAGATGGGACTTGGAAACAGGCAGGAGGCCCTGTTTCTGACTTGCAGCTGTGGTTGGTTAGGGCCTGAGACCCTCTGTTCTTTCAGGAGATCTGGAAGTGTTTGAAGAGTCCAGAGCCAGTCGGAGACATCACTGCCCTAAAAAGAAGCGTGGACTCACCTCTTTGCACAAAGCCTGATCTGCTTATTGCTCCCCAACTCGGCATGCTGCTGCTGCTTGTTCTAAGGAGTTAAATATTTCTAGCTGTCCAGCTACCATGTGTATTCTGAAAAATTCCAACTTCACTCTTGCTGAAATACAACCCCTTTGAAAGGCGATGTATGTTGAACCCATAGTACAGGCTTGGGTGTCAGCAACCTGCATTTACCTCCCTACCTCCAAAGACTGTTCTAAGGAGAAAGTGCTAAAATGTTACACAAGGGTCTTGTGCAGTGCACTTGCCACTGACCAGTAGTGAATCCCTTCCTGGTAAATGTTGCTTCCTTTCTTTCCCTTGCTTCAGTTAAGCATTTGCCAACACTGATTGAGTGACTGGACAAAGTGCAGTGCAATCAGCACTCAAGACCTACAACTCACCACGTGCACGAGCCTGCAGACTTTCTCTGCATGCTATTTATTCATTTTTTATAACTTATTCCTCCCATTGTCAAAAAGGATTTGAGATGACTTAGAATAAAAATACTCATACTCATGGATGCATGAAGATAAGACAGAACCATAAAAGGCACACTGAATTAGGAATAAGACAATTATTTTATTACTGCAGTAGGGACAGTAAATCAAGCTCAGAGAGTCATGATAGCAAAAGCCAAAGGGCTATTGGAGGGATCCAAGCACATCTATCTATGTGGATTTGTACATATATGCATATTTAGGTGGCAAGTATTCTTTTAAGTAGGTTTTATATTACAGCTAAACTGTTGTAATACCTAGAATGTGTAAGAGGTCAGTCAGTAGATTTTGCAGTGTTCTGTAAATGCGGACTAATTGGTTATTAAAGTAATTGAGGATCAACAAATGGGCCACTGAGAGGTTTCTGTGTCTCATTTGAACTAGAGCAGTCATCATTTATGGCCCATGGATTGGTGTATGGAAAATAAGTCCTCAATGCTGTGAGTGGACACTTTGCTGCAGTGCTGATCCCAACTGCATCACTCGAGGGGACTGATAGGTGGTGCTTTTTAGAGGAGAAGTTATTATCCTTAAAGTGAGAACAGTGATCCCCCGACACAATAAGTTTTCAGATTTCTGAGATAGAAGATGATAAGGAACACCCATCTGGTGAATTATTTTATATCCAATCATAGAGAAAGAAAGTTTCTGTTTTATAGCTTTCAACATGAAATTCAAATTCACTGGTAAAGATTTAAAAACTGAAAGTTTTAATGATAGAAGTTGTATGATATGCATGGAAAATTTTATTATGTATCTAGCCTTTATTTCTGAGCGTATGCTGAACTTAACAAGCATTCTGGCAGAATTAACAGGCATGTGCCATGTATCTGTGCTTCTACAGCACCACAGCCTGCGAGGGTACTGGGAGTAGTGATGAGATAGGTGGCGTGTTTTAGGTGCCATGGCAGCACCACTGGGCCCTTTGGGGGAATGTTCCAAAGTCTGACAGTGGCAATGAGATGTCTACCCGACATGCTCTGTCTCTATGGCAACCGCCTCTTTGAGCCAAGAGAGATGGCGTCCCTTCAGCATTGGATCTGCAGACTGTGTTTATCTTGTGGTCCTCCAGACTGTAGAGCACAGGACAATCTGTGGTTTCTGATTCCCTCTCTACTCCTTTATTTTACAGGAGCATCTGATTGAGAACGAGGTGTCAATTCTGCGCCGTGTGAAGCACCCCAATATCATCATGCTGGTGGAAGAGATGGAAACGGCAACTGAGCTGTTCCTGGTGATGGAATTGGTGAAAGTAAGAGGATGGAGGGATTTACTGGTGCCCAATCCTAAGACGTAATAATCCTGGATATTGTATAACCAGAAAAATGCTTTTCTGCCTTGCAATTTTATCTATAATCATCAACTTTAGCAGCACACATGTCATTTTCTTCATCTACTCCAAGCCAATGAGTCCTCATTCTCACCTTCACAGCACTGGACTGTTGGTGTGTTGATAGGCTCCTTTTGGTATCCTTTAGGGTGGAGATCTCTTTGATGCAATTACTTCTTCAACCAAGTACACTGAGAGAGACGGCAGCGCCATGGTGTACAACCTGGCCAACGCCCTCAGGTATCTCCACGGCCTCAGCATTGTGCACAGAGACATCAAGCCAGAAAACCTCTTGGTACGTCACCTCTGCTTTTCCTGTTCCACTTCCTGCCTCCCTCCCTATAAAATGATCATAGCTAGATACACACTATGACATTTTATAGTTGTATCAATCCTGCAGTAAGAGATTTAAAATTTAGAAAGCCATTAAAATTCAAGTCAATGATAATAAAATGCTAATGGATTTCTTGAACTGATCTACATTTACTGTTTACCAGATGTTAGAAAATATATTTTAGTTTGTGTTTTAATTGATGGCATTGACTGAACAAAGATGAGCTGGAAAATTATTTTATGGGGCAAAAAATTATGAAGAATAAATTGGAGAGAGAACTACTGGATCATAAGAGACAGAAGTAGAACATAAGGGTTCATTTATGTGTGGGACAGAATTTTGGAAATAGTCTAGTTCATTCTTCTAAGCTTTACAGATATGGAAATGGAGAAGGAAAGATGCTAATCTTTTTTGTTTTTTTAAATATTTATTTTATTTATTTGAAAGAGTTACAGAGAGAGGTAGAGACAGAGAGAGAGAGGTCTTCCATCTGATGGTTCACTCCCCAGATGGCCACAATGGCCGGAGCTGCGCCAATCTGAAGCCAGGAGCCAGGAGCTTCCTCTGGGTCTCCCACGTGGGTGCAGGGGCCCAAGCACTTGGGCCATCTTCCACTGCCTTCCCAGGCCACAGCAGAGAGCTGGATCAGAAGAGGAGCAGCCAGGACTAGAACTGGCACCCATATGGGATGCCAGCGCTTCAGGCCAGGGCCTTAACCTGCTGTGCCACAGCACCGGCCCCAAGATGTTAATCTTTGTTGAGCATAAGGCTCATTTATCCTATAGTTCTACAGAAGTAAAAACCTTTTTTGTGATGGCACTCAGAGACCTTTGTAATCTCATTCCAGCTTCCTTCCTTACACAGCATGTCACTCACCTGCGTGCCATGTTTAACTCACCCTCCTAGTGAGTCTTGATAACTAGACACAGCTAGTTAACGGAAGCCAACCCTTGTGACTCTGCAGTAGAGGAATTTTAGAAAAGTTGGTTGGGGAGTTTTGCATGCACAGACACTCTAAACACACACACGAGACAGTTGGCTTTTCTATTTGCATCTTTCAGGGTTGGATGCCATCTTAATGACTTCTCGGGAGGTGAGCTTGTCTGATTGCCCATCCTCAGTAGTTGAGACTTGACTTTATTAACAGCCTTTAACCTCCATTGCTTCTGTCTCTTCTGGTCTTCATTTGCAGTGACCTGTCTCCCAATAATGTGAAAAACTTATTTGTTCTATAAGCCAGTAAGCAAGAGTTAGGTCTTTTTTGACATCACCCAGATTCTCTGGGCCGAGTTCTGTCAGAGCCATCTCTGGTTTCTGCTATACTTGTTGTGGTGTTTTGAATTTGTCATTGACTTGTCTAGGTGCTCCTTTAGGTCGTAAACACCACAGCAGGGTAAGTTTCATGTCTTAATTGTCTTTATATCTTCAATGCCTTGGAAATTGCCAGGTAAGCACATTTATGGAGTGTACAGATAGAGTCAATGCTTGGGGGTTGACACTGACAGTCACTCGGCTAGCTAGCAGCTGGCACTCAAACTTAAGTCTTTGCAGCCTACTTTGTGCTTGTACTACATAAGTAATTACTGAATGGAAGGTTCCTTCCAAAGTTCATGGAAAATGTGTAGTGTGAAGAAACTAGGCATAGATTTCAAATTATTTACACCAAAAGAGACTTCTCTTTTAATTCCATTTTTTATGAACTTTTTGAAGTATCCTCGTATGCATCAGAGTACAGACTTTTGAAGCTATCCCAGGGACCTTTTTTTTTTTTTCTCTCCTGATCTTGAGTGTGTGGTTTTCTTTTTGGTAATACCATGTGAGGATTTCTGGGTATCTACTTAAAAGTTTTGAACTTTTTCTTTAGTATGTCCTGTCTTAAGGAATTATACAAATTGAACCTCCCTAATCCCCAAATCCAAAATCCAATATGCTCCAAAATCCTACACTTTTTGATCATTGAAATGACATCACAGGTGCAAAATTCCATGCCATGAACCTTTGTTTCATATACAAAATTATTAGAAATACTTTTATTAAAAATTACTCTCAGGTCATATGTATATGAAATATAAATGAATATCATATTTAGATATCTCATCTGTGACATCGCATATGTATATTAAAAATATTCCAAAATCCCAAAATGTGCAAACACTTATGGTCCTGAGCATTTTTGGTGAAGAGTTCTCAACCTGCATTTCAGTTCTGTAAGTTCCTGTTAGAAAAATCTCTCTGCTCTGGACACAGAAAGGAAAGCTGTTTTATGAACTCCGATGAGGAGTGGAGACAGAGTCGTAAACCAGCCTCAGGATGAAAGGAGGGCTATGCACAGCCTTCCTACCTCAAAGAGCCTCTCATCCATCGTGACTGTGCGGAGGCCGCAGGCTCCTGCTGCATCCGACTTTGGCCAGGGCTTTCTCCAGGTGCCCTCTTAACTCCTTGCTCTCCACAGCTCACTTTGCCCCTATAGCTCAAGTTGCTGATATTCTCTGTGAATGTAGGAGTCACAAGGTTACTCTGCAGTCAGCTTTTCCTGCAGCTCTGGTTGTCAAAGACCCAGCCCAGAGGAAGACCGAAGCATGAGTGAACGTCGCTGTCAACCAGGATGGGTCCATTTCCCAGCTCATGGGCCCCTCTCACCTCCCATTTTTTCTCTTTTCCACTTACGGTTTTTTAACGTGTGTGAATTCTCCTTGGAGTCAGACACCTCCTCCTTTTCTCTCACCTGAGTTAAGGGTGGATAACATGGCAAGGTTTGACATCTCCAACATTGCATGTTGTAGGATATAGCTAGGGAGTCGGAATTAGGTTCCCTGCCCAGGGTGAACGTTCTCCTGTTCTCCTAAACCTGCCCCACGCCGTTCTGCAACTCAAAGCTGGGGAGCAGGAAGATGGTGATGAAACTGAGACCTGCACAAGGATAGTGTGTGATGTGGAAAGGCCGGGGGGGCAGGCTGCAGAAGCAACCTTAGCCGCACTTAGCTAAGTACCGTGTGTGCCCTTGAAAACGTAGCAAGGTCACTCAGCAGTTTCTAGATTGAGAAGTGCCTGCAGGTTGGAACTGGCCTAAAAAGTAAACACCCAGAGGGACTGGGACCTCCTTCTGTCCAAGAACTGATTCAGTTTTTACACAGCAGTGTTCAGATATCTGATTTGCATCCCCTTGTCTGGTCGCAGGGTCATAACTTAAAGCACTGCCAGTGGAGATGGATGGGTGGCCGTGTCAGGGAGCACGGGGTGGCTGTTAATGCCGTGAGTTACAGCCCGGTGGTGCCGTGTCAGAGTTAACTGTGAGACCAGTGATAAATTCAGCTCTGCCCAGAGTTCTGGGGACAGGGGAGAGAGGAGGGTTGGTTTCTCATATTTGAAGTCCTTCTAAATCATTATGTTGACATTTTATTTAGAGAACATGCAGTGTTCACTTGGTGTGGGGGGTGCATTCCTCACATTTCTTACTTTTGCCTTCTGAGAGCTGCTTGGACAGAAGCATCGCTCAGCTTGTGCGGGGTGGGCGTTTGCGCACTGCAGGGCTGGAGTGGGCACCTGGTGACTGTTTACATCCAGTCAGAGTTCTGGGCCAGCATGGGCTCCAACAGCTGTGGAGCAGAGACAGCATCTAGAGCCTTCCCAGGGCTCTTCCTGGGAACTGGAGTTTGGGGAACATCAGTTTCCATCTCTCTTCCTGCTGTCTGGTGGGGTGACTGGGAACATCCAGGGAGATGGTAGGGGGTAGAATATTGGAGTCTGCAAATTCCCCCTGACTGTCTGTTACTAGGGAGGGCCACACTCCACGGAGAGGCGGAGAGCCTCTGACATTCCTAATCATTTATTAACTTTTAGAAAAATCAGTTTATTAAAGCAATGCCATGTGTGTAGCCCCACCCGTATACATACACAGTTTGCCCTGAGATTTGGAGGTTTTCTCATATTGTCTTTTACACATTTTTTTTTTAAAGATTTACTTATTGAAAGAGTTACACAAAGAGAAAAGGAGACACAAAGAGTGAGAGAGGTCTTCCATCCTCTGGTTCACTCTCCAATTGGCCACAATCACTGGAGCTGCACTAATCTGAAGTCAGGAGCTTCTTCTGGGTCTCCCACATGGGTGCAGGGGCCCAAGGACTTGGGCCATCTTCCACTGCTTTCCCAGTCCATAGCAAAGAGCTGGATAGGAAGTGGAGCAACCGAGACTCTAACTGGCACCCATATGGGATGCTGCCACTGGAGGCGGTGCCACAGCGCCGGCCCCTGTCTTTTACACATTTGCTTCTGTGTCTGGCTAGCCCTTTGGAGAGATGAGTCAGATAAAGTACTGTTATTTCAGGCCAGCCTGTCCCTGTGACACTTGCCTTTTGATGATCCCTTTTGATGATTTGCCAAGAAGTACCACGTACCCAGAAATAACTCCGTGACTTTAGACTGTGGAGTCCCTTTCTCTTAATGCTTCTGCATCTGACTGTGAATTCTTTATAGGGGATGTGAAACACAGGGCTTCTGGGTATGGACAATCCCTCATACCCCAGGAGTCTCTAAATTGGGTGCTTAAAATAAACACTATTTTTCAAAAATTACATCCAGTGAATATATTTTAAAGTTGTGAAAACAAAATACCAATGTCATTAATAAGACATTTTTGAATCTCATGAAACAGACATGTAGAGAATTGTGCTTCAGATATTGTTATTGTTGTAATTACTTGGGGAATTTCTAACGTCTAGGTTTTAGTAAATGCATCATAAATTCTAATTTTATCCAATTACTCTTGATAATGTTTACATTAAATGTAATGGATGAAGAGTTGTCCTGAGACCATGGCCTAAGAATGTGGATTCTGTTCCCCCAGATGACATCACTGATAGTGCTGGTTATGTTTCTGCTGATTTATGCACTACTCAGAATTGTAAATGTTTGTGAGGGCCATGAAATCCTCACCATCGCTCCTTCAACACTTTAATTTTTTTAGATGTATTTATTTGTATGAAAGGCAGAGTGACAGGGAGGGGAGGAGAGGATGAAGGAGAGAGGAGATCTGTGGGATCACTCCCCAAATGGCCACAACAGCCAGGCCTGTGCTGGGCTGAAGCCATGAGCCTAGAACTGCATCTGAGTCTCCCACATCGGTGGCAGAAACTCTAGTACGTGGCCATCTTCCATTGCTTCCCAGGTGTGTTAGCAGGGAACTGCTTTGGAAGTGGAGCAGCTGAGACTCAAACTGCTGCTCCAGTATGGAATGTGGGGTCCCACACCAGCCCCACTCCTGTGACACTTTCATGTCATAAAGATGTGTTCTGGGCATATGTGCAGAGTACATAAGCCTAAAAGAAGTTATGAAAATACCAAGATGGAAAATTACCTTGTTAAACAGATGAGGACATCACAGGTAAGGGATGTATTTCATGCCATTCTTTTTAAAATGCTGTAAACTCAGGGAATGATTGGTGTGGGGAGCCCTGAGGGTCTGGCATTTTAGTGATGACTGTGTAACCCCCTCCCCAGTCTGGTGTCAGACTGATGGATCATGCTATTCACATGCTTATCTTGAGCAAACATGGTTTTCTAAATTTTTCTCCTCCTTAGTAGTTGAGATGAAAATCTGGTTCATTTCATAGTAAAATATGAGAAAAAGAAAACTAAATATGCTTAAGGTATAAAAATAGTGAAAGACATTATATGAGTATATTTTAAGTCTCTACAGTTACTTTTATCAGAAATGTAGTGCTTTCGAAATGGCTAGCCTAGAGACAGACTGTACAAGCAAGTTAGGATTGGAGTCAAATCCAGAGGATGCTGGCGTATCTGCTGGTTGCTTCCAACCCTATCCATTTATGATGCAGCTGTCATTCACGATCAGCTATGTCCTGTAGGGCAGTGGTGGGGGACGTCCAGCACCCAGAAAATCATCTGGTCTGGCCCTGCCAACCTTGGCAGGACTCAAAATTCAACCATTTGAATTAAGTTGATCATTTTGTATGTCCCACTGGTGAGGTTATGAATATGCACATGGCTCTTGGCAGAGAAAAGATTCTCACCCTTACTGTGGGAGAAGTTTGCTTATATGTAAATTTAACTTTCACTAATTATGGAACCAATACATGTTTACTGTAAACATTTTGGAAACTGAAAAGTAAAAAGAAGAAAATAAGTGATTTATAAATGCTACCACCTAGAGAGCAACTTTTTAACATTTTGGGGTATTATATTTTCTGTGTAACTTTTTACATTAGATAATAGATTATTTTTTTTTTTACTTTAAATAGTAGAGTATTTCCCATATTATTATTTATTCACAAAGCACTTTTTGGCAGCTGTGTAATATTTTATTATAGAGATGTGCCGTGTTTTAGTAACTGCCCTATTAGCCATATGTTGTGTCCAGTCTGAAAAAAACACAAAGATAAATTCTGAGATTGACATCCTCATATATAACCTCTGGGTCCATCTCTATTCTCTTTCAGTAGATTACTAGAAGTAGTTATGAAGATGTTAAGAAATTTGATACATATTGCTTAAATGCTTCCTAGAAAGGTTCTTTGGTTTAAGCATAAACATTCACATCTTCATCAGCGTTTTAAATCCATCTCCAGTATTAAAATTATCTAATCAACCACTCATTCCAGAAAAGAGAAGGAGTATGTGTCCCTGTTTTTTGGCTCTGTCTCATTTGACGAAGCTTTACAGCATATGGAAAATACAACCTGAAATACATCCCTTACCTGGGATGCCTCATCTGTTTAATAATATCATTTTTCTTCTTAGTATTTTTATAACTTCTTCTAGGCTTATGTGCTCTGTACACATACCCAGCACACTTCTTCATGACTTCAAAGTGTCACAGGGTGGAGCAGGCATGGGGTAGCTGGTTAAGCCGAGGCTGAGGACACCCACATCCCATATCACAGTGACGGCTTCTGATCCAGCTCCCTGACTAATGTGCCTGGGAGGCAGCAGAAGATGACTCAAGTGCTTGAGTTCTGCCTCCCGTGTGGGAGCCTCAGATAGAATTCCTGGCTCCTGGCTTCCCTCTGCCTATTCCCTCAGCCACACCTGCTGTGGCCATCTGGGGAATGAACCTGTGGATAGAAGATTCATTCATTCCCTCTTTCTCCTCCTCCCCCTCCCCTCCCCCTCCCCCTCCCTCTCCCTCCCTCCCTCCCTCCCTTCCTCTCTCCCTCCCTTTCTCTCCCCCTTTACCCACTCCCACATCCCCCCTCACTCTGCCTTTTAAATAAACAAACAGATTTTTAAAAAATAGTGCTGCAGGAGTGTGGCGAGGATGTCAAGGCCCTCACAGACATAATTCTGAGTAGCCCAGAGCCATCCCATGTCAGAGATGAAGACGCTTACTCAGGGGGCTTGAAGGACTTTCACAGGCCACACAGCCAGGAAATGAGTAGAGTTTTTCTCAAGTTCAGGCTGCTAGATCCCAAAGTTCTTTTTCTTCCTGAACTTTCAAGATTCTCCTCGTTTGATATTTGTATTTCACCATCAACTGTCCAGAAAACAAGGCTGCTATCCCCACTCCTAATTTCATTTTCTCATGGGCACTGAGTAAAGACCGTTTCTTGGATTCCCGAGTTCCTCACACAGAGAATGCTAAGTTACCGTTAGTTGCCTGCCACCTGTACCCTCACCTGCTGTGGAAGCAAGCACCTGTGTCCATTGTATTCCTAGGTAAGGTGCTTTCTGCAAAGATGGAAAATAGATCTTTTCCAAATTTCACACAATTTTGCTAAATCTCTGAAGAGAAAAATAAACACTTTAAAGTGGCAAATAGAAATCATGAGTTCTTGAGTTTGTTAGTAAATATGTCTCGCTCTGCCTAATTCCAAGGGCCTTCTTCCATTCACTGAAAAAAAAAAAAAACAACCTGTGCTTTGTCCCTGGTCTGTATCTCAGGTGTGTGAATATCCCGACGGAACCAAGTCTTTGAAGCTGGGCGACTTTGGGCTGGCCACTGTGGTAGAAGGCCCTTTGTACACAGTCTGTGGCACACCAACTTACGTGGCTCCAGAAATCATTGCTGAAACTGGGTAAGAGTCCTGGAGGTGTTGGTTAGTGCTTTTAACTGCTGTAGGAAAAGGTATATTCTTGTGGCTACGCTGCGATGGTACAGGGTGGGAGGAGGAGAGAGACTGATGGCCACACAGGACTTCTACCCCAGCAGGTAGCATCTGTGCTTGTGGAAGCAAGAGCTCTGGCCCTGGGCTTTGGGCCCAAGGATGGTCTTGGAAATATGGTAAAATCACTAATGCTGTGGTTAGGTTGAGCGAAAAATAGATGAATTTGTCCAGAGGATAGTGAAATGAACAATTTTACACCAGCAATATCCTTTGTCCTAACAAAGGTAATGCTGCAGCGAGGTGGAAGTTTCTTGGAAGTTGTATAAATGCTCCTCTCCCACCCCTGCTTTTGTTTTCCAGCTATGGCCTGAAGGTGGACATCTGGGCAGCCGGCGTGATCACCTACATACTTCTCTGTGGGTTCCCGCCATTCCGAAGGTCAGTGCCGTGGAGTCACTGTGTTTGAATTGTAAGTCCTCTCCTGTGGGCCTGGAAGCACACACTTCACTCTTGGCAGTCAGGACCATAAAAATGGTCAGTAAAAAATGTCACTTAGAAGTTACACAAGGGCACTCTTCTCTTTTTATCTAAGAATGTCCAAATGTTCATTCATTCATCGAGGCATTGACACTGTGTATGGTCCTCAGCGTTTCTTTCATAAAATAGACCTGTAACACGTGGCTCAATTTCCAGCTTCCAGCTTTTCAAACAAGAGTAAGATTTAGGGGCTGGCATTGTGGTTTAGTGGATAAAGCCACTGTTTGCAATGCTGATATCCCATTTGGGCTCTGGTCCCAGCTGCTCCACTTCCAATCCAGCTCCCTGCTGATATGTCTGGGAAAGCAGCAGAAGATGACCGAAGTACCTGGGCTCCTGTACTCACGTGGGAGACCTGATGAAGCTCCTGGCTTCAGCCTGGCCCCAGCTATAGCAGCGATTTGGGGAGTGAACCACTGAGTGGAAGATCTTTCTTTCTCTCCCTCACCCCCGTGTGTGTGTGTGTGTGTGTGTGTGTGTAACTCTGCTTTTTTTTTTTTTAAAGATTTTCTTTAAAAAATTAATTGATTTGAAAGGCAGAGTTACAGGGAGGCAGAGAGAGAGAGAGAGAAGTCTTCCATCCATTGATTCCCTCCCTAAATGGTTGCAACAGCCAAAGCTAGGCCAATCCAAAGCCAGGAGCCAGGGGCTTCTTCCAGGTCTTCCATGCAGGTACAGGGGCCCAAGGACTTAAGCCATCTTCCACTGCTTTCCCAGGCCATAGCAGAGAGCTGGATCGAAAGTGGTGCAGCTGGGACTCGAATTGGCATCCATATGGCACTGTAGGTAGCAGCTTTACCCGCTATGCCACAGTGCCAACCCCTATAACTCTGCTTTTCAAATAAATGAATATTTTTTTTTCTTTAAGATTTAAAGATCTGTGTGGAACTATCTGAATCCTTCCAGGTGTACTTTTTTTCGGTGTCTGATACTTGTCTCCCTGGCTTGATGTGACTGCAGATTATTATTGTCATCGTTATTATTATTGTTATTTAAGAGGCAGAGAGAAGGAGAGAAGACTCACATCTGCTGGTTTAGTCCTCTAATGCATGAAGTGGCCAGGGTTGGGCTAGGGAACTGGAAACTCCATCCAGGTCTCCTGCATGGTTGGCTAAAACCCAATTACTTGAGCCGTCACTGATGCCTCCCAAGTCTATGTGAGCCGGGAGCTGGAGTCAGGAGCTAGAGCCACAGATGGAGCCCAGGCACCCCAATGTGACACTAGGCTAACTAGGCTTATCCTTAAGAGCACTTATTTAAACAATTCATAGAAACAGAAGCTCTTTCTACATTCATTTTATCAGCGCACATAATACTTAATGAGGAAGTAGAATTACAAACACTTTTGGCACACGCAGGCCTGGGTAAGACCTGGGTACACTTTACATGGGGGTTTGGGAGATGCAATGCAGACAGTAGCTATGGTGTTTGGAACGCCTACCAGTGTGGGCCCCAGCCTGCCTCCCAGTGAGGAATGACGCCCTCAGTTGTGGGCTTCTGTGTGATCAGTTTCATCTCTTCCTCTGGAGCAGACGAAAGGCTTTGAAGCGCAGTGAGTGTAAGGATGCAGGTGTGATGTTCTGAGTTCTGCTGAGCTCTCTTGACATTTTAATGCCTTTTTGTGTTCCTTTTCCATCTATTTGTGGAAAAGCTGTTGTTTCCTAGGCACTATTTTGAGGGCCAGGAGTAAAGTGGTGAATAAAGCATAATCCCGGAGGTCGTGGTTTGTCTTAGTCTGTCTGAGCTGTTTTAACTGTGTGTCTTGTAAGCAACAGATTTAATTCTCACAGTGTGCAGCCTGGCAGGTCCAGTTTCAAGGCACCAGCAGGTGCCTTACACACACCTTTCTGCTCTAACCTCACATAGGGGAGGGGCAGAGGAACCTGAGCCCTCTCAGGACAGCTCCGCCCTTAGGACCTGATCAATCATCTACCCCAAAGGCGGCACCTGCTAATGCTGCCTCACTGGAGATTAGGTTTCAATATAGGAAATTGGTGGGGGCGGGGATACACAAATATTGAGTCCGCTGTATGTGTTTATGGTAGTACACTGGGTCAGGCAATGAAAAATAGGTTCATCTCTCTCCCGCCAACATTTTATTATGAAAACTTTTAAACAGAAAAGTCAAAAGGTTTATATTTTCTTTTAAAAAAGATTTATTTTATTGATTTGAAAGAATTACAGAGAGAGGTGACGACAGAGAGAGAAGTCGTCCATCTGCTGGTTCACTCCCCAATTGGCTGCAACAGCTGGAGCTGCGCCAATCCGAAGCCAGGAGCCAGGAGTTTCTTCCAGGTCTCCCATGAGGGTGCAGGGACCCAAGCACTTGGGCCATCTTCCACTGCTTTCCCAGGCCATAGCAGAGAGCTGGATCAGAAGAGGAGCAGCCAGGACTAAAACCTGGCGCCCATATAGGATGCCGGTGCCTAAGGCCAGGGCTTTAACCTGCTGCACCATAGCGCTGGCCCCAAAAGTTTATCTTTTTAAAATTATGTTTCCTAACTAAACAATTCTCTTATTCTCATTCTCTCTCTCTCTCTCTGACAAACACAAGAGTGACACAAATGTTTGTATCTACTCTTGAGAGCCTTGTGGTGTAAAGACACACAACCCAAGAATATTACCAAAGGCAAGCTTATTTGAGGGCTGGAAGTCAGATGGTCCAATAAAAGCTGTTGCGTTTGCATGGGACGCTGGAGTGTGAGCAGGGTTTTTGTAGGTAGAAAGCTTTCTCCATCTACCTGTCAGCATCGGGGTCTTCCAGCAAGGTCACTCCCTAGGTGAGTTGCACCGACTGTAGGATCATTGCACACATCAGTTAGCTCTGCTGAATAACAAGTGGCTCCAAAAGTTAGGGGAATAAAATGATTTTATGGATCTATTAGGTGGTCTTTTGGGCTGGCTTGGTGGAAGTTCGATGGTCTAGTCTGGCCTCCCTCACGTCCAGTAGTGGGCTTCATGTCACCTGGGACAGCAGAGATTCCTCAGTCGTATTTCTTACCTTACCCAGTGAGCTAGCCTGGGCTTCCGGTGATGGCGGATGCGGGCGCAGCCGGGGCGGGGGAGTGCAGAGCAAGTTTCACCTGCCTGAGCACTGCCTCAGTCTCTGTTTGCCTCCCACTTACGGATGCCCCATTGGCCAATCCAAGCCAAATAGCTAAGCCGTGAGAAAATGAACTGAGTGCTAGGCGTACAGGGAACGAAGTGACTTGTGGCGGTTTACACTCTGGGCTCTGCTAGATTCGGAGGTGGCCTGTTTGGGAAACTAGTCAAGTGCCGATGAGTAGCATGTGGTCCTGGAGCCGGTGCATCCTGGTTCACCACAGCAGAGATCAGCTGGAAAAGGGCTTTGGGCATCAGGTTTTGAGGACTGTGTGCTCACAACTCCCTCTAGTGTTTCCAGGTGCCAGTGCAGTCTGGGAGTGTGTGCCTGTTAATGGCAGTGAGGCACAGATGGAGTAGTATGTTATTCATCAAGGGTTCAGACCCAATGTGCAGCAGGGTTTGGTGGAATATGAGGATAAGATTGGCTAATCAGAAGCAGCAAAGATATATTCTGGAGGCTGATGCTGTTTTATGTTATATTCAGAAGTGGGTTTTATGACTCCAGGTAGCTTTCTCTAAAATTTTAAGAATATACTTTCCCTCTTTCACATCATATTGTAATGAAAGAGAATCTGTGCCAGCGCCATGGCTCACTAGGCTAATCTTCCACCTGTGGTGCCGGTACTCTGGGTTCTAGTCCTGGTTGGGGCGCCGGTTCTGTCCCAGTTGCTCCTCTTCCAGTCCAGCTCTCTGTTGTGGCCCAGGAAGGCAGTAGAGGATGGGCCAAGTGCTTGGGCCCTGCACCCACATGGGAGACCAGGAGAAAGCACCTGGCTCAAGTCTTTGGATCGGCACAGCGCCAGCCGTATCAGCCATTTGGGCAGTGAACCAATGGAAGGAAGACCTTTCCCTCTGTCTCTCTCTCACTGTCTAACTCTGCCTGTCAAAAAAAAAAAAAAGAGAGAGAGAGAAATTTGTAATGCTAAATATCAGTTACAGAAGCATCTTCCCAGCATATAGGGATATTCTGTGTGATCTTACAACTGGCAATATAAAAATGTATGCAACAAACGATGAAATGGTATGTACGTATGTATGCATTTGACAAATAGAGATGGAGACAGACAGACAAGCAGACATCTGCTGGTTTACTTTCCAAATGCTCACAACAGCCAAAGCTGGGCTAGGTCAAAGCCAGGAGCCTGGAACTCAATTCTTGTCTCCCACATGGTGGCACAGACCCCTGTACCTGAGTCATCACCTGCTGCCTTCCAGGATGTGCATGAGCAGAAAGTTGGAAGCTGAGCTGGGAACCAAACCCAGGTCCTCTGACATGGGATGTGGGTACCCTGTGGTAGCAGTATTTTAAATAATGACAAGTGATGATAGTCTAAAATAAATATATAAATTTGTACTTAAAATGAAAGCCTTTCAAATACATGCTGTCATTCTTTTGTACAGCAGATACCTATACTGAACTCAAAGTTTTTAAACTAAAATTATTATTTGGAATTTACTGTTTCCGCTTCTCTGGCTGCACTGTCTTTCTTCTTCCAGGATTTTCAGGTTTTAGTTTTAGCTGAACATGTGTTCTCCCCCCCGCCCCACCCCGTCTTTTTAAACATCAACTCCACCCTTACTCAGAGTTCATTTTTCAGGGACATCTCATGTTTTAGTTGTTGCCTAAGCAAGTCTGTTCTTCGGGCCACCAACAAAAAGTATGATTTGTATGACTCTACTTAGATTTTTGACATTTCTCTTTTTTGCATTTATAATTTGAATTTATTTTTTGAAACCATTTTTGGACATTTCTCTTTAGAAAAAGATTTATTTATTTATTTGAAAGACAGAGTTACAGGGAGACAGAGACAGAGTTGGTTGACTCCCCAGATGGCCATTATGGCCAGAACTACGCCGATCTGAAGCCAGAAGCCAGGAGCTTCTTCCAGGTCTCCCATGTGTGTGCCGAGGCCCAAGGACTCAGACCATCTTCCACTGCTTTCCCAGGCCATAGTAGAGAGCAGAATTGGAAGTGGAGCAGCCAGGACTCGAACCAGTGCCCATATGGGATGCTGGCACTGCAACCCGAGGCTCTACTTGCTCCACCACAGTGCCGGCCCCTGGACATTTCTCTTTAACACACTAGTGAGTGTGTGCACACATACACACATACCCTGTGAGTGAAACGTTTCCATGTCATTTGTGGGATAGCTTACAACATTTTTAGGTTACCTTGGTTGACCTTCAGTGACTTGACATTGAACAGAGAGAGTGCACACAAACACTTGTGTTGTTTTTCAGGCTTTTCGTAAGGGCAGGATAGCCTATGGCACCTTGACCTAAGGGCTTATTGTTTCAGAATAACAAGGTGCCCTGAACCGTGTGAAGTCGATTGTAGAGTGTTAGTGTAATAATAAGTCCAGTGTAGTCTTGATCAGAGTAGCTGTTCTTATGTAACTAGCAAGATGGACAAATCAGCTTTAGCTTTTGTTCTAGTGAGTGTCAAGTTCACAGCCTTGGTCCTTTGGGGTCCCGTTCTCATTGCAGGGACAACTCGGGGTTTTGTTTATTGGTTGAGGATGTTTTGCCAAGAGCTGACTTCCATAAATGACACATTGCAGGTACACTTGCAGCAATTTTGCTGGTTTTTTTTTTTTAATTAGCCAAAGATACAATGACTAAGAAAAATGTGAGCTTTGAGATTCTAGAAAACCAAAGGGGAAATAAGAGGACTGATGGCGAGGGATGGCAAAAAGGAAAAAGTTCTGGAAACAGGTCATTTTTTAATGTTTTCTTCTGACGTCTGTTGAGTTCTCTCATTCTCTAAAGGTTTCTATAGACTCTCCATGTGGCCTGAGGTGTGTTTTTGTTCAGTCAGCAGGTTATAACAGTGAAAATACAACATGTAGGGGCTGGCATTGTGGCCCAGCGTGCTGAGTTACTGCTTGCAATGCTGAGATCCTGTATCAGAGTCCTGGTTAATCCTGGCTGGTCTGATTCCAACCCAACTCCCTGCTAACCCACCTGGGAAGGAAGCTGATGATGGCCCAAGTACTTGGGCTCCTGCCACCCATGTGGGAGACCCGGATGGGGTTGCTAGCTTCTTCCTTTGGCCTGGCACAGCCCTGGCTGTTGCATGCATGAGGGGAGTGAACCAGTGGATGGATGTGTGCTCATTCGTGCGTGTTCTCTCTCTTCTTCCTCCCCCCCCCCACCTGCCCCTTGTCTGTCAACATGTCTTTCAAATAAATAAATCCATCTTAAAGAAAATGTTTTGGCATATTAAAAAAGTTTTGTGTGCCTCAAAGAACATCACCGTTGTGGAGAGCGAAGGGCTCTGGCCTGGCCTTTGCTTCTCAGTGTGCCCTTGACCAGACCCCAAGGGCAGGCCTACGCCCTTCCAGCTGAGCTTGGTTAACTGTCCTGGATATTCACCAACCTCACAAATGCTACTCTTTACCAGAGGAGAAATGAGGCTGCCAGATCATACACAGCCCTAGAATCTGTTTCTGGACACTGCTTAAAATGACCTCCTTCTGGGGACACCATGCTGGCTTGTGTCCTTCTTTGAGAGGTTTGGTACAAAACCCTGAAGACCTGGGACAGAAATCCTAAGAAAGTTTTCACACTTGCCAGGTAATACTTCTACTTTGAGATTTTTGTAAAAACTTTTGGCCGGTGCCGCAGCTCACTAGCCTGTGGCACCAGCACACCAGGTTCTAGTCCCGGTTGGGGTGCCAGATTCTGTCCCGGTTGCCCCTCTTCCAGGCCAGCTCTCTGCTGTGGCAAGGAAGTGCAGTGGAGGATGGCCCAAGTGCTTGGGCCCTGCACCCGCATGGGAAACCAAGAGAAGCATCTGGCTCCTGGCTTCGGATCAGTGTGATGCACCGCCGCAATGCGCCAGCCGCGGCGGCCATTGGAGGGTGAACCAACGGCAAAGGAAGACCTTTCTGTCTGTCTGTCTGTCTGTCTCTCTCTCACTGTCCACTCTGCCTGTTAAAAAAATTTTTTAATTGATACATAATAATTGTATGGGGCACAGAGTGGGAATTCAACATAGGTCTATAGTGTGTAGCCATCAGATTAGGGCAAGTGGCATTTCTGTTACCCCAGACATTGAAAATGGCATCTGTCTTTCAGTTCCTGACTTCTTTCAGTTAATTATAATGTCCTCCAGTTCCATCCATGTTGCTGCAAATGGCAGAACGTCACTCTTCTTTTTTTTAATGGCTGAAGCACTCCATTATATATAATAAAACAGTATAGTAAAATAATATCTAATACAATATATTATAAAATATAAATTATATAATCTAACCTGTTTATAATGTATAATTACACAATTAATATAAATGTATATTTACATTATATATACTCTATATTGTCTTCATCTGTTGATAGACATTTAGATCGATTCTGTACCTTGGCCATTATGAATACAGCCACATTAAACATGCGAGTACAGATGCTTCTTTTTACATACTGATTTCATTTCTTTTGAATATATATTATATGTATTATATAATATATATTATACCTTATATAATACTTATATATTATATATAACATATAATATATAATATAATATAATATATAATATATAATATAATATATATAATATATAATTATATATATAATATATATAATATATATATTAGTATATACATATACATATATATATATATAATATATCTCCAATCCACTTCTGGATTTTGACGTTGACTCTAACAGTCCATTCTGAGTTTTCTCCTGGAGCATTGTAATGGCCTCGAAAGCTGCTTTGTTTCTTGCTCTGGCCGTGGATGTACCCATCACATGAGGCAAGATCTATGGCTGTAAGAGGTAAAGTTTTAGGGGAGAATGGGGCCATTCAGTATGCTGATTTTTCTCTCAGTGGTGGCTTCACATATCCACTGCACCTTTCACTAAAGCCTAGAGATGATTAGTTCACTAGGCACCAACTATGCTTCAGGTGCACCTTGCGCCTGGGACAGTCAGGCCCAGGTTGCGGAGGAATGTCCTGGGGGAGCAGTCAAGGCATGTTTGCCTTGACCTGTGCAATCTGGTCGGGCTCTTTCTCAGAGTGAGCTTAAAAGAGGGTCACTCTGTAATGTCGAGATGATTACATCAGGAATTTTTTTCAGATTTTATTTATTTGAGAGGTAGAGTTACAGCCAGTGAGAGGGAGAGACAGAAAGGTCTTCTGTCTGTTGGTTCACTCCCCAAATGGCCACAATGGCCGGAGCTGCACCCAACCAAAGCCAGGAGCCAGGTGCTTCTTCCTGATTTCCCATCTGGTGCAGGGGCCCAAGCACTTGGGCCATCTTCTGCTTTCCCAGGCCACAGCAGAAAGGTGGATTGGAAGAGGAACAGCCGGGACTAGAACTGGTGCCCATGTGGATTGCTGGCATTGCAGGCAGAGGACTAACCTACTGCATGATGACACCAGCCCTAACATCAGGAATATTTTATCCAAATGCTTATTGTGACCCTTCCACCTGTCAGCTGTTTCACTGATCTTTGGCCATTTTATTGGAAACAAGGAAAGAGGAAGGGCAGTCGATGGCTTTTCCACCCTGACTGCCATGAAAGATTGAAGGGAGAGGCTGATTCTCCTCCCCCCACCCCCCGAAATGAGGATTGTTGTTATTTGCAGATTCCATTTTTTTTCTTGAGTCCTTTTTTATTGTGGTCAACCCATAAAATTGACCATGTTAACTGTTTGCACATGTATACTTCAATAACATTAAGTACATTGACATTAGCCATCTACAGAACTTTCTCAGCGTTCTGTATTGAAACTCTGCATCCACTCAGTTTCATGAATCATTGCCTGTCTGTCTGTCTGATTCCTAGGCCTATGGAAGTGTTGTGTAGCTCATTGTCTAGGAGGAAAACGTGTCATCACAAATGCAATTGCAGTTTGAAATGCTCAAATCAGAGACCGGACTCCTCTCCTACTCGTCCCATGAGTGCTTTGTTGAAAAACTGTGTAGTGACTGTGCCTTTTCTTCCATTTCTTTGTCACTGCCTAGTGAGAACAATCTCCAGGAAGATCTCTTTGACCAGATCTTGGCTGGAAAGCTGGAATTTCCAGCCCCCTACTGGGATAACATCACGGACTCAGCAAAGGTACCCATCTGGGCCCTGTTCCTGTGGGTTAAGTTATGATGCAGTCCTCACTCATAGGGGGCTGTAGCAGCCCTCAGTATTGACTCCAGAAGCTTCCTAGACTTTTAACAGGTGCTTCTGCTTTAAGTTCATCCAATATAGTCTCTGGAGTTCATGATCTAATTCTGAAAGCCAGGCCAGTTATCTTGCCAGTTTGCCCTACCATCTTCCTCTCCCATGCACGTCTGAATAATTCCTTAAATTATTCAGAAAATGTATACTGGACATCCATCAGAAAATGGAAATGAACTTGGGAGATTGAATTTGCTGAACTCATCAGACTGAGTTGCCAAAAGGAGAAACACTGTAGTTTTACGCTGTAGGACATTGATAATGACCACAGCTCTTGGGAGAGAGCATCTTGGGTTCCTGTAGACTCCTAAGAGTCCTTCTCTTCTTTTGCATGGCTATGGCTGTGCAAATATCCAGTAAGCACTGGGAGCATCAGTGTTCATAGCTTTTAGGGTCAAATGTCTGGGCAGCTGTGTTAGCTCTTACTTTGAAGTGTTTGGTTGAAAACCCAGATTTCTGTATTTGTGGTAGAATTATCTTTGTCCTCCTCTGTGGAATTTATCTGTTTATTTATTTTTAGGAGTTAATCAGTCAAATGCTGCAGGTAAATGTTGAAGCTCGGTGTACTGCGGGGCAAATCCTGAGTCACCCCTGGGTGTCAGTAAGTACCCCGTCCATGGGGAATGAGTGTTTGTATGTCTGTGCGAGCAGCATGCTTCCTCACTGTGGGCTTTGCACACACAAAGCCTGCATCCAAGCCCTGTGGCAGATGAAGTTACGTCTTTCCTAATGAGCAAGCAGCATGGACTGCTCTCTGGGAGAAAGCAGTTGGCACCTGGGTCCCTGAGTCTTAGATCCTGCTCTGCAGGTAACCCAGTCCCTCTCCAGGCTTCAGTTTCTCGCCTGCGAAGAGAAAGGATTGGCCTCCGTGCTCTACAAGGAGCCTTTCACTCGCAGCTTGTGTAGTTCTGGGGTCTGAGAGTTTCCAGGATTTGCCCTGGAGCTCAGCAGTTTCAGACTCTGATCTCCTGTGTCTTATGGTGTATGGTCTTGGGACAGCTCTGCTGTCAGTGGGGGAGCTGAGACCCAGTGCCTCCAAGACCCAGGAAGAGTGGGTATGATGCTGATCGAGTTCTCCCTGGGCTTTGGTAGTGCCTCTGGGTTTAGGGTCAACGTGGTTCCCAGGACACCTTATGTTTCCTTCATTTCTGGGAGGCTCCAGGGGAGTGAATTTACTTAACTTGAAATTAAGGGGTTCCCTTTGCACTACCACAGCCCCTATATCCTGACATCCAAGTGTAGCCTCAGTGGATCCTGCTCACTTCTCTCTTAGACTAAGGGACTTAGCTCTTAGACCGAGTAGTTGGGATGCTGCATTTCTGCATGAGCAGTAAAGACTACCAACCAAATGACTCTTGATTAAAATGATAGAATTTTGATGTTTCTGGGAGAGGGGGTCACACCAAAGTACAGAAGCCTAAAGAGGGACCACTTTGTGCCACTTGAGACTGTCGTTTTCTCTGGGCCTCAGAAGCAGAGTGAATGGTATGGAGTCTCTTTGGGGGCATGGGACTACCCACAAGGGGCAGAGAGAAAGTGAGTTCCCATTTGCTGGTTCACTCCCCCAAATGCCTACAGTGGCCCCCAGGTGGAGCCAAAGTCTGGAGCTGGGGAATCAATCCAGGTCTCCCACATGGGTGGCAGGAACCCAACTACAGGAGCCATCACCACTGCTCCCCAGGGTCTGCATTGGCAGGAAGCTGGAGTCAGGAGCCAGATATTGAACCCAGACACTTTAACTGGTGTTGGCTAAGCT
The DNA here is from genome assembly GCA_949820135.1 of Sylvilagus floridanus. Lineage (NCBI taxonomy): Eukaryota > Metazoa > Chordata > Mammalia > Lagomorpha > Leporidae > Sylvilagus > Sylvilagus floridanus. Next base: position 24,763,315 of record OX463238.1, on the reverse strand, counting down.
AAATGCCACCTCCAGTAATTACTGTTTTTGAAATATCATTTCCCCCTGTTTCTGTGGCTAAGATGGGCCCATTAAGGAAGTGGTTAGGCGGTGGGCAGTGGCTGTTAAGGAAATGACAAAGATGACGATCAAAAATCACTGCATTTGCTTCTTTTCTGTAGGACGATGCCTCCCAGGAGAATAACATGCAAGCTGAGGTAACAGGTAAACTAAAACAGCACTTTAATAATGCGCTTCCCAAACAGAACAGCACCGCCCCCGGGGTCTCAGTTATCATGGTAAGTGGGTGCCAGGGAAGTGGCAGAGTCTGACCTGCTGCCGAGCCAGCCTTGAATGCTGAGCAGTAGACAGCCAAGAGCTTCTCTCCCATGGAAGCTGCTTCCTTCCATGTTCTCCCTTTCACTTCAACACTGGCATGGCACGCACAGGGCACTCACATGGCAAGACGCCCAGGCCTTGGCCACTGTGGGGTAGGGGTTGCGTAGGTACCGACAAGACTGGTCTCATGGGTCTTGATGCCTGGGAGTTCCCAGGCTCTGGCCCTCCCAGGTAGCTGTTTCCGCTCTCATCTTTGCTTTCTCATTTAGACAGCGTCCCAAGCCCAGGTGCTGTTTACAGTGGAGTAGCTCCCTGCCGATTCAGAGCTTCAAAGAGAGATTATGGGGCAGGCAGGCATTTGGTATTGTGGCTAAATCCCTGTATGGGATGCCAATTCCCATGTCTGGATTCTGGGCTAGTTCAAGGCCAGATCCTCTGCTTCTGATCCAGTTTCCTGCTAATGTGCACACTGGGAGGCAGCAGTGATGGCTCAAGAACTTGGGTTCCTGCCCCCTGCCCGTGAGACCTGGAGTGAGTTCTGGGTTCCTGGCTTTGGCCTGGCTGTGAGGGGCATTTGAGGAGTGAACCAAAGGATGGAAAGTCTCTCTGTCTCTGCCTTTCAAGTAAAAAATGAAATTAAATCAAAAATTTAAAAACAAAGATTATTGAGGCATGAAGTATTCTTTGGCACTTGGGTTAAGAGATGCCCATAGTTAAACAAATATAATTTAAGTAAAAATTACAAAAGACAGTTTGGAAGCTTTTCAAAGTGAACAATGTTTTTTTAAAAAAAAAAGTCCTCAGGATTGGTAAAATGTTATGAGAAGCCTGTAATGTTGATCACCATAGGTTTTTATACTTCATTTTTCTTTAAAAATTATTTGAAAGAGAGGTCTTCCATCTGTTGGTTTACTCCAAGGGCTGGGCTGGCGCCAGAAGCCTGGAGTGCTCCAAGTCTCTCCTGGGTGGCAGGAACCCAGGTACTCGAGCCATCAGTGATGCCTCCCAGGGTGCACATTAGGAGGAAGTTGGAATGGAGAGGGGAGCCAGCACTGGAACCCAGGTGCTCAAACATGGGATAGCTGCTGTGCCAATCACCTGCTCCAAACATATCTTTTAAGACAGCTTACTTATGTATTCAACACCATAAATTAAAAGGAAAAGTAACATGAAAGTAAATGAAGGAAAAAAAGAGCAGAAGAAATAAACTGAGCCGAAAGGGAGGCCAGCACACCCTACCCCAGCTCATCAAGTGGGACATGAAGACACTGCTGAGTATCCCCCACATGCTTGTTGCCCGGGTACAGACCGGCCTGTGCTGCACATAGACGGCTCTGCCTGCTGCAGCCCACTACAGGAGTGGGGCTGTTTTTCCCTCTGCCAGAGAGGCAGCTGGGGCAGTTCAGTGTGACTTTCCAAGGCAAAGGGTGTCTGAATGTTTACCATCACCCCAATTTCACTGGGTTCTGACGGCTACTGGGGGCCCGTTCCAGGGCAGCCTCTCCCGCCTCATGACAGGCCCCCCTTTCTCCAGGAAAGGGTCTGTTTCCTGGCCAGCCGGAGGGACAGCTGCTGGTCATGGTCGTGGCACGTGGTCTCTCTGGAAGCTGGGGCCAGGTGGACACAGGAGGCCACACCCCTGCACACCCCTTGTGTGCGAGGTGCTCTCGGCTGTACCCACGGCACATCCACTGTGGGCAGCTCACAGGGGCCTTCATTCTCCTCCCAGGAGCTGCATTTATTTGGCACCTCTGTATATCCTTGCAACCCCACTGTATCCCCGCCAGGTAATGTGCTCTCCTGGGCTCTGGGGTCCCTGTGCCAGGATGATGGGAAGGTTTTCTTGAGTTGTGGTTTTTCTGAGCGTTTTAGTGGCATTGTGCTGAGAGCCTGAGGAAGACAGAGCTCCAGCTCACACACCCCGAGGGCAGCCATCGCGACTGGGCCAACAGCACGTGACATCCAGGGGTGATTCCCATGGGAGAGGCAGCACTGATGGATGGGACAATAGCATATAGCCTGTTGTGCGCTAGGGCGTAAGACACTTTCCGGGAACATGTAGAAAAACAGTAAAATTTGGTGTGCTCAACACATCATGAAAAGCCTTAAGAGAGCTGAGTTGGAATCAAACTCTAATAACCACGGCAATTAAGCCTCAGGGCTGAGGAGAGTTCACTGTAACTCTCAAGGGAGTCCTTGCATTGGGGGCCTGCATAGGAATCAGCGGCCAGAGGCCTGCAGCCAGCCTCTTGTGACAGGTGGCCAGCGTAGTCCCTGTCCTGACTGATGAGGCGTAGACAGAACTGTGTGGATGGTTTTCCGGGTGACATGGGTCAGCTGTCAGATGTCAAAACCCTGAGCGATACGTGAGTGCTTGCGTGAGCGCACGCCCCTCTGTTCTTTGTGAACGTGTGTGTGTGTGTGTGTGTGTGTGTCCGTGTGTTCCCAGGCTGTCACACTGCGCATGTTGACAGGGTCCCCGCTCCCCTCGTGTTCCCTACACAGCTCTGCAGTGGTGGCCTCTGAGGAGCTGCTGGATGACCTCATCACATTGGGAATCCGTGGGAAAAATCTGTTTCACAGGCCCTGGTCAGGACCCATTCATTCCCCATGGCCAAAAAGCTGACCTGTCCCCCAAATCTGGCCTGTCCCTCAAAGCGGTGGGAGGAGGAGGCCCCCTGCTCAGGGGCACCCTACTCTGGACCTGGTCCGGGGCATGGTTGTGTGGGGGAAGCTTGGCACGCTCTGTGTCTTCATCCTCATCACCATCAGCTTGTGTCTGTGTGGTCTGCCCTTGGGGACGGCTTCCAGTGTTGTCCTGAAGATAACCAGGAAATGCCAATCCCTGATGTCCACAAGTCCTTGCCAGTGGTCACACGAGGCTGATCCGTTCCTGCAGACGCAGATGCCAGTGGAAATAGCCTGAGGCCCACTCTGCTTGGCCAGGCTGTGTGTGATGGCCAATCAGCCCCTGGGTCGCTGCCCTAGGCCCCTGGACCTGGAGCCCGTGCCTGGGGGCAACGCTGAGATAAGGCTTAGGAGAGGAAGTGGTACATGAGGGTGAACCACAGTAAAGTTGACGCTGTTGTCTGCGTTCTGTTTGACAGTTTGATTTGGCAGTGTGAGCGCCGCCTCAGCGCCCGTTCTTTGCCCTGTTGAGACACTGGCAGCCCCCGCAGCAGCAGCTGGTACTCGCCCCGCAGTGCGCTTCCTCCTGGCGCCCACTCAGCCGCCACGCATCCCTCGACCTTGCCGCTCACTCCGCCGCGCTCCACACCTCCCCTCCTAGGCCCAAAGCGTAGTTCCCTCGGGGGCGCGGAAGAGCAGCCTGGCGCGAAGCTGAGCGCCTGGGCCGGGCTGAGGGCGGGCCTCCCGTGGCCGAGAAGGGGCTGTGCGGGGCATCCCGCAGCTGCGCGGCCGCGAGGGAAGGGCCAAGGCACAGGCCACAGGCGAGCCCGCCGCTCTTGGGGAACTGCGGGGCAGACGGGGCTGAGCGGGGTCTCATCATTGGTTTGAGACAAAACTGTTTGAACGGTGTTGCTTCTGTTGAAAGTAAGTCGAGTTTCTGTCCCTGCTTCTCTCCCCCCTCTCTCGCCTCTCCCGCCGCCTGCATTGCCTCCCCTGACTAGGGCCAAGGCCATGGTATGTACTCGCTGCACCGCGCTGCTCCCTGGGCCGCACTGACGGGAGGAGAAAAGGAGAAATAACGGATGGGGGTGGTTGGGACGCGGAGGGGAAGGAGGGCCGCCTCTGCCCCCCGGGAGCGGGGAAGCTGGGTTTCCAACAAGGCTTTTCCGCCATCCCCGCTTCTCGGGCAATTGAACCAGGCAACTGCCAACTGCTCAGCCTGGATCTGGCGGGACCCGTTTTGCAGTTGGCACCCGGTGCTTTGAATTGAGCCCCATGGGCCTAACCTAGAACGCTCTGCCTGTTCCCACCTGCTCCAGGACTTGGGCTTGTTCAAATGCTGCCTTCCACCAGGCTGCCAAGGTCACAGCCGGCGGTGCTTGTGGATCTGGTAGCTGACGGTGCCCCGGAGCCCCAGAGAGCCCACTCTGCAAACACTCCAGTACCCAAACCGGGTCAGAGGACCGGGAAAGACCAGGTCTCCCTTCCCATTTTAGGGTCAAAGCAAGGTGATTTCCCCACACTTAAAAAAGGGGCTTATTTGAAAGGCAGAGTGTGTGTGCGAGCGCGCACAGAGAGAGAGAGAGAGAGAGAGAACTAATATCCAATGGTTCACTCCCCAGATATCCACAACAGCCAGGACTGGGCCAGGTCAAAGCCAGGAGCTCCATCCAGGCCTCCCACGTGGGTGGCAAGGGCCCAAGTACTTGATCCATCATCTGCTGCTTTCCCAGATGTATTAGCAGGGAGCTGGATCAGAAGTGGAGCAGCCAGGACTCAATGCCAGGTGCTCCCTTATGGGACGTGGTCACTTCAAGCCACAGCTGTGCCACAACACCGGCCCCTCATCCACATTTTTGTGGCTGTTTCTGTGCTCCAGGAAGAGTGAAACAGATGACGTGTGTGGGTGCCAAGATAAAATCTCCCCACAAAGAGAAGAGCAAGGAGGAGATGAGGGAGGGCCTGGAAGGTGGATGCAGCTCTCTGTCAGCTTCCAGGGCCTTCTATAAGTTCAACAGCCCGTTGGGTGGGAAGGCCCAAGGGGACTGCCTATTCATATGACATAAGCATTCTTCTTCAATCTTCAGGGAGAACTTTGTTAGAAAACTAAACCCTGGGGGCTGGTGTTGTGGCCAGCGGGTTAACACACAGCTTGCGATGCCAGCGTCCCATACGGGAGCACCAGTTTGAGCCCCACCTGCTCCGCTTCCAATCCAGCTCCCCGCTAATACCCCCTGGGGAAGCAGCAGAGAATGGCCCGAGTACTTGGACCTGGGCCACCCGTGTTGGAGAGCTGGATAAAGTTCTGGGCTCCTGGTTTTGGCCTGGCCCAGATGTGGCTGTTGTGGGTATTTGGGGGAGTGAATCGGCAGATGGAAGATTCTGTCTCTCTTCTTCTGTCTTTTCCTTTTCTCTCTGCATAAATAAATAAATCTTAAGAAGGAAATGGGAGACTGGGCACCCTCCTCGCACCTGCTGATGGTGACTCAAAATTGGTTAGCGCCGAAGGTCTGGCTGGGAGCAGAAGCACTCAATCCGGTGCAGCTCACGCTGGAGGAGGCAGTGGGCACCAGTGCCGAGTTGTTTTCCTGAGCCAGCAGCTAGGCCGTGGCAGCGGCAGAGGCACAGGGCCCCGGAAACCGTTGCTTTTCCTGTAGGACCATGTTATTTCTCCTCTTCTGAGTCCCGTGCATGCTCCGTCGTGCTCTCTGCTCGTGGTGGCTGGGACCTGAGCGTGGGCCGGGGTAACCGGGTCCTCTCTTGGTCTCTCCCCAGAACACGGCTCTAGATAAGGAGGGGCAGATTTTCGGCAACAAGCACTTCTGTGAAGACGGCAGCAGACCTGGGACGGAGCAGGTCTCTCCGATCCCCGCCCCGGCCGAGGAGCCCTCTGTGTCCGGAGCGGTGGCCCCGGCCCCTGCCCCTCCGCAATCCTCCGCGCCCTCTTCTCCCCCTGCTGCTGCGGGCGGGGAGCGGGCAGGGACCTGGCGCCGCCACCGAGACTGAGCCTTGGCCCTCACCGCGGGAGCCCTGCGCTCCCGGCAGCCGCTTTGCGGGTTTACGGCCCGGTCCTCAGCGCGGGGCTGGGGCCGCCTCTGGAGCCAGCGCGGGCGGCTTGGCCTCGTCTCCCTCTCTACCCGGAGGTCTCCTGAGCCCTGCCACGTTCGGTGACAGACACCTGGAGGGACTCGTAGTCACTGATGGACATTTTGCAGCCTCACCAGGAGACCGAGCCGCTTTGCTCCCGCGCAAGACGCGTTTTTACGGAAACACTCGGGAAGAGCCCGGACCTCTCCCTTACCGCAGACAACTCAGCGTGCGCCCCGCTCCGCCACAAGGGCCTTGGACTTGCCTGCGTTCGTCCCCTGAGAGGTGACGCGGGGCTTGGCTTGCCGGTAGGAGAAATGGGCGCGTACGAGGACAGGCTGGCCCCGAGGCCCGGCCCTGGAGGCGCGCTCCCGGCGCCCAGTACTGCGCCGGCACTGGGTATTTATTTGTACACAGACACTGGACAAGGTCGCCTCTTCCCCAGACGCCATGTGTTGCCCCCGCCCCTCCCCACACGCGTGTTAGGAAACGCTGATGGAGCCGCCCTTGGGGCTGTGAGGAAAGGCTGGGTGGCTTCCCCGCCAGTCACCCTCGCCTCCCTCCCGCGGCCACGGGGGCTGCTGTCCACCGCTTTTCACCTGGAGCAGGGGCCGGAGGAAGCCCCCCCCCCCCAGGCACGGTGAGGGCCGCCCCCAGGTGCTGCGCCCATGGCCTCTGTCACTAACCCTGTGGAAGGCTGCTGGCAGTTTTTCCTTGTTCCCCACCACCCTGCTCTTTTTAATAATTACTTGTACATAATCCCTGTATTTGTTTTTCCTGCTCACCCTTTAACCCCGTGGGCCCCGGCGTTCATTCTCTTTGTTAGATTTTTGCCTTCTCTGAGTGTACCCGACCTGCAATAAACTCCTCCCTCTTGAGAAAAAAAGCAGTCAAGGATGGTCAGCGATTCTGTGTGGTGCGTCTGCAAAGGACGAGGGGCCAAAGCTCGCCTCCCTGCCCAGGCCCTGGCAGGTGCCCACGTCTGGGCTACCATGATCAGAGAGGGCTTGGGAAGAACTCACAAGCGTGCCTTGGTTTAAGTGTGGCTCCAGGTACAGGAAGAGCTCCGGATGTATGTACGGATTCCCGGGAGGCACCTGTGGGATCTCTGGACGGCAGCAGGAAGCCCAGGCCAGTAGGCAGTGAGGAGCCCGCAGCTCCTGCCTTGCGTGTCTGTGTCTCTCCCTGAGGTGGTGGGGCTCCTGTCTGCTTTCCTCACTGCCTGCCTGCCTGCGGCTCAGGCTGCCCTGGTGCCAGCTCTGTCCCCCACTTCCCCAGGGCTCTACCCCACCGGCCTTAAAACCAGCCACTGTGCTCCCAGATCTCTTCATTCACCTGGCTGAAGGCCAGGCCAGCCCCGGCGACGCCTGGCTGGAGCAGGTGGGCTCCGTGGGCCTGATGCTGTGGCGGGGACCCGCGGCAGCACTCCGCTGGTGTCTCCTCACTGGTGGCAGAGCGAGCCTCTACCTTGCTTTCAGTGCGAGTATTTCTGGTGGGGGAGGGAAGAGAACAGTGGAACGAGGCCTTTGGCACTGATTAGAACCTAAAACCTGACGCCCTCCCTCGGACTGTGACATTTGCTGAAAACTCAAGAAAATAAGTGGTCAGGGCCATGGCAGTCTCTGGTGGGGACAGGGGGACCCCTTCTTGTCATGCTCCCACCCGCTGAGAGAATTCAGTGAAGACAGGAGGTAGCAGGAACCAGCTATGGCGGCAGTGCCAAGCTGTCTTTTTATTTTTTTTTATTTCATAGACCAGATCTTCCATCCATAAATGCCTGCAGTGGTTGTGGCTGGGCCAGGCTGAAGCTGGGAGCTGGGAACTCAGGTGTCCAGCATGAGTGGCCGTCAGGAGCTAGGGTTGGGTATCAAACCCAGGTACTCAAACATGGCAGGGCGCAGGTGTCTTAACCGGCAAGTTAGCCACTAGGCCAGGTGTGCACCTTGCCACAAAGATCTAGAGAAGTACACGGTGTCAAGGGAACAATCTGAGAAGTTCTACATCCCAGGTCCCGGAATTAGCAGAAGATGGAGGCCCAGGGCACTTTTAGGTTTTCCCTCCTACTTTTGGAGGTCCTGTGTATCCCAGGCTGGAGGGGAGGGGCCATCTAAATAGCAATCCTCAATGGAAGTTCTGCATCTATGAGCAAAGCTGTTTGTTTACCCATTTGCTTAGCCCTTAGGTATTTTTTAAGCTCTAATTCTGTTCCCTGGATCAGATTAATTACCGGTGCTTACTCGCTGCATTCCTTGGATCCTAGACAGAGACTGGCACAAGCCTGTTTTACAGCCCCTGGTTTGGGTTGGAGGTTGATGTCCAAGGAAATAGGCCTTGGAGGAGGGTGTGGGAAAAGGGCAGTGGTGACCTGTGGAGCTGAGTCTCATTCTCTCAATCTTTATCTCTCTCCACAAAGGCTGCTGCACCTGAAATATACTGGAAGCATGGATTAAAGACTTCTGGCGAAGCTTCCCCAGGTAGCTCTGTGGTCAAAGTGGTGAGGTTGGGGGACAGTGAGTGCGGCTGTGTCCTCGTGGGAAGAGTGCTGATGAACGTGGCCTTGGGCCAAGAGCTCATGAGCCACACGCTGTGCCTTAGAGATGCAGACAAGCTGCCTAAGTTAACATTTTCTAGACCACACTAAAGAAATGTAAAAGGAACAGGTGACGTTCATTTTTTTATATGTACCTAATACAGGCCGTGTGTCCATTACCTAAAATGCTTGGGACAGGAAGTATTTCAGGTTTTGGTTGTTTTCCAATTCTGGAATATTTGCATATACATAATCAGATGTCTGGAGGATGAGACCCAAGTCTTAAAGTTCACTCATGTTTCATACGTACCTTATACCACATGGCCTAAGGTAATTTTATAACCCGTTTTTAGTCCACTTGCATTTTGACTGTTGCTTGTATGTGAGGTCAAATGTGGAACTTTCCCCTTGTGAAATCATGGTACTGCTCAAAGTTTTGGATTTTGGTGCATTGTGGAGTCCAGGTTTTTGGACTGGGAAAGTTCAACATGGCTAAATACATCCAAAGCATCATTTCAGCGTGCAGTCAATGTGAAAAACCACTAGGACACCTTATCGTTTCCTTCCGTCCTGCAACTTGGGGAGGCAGCGTGGATCTGCCCTCCTAGCACGCCGGCCCTGCGTCTGGGAACGGTGCCAGGGTCTGAGAGCCACCCAGACCTGCCGGAGCTGCTGCCTTACCAGTGGGGCCCTAAAGACGAGGCCACAGTTCAGTCTTTCTTTGGTTTGTGTTGCTATATTCAATGTGAATGATTACAAAATGCTTGTTTTGAATGGCTTGGATTCACTTAAAATGACCTCAGCAGGTGGGAATGCTGATGCCGACTTGTGGTGTGAAGTCAGTGCTTGGAGGTGCTGATTCTGCGGGGTCACTAACCGAGGCCTTGATGGACAACCCTGCTTCACGTCAGAGATCTGGGAGCGGAGCACTTCAGTGCTCACCCAGGCATTAGAAGGCAGGGTTGCACAAGCCCTCACAGGTGCGGAGTTCTGTCCGAGGCCTTGGTGCACATGGTGGAGATCAAGCAGTGACCACCAAAGAGGACACTCGTGACAGAGGTGAGGGAATCGGACTCCCTGGCAAGGATCACCACAGACTGGTAGGAAAAGCTACCAAACCTTCCAAAGTCCATGCAGAGAGGGATTAAGAGATTTTACTTTGGTGCAAAAATTGTAAAACCCATGCATATGCAAGGTCTTCAAAAAGTTCACTGAAAATGTGTGTCCTCCACAACTGCATGGATTGCAATTTTCTTTGCACCAGAATAAACCATTTAATTCCATTTTCCCATGAAGTCTCCCTGCAGAAAGAACTGTTTTGTGGACTTCCCTTGAAGCCTCAGGGCAGTGGGCAGGAAGCACACGTGGGCGATGTGCAGGGCCAGAGTGATATTCCAGTGACAGAGCGGTGCAGGGGCAGAACCACTGCCTTCTTAGAAACTCCCAGATGTCGGATAAGAACAGTCACAAAGCTCACGGTCCACGGGGCACTTCCTCCTGTGTCACTGGAGCCCAGTGGCCCTGAGGAACTCAGGATGGGGCCTCATCCACGCTTGTTGGAGCTGAGACTTGGTGCCTATGGCTTGTAGGGCAGCGGACGCTGTCACTGGACTGCCCTCTTGCTGGTGCTGTAACAAGGTGGAGGAGGGGTAGGGGAGAAAGCCAAGGAGGCTGAGCAGTAAGGGGCAAGTCCCGTGGCCATTCAGACTTGAAGAGGTTTCCCTGCAGGGCAGCTGCTACGTGTGATGTCAGTGGTCTTGACCAGGAGGCTTTAAGGGGCTTAGCTGTATACAAGCTGAAGCCCTTGACTGGGAGACAGCTAGGAGGAGGTCTCGCCAGCACTGAAAGGCTGAGAGGGAGAAAAGAGTAGGTTTGGAGCAGAGCTGGTCATTCACAAGGTCTTGCCCCTTCCCATACACCTGCCCGACATGTGGGTGCCACGCCCAGAGTGTGGGCTTCATCCTGCAGGGCGAGGTAGGGTTGGCAGCTAGCCAAGCTGAGGCCCAAGTCGGGTCTGGGGACCTCCTTCAAATGCCCTAAAGCCACAAAGAGGCCGGCTCCTTGCTGCCGGGTATGGGGGTGGGAGGGGACACACAGCCTGCCCAACCCATCCAGTCTCACTTTGGGGAGGAACAATTTCTCCTCAACTTGAGGTCGAAAGATAACTCACTTCCTGTTTGTGGGCCTCTGTGGTGGTTTATATTCTTCCCTTGCTTCAGGGGCCTGTCTCGAGAAGAGAGCTTGCCTGAAGCCACGCCCCCTTCCCTGTCCAAGTTAGCCAAGCACACCACGTCTTAGTGTGATGGTCAGGCTCGTGGGAGCCAGGCAGGAGTGCTGGATGGCATCTGTGGCCACAGCGATCTGATCACACGGTTGTCACAGACTCACGCTTTCCAGTATGTCTATGGGAGAAATCCCAAAGCCATTCCTTCCACTCCTCTGAGAGCAAACACAGGAGGACTTCTGTCTGTCTCTTGTTCCTTTGCTGTTTTCCAGTGCCTTCTTGCTTACAAGGAGCAAGTTTTGAAAACTTCCCAGCCTGTTGTGTCGCTGCCATGGTAACCTGTGATGCCTATAGGATTGGACTTTATGCCTCAAAAAAGGTGGGTAGTCTAAGGCCAGCTGCTTTCTGGGTTGAAGCAGCAAAGGATTGTGGGAGGGCAGAAATGGCCAACGGTAGGCACTGGCTTGTTTCTGTGCATTTATTCAGATTTTGAGATGGCGATTATGTTCTTTCTCTGCTTGGGAACATGCTTTGTCACGAGGATATGGGGCTGACTGCTACCCTGCGGTCTAACATGCACTGGAACTGGCAGGGCTGCAGGATTCTTCCAAGTGTTTAGGCGAAAGACACTCCTGCGTCTCGTTCTGGAAGGAATCCATTGTTATCACTGGTCTGCTGAGCTCTTCCACAGCGATGGGAATGGGGTAGGACAGATGGAGTGGGAAGGGATAAACCATGATTTGCATGGCCAGGAGCTCTTGGTAAGACAGCCAGTGAAAAAAAGTGTCAAAGACGCATAGTGAAAATCTACCCCAAACTCTTGTGTTGGAGGAGGTAAGGTGTTGCGTGCTGTTTAATCTACTTACAGTGGCTGAGAGGGGCAGAATGGGCCCAGTGTAGCTGCATCCCCGGTGTCCCTGGTCACCTGACTCGGGACCACTGCCATCTGCCCAGCCAACAGCAGGGTAGGCGGGAAGGCACCCGGCACCAAGTGTGTGTGCTCAGACCGCTGACCCTCGACGGCCCACTCAGCTCAGCCCTGGGCCGTATGTCGCTGCCCTCACGCCCGCTCCTGGTTCTCAGGCAGGGTATTCTGCAATTTCTTGTTTTTGTCTGCTGAATTAAAAACTGAGGTGTGAGAGTTCTTCAATGGGCAAAATAGACTTTTAGTGAATTAATTTATAAAACCACTTATTTGTGAGTAAGTGTTCTTTGGGAATAAGCTGCTCATTTAAGAGTTATCTGTCTACCAGTTTTACCAGTGTTTCAAATTTCCATGCTCTCTGCTTCCTATGCCCTCTTGTTTTCCTGCAGAGATGTAGAGGTATTTTTTAAATGACAGAATTCTAAGCACTTGACTCGTTATATTTTACTGAAAATCGGTATGTCGAGGAGGGACATGATTTCTTGAAGCAATGCATTTCAAAACCAGCCTTAAATTGCAGCCTGTAAACCAAACACACAGCCAGCCCTTAGAGCCACATCCATTCACTAATGTGCAGCCTCACTTGTCCCCCTGGCATGGGCCATTCAGTTTTTTTTCTTTTTAAAAGATTTATTTATTTGAAAGAGTTACACAGAGAGAGAAGGAGAGGTTCAGAGAGAGAGAGAGAGGGGTCTTCCATCTGCTGGTTCAGTCCCCAAGTGACTGCAATGGCCAGAGCTGTGCTGATCTGGAGCCAGCAGCTTCTTCCAGGTCACCTATGTGGGTGCAGGAGTCCAAGTGTTTGGCCATCTTCTACTGCTTTCCCAGGCCACAGCAGAGAACTGGATTCAAAGTAGAGCAGCCGGGACTTGAACCAGTGCCCATATGGGGTGCCGGCGCTTCAGGCCAGGATGTTAACCCACTGCGCCACAGCACTGGCCCTGCAGGCCATTCAGTTTTATCCTCAACCACCTCTAATTCTTTTTATTTCCTAATTGGTTGACATTCATTTAATGTCGTGGAATTTTTTTAAGGAGTTAAAATTGGATGGAAAAGATGAATAGTGCATCTATTTTTACCATTACTGTACGAAGCCGATCCTTTCATGAAGCAGCCCTGGTGTTGAGGCCAGCTGGGCTTGCTCTACGCAGGATGACATTATGGATGTTCAGTTGACTGGCTGGAGTTGTAATCTTACAACAAGGCAGTGAGGACACTAACTCTTTTTCTTTTAAGGCTCCAAGAAGCTGCTGCTTTCTTGGCCTCGTTTTAGGCTTCAGACAGGGCAGCTGGTGTAGCCTATGTCTGGCATATGACTTAGGCCTTCCTAGTTTTCTTCTACCTTTCACACCTTAAGCTTCCAAAGTATAGTGCTTATAAGTTGGGTCTAGTGTTGTGGAGCAGCAGGTTAAGCTGCCACCACCAACATCCCACATGGTGCCATTTCCTGTCTCGGTTGCTGCACTTCCTATCCAGCACCTGGGAGAGCGGCAGAGGATGGTCCACGTGTGTGGCCCCTGCCACCCGCACTGGGTCCCTGGAAGAAGCTCCTGGCGTCAGCCTGGTCCAGCCCTGGCTGTTGCGGCTGTTTGGGGAATGAACCAGTGGACTCAGAGCTCTCTCTGTCTCTAACTCTTCCTTTCAAATGGATAAATAAATCTTTTACAAAATTTTTCCGTTACTACCAGGGAGGGCATTTAATCAGTTAATTACAGAGGACACGGCCACTTCTTTGATTCTGGAATGTACTTTGCTTTCCTCATGTTCCACTGTCTAGTGTTCTTTCTTAATGGTTTATAAAATATTAATGGGTCTTACATGGAATGGTGCATGGAGCCCTGAGTTCAATCACTGTAAGATTCAGGTCTACATCATTTGTGTCCATCCCAACAAAAGGGTAACATCTGGCTAGGGAGAACCTGTTGTCAGTCAGGAGAACCTTGTTGATTATCGATCAAAAACTGTGACTGAACCAGAGTTCAGCATTTGTGTGTGTGAGAGTGTAAATAATTGTTTTTAATCAATGTTTAAAAATTAGAAATGAAAAAGATATTTCCAGTATTTCAATTTTTGTGTCAAACTCAATTGTTCACTCCAAATCCTCGCCTTTAGAGAAGAACTAAATGTGAAGAAGCTGCATGGGAGAAAGAAAAAGGATCCGTTTCAACTCAGAAGTTCACAACATACAAAGAATTTATTTATGCAATACAGACCTTTTCTCAAATGTTTATCACAGAATTCCATACAGCAATCTACTAGAAAAGTAGAATTATACAACACCAAAATAACATTGTTTCTTAGTACAAATTGCTAATCAAAAGGAAGGTGGAGAGAGTTCAATAACAAATAGAAGATAAAACAGGTGTTGCTTCACACAGCACCTGGTGGCCCTCCGTTCTGGAATCCCGGGGTGGAGGGGGAGCCGCACAGTCAGACCTCAGGTGAGCTTTGGTACTTGCATTTACTTCAACAGAAAAGTGAAGGTTGTGAGCCCAGGAGCCTTTCCATAATGTCACCGTGTTGTGCTATGAAGACGACAGATCAGGGGAAAAAGGTACATATTTCACACTTGCTATAACTTAAGATCCTTTATGTTAACCACACAATAAAATAAAAGAGCCTTCCCCAAATCATAATTTTCTATGACTAAAACATGCTTAAAGAATAATATTGATAGAAATAATTCATTGAGATGTTTAAATTACATTTACCATAATTTAACTATTCCTGTGTAAATCCCAGGAACTTCAGTACTGAAGAAGCACAATTTGGAAAAATACAGGACCCGAAGTACAGCCATGAAATTCCCCTACCCCAGTATACAACCCATTTCCCATGTTCAAATCACGTGTTTCTGAAGATTACGCCTAAATGGGAAATGTGTTTTCATAATAGAGCTAGAATCCGTGGGTTTGCCCGCTCCACTGTATGTTTCCATAATTGGTGAAAATAGACTTCTTATTATGACTAAAAATATAATTTTTTTTACACTACAGAACCCAGCAGCCAGTTTTCTGCTTTGCTATCCTCCCCCCACCCCAAGTGTCAAGCAAAGTCTACAAAAATAGCAATTGACTTTTAAAAAATATTTTGCTTCTTCGAGCAAATTTCATTTCATGAGTTACATTCAGATGTGACAGCTATTTCTAACAGAACGATGCTTGGGGACGCCCCCTGCCCAGCGGGGGGCAGGGCTGTTGTGCAGTCGTCACCGTCAGTAGCGGGTTTGGTATTCGTGATGCCACCGGTTGAAGTCGTTGTAAAACAGAACGATGCTGCCTGAAGCCATGCCGGCAATGATGCACCTGCGGGGGGGGGGGGGCACAGAGAGACAGGGAGGGGTTTCCAAGGCTATAATTCCTAGGATTCCGCTCCACATCCTCCATCACACACACCATGGCAGTCAATCTGCACTCAGAACTAACGCGAGCTTTTGTTTGGGTCAAGTCATGATTTCATGGACATATTTACAGGAACAGTATGGTATTGCAATACATGCATACGCTGTGAAGTGATCAAATTAGGACAACCATCACTTCACATACTTACCATTTCTTCTGCTGAGAACATTAAAAAAAATCCTCTCTTAGCTGTTCTGAAATACACATTATTGTGAACTGCACCCTACTGTGTCTCAAAAACCAGACTTTGTTTCTCCTAACTGTAACATCACACCTATCCACCTCCCCCTCACTCCCACCCTCCTTCCATCTCCAACCTCTGCCAATTGCTGTTCTCCTCTCAACTTCTGGGAGATCAACTTTTTGAGAGCCCACATATGAGATTATGTGGACTCCGTCTGTCTGTGCCTGGCTTATTTCTCCGAATATAATGTCCTCTAGGTTCATCCACGTTATTGCAAATGACAGGAGTTCAACCTTTTTTGTAGAGAAGCAGTATTATGTTACACACACACACACACACACACACACACATCTTCCTCAGTTGTTGATGGACACTTAGGTGGAGGCCCTCTTCTGGCCACTGTGAACAGTGCTGGAAGAAAAATGGGAGTGCAGAAGTCTTGGGGCAGCCAGACTGCATCTCCTGTGCTAGAGAACCACCGTGGGATTCCTGCATCATGTGGCTGCTCTATTTTCACTCTGTCCTAAAGGATGGCAAGGAAATTAATAACAACAATTTTGGCAACTTATATGAAATGCATACATTTTTTCAAAAACACAAATTCAGAAAACTTACATGAAAAGGAAAAAAAAATTTTTGACAGGTAGAGTTAGAGAAAGGTCTTCCTTCTGTTGGTTCACCCCCCAAATGGCTGCTACGGCCGCCGTGCTGCACCGATCCGAAGCCAGGAGCCAGGTGCTTTTCCTGGTTTCCCATGGGGTGCAGGGCCCAAGCACTTGGCCCATCCTCTACTGCCTTCCTGGGCCACAGCAGAGAGCTGGCCTGGAAGAGGGACAACCGGGACAGAATCCAGTGCCCCAACCGGGACTAGAACCTGAGATGCCGGTGCCGCAAGCAGAGGATTGGCCTAGTGAGCCATGGTGCCAGCCAAAAGAAAAAATTTAAATACCACATATGTATTTTAACCACCACCCCCCCCCCCCCCCGAGATAACTAAAGGCTTAAGTAGTTTCACTGGTGAATCCTAAGCAATTAAAAAAGAAATAGTAGCAGTAAGTTCTTTCAGAAAAGAGAAAAGGATAAAATGCTTTTCTCATTCATTTCAAGAGACCAACAAAACCTAATAGAGTACAGGAAGCAAAAATCACAGAACTGTAGTCTACTTAAGAGGTGAAAAAACCCTTAACTAAGCATCTAGCAAATCAAATACAGGAAATAAAACATGAATTTTTAGATACTTTTCCTTCTGTGTACCTCCTCTCCTGCTGAATTTGTTCTTCTGGGTATTTTCATGATGGTGGTTACCACCCCTCACCTCTAATGTAGGACTCCCTAAGCATATCTTGTAGGGTTGCTTTGTTTATACTGAATTCCTTCAGTTTTGGCTTGTCAGGGGAAGTCTGTATCTCTCCTTCATGTTGGGTGGATAATTCTGCTGGGTATAGAATTCCTAGCTGGCATTTTTTCTTCCTTTTTTCATTCATTTTTCTTCCTTTCACTGTTGCATCCTTTGCTCCTGTAAGTTTTCAGCCAAGAAATCCATCCATAATCTAATGGGGATTCCCTTGTAAGTGACTTGACACTTCTCCCTTGCTGTGTTTAGAATTCTCTATCCTGTCCTTTGGACAGTTTGACTTTAAATTAGAGGTCCTTTGGGTTTCCTGGACCTGAATTTTGAACATTTTTAGCAGTTATTTTATGGAGGAGGTTTTTCTACACCTTTTCCCTTCTCTCCTCCTTCTGAAATACATAACTGCGAATGTTTGCTTGCTTAATGGTGTTCTGTAGGTCTCAAAGGTTGTTCTTAAAATCCTTCTTTATTGTTGTTACTGCTTTTTTATTTGGTCTGACTAGGTTATTTCAAAATATCTTGTCTTCAAGCTTATTCTTTCTTCTGCCTGTTCAATTCTGCTATTGAGGCTCTCAACTCTGTTATACTTCATATACTAAATTCTTTACCACTAAGATTTCTTTATGATCTATTTTTCATTCACATCATGAACTGTCCTAATGCTGAAATATCTGTATTCTCTTATCACATTAAGTTTCCTGAAAATTATTAACTTTTTGGTCAGGCAACTAGTTTTTCTTTCATTTTTTGTGGTCTGTAGCTAGACTGACTGTGTTTCTTTGTCATGTTACCTTGTTTACTCATGCTTCCTGTGCCCCATATTGGTTTTTGTGCATCTGGTGGGTCTACTGGGGATGTATCCCAGGGTGTTGGCCAGATAATGCTGTGTTGGATGTGGTTCTAGGTAGGGGCTCCAGTGTATCATCCACATAGCTTCTCTACCACTCATCAACATTGGTGATATCTGTGGGTATTTCAGTGGCCTAGATGGCAGTGGGTGTGGGGCAACACCATCAGTTGGGATGTAGCTCCCTCAGGTGGGGCAGGTTCATCGGCAGCTCTGTGAGTGGTATTCCTGGTGGGAGGGTGGGAGTCGGGGTGCTCTGGTCAGTTTCTGCAGGTTGTGTGAGTGTGGGGCCAGGTGGGTGTGATGCAGTGTGCTCAGCAGCAGGGTAGGGTGTGAAGTCTGTCTGAGGGCAGCTGGTAGTGTTTAAGGGCTACATCCATGGGGTCTCTGAGGTCTGACCTTCTCAGGGAGGCCTGTGTAGCTGCTTCCTAGGGTTTAGGGTCTCAGTGGGCTAGGCTCTTGAGAATGAGTTGCTCAACTGCTTCATGGGGCCCCGGGAGGTTTGGGGGCCACCTGTTGCTTTCTGGGGGTCTGGTGGTCAACCCACTCGAGGCAGGTGCTCAGCTGCTTTTCAGGGTCATGGGTGGGTGGGCAAGGCTGCTTGTCTGATTCTGTCCCTCTCTGTGTGCCAAGCAGCTCAGGATTTGTAACCTGGTTGTTTCCCTGGGCTGAGGACATGTGGGCGAGGCCAACAGGCCACTTCTGGGGTAGCGGGGCGATGGGCAGGGCTGCTCAACTGTTTTCTAGGGCCTCCACTGCCCAAGCTGCTCAAGGCATGCTGCCCAAGTTCTTTCTGGGGCCATGGGAGGATGGATGAGGACTTCTGGCTGTCTCACAGGACCCCAGGTGGGTGGCATCTGAAGATGGCTGTGTGTGGTGAGAGCCAGGCTGGGATCTTTCTCTAGGGCAGGTCAGCACTTCGGTAGCCCAGCAGTTGGCTAACCTGGGCTCACCAGGGTTCTCCGGCAGTAACTGCATCATGTGTCTGTGGTCCAGTGGACACTACGGGGGGGCCTCTGCTTGCCCCTTTCCTGCTGAGCCAGGTCCCTCTTTAAAAAAATAAAAAGATTTTATTTGTTTGAGAGAGAGACAGGTCTTCCTCCCATTGGTTCACTCCCCAACTGGCTGCAATGGCCGGAGCTATGCCGATCCAAAGCCAGGAGGTACTTCCTGGTCTCCCATGTGTATCCAGGGGTCCAAGCACTTGGGCCTCCTCCAATGCCCTCCCAGGCCACAGCAGAGAGCTGGATTGGAAGAGGGGCAGCTGGGACTAGAACCAGCACACATATGGGATGCCGATGCTGCAGGTGGAGGATTAACCTACTGCACCACTGTGCCAGCCCCACCAAATCACTCTTGAGAGAACAGCAGACGCTGTGTTTGTGCTTCATTCCCTTCCCTACAAGGCGCTGTGCATCTTCGTGCTCTGTACGGTGTAGACCGTGCTTGCTTTCCTGCCTGTTCCCCAGTGGGTGGGGTTCCCTCTCTGCTGTGCCCCTCAGGTGGGGCAGGGATGCAGGAAGCAGCCCCTTGGCCAACTGACTGCTGCAGCTCTGGAGTCTCAGTCCAAGGTACCAGCTTGGGGCCATGGGCTCTGCCCAGAGTGGGTTTTCACTGTGCTGGACCGGTACTAAGGCCAACTTCATTTCCTCTCAGCTCCCTACAGACATGGCTCTCCAGGCTGGCTGCTTGGCAATGCATCTATTGTTATTCAAATCCAAGAACCAGTATCCCTGGCCTGGCTCCCCCAGCTCTTGGCAAGAAGGACTGGTGGTCGCACAGCTGTTCGAACTGGTGTCTCTGTGCAGAGGCAGTCACTGGAGCCTCGTGCTCAGCTACCCTTTGCTCTGCCTCCTGCGCCTTCCACTAGTTGATGACGAAGGTGAGCCCTGAGTAGGCACGAGGAGCCAAGCCACACGTACATGTTCTCGAAAGAGCAACTATGTACAGGGTAAGTTACTCTAACCTGAATATATCTGATAATTTCTAAGGGGCTGGGCTGGTGAGACCTGGCCTTTCCATAGGTATCAGATCAAAAGAAAATCCTCACAACTCAGAGAAGTCATGGATGGAGGAGGCAGCACAGTGACAGAGGCAGCATCTTAACAGGTATGGAATCAGTGGAGACCAGAGAGGTGCTGAGCGTAACTCTGGCTGGGTTCTCCGCAAAGGGGCTTCTGTGTCCGCTCCAGTCAGTCCTCCTGACACGGTGACTCAGTGACGTGATCACTAAGGACAGCAGCTGCTGCTGGCCATTCCTGGCCCCGAGCATGTGCAAGGAGACATGGAGGGCAGTAGTGGCCTTGCAGCTCTAAGGCAGAGCCCAGTATCTTTTTTTTTTTAATGTTTACATTGATGCTCCTCAATCTTTTTTTTAAGGTTTATGTATTTATTTGAAAGGGAGAGTTAGAGAAAGAGAGAGAGAGGTCTGCCATCTGCTGGTTCATTCCTAAATGGCCACAATGGCCAGAGCTTGGCAATCCAAAGCCAGGAGCTTCTTTCGTGTCCCCACGTGGGTGCAGGGGCCCAAGCACTTGGGCCATCCCCCACTGCTTTCCCAGGCCATCAGCAGGGAGTTGGATCAGAAGAGGAGCAGCTGGGACTAGAATCAGTGCCCATAGGGGATGCCAGTGCTATGGGCGAATGCTTAGCCTATTATACCACGGTGCTGGACCCCAGCCCAGTACCTTAGACTTCGCTCTGAGTAGTTGGGATAGGACAAGCCCTTTGATATCATATTCAGTATCTTTCCTAGTATCTCATATCAAAACTAGAAACTAAAAACATCACTATCAAAAGTCAACTAAACACAAAACAGTGGTAATGAGGAAATTAAGGCGAGGCAGGCATTTGGAGCAGTGATTAGGTAGCTGCCTGGGATGCCTGATGCCGTATCTCACCGCCTGGTTCAACCCCGGCTACTTGGCTTTGACCCAGCTTCCTGCTGGTGCAGCCCGGAGGCAGCAGATGATGGCTCAAGCGCTTGGGTTCCTGCCATCCATGTGGAAGACTTGGATTGGGTCTGGGCTCTTGGCTTTGGCCTGGTCCAGCCTTGAGTGTTGCAGGCATTTGGGGAATGAACCAATGGATAGAATCATTCACTCTGTGTCTCTGCCTTTCAAATAAAAAGTGAAAATGAATAAACACAAATTTATTTTTTAGAAAACCTTAAAGCATACAGAAAACAAATAGAGAAGTGGCAAAAATTAATCTTACTGGCAATTTCTTTAAATGTAATGAGATTAAACTTCAGTCAGATGCCAGAGATTGGCAGAGTGGATTTAAAAAACATCCAATTAAATGCTCCGTATAAGAGATGCACTTTAGGGTCTAGCATTGTGGCCCAGCGAGTTTAACTGCTGCCTGCGAAGCTGAAAACTCATATTGGAGTGCTGATTCATGTCCCAGCTGCTCTGCTTCTGATCCAGCTTCCTGCTGATGTACCTGGACCCCTGCCAACCATGTGGGAGACCAGTATGGAGTTCCTGGCTCCTGGCTTCAGCCTGGCCCAGACCTGGCTGTTGGCAGCCATTTGGGGAGTGAAACAGCAGTTAGAAGATCTCTGTCACTCTGCCTTTCATATAAATAAATGAATGAAATATAAATAAATAAAAAGTTTAAGGATGGAAAAATATATTCCAAGCAAATAGTAATAAAAGAGAGTTGAGGTGACTATACTGATATTAGACAAAACATGCTTTAAATCAAAACTGTTGCAGGAGACAAGGACACCACATATATTGATAAAGGGTCAAGTTATAAAGAAAATAGGGGGCAGTGCTGTGGCATAGTGGGTAAAGCTGCCACCTGCAGTGCCAGCTTCCCATATGGGTGCTGGTTCAAGTCCCAGATGCTTCACTTCCAATCCAGCTCTCTACTATGGCCTGGGAAAGCTGCAGCAGATGGCCCAAGTGCTTAGACCCTGCACTCATGTGGGAGACCCCGGAAGAAGCTCCTGGCTCTACATCAGCTCAGCTTTGGCCATTACAGCCAACTGGGGGGGTGAACCAGCGGATGGAAGACCTTTCTCTTCTGCCTCCCCCTCCCTCTATGTAACACTGCCTCTCAAATAAATAAATCTTTAAAAAATGATCAAGAAAATATAATTGCATTAAATATTAGAGCCCCTAGATATATGCAGCAAAGATTAACAAAATTAAAGGAAAAACCAGTTCTACACTAATGCAGACTTCAAAACCCAGTTTTTAAGGACAGGTAGAAGAACCAGGGATGAGAAGTAGGGATGTAAAGGATATGAACAACCTGTAAGCTGGTTCAACCTAACATACACATATACAACACTCATCCAACAGAACAGAATTATACATTTTTCTTAAGTGTATATGAAACGGTCCCTAGGATAAACCATTTGTTAGGCTATAAAACAAGTCTTAATAATTTAGAAAAACTGAAATCATACAAAGTATCTTTCCTGATAATAGAATGAACTAGAAATTATTAACAGAAGGAAAATTGGAAAATGCACAAATATGCAGAAATTAAATAATGGGTCAAGGAAATCAAGAGAAATTAGAAAATACCCTGACAAAGTGAAAATGAAAACATGCTGAATTTTATGGGATGCAGCAAAAGCATACACTGAAAAATAACAGATCAGTAACCTAACTTTACACCTTCCTTAAGAAATGAGAAAAAAGTAAAGCAAACTAAACCCAAAGTTTGCAAAGGGAAGAAAATAAAGACTATGGCAGAGATGAATGAAAAACAATACAGAAAAGTCAATGTTAATTCTTTGGGAACAGCAACAAAACTGAGAAATCTTTTGCTAAATTTTCTAAGAAAGATGAATTAGTAAACTCAAAGTTGGGATATTACTACCAATTTTGCAGAAAAGACAAACGAGAATAACACCCACAAACTGGATACCTCAATGAGGTGCATACATTTTCAGAAACAATATACTAAATCATGAAGAAACACAGAAATCAGAATAGACTTATAAGGAGATTGAATCAGTAATCAAAATCCCCTCCCCTCAGAGAAAAGCCGTGGACCAGAACGCTTCACTGGTGAATTCTACCTAATATGTCAAGGAATAAAAGCAATTCTCTCAAATCCTTCCGTAAAATTAAGGAGGGGAACGCTGCCTGACTCACTCAACTGGGCCAGCACTTCCTCACCATTAAAACCAGGGAAAAATGACACCACGAGAACAGAACATTATAGACCAGCTTCCCATAGGAGCATGGACTCAAAATCCCAAAAAAATGACTTCACTCTTCCATACCATGACCAAATGGTATCTCTTTCTAGAATGCAAAGGTGGTTTTACATGCATAATTCAATTTCATAACACTATATTAACAGAACGAAGAAGGGACCCACATGACCATCTCAAGTCATTCAGAAAAGGCATTTGACAAAATTCAACTTTCTTTCATTAAAAAGAAGAAAAAACACCCAATACACAGGGACCAGAAGGAAACTACCTCAAATGATAAAGAACATCTATGGAAAACCCAGAGCTAACCTCATGCTGAATGGTTAGGAACTGAAAACCGTGTCCTGAGATCGGGGATAAAATGAGGAAGTCGACTTTTGCCACTTCCCTGCAGGGTGGTCCTGAAGTCCTAGACAGAGCCGTTAGGCGGGAAGGCTAAGAGGCAATCATCCTGGAGAGCAGTTATCGCTGTTCCCTGACCGCATGATTTCACAAGTAGGAAATCCTAGTGATGCCACCGAAACAAAACTTAGTGCTAGCAAGCAAATTCTGTAAATTTGCAGGATACACAATCAACTGCATTTTTATACCTCAATAATATTAAGAACAGTTCCATTTATAATGGCATTTGAACAATAAAATACTTAGGAATAAATGTAACAACCAAAGACAACACTTGCATACCAAAAACTGCCAACACTGCTAAAAGAAAGAGAGACAGAAATCAGTGCACAAATCACCCATGCTTATGAACTAGAAGACAATGCAGTTAAGATGCCAGTACTGTCCGGAGGGATCTGCAGGTGCAAGGCAGTCTCTCTGATAGTCTCAGTGAAGTTCCATCGGACCTGGAAAGCCCGGCCTAAGGTTTATATGGAGTCTCAGGGGACTGCAAACAGAACAATCTGGAGAGGGAAGGGCGAGCTTGGAAGTCTCACAGTAGCCAATTCTGAAACTTATTACAAAGCTAAGGTAATCAAAATAGTGTTGCATTGGCATAAAAACATACACAGAGAACACCAGAAAAGGCAATTTAGAAATAAGCTCTCAAGGGCCGGCGCTGTGGTGCAGCAGGTTAACACCCTGGCCTGAAGCACTGGCATGCCATATGGGTGCTGGTTCTAGTCCTGGCTGTTCCTCTTACAATCCATCTCTCTGCTATGGCCTGGGAAAGCACTAGAAGATGGCCTAAGTCTTTGGGCCCCTGCATCCGCATGGGAGACCCAGAGGAGGCTCCTGGCTCCAGATCAGTGCAGCTCTGGCCATTGTGGCCAATTGGAGTGAACCAGCAGATGGAAGGCCTCTCTCTGCCTCTCCTCTCTCTGTGTAACTATGGCTTTCAAATAAATAAATCTTTAAAAAACAAGCCCTCAGACATTTGGTCAAATAACTTTAGATAGTGTGCTGAGACCACTCGATGGGAGAAAGGACTGCGTTTTAACAAATGGGGCTTGGAAAACTGAGTAGCCACATGCAAAACAATAAGGTTGGGCCCTTGCCTCCCACTACATACCAAAACGAAACACAGGAGGGTCACAAACCTGAACACTAACCATAGAACTCTAAGAAGAGAATATGGAGGAAAAGTTTCATGACACTAAAAACATAGGCAACAGAAGAAAGCAAGTTGGACTTCTTAAAAATTAAGTTTTTGTGCATCCTAAGGACACTATGAGGACAGTGAAAAGACAACATCACTAGGAGAATGTACCAAACCAGTGCGAGACCACATGATACAGATTAAGGTAGCTATCTTTAAAAACCCAGGCTACAGCGAGTGTTAGCGGCGATATGCAGAAATCAGAACCCTTTGTGTTGCTGGTAGGGATCTGAAGTGGTGCAGCTACCACTGGAAACAGTTCTGGAGTCCTTGAAAAATTAAACTTAGAATTACAATATGATCCAGCACTGTCACTCCTGAGTGTGTACCCCCAGGAACTGTACACCTGTGTTCACAGCAGCATTATTCACAATGACCAAAAGGTGAAAACAACCCAAGTATCCACTGAGAGATGAGTGAATACACAGTCTGTCCATACTACTGCACACTGCTTAGTCTTCCAAAGTAATGAGGAGCTGATACGTGGGAAAGCATGGATTAACCTGAAAACATTATGCCAAGTGAAATGAGCCAGGCACGAAAGGGTAAATATTATGTGACTCCACATACGGAGGGGCCTGGAAGAGGCAAACATGGAGGCAGGGGAGTGGAGGAGAGCTACGAGGAGAGACTGGTGAGGGGCAGACATTCTGTACGTAGACAGCCGTGATCGTGCGACGTGGTAAACGTACTCACTGCCACTGAACGGACGCCCAGTAAAGGCTTAAATGGTAAACTGAGTTGCCACAGTTAAAAAAGTAAAACATGTCACTACATATTAAGTGGAAATAAGATGGAAAATAAAGATTGCTCCCCCAAATCTCCCAGGTGGGAGGTTCTGGGCCGCAAGCCAAATCTCTGTGGCATCCCCACGGACACAGATGAAGGCACTTTACACTAAACACGTGTACTGCTCTCTGCATTTTTACCTACGAAGACAGATACTTTAAGGAAGTACAAAAAACTTTGTAGCAATGTATTCGGAGCCTTGCTACTTAAATCCTTTCTATTCCTTGAGAACCTGGTTGGTTTTGTCCAAGAGAGGTGATAACACACTTGCTACAGAATGCTCTGATCGCACAGGTGACCCCCACGACCCAACTCATCCAGCACAGCCCAGACCTTTACAGAAATCCCCCTGCAGATTTTTAAGTCCCCATGAGTCCCATGTTACCTCTGGTCGTGGGACAGAGCCATGGCCCGGATTCCGGCGTCGCAGCCTGGATAGGCAAAGAGCTTCTTGAGATCAGACACTTGCCAGACCATCACCACGCCGTGGTCTCCCCCTGTGAGCAGGTACTGCCCGTCGCGGCTCAGCTGGACGGCCTGGAAGACAAAGTGGCACTCAGTAGAGAAGTGGTTCTAGGAACACGTGGCACCGCTCTGTCTGCTTAATTCTGACACTCCGCCAGCTACTGCAGGGCAGAAAGGACGACCGGCACGAGAAATCTTCAGGGCTTTTAGGAAACCATGTGTTGTAGGAGACCTGGCGTTTTTGAAAAACCAAAGTGAGGCCATGCTTGTAGATCTTTTGGTTTTTTATGGATGACGTAGTAAATTCTCCCGGTTCTACAGAAGTTTCTTGACTGCTGCATGCCGTGGCCCAGGGCCAGCACCCGGATGGAACCTCCTGGCATCTCCCGTGGATGTGCAGTGCTACTTTGTACCAGAGCTCAGCGGCCAGGGCTAGCTGCCCGCATGCCCGCATGATGGTGACCGCCAGTGAGGCGGCCAGCCAGCAGCCTCAGCGCCCTCAGCAGGCCAGCTGGGTTCTGGTGGCACTGGGGAAGGCGACTCTGGAGACAGCTGCGCCTTCTAGGGTGACTGACCCACAGGAGAAGCGTTTTGCTCTAAGACTGACAGTGCTCCAAGGGACAGACAGTCCACGTGAGTCTAGGCCACGCACACCCACTGCCCCGTCCATCCCTGCCAGTGATGAGCAGATGGGGCACACTCGAAATCTGCTCTCTGTAAAGCCGGCATCCGCAAGGGAAAGCCTGGGGACAAAATGCAGCCCCTCCCCTGTCTGCGTAAGACCATTTCCACGGTTTCTAATGGTTTCAGAAAGAATCTTTCATGACACACGAGTAAGCTATGACTTCCAACATGCATGCGGTCAAGGAGGCTTTCTCAGAACATGGCCACAGCTGTTTGGTGCGCTGCTTCCACAGGCAGGTGCCAGGGCTGACAGCTCCCAGAGCCTGAGCGCTTTACTGTCCCTTCACAGGAAGAGCGCTGCCCCCTGCCGAGAACCGGCCACTCAGCGACTCCTTGCTCTCCCTGAGCCCTCCCTGCGAGCCTTCTCTTCCCAGCTCACTGAGATACGCGTCTCCTTTCTTTGGCTGGCTGGCATCAGGAGTTCTGTCAGTCGCTGCAAACACCTGCCATTGGGGGTATAGCTGGGCACAGCTAAATGGGAATACAGCTGGTGCCGGCAGGAAAGAAAACACTTTAATTCCTGAAAAATGCACTATTCTGCACTGAGACTTAGCCTGGTTACCTTAAGTCTTCAGTTTACCCTTTGATAATTTTTTTTTAATCATAGAAGAGGGTTAGGGCTAGCTTGTGGTGCAGCAGGTTAAGCTGCTGCCTACAAAGCCAGCACCCCAGATGAGTGCCAATTTGAGTTTGGCTGCTCTGCACCGGATCCATTCCCTGTTAATGTGCCTAGGAAAGCAGCGGAAGATGGCCCAACTACTTGGACCCCTGCTCCCATGGGGGACACCGCATGAAATTCTTAGCTACTGGCTTCGCTTGGTCCAGCCCTGGCCATTGCAGCCATCTGAGGAATAAAACAGTGGGTGGAAGATAGCGCACTCTCGCTCTCTCTGCCTTTCAAATACATATTTTTGAGACTTTATTTATTTGAGAGGCAGAGGTCTTCCATCTGCTGGGTCACTCCCCAAATGGTGGCAATGGCCAGAGCTGATCTGAAGCCAGGAGCCTCCTCCAGGTCACTCATGTGGTAGCAGGCACCCACACTCTTGGGCCATCTTCTACTGTTTTCCCAGGCCATAAGCAGAGAGCTGGATCAGAAGAAGAACAGCTAGGACTCGGATGGGCAACCATATGGAACGTTGGCACCACAGGTGGAGGCCTAGCCTACTACGCCACAGTGTCAGCCACTAAATTTTTTTTCAAAGGGCTGTTTCATATTCATTCAATTCATATTTGCATAAGTGCCAAGTTTTAGTAGTGTCTTAAATATATCTTATTCTCTAAGAAAAAAAATATGAGAAATACAAACCTGTGTTGAAGACAGTTACATATAAGATGTGATCCTCTAAGTCTTACTAACTAAATGCAAATGTTAGGATTTTTCAACATGAGTAAGAATCAATATCCTCTCCCCTCATTCAGTTCACAAATGGCACCCTCTGGGGGTGTCTGGGACCTGCAACGAAGACCAGGGCGAATAACTGTTTGCTACACTTAGAAAACTCAGCTGATGAAAATCCATTAACCTTAGCGTTGTGGTTCACTTAGATGTTAGACTTGAGGCTCTTTACAAGGATAAGTGCTATATTAAAACCATTCATCTTGAATGCTTTGTGCTAATAAAGAATCTCTAATCCCACTTCTGTCTAGAATTAAGGAAACCCTGGACTTTTAGGACTAGGCATTCATGAGCATTCAAAACATTTTGTTGGCCTCTCCTTACCTAACCCTGGGGCCATAGGGGCCCAGTTATCCCCCCAAACCACCCTAGGGTCCCGAGTGCTTATCGCCTTCTCCGCCTTCGCCTTCGGGGTGGCTGTGACTGCAGGCTTAAGGGGACCCAAGCGAGCAGCTCACCCCATCCTTGGAAACCCTCACAGTGCTGGGAACTGTGCTGTGGCCACTCCGTTTTTAGAGAGGGGACCAGCAGGCCAAGGCTAGGGCCTAAGCAGCCTAACACAGCCTCGTGAAAAGCTCAGCGTTCCTATGGGGGAGGGGGTGTCCCCCCTTTGTCTAGAATAAAATTTTTTGCCGCTCTGCACAGGCTGCCTGCTTATGATATTAATTAATTAGCACAGCGACACATTGTCTTGCTGATGTGCCGTGATACGCTGTTAACCAAAATGCCACGGAACGATCTGGAATCTAAAGTAAAAACAGGTGGGACGCCCGGGTTAGCGTGGAGGTTCCCCGGGCTGCGCGGCTGGTCCGGGGCCGGGGTGCCCTTCCGGCAGGGTGCGGCTGCACACTGGGCCTGTGCACGCCCTCTGTGGCTCACAGCCCGCAGCTTCCCGGGCCAGGGCCAGGGCCAGGGACAGGGGCGCAATCGCACGGGTGCCACTTGGCGAATTAGTGTGATAAAGCGCAGGGGTGCTGGAGAAAACGTGGCTGGATGGCTGAAGCCTAAAATCCAGAGGGGAAGGATGAGGGCTGCAGGGCAGAAGGGAGCGCGCGCGTCCTTCCTGCAGCCGCTGGGGCCGCCAGCTCGGTTGCCGCCAGCCCGGGATTGCAAATTATTTTAGATGTATTAGCGCAGCTGACAATGTAATCGCAGCTCGAAGTGACGGATTGTCAACATTATTGTTGTAAAGGAACGAGGAAAGGAGAACCCTCTGATGTGCACTTGCTTTAAATGAAGTATTATGGGAAGGCAGGGAGAAATCAACGCGGGGCGTGAGCGCGGGTGAGTGCGTGCCCTCGCGATGGAGGCACGGAGCACAGGCAGACGCCAGGGGGTGCACGCCGCCAGGGCCC
Organism: Sylvilagus floridanus; assembly: GCA_949820135.1. Classification (NCBI taxonomy): domain Eukaryota; kingdom Metazoa; phylum Chordata; class Mammalia; order Lagomorpha; family Leporidae; genus Sylvilagus; species Sylvilagus floridanus. Next base: position 24,734,346 of record OX463238.1, on the reverse strand, counting down.
GCCCTTTGACCCTTGTGGCCTGGATGGGGCGGTTCGCAAAGTTCGTGGAAACTGCGCCATCTTTCACGAACTTTTTTGAAGTTTTGCACGAACTTTTTGAAGTTTCCTCTCACGCAGGGTTTTTCTGTTTGCTTGTTTCTTATTATTTCCTGACCCCAGTCAGGAGGAGGAGGTGACCAGCCTGGATTTGAGACACTGGGAGAACTGATGTCATAGCAGCATTTGGAACAGCCATGCCTCAAAGGTCCTGAGCTACCCTAGTGACACACGCCGAGGGCAGAGGTCCCCACGGCCCCTCTCGCACCCCTGGGTCCCCTCACAGCATTCGGCTCACATGCGGCCCCACCCCATCCTGGGGAAAGACAGGAAGGGCACAGCTGCATCTTTCATCCAAGGTGAGGAGACAGGGCCTTTACAAAGCAGCCTGTCAGAGCTCGGCCTTCCTCTCTGCTCAGCCACTAGTATCTGCAGAGTCCTGTCCTAAAATGCGGAAGGGCAGCAGAAGCTCCACAGGCGCCCCACTGCCAGGGGACCAACAGGCAACACACGTCTGCATGATGCATGTCACACTCTGCAGCCCAGCTCCCCTGACGGGCACGGTTTGGTCTTGCTACTCACCAAGCAGTCAGATCTGAAACTAGATGCTAGTTCTAAGTAGTCAGAATCCCTATTTTGCCCACCTGTTTGACTGCAAAGAGAGGCCACTTTGGGGTGTCATCTGCTCTACTCTTAGCTTGGACACTCACAAAACAACAGCGGGCTGTGAGCTTTCTTGGATTAAAAAGCCAAAACTGAGCAGTGCCATTGCAAACCGGCCCAGATGGCTTCACAAGCCCTAGGGGGAACACTTCTGCTGGACAGCGGGCCCGGGAGCGCGTGCAGCCATGCACCGGGGCGCTGAGCGATGCTCTCAGCACTGCTGGCACCCCTGTGGCCCGGGAGGTGCTTCAGCCTTGGGCAAGCGCCGCCTGATGATCTGCCGCTGGCCTGGGGTTAGTGGAGCCACTCCCTCCTCACTTGCCCCGATTTGGCGTAAAAGTCCACAATGCTGGAGAGTCTGGAGGGCACTCACTCTTATGTTGTCATCGGTTTCCGTGGTGGCCTGGAGTTTTCCGTTCACGCTGAAGGTGCAGAAGAGGCCGTTTTCATAGAAGATGACGCAGTGACCCTCCCTGGAGGCGTGGATGAGCTTCGGTTTCAGGCAGTTTTCAGGGCCCTCCAAGGTCCTTAACAGGTCTCCATTCATGGAATGTATGAGACACGGCCCTTCTGAGAAGAGAGACAGAGGGCAGGTCAGTTAGTTGATGTAAGCAGACACGTGTGATCTGAAGGTTGAGAGCGCACTGCGCAGGACCACAGTGCCACACCACGGCTGGAGAAGCCTTCGGAACAAAACAAAACTAAACCCGAGTCTCTTAGACCAGCGTTCCTTTACTAAAGCGCCTCTTCAGGTTTGCTGGTCTCACCTTCCACCCGGGAGAGGAGCGAAGCCAAGCCACAGTCACGCTCATTTTTCCTCAAGAGACAGGAAGTTACCTTACCACATTCCTTACGCCAAGAGGCAATCTATAAACGGGACAGACTCGGAAAGGAAGAGGACCAATCTCAGATCCTACAGCAGCTTGCTTCAAGGAAGGCTGGGGTCAAACCATCGTGGGCTGCTGTCAGACACACCGTGACCTCTCGCTGCGTCTCCCAGAGCCAACGGCCATGGCGTGGGGCCTGTGCAGCTTCTGCACGCCTGACCCTTCTTCCCTTTACACTGAAGTGGGGGTGGGTCCCTGGAACTAGACCCCAATCCCCTCAGAGTTAGCACAGGGATCCTCCTGCCATTGCTCCTTGGCAACACGGTGAGCCCACTTCCTCTGCTGCCCCAAAGCAAGCAGCAGCTTCTGCCACTCCCAACAACCCAGGTGATCCCCACGCTGAGATGCTGGGCACTGATCAGGATACTGCTGAAGTAGATGCACGTGTGGCATCTGCTGAGTACCTGCTCAAGGACAGCAAGGAGCAGGTAACGAAACATTATCTGTATGATGAGTAAGATCTAAGCAATACCTGAGTAAGACAAGGTGGGTAACTGGGGACATGCCCTACTACTCTACCGGCTAAGTTACTTATGGCCACAAGGAATCATCGCCTGCTCCCCACAGCACTACTGAAAACGGACTCTTTGGAAAATAAGGCTCTCGGCCCTCAGGGAGCTTATAAATTTTTAGAGCTCTCCAATGAAAACAGAAACAAGCAGTCTTTGTTTTGCACAATTCTGGAGTGCATGAACTTCAGCTATCACTCCTGAAATAACATCAGCCACCCACAACACGGTTCACATTCCAGTTATCACAGTAATTGCAGAAGGTACACAGTTCTGTGGCCAGCGCCTCGGTCCAAAAGTCACCATATAAATGACAGATGTGTATCTTGACTGGTGACTAACACGTACTTCTTTCAAATTATGCTGGGGACTGGTCAGTGTCGGTTACCCAGTCAGACCCAGACAACAAACAGTGCAGCTGGGCTGGCTCCCTGTCTCTCAGTGATAAAGCCCATGTGATATTTTACAAAAATGCATAATCAAATGTAAAGGGCACCGGACACCAAAGGTGAAACGTCAGGAAAGAAATGACAAGTGACAGAGCTAAAGTGGAACCTGAATGGAATAAACGTGGAGTTACAGAAGGAAGAGTTACACTCATGTTATGTTACACTTTTAACATAAACGGAGAAACTGGTTGTCACAAAAATTATATCTGAGAAGGAGAGACACCAGCAAAAGCCTGGCATCAAGGGAACCTTGGTGCTTATTTCATGACACTGAAAGCACAGAATGTTGGAAGCTGGCCCAAATGTATTAAGGAGTATAGCAACCCCCCCCCCCCCGGGCATAGAAAAGATACTCACTCCCGAAGCGTATCTGTTGAGAAAGTGATAAGCGTTATTCAAACTACTCTTGAAACGTCTTTCACAGAGACATAAACTACTTTAATTCTCAATGTCTTTCAGTGTTTTAAATTATAAAACATCGAGTAGATATGAGTTCCACGATTTTTTTCATGTTCCTTATGTGCAGGCTACTTCAGAAAGTTCATGGAAAAATGGAATTAAAGACAAATTTATTTTGATACAAAATCTTTAAAATCCATGCATAGCTTTTTCATTATATGTGTTTTCATTGATCACTTTGAAGACCCTTATATTTAAGGATTACATTTTTTTGCATAAAATATTTTTAAATTCCATTTTCCACGAACCTTTTGAAGTATCTTCATATTTAAAACTAAGAGAGTTTTTAATGTTTTGACAAAAAATGTCAAAGGCCACAGGATAATCATAACATTTCACATTGATTGTTAAGATTATCTTGCATGGTTTCAGCTTCCGTGGTCCCTTTCACAGTGCTAGCACTACTGTGCAAGCAAGGGTGGCTATCGTAGGACAGCTTTACTGTCCGTGCCCAGTTTAGGTTACATACAGACCAGAAACTCATGTCAGCTCAGCATGTGTGAAATTACTGGACAGAAGAAGGGGGGGGGGACACTCCAGTAGTTGCAGAATTCTTACTGTCATTATTACTATATCACTGTTTGGACCAACTACATTTTTAAGTGCAATCCTTTAATATTGAGCATGCCTTGTTTGCCAGGCTGAGTTCAGGACACAGATAAGGTGTCGTGAGTGAGAGATCAGCCTTAGCGTCATGACAATGTAGTGTGATTTTTCCGTGTGTTCAGAGCACAGATAGATGAACACACTATTACAATGGACTAAGCGATGAATTAAAAACAGCTCTGCTCCTGCTCAGAAGCTGATTTGTTGCATGTGCTCTTGGAATGCTAGCTTAATATCTTTGGGCTAAATACAGGATGATGCAACCGGCACAGACCCTCGGGAAAGTCAGCAGAAGTCTTGTTCCACTCCGTTCGCAGTGCATTCTGGCCCCACCTAGTCCTTAGATCTAGACGTTAACACAGCCATTCAGGAGTCCGATGGATCCTGTCCACGTCAGAATTGAGAAGAAACAAATACACAAACGTGTCCCTGGTCCTTGTGATTTGTGAAGCAGAACTTTCCACAGTGATGGAGATGTCCTACATCTGTGCTGTCCAATATGGTAGTCACTGCCTGACCACTGCGTATGAGGCCACTGCTACCAAAGTGACTTCATTTTACCAAATTTAGATGCCCCAGGTGGCTAGGGGCTGCCATAACCGACAGAAGCTTGAGAGGAAAGGTGTCCAATTCAATTCATCTTTGCTAGTATGTTACGAGAAGACGTCAAGAAAGGCACCCCTTTTATGCAGGTGCCACAGGGTTACCTTGAGAGCCGCTCAACACCAGGCCCAGCTCTGCACAGACTGCTGCACATGTGACCTCATAGTCGTGGCCTGTCAAGATGGCCCGAGGAGTTGTGGTCTCACCTTCAGGGAAAAACAAAAAAACAGATGAGAAGAACAAGTCAATTCAAGTTCACACAGGTTAAATAACCAATGAATTATTCCCAATTCCCATCCTGCCTCAATCTTTAATTTACAGTTTGAGAATGTTGTTTAAAAAAAGATCCCCTTTTAGGAGCAGGCATTTGGTCTGGTGATCAAGACACCGTTTGGGGCACCACCATCCTATACTGTAGTGCCTAGGTTGGAGTCCTGGCCAAGCTCTCCATTCCAGCTGTCCTGCTAATGTGCACCCTGGGAGACAGCCTGGGATGGCTCAAATCGTTCAGTGCCTTCTACCTACATGGGAGACCTAGACTGAGTTCTTGTCTCTTGGCTTTGGCCTAGCCCAGTCATGGCTATTATGGGCATTTAGGAAGCGAACAGTGGTTGGGAGATCTCCATGTCCCTCTCTCCTTTCAAATAAATAAACACTTTTAAATTCCTATTTTATGACAAGATCCAAATTATGTACTCATATTTTGAAGTTGAGGACTATACATGGCTAGATTTTAAGTATAAGTACTTGATGAGCGAACAACAATGGTTACATATGACAAAACGTGCATTCTGAAATGCCTCAGATGATTTCCAAACAGAAAATCAGCCCTGTGATGAGATGATTTATGGATTGATGATTATAAAAGTAGGAACTTGGGCTTAATTTACATTTCAAAGAAAAGCTTCCTCTTCTCTTTCTCTTCTGTGGTACACTGAAACCAGTCAGTGAAAACAATCTCAGCTCATGGCATCTCCAAGCAGCCCTCTCTTAAATACCTTCTATTTTTTTTACTGAACTTGTGTATTTTCCTCATATGTAAGTCTCCGAGTATATTTTCCAATGGTTCACTTAAAGAACAGAGGGAAACACCACACCCTTACATGCAATTCTACTGGTAGTGAATGGATATTAGGGCAAGGGGATAGAGTCAGGGGTGCAGATCATGGGCGTGTCCAGAACATGGGAGATATTTCAAAACATCCCCCTAAGAGAAAGAACAAGTCAGCCTCCATCTCTGTCTCAAACTAAAAACAAAACTGTGGTGGGCTGGCAGGGAACATACACCGTGAGCGGCCCTGCGTAGGGAACTGAAATAACAATGAGCTTGATTGGTGCCAAGCCACAGGAAAACTGGACGTTAAGACTAAACTAGTCCTCCACCCATGTAGTCTCTAAGGACAGAGACAAAAACGTTTCCTAAACAGAACTAGAGAGGAGGATTCTATCAGCACTCCTGGATTTCCCTGATTACACCTGGTTTTATAGTGTGGTTGATAACTGATACTGTGTGATTCAAAAAGGGCCAGTGTGCCCAGAAGGTAGGTCACTAGTACCAGCTTTGGAACTCTGTGGAAAAGAGTAACTTGGGCTGGCGCTGTGGCGCAGCGGGTTAACGCTCTGGCCGGAAGCGCAGGCATGCCATATGGGCTCCAGTTCTAGTCCCGGCAGCTCCACTTCTGGTCCAGCTCTCTGCTGTGGCCTGGGATAGCAGTGGAGGATGGCCCAGGTCCTTGGGCCCCTGCACCTACATGGGAGACCTGGAGGAGGCTCCTGGCTTCAGATCAGTGCAGTTCCGGCCGTTGGGGCCAAATGGGGAGTGAACCATCGGAAGGAAGACTCTCTCTCTCCCTCTCTCTCTCTCCTTCTCCCTCTCCTTCTCCCTCTGCCTCTGCCTCTGCCTCTCTGCTCTCTGTGTAATTCTGACTCTCAAGTGAAAAATAAATATTAAAAAAGAAGAGTAACTTGTTACCCTAAACCTGGACACTTGGCTGTGCTTGGAGCCCACCCACAGTAAGGAAGAAACTCTGGTAGCTGAGGGAGATACCACTACTCTGGTAGCTGAGGGAGATCCAGGAGCCAGGAGCTTCTTCCAGGTCTCCCACATGGGTGCAGGGCCCCAAGGACTTGGGCTTCGAACTGACCCAGCTCTGGCTATTGTGGCCATTTGGGGAATGAACCAGTGGATGGAAGACCTCTGTCTGTCTGTCTCTCTCTGTAATTCTGCTTTTCAAATAAATAAATCTTTTTCTTTTTTCAAGACTAATCTAGCCTCCACAGCAGGGTTCTTTTACAATAGGTCAATGGGTTCTCTGAAATTTTGTGCAAAATATATGTGAATGCTTGTTTTTCTGGGTGGCAGGGGAGAAAAACAGGTTTCACTGACTGCACAGAGATCCACGATCAAGAAGACGAGAAGCCGCCACCATGAAGGCAGCAGTGTGCTTTCTGTGCCTCCAGTCCCACCTTTCCAGGTCTAGCACTGCAGCGCGGAGTTACAGTGCTGTGTCCCCACGAGGCTTGGTGACTCCAGGTACTTCTGGAGGAGATTTCGTCAAAGGGGCCTCGTATCAAACTGTGCCCCACATGGGCTGGACTGCGTGCAGCTAGAAGGGGGAACCATCCTACATACTACGTGAAATAAGATAAGGAAATACTGGTTTGGTTTTATTTGATGCCACATTTAAACACTTGTTTGGAGAGGCAAACCCACCTTAATTAGAAAGTTTTCTTGACATTTCCCAAACCAGAAAGAATTTGTCACAAGAACATTTTTTTTCTTAAAAAGTCCACAAATTTGGGAGATTTTAAAAGAAGCAAATCAAGTGAGCCAATATGAACTGCTTAACTTTTTGTTAAAGATAATTCTTGCCATCAAATTTAGAAATAAGCATGTTATATCCTAAAGAGTAAGCAATACTCAAGCCCTGATTCAGGATTTCCCCTTTTCCCAAGAAGGTCTACCACATTCCACAGAAATACCACACAATGTTATTTTTGAAATTACTGCCTTCTTATACCTTTCTTTAGGCAACTTTTAAAAAAATCAACAATTAAAATCATTAAGATCAAAGAATACATTTTTGGTGTGACTGTTCCTTTTTTTGTTTTGTTTTCCTAAATTACCGTTTTTACAGGGAGTGAGATTTCACTTCAAATTGGATGGTCTTGGAATTCCTCCACTAAGTGAGGGGTTGAAGGGAAGCTGACAGCGAATGAAAGCAATTTATGCGTAAGCCAAGGTAAACAAAAGGCAGGTGGGTAATGGCGGACCCAGTGGGCATCAACGTAACGCATGTCAGTCTGACCTCTTCCCTAGATCTAAGACTGTTTTCTCAGGAGCATGGTAGAGGAAGGGAGACTGCGGTCCAGTACATTCCTTTCCTGAGCATCGAAGCTGAAATGCTGAGAGCCTTCCATGGCTACGGAGTTTTAGGAGGCCTATGATGAACCCCAGAAAAGCGGGCTTCAAAAAGGTCATGCAAATGTGTATTACGAAGAAACTTATGTGTGGATTTCAAAATGTCTTTGCACCATAGAAAACTTTTCTTTTAATCCCACTTTTCCAAGAACTTTTTGAAGCATCCTCACATATAAGCATTGCTTCATGTAAACTTGTAACTAAGGGTTTTCTAAGTAAACTTTCTTACAAAATTTAGTATCCAAGAATCCAAATTCTATCAATGGTTTTTCACTCCAGAAATCAGAAGATGCATGCGTGTAACAGGGTAATTTTGAAACTGAAAAGGGTTGTTCTTTTCCAAGGGCCTGATCTCTAAATAAGGAACTGTTCCATGCAAGGACTTCAAGGTTTGGCAAAATGTTTCCTAATCCAGGAAGCAGGTTAGACAGTTCAGGAAATACAGAAAAGAACGAGAGGGAGAGGGAGAGAAACAACAAATTAAAAGCATAAGGACAGACTTAGGATCATTAGGTTCTTCTCAGGTAACTGGTTTCACAAACACTCAGTGGATTTCCAGTAAAAAGACTGTGCTAGTTAAGCTTACTCATCTATAGGAAATGTACATTAATAGTCTCTCAAACCCCACATGCAACAACCTAAAAGATTATTTCCTTTAGGAAAAGCTGTATCCAGTCCTGTTTGAGGCCTGAACTTTGTGCTCGTGGTATTATCTGCTCCGCGGATAGAGCATTCCTTACGTTTTCTCGTTAGAGAACATAAATACCTGTTGATAAGTTCCAATAAGCCACAGAGCTCTGAATATTACCATTTCACTACAGCAAATACACCCATCCGATATGGGATGTAAATCAAGCAGGTCTAGGTTAAGTGCAGTGGACACCATCGGAAGCTCCTTGGACTGGAATTCCCCGGCGTGGAGTGGAGAGAATCAGCGGCAGAGCGCAGGTTCTCCGTGGGTTCCCAGGGCCCAGCTCTGTTTCTCTGTAGCTCAATGCTATGCAGCACTGTGGCTCACAGCCAACGCGGACAGGCGAGGCTGGTGCCTGCTCAGGAAGCAGGTCTCACTCCCAACGCATCTGCTGCCCCTCGGCTCTCCCTACGCCTTGTCGACCTAGGGGGAAACTACTACTTTGAGAAAGGTGATTCTGGCCAGGGTCGCTTCTCAGACTGCAAAGCTATCACCGCTCTTTCACTGAAGTCCCTAAGCCAAATGACAGGCCGGGGGGTGGGGGGGGGCACTTCTGAGAAAATCCCAGGTTAATTCTTTTGATAACAGTCTGTGATATGATACGGCACAGCAGATTCCCTTAAGAACCTTTCAAAGTCTCCCTGCTTGAAAAATCGCCGTGGCTTTCCAAATGCTGAGAGAAAACACTTATCTTGCTGCTAGTTTAAGGGGCAACACTTCAAACCCTGCGTGCAGGAAAATAAAAAGGGGACAGACTCCTAGGCCTGCTTTGAAAAGCTTCAGCAGTTACTTCAAAGGGAAGGCGGTCTTTGTCCAGAGAGCAGGTTTATGACTACTGATGCGGAGCCTAAGCAAAGGCTGAAAGGGATCCTCGGAGCATCTTCATGGATGGCCTTAAAGGAAGATGAACAAGTTAAATGAGATTAAGGGCAGCCCAAAGCCTGCCGCGGCTACCGCACCACAAGGGCTTCTCCACATGTGCTTTTCTCAGTACACAGTACTGGGTATCAGTACTGACTTAGGCTGTTATAACAACCCAGCTTGCACTGAAAGAGCACACAGTCTCCCTTATTATCCAGTTACGGTTTATAATGGCCCTGAGTTTTAAAATATTAAGTGAAACATTTTAACACCATTGGACAGAATACCCAATGTTTTTATTAAATGTGTTTCTTTGGTCACATAGCATAAAATAGACATATTTCTGCATCAAATGGATCCTGAACCACTTAAAAATTATATGTGAAAGAAGAGAAAAGGAAATAGTAGTTTCTCTAGTACCCTGCTTATAAATATCCCAGGAGAAAAACACTTCATAAGGTCCGTCTCCATTAAGGCAGGAGTGGGTGGGGGATTCCTAATCCAGGTAAAGATAGCCCTGACATGTATTTCTGGCAAACTTTTAGTTACTTTTTAAGAAATGAATGAAGTTTTTGGTATTTTTTGGCATCATCTGCTCAGTCCTTTGACAATTAAATCACTTTAAAACGTGCTATAAAGTTCTCATGAGTAGTTTAAATATGTCGTTATTAGTAGAATGAATCTCCTTAATCATTCACCATTTTTTAAAGACCATCTATTACGAAAATGAAGTGGGGTTCAATATTTTCCGATTCATAGTTTTGTGAAGATGAAATTATTTCTTCTCACTTAGGTTTAGTTAGCTGACTGCTGGGCCAGGACATTTATCATTCCTGCTTGCTCACTCATTCCTTCCTTCACTCCTTCGTTTACCGCCTGTGTAGTGTGTGTGATGCGCTTTGGAAATTGACAGTGATCTGTACTGTACTGAAGTCCAAACTACTTTTTACAACTGATTGTTTGCAAATCGATATTTAATATGAATTAATAAAATCCTTACAGATAGCCAATATAATTTGCCATGTTAGTAAAATCTAGTGCCATCTGCCCTGTTAGAAAGCTAAAGCAAAACATGAAACCTAGCTTCATTTACAAAAAAATCAATAGGGAGTTCATTTTGAAAAAACGGTTATAAGAACATGAATTTAAATTATTAAGTATACAGAAATTTAAAAAAAAACAAGCCTAAATATATTGCTAGCAAGTGACAAGTCAGTAGAAAATTAGAAATCTAAATATTACCTATGCCACTCACTCCCTTAAGATGGATACTGCTATTTTGCACATGCCTTTTGTCCTGCTTTAATTACAGTTGATTACTACAAAACATTCATGTGAAAACCGAAGACTAAGCTTTCTCATGTGGCTCACCATAATGGTAAATCAAGAAGGGAAATAGCTTTGTTGAAGCGGAAATGAGGTGAGCTGTTAAACGTTAAACCTTCTCCATTAACTTTCTAATTTTTTCAATGGAATTACACTACATTTTAATTATGGAAAGAGAAAACTATTTGAAATTTTTCTACTCATTCCATCCCACCAACCATCTCCGCTTCCCCCCATTTGTCATGGTCTCTTTGGTGAAAAACTGTTAACAACAATCTAGAGCAGCACTTAGGGTAAGACAGCTATCAGAGAGTGAATTTTGGTAGCCTCTTCCTGTAAACATTAGAATGACTTTTTTTTTTTTAATTTTTATTTATTTGTTATCATTTTATTTGAAAGGCAGAGAAACAAGATACAGATCTAGCATCTATTAGTTCACTCCCCCAAAAACTTGGCAACATCCAGGGCTGGGCCAAGCTGAAGCCAGGAGCCAGGGACTCATTCCAGGTCTCCCATGTGGATGGTGGGGAGCTAAGTACTTGAGCCATCATCCACAGCCTCTCGTGGAGTGCATTAGCAGGAAGCTGGATGGGAAGTAGAGTGGCCAGGGCTTGAACCAACCTCTCTAATATGGGTCATGTGAGTGGCAACTTAACCGATGCACCCGAATTAGTAAGGCAAAACACGGTAATTTGGAAGAAAAATCAATTGTTAAGTTTTTAGTCCATAACATTTCTTTCTCTCTCTCACTTATGTAAAAGTCAATGACTCTGGAACTGCTCTTTCAGGCTGCACTGCAAAATGGGTTTGTGTGTATGTATGTATATGTATATATATATATATATATATATATACGTATACATACACACACACACACACACACACACACACAGAGTTAGTGAGTGAGTGAGAGAGAGAGAGAGAGAGAGAGAGAAAGGTCTTCCTTCCATTGGTTCACCCCCAAAATGGCCACTACAGCTGGCGCACTGCGCCAATCCGAAGCCGGGAGCCAGGTGCTTCCTCCTGGTCTCCCATGCAGGTGCATGGCCCAAGGACTTGGGCCATCCTCCACTGCCTTCCCAGGCCACAGCAGAGAGCTGGACTGGAAGAGGAGCAACCAGGACAGAATCCGGCACCCCAACCGGGACTAGAACCCAGGGTACCAGTGCTGCAGGCAGAAGATTAGCCTACTGAGCCACAGTACCGGCCTGGGTTGTATACTTAAAGTATATCCCTTAAATGTGTAATAATACTTTTTAAATATAAAATCCTATAATGACATAAGCTATCAAAAGAACCTGGTATAACAAAATTATCCTTTTATGTCCTTTGGAAACATTAAGAATGCTTCAGTGAGAGGATTTCATCAAATTCTCCATGGCTGATAGTCCAATTAAATCCAGTTAAAAAATAAAAAGCCTAACTTTGGTAGTGAAGAAAGGAACCTCTGGCTTTGAGTGCTTGAATTTGAGTCCAGGTGCCAACACTTGCTATGTGAGCTCCCTTGAACATATTCCCCTGGTTGTAGTAAGCTAGGAGCTTCAAGGCCCATGGCAGAAAGTAGGGGCATATTTAAAACTCCTGTGTACCCATCTATAAGACAAGGATAATAACAGCATCTGCTTCCCAGGGCTACTATAAGGATTAGTGAATGAGTATGTCAAGTACTTAGGATGGTGCCAGGCACATAGTGGGCACTGACAGTGTCACCGAGTAGGAGCAGCAGAATGTTGCTTTTTCCACCCTCTGTTATTAACATTCCTTTCTGTTAAATAATAATATCTGGACCTGTCTGCATAAATGTCAGTTAGAAACAGTTCTCATTATTTTTGTTTCTTATCAAGAAGAAAATATACTTTAATATCTAGAAACTGCACTTTGGTTTCTCTGCTTCCTTCTTGACTTGGACTTCCCAACCTTTCCTGATAATCCATGTAGGTTCTATGCAACTGCTAATGTCTGGCAGCCTAGAGGCCAAGGGCAGAGAGGGAATGTATATTACCATAATGAGGTGCTTTCCACCAAGTTAGAATATCTGCACTGCTTCTGATTATTAAAGAAACACATGCTCACTATAAAACATTCAGAAAATTTAGAAAGTTACACAGAAAAAGGTGAAAAATCACTTCCAAATCACAGTAACCATAAACCAACATTCTTAGCATATGTTTGGCTATCATTTCAGACTTTTTTCTATGCATGAATACACAAAGAAGTGTATCTACGCATAAACATCAACACAAGGTATCATATATAACGTTTGGGATCTTCTACACTTAGCAATACAGACAGCATATCCCTCCATGTCAATAATACAAATTTGTAATATCTTTGTTAACGGCTGTAATATGCTGCATTACACGGACTTATCATACATATGAATACATGTTAAAATTAGAAATCATTTTTAGTCTACTCTGAATGCCTAAAACTTTAAAAGTTTTTGTATGTCTTCCATAACATTTTTAAGATTCCTTTTGCAAACTATATAAGCAAGGCCTCCTGAAAACTATAGTCTCCACGTCTTTAAAAACATCTATCCCCGCTCACACCAAGGAAATAAAGTGATATCTCAGTCGTGGAAAGTTACGAGTTACAAGGACAAAAGCTCAATAGTCATGTGGTTTTAAGCCACAGAAGGCAGAATTTTAAGGCATTTTTTCATATCTAAAAACTCTTCAAATCCAAAATCTCAAGTCTGACTAAACCTCCTTGAATATAAAAAAATGCTTTAAGAAATTTGCAGATAAATGAAATGCAATGATACCCGCAGGCAATGTTATGTTAAAACACCCAGAATATAAATTTCTAGAAGACTTTTACACCTCTGTGCTGTAAAGCCACATAAGTGGGCCTAGCAATGAAAATGGAGGTAACTGGAAAAAATAGGGTAATTGTTGCTTTCCAAACGACATCATAGAGGTATTTAAGTATTGAATTTCATGTAAAAAAGGCTCTTTTTCATAAATTCTCAGGAACATCTAAATTACAACGTGAGGTGTATATGCACAAAGCTGTCATACAATTTCTCTAATGAAACGAACTTTTTGGGAGGTGGGAAAGGCAGCCTAATATGCTGTTCCAGAAAGTCCTAATTAAATGTATCCTTAGTAGTTCTGTAATAACACTGGTCACGCTTGTGCACATACGTGAACGAAGAGTTACACAGAAAGCAGGACAATCCTACTTTCTTTTAGAACTTAAAGAAGGGGGTGCACAGAACTCTAAGTTTCAGGGTTGCTCAGTCTCGCAATTAAATGCAAAGGGGACAAAATTTTCTTTGAGATCCTCTGTCTAGAGAGAATTTGTACCTCTTAGATTTATTCCAGCAATTGTTTGAAATTAAACTTCCTATCGAAGCATAAGGTATTAGTCAGCTTTCTTCGGTATGGCACTATTAAAGTCTACATATGAAGATACTCAGTTTCAATTCAAGGGCATAAATCACCAGTTCTTCTGTTCTCATATTTACATGGCTATAGCCTGCGGGCTGGATGGTATAGTCGTTTTTCTCTGCAACCAAACAAGGTAAATAAATGTGATATATTGGCACATCACCCCACCACTCTGCATATGGTGCACATTAAGGTTGTATTCATTTGCCATATGAATATAATTCCTTTTACCACATCTACTATTAGTTACAAGCAGTAAATACAGAGTTGTTTTGCTGGAACTCGAGGGCCTGCATTACATCATGGAGCACTAAACATCCTGGACCTTCTGGAGAATTTCATAGACATACTTTTAATGTCACCTGAACTCGAGCACTGCCATCACAGTGCTTCAAAACCCTACTTGATGAATTCTGCAGGGGAAAAAGAAAAATACAGGGTGTTCTCAGTGTAGCAGTGCGCTTCAAAAATAGGGCCAGGAGGTAAGTTCCGGAGGAGACACACACAAGAACTCATGTTCTTGACAAAGAACTCGATCAAGAGTCACACCCCAGGTATAAAAAGGCTGTTTGTTGTAAGCATTCCTTTCATATTTAGAATTTGGTGCAGACAAGGAACCCAAATTCAAAATGAAACAGGAACTAAACAGTTTCCTCCAACTGGAGCTAATGCAGATCTGCAATCGAGAAGATAAGAGTTTGTCTCGTGACAAACTGTGGTGCTTTGCTCGATGAGGCATACATTGTACTTACATTTTCCTTAAAATCTTTCTTGTAAAGTTCAGAGGCCAGGTTAGGATCGGGGGAAGAAAGGGAAGAAAGCGATTTCTTTTTAAAGACTCATATGGTCCAACACAAGTGTACATATTTTGACATTTGTGACCCATAAATAATATATCACAGGTAATTAAAAACAAAGTACACCTGTCTTAATAAGCCCCTGTGCTCATTTTTGCCCAGCAGTTTGTCCCCAGATGCATCCAGCAGATGGTGCTCTAGGACACTTGCTTACAGGCAGTGAGACTGTGCATTACATTCACCTATATTTTGGCAAGACAAAGAATATGGATTTATCAGTAGCTTCAGTAAAACATATTAGGCTTTATGATAAAAGAGGACATAATTCCTAAATATGTGCACAGAAATATACATATGCATTAGCATATATGCACAGAGCCAACTAGTAAATAATTCACACCTGGACATATTATGATACCAGTCTTCCTAGAGACTTGATGAGTAGTCTATGTGTACATATCAGTGGTATTTATAGTCATATCGCAAGATCATTCTAAATTCATTAAAAAAAAATTTAGAATGCCTTAAAGTTAGAATTCATTTTTAATTATAGCAGGAATGTCTCATTAGGGTGATACTAGTAAAATTAACAACAGCAGGATTTACGGTAATGACTCCAGTGATTGATGAGAGTATAACAGAATGAAGTTTTAGACAGAGAAAAAGCAGGCAGCCATGGCATACAGTACTTTAAAAAACAGCTCTGTGGTCTGTGAGTGCGAGCCTCATGGTTAATAAAACCTTCTTTCTAATTAACGGTGCTGAAATATTCTTAAAGAACAGAATCTTTTTTTTTTTTTTCCTTCAGTAGACGCCATTCCCATAAAGGAGAAAGCTGACATAGATTAGCATGTCTGATTGCAGAGAGGAAAAAACTGCCACCTTTCAATCAAATCAAAACCAGAATGCAAGAATGGAAAACTACTTTACTAAAATACTACACACACAGACCTATGCAACACCCCGCCAGCCAGCAACCATTTGCCTCTCAGGCTAATCAACTGCGGCTTTGAAAAAAAAAATTGCTCAGTTACCTAAAAATACATAAATAAGTGTTTAGTTTTCAAAATCTGTTTATGTATTAATATAAAAATAGTGTTTAAAGAGCTAGTTTGTACACTTTCGTCTTGCTTTTCTAAGTAAGATCGTGCCAAGTTTAAAGTACGTCATCATCTATTGAATGCATGGGGGAACATTTTCTGCAAGATTTGGAAACGTGCACTCTGGACAGCGTTATCCTGAAGGGCAAACGGGCATGCCGGGAAGAGCACTGTGGTGGACAAGGTTCACGCTGAAGCACAAAGGGTACCGGGGCACAGAGAGATGCCACCTCACCTCCATGAGGAAAACAGCTCTCACGCAAATGTTCTTGGTTCATTCTACAACTAAATGGAATCCCATTTTAATTCTTGTTCTTATTGAGAAAATTGCATTTCACAGGAGATAACCGGCACATGACCGCAGCATTGGAGATGAAAAGCTCTCGGGTACACAGGAGAATAAGCCTTTGGCCATGCAGGCTAGGCAGGTTTCTTAAAACACCTGTGTCTTTTTAAAAATCCCAAATTATACTATTTATAGGTTTCATCCAATTTAGACTAGCCTGATTATACCAAAGCAATGTGCATATTAATACTGAATGACATATTAAAAATTAGCTACATAGCTAACAACTTTATATATGGCACTAATATCAGATTTGGAGAAAATGGTGTAAAATAGACTTATCCTAGGAGGTAAAATTACTACCTTTCTCATGGTTTTTAAATAAAATAACTAAATACCTGAGTGAGACCTAGAAAATACAGAAAAAGCAGTAACATATATTTTTTTTTCATTTACCTATTTTCCTTTCAGGAAACAAAGTCTAAAATAAAAAGAATTTGCAGCTGAGGCGTTATGTGAATTTATAGGCCAAATCCAAGTTATCTGTATATGAAAGCCTGGCCACTTCTTAAGGTCCATTTATAATACACCTGAAAGACACCATGTAGGACTGGGCAGGATCTGAAACCCCACCTCTGAAAAGCCCTGCCTGCAGCCGCTGCAGCGTGCAGCCATCAGTGAGCCAGAGGCTTATAAAGCCCGAAGCAGCCTGCGTGAATGTTTACAACAGTTTACAGACAGTTACAAAAAAAGTGTCTTTGTGTTTTCTTTTGAAAAGCTTACAGCTTAGACTAGCTTCTTCGTTTTTCTGTTCTAATGTGTGCAAATGCTAATATGGAAAAGTGCTTATTTGTCTTTCTCCCAGATTCATCCTTCAGAACTAAAGCAAAATTAAATTGGGACATCAGACGTTACGACAAACAGGGCCAGGGAGGATGAGCTGCGCTTTGAGAAAGGTAATTTAATTTAGTCAGGATCCATTAAGATTCTCTAAAATTTGTATTACGTGTGCTGTGGAGTTATTCTTTTATGTTTTTCTTACCAGCATTCCTAGGAGTTAATGTGCACCATAATATAATGAGAAGGTATAGATGAGATGGCGTGATTATGAAAAATACAGCATTATAATATGCACCCTAAGGCCAACAAGATGATGTTTGTGTGGTGGTTTATTTGCTTAAATAAGTAAATAAATAAGTAAATAAATAAATCCTATGCTTCTGATAATACCCTAAGTCACTTTCTATTGCTGCTTTCATTCCGCACAGCATGGCTTGTAACTTAGGTCTTGTTTTCACTACAAACCCCAGGATTTGGTCAATCCTACTTGATTTGTTTTATTAAAGGATACGTATGTAAAAACCATCTCTAGTGTGATTTATTAGGTGTTTAAATATATAAAAACAAATATATACATAGGTGTCATTATATATAAGTAAAATACTTTCTTCTGGAAAGTTGAAAATTTCTGATTTTAAAATATACGTGAAGTTCTGAAGTGCAATGGTGAATACGTACAAGTAGAACTAATATGTTGCCAGCTACTGCTTAGAGTACACATTGGTAATGACTAGTATAACATATAGATCATGATTGAGTCCAAAAGGATTTTACAAAACCCTAAAATATCTGTCTTTGTGTGTGTGTGTGTCTGTGTATTGTTGTAGGTCCGTTATACATCTTTCATTATTTTAAGGTAAGAAAAAGTTCTTCCTAAGTAGTTTGAGGCAAATAATAAAACAGTAGGTTTGTTATCTATTCAAATCTAGGTTTCCCTGAGATAACCTGGTGAATCTCTTGTAACCAGGTTTATAGAAATAGGAAAAAAGAAATTGAAAGTACTCACTCACCCTGAGGCCAGAAAGAAAGAACCAGAATGTGAGTCCATGAGGTAGTTTCAAAAAGAGTATGAACAACAAATGCCCTGAAACTTACATCTTTACAACTCTTCTTATAATTGTATGCAGAATGGAGGTCTCTGTATAAATCTGTGAAGTGCACATGGAAGCACTCCCACCACACACACACACACACACACACACACACACAAATTGGGTCTGATCACGAAGACTGCATTATCCATTGGATCACAGCCTTAAAATTCTTTTTCATATCTTCTATTTGTGAAGGGAGTTATTCCCATTTGGGTTAAAAATAAGAATTATATATTAGAGGTTCATTAACTAAAAACTGTATTTACTCATCACTACAAAGTATAACTAGTTTTGAAAAATACATTGTATATATTTTTCAAAAAATTGTACTAGACTTAAGTTTTCTGAATAAAGCTTATGCTTTCACACCAATATACATTCAAGCATAGCTTTGAGAAGTCAAAATATGATGAGCTTAAATATATAGATTCTTTCATAATTCAGGGCTGAGTGGAGAAGTAAGGTCCGTGGTATTCAGGCAGAGTCATCAGAAACGACATGATCTTTTCTCAACTGAATACACTGTGACTTGCTTTAAATTAAGAAACTGTAAATATTTAAGAGCAGTTAAAATGCTTTGCCTTCTGAAGTAAAAATCTAAAGCTATTTTTGCAAGAACTCCTTAGCGTTGTCATAATCATTTTAATTAAATTCTCATTTTTCAGGTGGTCCCTTTAATTGTTTTTTCCTACTTCTTAATGTGTTTTTCTAAAGCCATTTCTTTTCTGCAGCTGTGTGCGATTGGTTTTAATGGTAGCTGCTTCCTTTTTTGCCTTCTGTGAATTACAATTTTAAATGGTTACACATTTTTTGTTTTACTGCCTCCAACATAGTTTCATAAAGATGTTTAAGGCTGTTGGTGAGCATTTTCATTTCCCATCTGAAAAACCAAGAGCCAATTTGAATATTCTATATTGGCCTTTTATGACCTGTTTTATCTTTTAATATGGAAATGAAGCATAATTTTATAAAAACCAGTTTGTTTCCATGAAATCATAATTTTTATTTTACTCTGAAAATATGAATTCAATAGACAAGATAATTTGTGATTGCTCTTTTATATCTTAATGTTCATGAATAAAACACCTCTGTTTTGTTTGGTGATAGCCACTTGCACTGATGCACTAGCACTTTTAGATCATAAGAATAACCTACAGTATGAAAAGTGAGATTTTAATTGTCACTGGTCACCAAATGTTAATAATCAGGTCATCTACACCTTTGTGAAACTATACCTGAGAAATAAATAATTTATAATCCAGTTTCACTCTCACCATTATGAAAAGGCAACTTCACTGCAAAACATCATTCTATATCACTTGTAAAAGTTTACTTGAAAAATAAGTCATACTTACTGCCTGGGTTATCTCCAACCCCACTGCTTTTTCCATTCCAGTACCACAGCAGAAGGGTTGCATCACGTGACCCTGAGAGAATGTAGCAATTTCCCCCAATGTATGACTCAGAACGAGTGAGGCAAGTGACGACATCCCAATGGCCAAACACAACTTGGATCAATTTTCCTGAAATACAAAGCAATTTTTTAATGTTAGTATTAAAAAAAAACACATTTCTAGTGAACAGATAACTTATAAGACAATGATACTATATTAATTCAGATTCTGATGATTCTGATTTTATAATTTGGACTGGTCCAACCTAAAAGTTTTGTTTGCAAACTAACAGAAACAACAACAAAAAATCAACTTAATAGTGATAACACTTTTGTAAGGCATATGTTGACACTATTTCAGTGCGTCATATTGGAGGACCACAATGCCATACTTAATTTATAAGTGTCATAAGAATAAAGTATCATATTTGCTGATTAAAGCAGGCCCAGGAGAACCCTTATTTGAAACCATTTTAACACTTTCCTTTCACAATACAATAAAAGAAAACTTAGCTACCTTTCCATGAAAGTATTCTACAATTCAGATTTCACTAACACAAACCTGTCACTAAATTAGGGAAGGACAACCTCAGTGACTTCGGGGAGCTTCCGCTAGCTTCTGCTTTTTCAAATCGGGGTTGTGATTGCAATTTGAACCAGGTTATCCTTTCTTTGTTTTAATTGTCTGCAACATGGAAATTCCTTTGGGGGCGATGAAGAAATCAAGATTATGGCAGTTTAATGGTAATGAATGAAGACAGAGGCGAAGGGACTGGTGAGCCTACTCTACATCTGAGGCTTCAAACACAAGAAGAGTTGTTCACAGAAAGCTGTCAGAAAAAAGGAGAGGGCCTTACACTCTGGAATCTTTGGTTAATCAGAGATGGTGGTCACAATTCACACAAACTTGGCCCTCTTCATCTCATCCTTGCTGGCTTGTAGGTAACACTCTCCAGAATATCTATCCTTGATATCCAGTATGGCCCTTTCTTTTCTTTCTTTTTTTTTCTGAATAAGCAGAGTGTAGTCATAAAAATAAAATTCAGTGGAGTCATAAAAATAAAATTCAAATGTTCAAGAAAAAAGACCCCTAAGCTTCTGTTTTTATACACACACACACACACATAAAAGATGCCTAAAAGGCCTATGTGTTTAACTTGGCATAAGTGATATACTACTCAGAAGCTTAAAGTCTCAATTAAGTATTGGCATCTGAGTGTATTTAACTTTTTTTAAAGTATTTATTTGAAAGGAAGAGTGACAGAGAGAGAGATATCTTCCAACTGCTGGTTCACTCCCCCAATCCCTACAACAGCCAGGGTTGAGCCAGGCAGAAGCTAGGAGCCAGGAACTCCATCTGGGTCTCCCTTGTGGGTATAAGAACCCTAAGCACATGGGCTATCATTTGCTGCCTCCCGAGAACGTCAGCAGAAGCTCGGTCAGAAGCAGAGGTGAGCCTCGGTCCCAGGCACTCCGATAGGGGATGTGTATCCTAAGTGGCTGTTTAACCTGCTGGGCCACAATGCCTCCCCTTACTTTCGAAAATAATGATAAATAAAATATTTACATTAAAATTTTAATTCTTTATTTTAATAAACTCAAAGTTTATTGTAAAACTACAAATTTCATAATAAAATACTGAAAACACATTTCTCTAAATCAAATGGAAAGTGAAATACATGTTTTCAGTCATGAGTGGCAGTCTTTGCCTATAAACCTACTTCTAGTAACTTTAAAATCAGATTCATTTCAATCTCAAATTGACCTTCCCCACTAAGAAAGAACAAAGATTTCAGTGGAAGCAAGTAATTTAATTTACAAATATTCAAAATATTTACTTCTGAACTTCAGCCTTTCAAATTGACACCAAAGCCTTTGACTTAAAAAATCAGTTTATATGAAGAAAGAATGTAGTAAGAATTCAAGACTTTTTAGAATAAAAAATGTAAATAGAAAATTAAATGTGAAACCATAATAGTTTTCACTTCATTTCAGTCCCCGTGAAGAACCATGGGGACAGGCAAGCCCTCCACGTGAGAGGTACCTCAAAAAGCTCATGCAGAATGGAATTTTTTCCTGTCATTTTCATCTTTACTTTACAAAATGGAATTGAAAGATGAAAATTTATTTTGGTGCAAAAATCCTTGAAATGCATGTATTGTTCTTCATTAAAATGCATTTTCTATGAACTTTCTGAAAGCCTCTGATAGGACAAGGTAACAGGTAGGTAACTGAATGCACTTATCAGTAACCTGAAAACTGGAAGTTAAATCAGTACATTTTAACTACTTAAAGAAACAAGGGGCCAGTGATGTGGCATAGCAGGTTAAGCCACTGCCTACTCCAGCATCCCATATGGTTGTTGGTTCAAGTCCCAGTTGCTTCACTTCCCATCCGGATCCCTACTAACATTCCTGGGAAGCAGAGAAAGATGACCCAAGTGCTTGGACCCCTGCACCTACATAGGAGACCCGGATGAAGTCCTTGGCTCCTGTCTTTATCCTAGTCCAGTCTGGGCCACTATGGCCATTGGAGGAGTGAACTGGCGAATGGAAGATCTGTGTGTGTGTGTGTGTCCTTCTGTCTCTGTAACTCTTCCCTTCAAATAAGTAAATAAATCTAAGCAAACAAAAAACTGAATACATCAAAGTGTGATTATGTTTTTGATCACAGAGTAAGTCCAGGGACTTCTCCATTAGCCTGTATCTAAATGCTCAGAGCATACCCACTACATGAGTGATTTCAATAGGTTATTTATGGGTAGGCTTATTTAAGATGTGAGACCCCTCAACCCAGTGGGCTGCAGCGGTGAGTATGAGTGGAGTAACTACCACGGAGTAGGTACTGAAAGTGGAGGCTGCCGACAAGAAAACACAGGCGTTCTGGGCACACCAGGAAGCTGACGAAGCACAGTTACTCGCTGGGGAACTTAATTTTCAATGCATGTGAGGACAAGGTGGAAAGATTTAAGCTGAAAGGGAAGGCTGGATTAAATGTAGGGGCAGGAACTTTCCAGCTGTCCATGCTAATTCTCATTAGTTAAGTCATTGTTTGCTTTCTCCAACGTCAGTGAAAGGAAAATGTATACTCAGTCTATAAATATAGTTTCTTTTTAAACCAAAGTTTCCTAGTGATTTAATTTTTGCCCCCCAAAAAATCACAATTATTTCCATCAGCAAATATTTACTGAGCACTTACTAGGTGCCAAGCATTACATTATGTAGAGCAGTGAACAAAGACATGACACCTGTCCTCAAAGGATTTACTGTCTAGTGTGGCAAACAGACATTAAACAGAGAAACACGAACATGTATAATTAGGAATAGTGATAAGTATTTAAGGTGAACAAGGTAGGACGAGTGAAAATTAGGAGGGAGAACACATTTAGACTGGGTATCCGAAAAGGTCTACAGGAGAGAGCGGCACTTCCAAGTTACACGTGAAGTGAAGGACTTCCTATTTTAATACAAATGAACTTCCTTCTCCACAGTGCACACTTTGGGCTTAACTCTGGAAAACATTTTTTCAAGTTTACTTTTTCCTGTTCTGGCAGCCTTCCTTGGCAATATTTGTTATTGCTATGAGGTTGAGGTTCACTCCTCCTAAATAAATCACAGCATACAAATACCTGCTGCTCTTTTTGGTAAATTATTTTCTGATAATCTCATAAGTGTTCCTCAACCTTTATTTTTTGTTTCCTTTAATACCAGTCCACCTCTCCACACACTAATATCAAATATTACCACAAGCACTAGAATATCCCC
Source organism: Sylvilagus floridanus (assembly GCA_949820135.1). Taxonomy (NCBI): domain Eukaryota; kingdom Metazoa; phylum Chordata; class Mammalia; order Lagomorpha; family Leporidae; genus Sylvilagus; species Sylvilagus floridanus. The sequence goes on along the minus strand of OX463238.1, from coordinate 24,711,166 downwards.
TTTTTGACAGAACAAATTTTCTAGTTAATGTTTTATTTGACAGCTGTGCTACAAATAAAAAAATTCAAGCTTAGGACTCCGCAGCACTGCATCTAAAATGTGGCCTGAAAATAATCCTGACTGTTGGGGGAGGTTTTATTGTTGCCTCTGCTGTTCTGGTTATGCCCCGAAAACATGATTTATGTTTAAAGAATTTCCTGTTACAACCTGTATTTCTCCTCCCTCCCCCCCAAATCTAATAAGAGAAGGATTTTTTTTGGGGGGGGGGGCTTGCGTGCTAAAATATAATTGAATTCAACACTTGTGATAGCTTTGCCATTATATATTACTGATCATACAGTTTTTCTCTTTGCCTCTCTACTAAACTTAAGAAAAAATATTTAATATTCCTATTGTTATAAAAACCCAAACATATATTTACCCTAAATGAAATTAGGTTAAATAAAATTAGCATCAGAATTTGTCTACAATATGTTAAGAAAGATACTAGGACCATCATCTGAGATTATTTTTTCACAACTTTTCTAAGTCGGTACCAGTGGAATGAAGTTTAAAATAAGGCTCCTCCTTACAAAAACATTTTGCATACAACCACAGAGACATAATTTTTAACAATGGTACATAGAGGATTTCTGGAAAGAGGAGATGGGATGCTATCTAGTTTATTAAGTCTGGCAGACAGAGCAGGCATTTAGTATTGAAAATTATGGCATTTTCCAAATTAACCAAAGACTGACTGCTAACACTCGTACAAGGCAAAATGGTGAATTCACAAAGAATGCTAGTTCTGTCATCATTAGCAATATACATGTCAGCAAGTTACTTAACCTCTCTAAACCTCAGTTTTGTCATCTGAAAAACGGGGGTAAGGATGCCTGTTGACCTCACAGGATTATTGTGAGGCTGAAACAGTGTCATGAGCGTGAAATAATTCTGTAAAGTCCGAAGAGTTGTGTGAATGTAGGCATTATTTTAGCTAGTAGCATTATATGAAAGTGAAGTCAGCTTTACTTTGCAAATATTAATCTTTAATGCCTTTAAAACACAGTAAGGAATGCCCAAAAGACCTTCAAAAATATTCAGATGTCAAAATCAAAGATGAACATAATTTATGATTCTGCTTATATGACATTCTGTAAAACACCAGACTAGAGATGAGGGGCAGATGCGTGGTGACCAGGAGGCTGGGATGGGGGAAGGACTTGGCTTCCAGCAGACAGCCCTGGGAAGCTGGCAAGACAACTGCTATGCACCTTGACCTGGCGCTGGTGCCCCAGCCCTGCACTGTCAGCACTAGCGGAACTGTAAGCCAAAAAGAATGAATTTTTCTACGTCAAGTGAAAAATACCTTTAAAAAAAGTGTGAAAAAATCAGTATGTAACCCAAAAGATTAATTAAGAAACTCTTGTGAGAGGATGTAACAGATTTAACCTGAAATTTGTGCAAACAAGAGAACAGAATTTGAGGTTTAATATGCTAAAGTTATCATTACCATAATAGAAAAAAAACTAAAATTTGAATGTGATTCACAGAAAAAATTCCCCATAGTTACACATTTTAGGAAACATTATCAATCCTCATATTTAGATACTGTTAGAGGAGTTTAGTTTAACAGTAATGTACCTCAAAGACTTACACAACTAATAAACACCCAATTAATTAGAAAGCCTGAATGATCTTTCTGGAACCACAGAATAAAAATGTAAAATACAAGATCATCAGTTCCACAAAACAAAAAGTAAAGAGACTAATGCCTAAAAACCATTTCTAGGGTTTATTTCTGCAGTTAATATTGAACTTGTTTTCCCTACTCTCTCATAGCTACATTACAATACTGTCATAAAAATACACTCAGGACAAACTTCTTGAATAATCAATAATTACTTGTTCAATATACTATACTTACCAAGGCAGGAGCATGGAGATTATTAATAAGACTGAAAGATGATTTATTATAAAGTATTTGATTAACTAGAAGTCTCCATTGAAAAGAATTTCACATTCCCTCAACATTTAACAGACATATGTAGATCCTTGTCTCAATTGAAACATCTTCTTCAACAGTAGGGATCAGTAAGTTCTAATATATCCAAATATAATTTCAATTCCTTTAGATTCTCAAGTCTGTAAGTACTAACTAGTTTGTTTCATTCTGCACCAATTTCTAAAGTAGCCACATGCAGCTGAACGACAGGAATAATGTCCTGACAAATGTGCTGTTTGGTGACGTCATCGAGGCACGAGCATCACCCCGTGTCCTGACACAAACCATACAATCTTAGGGGACCCCCACAGAACATGCAGTCCATCGCTGTCTGAAGTGTTGTTGTGTGGCACATCACGGTACGTTATAGACACTCCATTAAGTCCCTTCATGTTTCTCTATTTCCTATACACAAAAATGTGTAAACCTTGACTAGAATGGATCTCCTCCCATAGCACTGAGTTAAGCAAGGGTTGTCCCTTAGAGAGATGTATGCAAATGAACATGTAAACGTCCACATTCTAACAAGAGCTTCTGTCACATACAAAATCAGCAGTCAGCTACTTTTCTTCATGGTGGTGTAGCTCTCAACGACAGCATACGCAGAATTAGGAAGAGGCAAGATAACTAGTCGCAAGAAATAAACTTAATGAGGGAGTCCTCCCAATAAGGAAAAGAAAATCCTTAAAATAATACAAAAGGAAAAACAAATCCATATGTATGTGTACTTGCCATAAGATTATGCATATACACATGTGCCCAGTATCTGCATGCCAGGATTTGCCTTCAAAATCAATTATTCTGTAAGCATGAGCTTGGGAGACAAACGTACTATAAAAAACCCTCTCTTAAAAACATGCTGAAGCTAACAACATTGGACTAGGTATACTGTGGATCATTACTTGAAAAGGCCGAAGAGTGTCTTCTTCCTCTATTTTACAAGCTTTGCAAGTCTACAATTTCTGGAAGGAAGAAGCTGAGAAAGCACCGTAAGCCTATCAGTGCTACTTGGTAGTAAACTTGAGCTCCAGGTGAAGAAAATCTCAAGTACCTGTGTCTGTAGAGTAGACTCGGAAACTCTTATCCCAGAAGCCGCCGACGAGAATGTAGCGGTTGTCTGAAGTGACGACAAAGCACTGGGAATGGACCTGAATACTTTGGTCCAAAAGGTCAGTGATTTGCCTCCTGTGCATTCCCGTATTGGTGGCTGTGAAAACAGAGGAAGAGAAAACTACTAAGCACACATGGCAAAGAATTCCGGCAGTCTGTCGTATTGGGAGTTGGGGGCGAGGGAGGAAGGGCGACACACTGCAAGGTAAGGATACTTGATCTTTAATTTTGAGTATAATAATACTTGGACGACCAAACAGCAAGGCATAATTGATTGCTAGACGAATGAGAGTAGCTCAACTTCTGCCTCTCAGTAAAACAATTTTGCTTAGAGGAAAGAATAACACTATAGTACAATGTTAAAACAGCATACAATTCACAGAATGTGCTCCCTAGCTCTTGGGGCAGCACCAAACTAGATTACCATCCAGACTGCGTTCACAGTGAGGTTTGTGTCTCTGACAATCTCATTACATCTATTGTCATGAGAATGGATTCATGTTATGACAATCTATTACCTTTAACATTTTGTCACAAGAAAGAGATGTTAGGATTTAAATGTCATAGATGTGAAATACTGTAGCATCCTGTACCACTTTGGCTTTAACCGGTCTTTAATTTGACTGGAAGGGAACTCCCATTTCCCCCATTTACAGCTACATTCGCGTGAAGGGAAGGGGTAGAATGACTGTTTATTAAAGATTCTTGTAATTGAAAAAGTCAAAGCACAGCAGATTGCCACTTTCTTACTCCTTACTTAAGCAATAAAATAAGACAGCCTGGCAGTGTGTTTCCAAGGTGCTACCTTGCACCCGAGATGAGGTTTGGCACAAGGCACAAGGTCAGACGTGGAGTGACACCAAGCACGTGGGCACACTAAGAACACTTCAGAGGCACACTATCAAGTGTGCCATTTTCAAATCGGGTTTTTTTTTCCATTGGGATGGCTTTTCTGGAATTCTGAGGGCAACAAATAGAAAGCTTTGTTTTCAGTGATTCAGGGGTTATTTTCTCATCAAATTCCTAGTATAAATAATACCGCCCAAAGAAACCTGATGGTACCAGAAATCAGAACACACAAAAACAATTTCTGCATTTAATTATTAAGCTCTTTTACCATAATTTTCCATTTTGGGAGGAATACCCTACAAATATTTCATTGCTAAAATTCAAAAACAGAAAAATGTCTATTCCTTGTACATAACAACTAAGTATGGGTAGTTTAAAAGAAGCCTCAAAAAGTCAGGTGGAAGGAAGTGCACCTTGCTTTTCTGGGTGTCACAGTTTACCACAGACAGTCTCTTAGTAATGAAGCTGTGTGAGACAACTTTATTTTTAACCCTAAGAAACCTAGCAATTAAAAGAAGGTATGCGGTACTCTCCACACTGGTTACTGCAGTGCTTCGTTCTACATGGGGATTTGAAAAATGCTTACTTCTGTCGGTGTTTAAATGTCTTTTGCTACTATGATATACACTTTCACTGGTTATATTTTGGGGGGTGATCTCTTGGGAGGACCTTGACAGATTTGGACATGAACTGAGTAACCACAGAGTACCCATGAGTAACGGTTGATGCACGCAGATAAACAATTTTCTAAGCAAGTGCTTACTTGTCATTTAATAGTGCAAAGTCTTCCCCCACCATACATCTATCTCTGTACCTATGGATCTATCTATCTACTTATCTCAACAGCCTGTCCATTCCTCTCATAGTTTATTCTAGTAAACCTCTTGAGATTCAGTATTGAAAATATTTTTATTTGATGAAAATTAGGTATATTTGTCTAGATAAACAGTCTTCAAACTGGGGCAGGCATACCCCAAGGAGTGGAAGACTTCCCAAGGGATACACAGGCACAGATGGCTTTAAGGGAATCAATTTCTAGTTTCTCAACTTTCATATATTCTCTTTCCTGAAATTGATTTGCCTGGGAACTCTCCTGTGAATTTTTCTTTCTTATCTCTCCTTTAGCATGCCCTTTTAGCACTAGATAAAATAAAGGCCTGGTTCTCTTCCATGTAAAATCTTACTTCTTATGGCATTTTGCTCAGGGCATTAAAAAAAAATCTCTTGAGAATCAAATAAAGGGACAGTTCAAAAAACTGATGTGATACTGGAAAATGAATGCCGCAATCAGGTGGTTTCCAATTCACTGATTTCACTAAAATGGAATGAGGATTGATAGATTATTTAAAATAAGTTCCAATAATGGAGTGTAAGGTGATAGATAATTTAATAATAGTCCATAACGATAACTGTAGTTATTTTGCCACCTGACTCAGAAACAGGCTCCTTTTCCAACTACTTTCTTATGTAACATTCCTCAGAGCTTCCATCTATAGAAGCAAAAAAAACCCATCGGGATAGATTTTGTGACCAATCCTATCTTGCCCTGTAACAAATATTGCTCATCCATGACTATAGGAGCTAACTGTAGGGAGGACTCTCATCCATGCTGAAAAAGCTGTAATTACAATACATGTTCATTTTGTATGTTTATTGTTTACTAAATTTTATTTTCATATAAGTCTACATGAATATTTGCAATGATCACTCCAATGCAGATGAAATTTTCAGAAAGCCAGGCCTTATGGTCACTAGAAATTTTAAATTTATATTTACACGTTTAATTTTTCATACATTAACGGAAACTGTAACAGGTAATCAATTTTAAAAGTGAAGATAATGTTCTGTGGGCGAAGTAGAATAAAAATATAAAATCAAGATGAAAAAGGGAATGCCTTAGGGGTGGTAATTTGGTGTAAGAGCTAAGATATACCCTTGTCCCATATCAGATTGCTATGCTTGATGCACAGCTTTGCTCCTAACTATCCAACCTTGTGCTAATGCAGATCCTGGTGGTGAGTGATGATAGCTCCAGTAACTGGGCTCATCCACTCATCCACTGGGAGACCTGGACTTCACTCCCAGCTCTTGGCTCCAGCACTGGCCCAGCCCTCACCCAGTCCGGGTTGTTGGGGGCATTTGGGAAATAAACCAGTTCATGGAAGTTTGCTCATTCTCTCTCTCTACCTCTCAAATAAATAGAAATGAATAATCTCCAAAGGAATACAATGAAATTTCTAACTGCTAATGGCTTTTTAATGCATTAAAAAAAACAGAAAATGTTGAGTATCAGTTCACTCTGATATTTAGATTTCATTTGGCATACTGAAATTTTCTTCCACTATGCCAGGAATTATATATTTAAACTTGTGATGAAAATTTTTAGATGTCAGTATAAAGATACAAGAAAAGGTACATGGTTGTGTGTAATTATTTCAGGGTAAAGTTGCAAACAATCTGATAAACAGAGATTTACAGCAGAGATGGCAAACTATGGCCTGCAGGCCAAGTCTGTTCCATGCCTGGTTTTATACGTAAAGTTTTATTGGAACACAGCTAGGTTTCTTTGTTTATATATTATCTGTGGTAGCTTTTGTACTGAGACAGCAGAGTTAAGTAGTTGTGTCTGAGACGTTAAGCCCCACATAGCCTAAATTATTTACTATCTGGCCTTTTATTGAAAAAATTTTACACCTGCTTGGTCTCAGGGGTTATGACTGCTGAAATTATTTGACTCTATAGGATATTCATTGTCAAGCTTTAAAGCACATAATAAATGTAAATTCAGAAATAATGCTTTAAATGATGTAGCAAATGGGATTTACTGTTTTCCTGACTTTTAGAACTATCTAAGTGAGCATTTAATTTTTTTCCCTAGGTAGTAAATGACACCTATTCACAGCAAAACAAAAAAATGTAGGAACATAGTAGTATTTATCTTTCCTATAGATAATTACTACCTAGATTTCTGCTTAGATTTTGGAAATAGATGAACTTATTTTTTTAAAAAATTTATTTATTTGAAAGATTTACAGGGAAAGAGGGAGAGACAGAAATGAATTGGTTTTGAGCGTAAGGTTCATCAAGGATAGCCCGTTTGCAAATGGCAGCCATTTAGCTCTCTACTGAGACAAAAGATTTTAGACAAAAAGCTGAATAGGGAACATACCATATTTTAAAACAATAAATCTGTTCATTTATATGCTTTCTTTAAAAACTTTAAAATTCCAGCCAATTTACACCAGCCTTGTCATATAGTGGCTAAAGCCTCTGCCTCCAACACCGGCATCCCAAATGGGTGCAGGTTCATGTCCCAGTTGTACCATTTCCAATCCAGCCCCCTGCTAATGGCCTGGGAAAGCAGCAGAAGATGGCCCAAGTGTCTGGGCCCCTGCCATCCACTTGGAGACCTGGAGGAAGCTCCTGGCTCCTATCTTTGGCTTGGCCCAATCCTGGCCATTGCAGTCATCTGGGGAGTGAACCAGAAGATGGAAGATATTTTCTCTCTCTCTCTATAACTCTTACTTTCAAACAAATAAATAAATCTTCCAAAAAAATTCCAGTAAATTATTTATGACACAGAAATCTGACAAAAAACCCAAATATCCATGCTGGTATCCTATCCCCACAGCTAAGCAATGAAATTTTTTATTCTAAAAGTTACTAAACAGCAGCTTCCATATCAAAGCTTAACATTCTAAGTGATGCCACATCTGAAATCCTCACACATAACAATGAGAAAGGCTAAACTAGAGATTCCAACCACCCTACTCAGAAAGCACTTTAGCAATTAAATATTCTAAGTCGTCTGCTGCATATGCTCATTCCATTCGGATGGCTCTTCCTCCTCTCCTCCCTATTTTCTTTCCCCACTCAACAAATTTAACCTCCAATGGCAATTTATTGGGCTGTAGGACCCTAGGAAAATGAATACAAATATCTTAACACCACCATTGGCTGGGCAATATATTTCAACTTGGAAGCTGCTCTGCAATCGCACATTAATCCCCTCCGATGGAACAGAGGGTCCAGGAAGAAAGGATTGATCTCCTTTAATGATGAAACCCTGGCACTACAGTTTTATTTTTCACAACACAGTGCTGCTAAGAACCCCACTGCTATTATGAAAATTTCCCTAGCAAAGGAGCTCCATCACATTACCAGTGCACCAATTCATCATAACGTGCCTCGCTCCTGCTCATCAACAAGTCTGAGTGATGAAAAGATCCAATATTATCCTGACAGTGCTTCATGCGCATTCTCAATCACACATTATTACAGCATCCATATTAATTTTCAATGACACGCGTCCTAGGCCTGTTCAAATTAGGCAAACCAACGAGGGGGAGTTGATGAAATACCAGCATAGCCACAGCTCATTGCATTCCAATTTGCATGCAAATGGTTTATCAGGAAAATTCCATTCCCAGCAACCAGCAAGTGAAAAACAACTGTAATCTACACTTCAGGGCCACCATACAGAGCTTAATGAATCGCAAAGAGAGAAGGAAGTGACAGACCTATGAGAGGATCGATTTCCACTGGCAGCTGGTATGGCTGGTCTTGTACAGCACCTTGATGAGCTGGAATTCACAAAAGATAAAAAAAAAGCATTATTTTTCATATACTAAACTACACAAAAATGCATAAGTCAAACCTTATGTAGAACTGTTTCCAACCTCCAAATCACTCGTGCAGTTCTGTGAAATATAAAGAACAAAAATCCAGGTGCTTTTATGGCTAGCTTATTAAACATTTATTTTAGATTAGTGCTGTTCTGAACATGTGCCATCAGCAGTGGCTCCAGTCCTGGGCCATAAGCTAGAGCAGATGCTTGACTGGCAACCTCCGATGCTGCAACAAAACAAAATTAAGTGGTAAAGCGTGCTGAAAACAAAATGTGACAACCATCTGCTGACTGTAGCAAATACTATTTTTTCGTTACTTCTTAAAAAGGCAGTTTTGAATGCTGCAGCACAAAGAATCCACAAAAACGTCAATTTATGATGGAGAAAGGGAAAGCTCTAAGTCAGGGAACATTTAATGTTTCATCCATCACTTAAAATCAATCAATTGAAAGTTGGAATAAAAATAAAGCTATCTGCAGATAAATGTTTTAGTTAAATGCATTTGGCTGAAATATTTTCTTAAGGATTGGATTGAGGGTTTTTAAAAAAGTTTTATTAATATTTAATATTTCCATGGTTTCAATTTAAAAATACTCTGAGAAGCAAATGAGGTACAAAAATCAATCTAGACTAAAAATAGTTTTTCAGTTCTCACAATGGTTTTAATGACTCAGGCATACTTGTTTTGTCATTGGAAAGAGGTTTTGCAGGTTGTTTCCCTACGAAAAGTAGATCCTTGGAGAAGGGTATTAAGAATTAGGAGCTGCCACTAGCAAGCCAAGCAACCTTAGGAAAGTCATAATACCCAAATGAAGGGTTTGGAATGGAGGATCTTCTCAGCTTCATAGTTCTGATAGTTAAATTCCAGGTACTTTTCTAAACTATTTTCCCCAAATGACTCAGCCACTCACCCTTGTCAATGTTTGCCTTTTATGGACTCGCAATGCACTTACATTCCTGCTTGATTGGTGTTAGGGCTCTACTAAATACTGTCGGATTTTAGATGATCTTTTCGAATGCACTTGAGGAGCTGAAAATTCCAGTGAGGGACATCTCAGGGACGGGCCCTTAGCCTGGCTCTTAATAATCTGGCTGAGACGCTCTCATCACACATCGGAGTATCTGGGCTTGATGCCACACTCCAGTTCCTGGCTCTAGCTAACGCAGACCCCGGGGGGCGGTGGCAATGCTGTGTTCCTGCTACCCAAGAAGGACACTTGGATTAAATTCCTGGCTTCAGCCTTGGTCTGACCCAAGCCACTGTGGATATCTGGGGAGTGAACCACCAGATGGGAACTCCATCTTTTCTGTATCTCTTTCTCTCAATTAAAAACTTTTTTTTTAAAAAAAGGAGTATATTTCAATGAGTTCATTACATTATTTTTTTTTTTTTTACAGGCAGAGTGGACAGTGAGAGAGAGAGACAGAGAGAAAGGTCTTCCTTTGCCGTTGGTTCACCCTCCAATGGCCGCCGCGGCCGGCGCGCTACGGCTGGCGCACCGCGCTCATCCGATGGCAGGAGCCAGGAACCAGGTGCTTTTCCTGGTCTCCCCATGGGGTGCAGGGCCCAAGCACCTGGGCCATCCTCCACTGCACTCCTGGGCCACAGCAGAGGGCTGGCCTGGAAGAGGGGCAACCGGGACAGAATCTGGTGCCCCGACCTGGACTAGAACCCGGTGTGCCGGCGCCGCAAGGCGGAGGATTAGCCTGTTGAGCCACGGCGCCGGCCTATTATTTTTAAATCTATTATAATTTTCTAGTGAAATATCAAGTTTTCTAGTAAATATCAAGTTTTCAAGGCTATCTGGAAACCTGTTAATACCAATACCTACCTAAGCACAATACTGACACTAGAAGTTACAGTTGAATATGTATCACACTAAATTAGCTGAAGAAAGGAAGCCACAATGACTCTTTTTCAATTTCTTTTTTGAGTGCAGGTATCTATCTTCTGCAGACAAATTTCAGATGCTTACAGGGAATGACCAGGGTGGTGCTCTGTAGCCTCCGGTCTCCCTAGCAGTGCCATTTATTTACTTCCAGTAAGAGTACTGTCAATCAACACTAATACCCTGGGAATGTACAATCATAGAAATATTAAAGCCATACTGTTGTGGAAGGAATTTAAGGAGGTCTGGTGACACTTCAATCCCAGTTTGCCACCGACTGCCTCTTTGACCTTCCTTGGGCAAGTCATGTACCTCTGTGTTCTTTCCTGATCTGTAAAATAGGTTAGATTGGACCATATGAAATTGCCAATATCCGACCAATTTGAATATTTAAAAAGGCAATTTCATATGGTTCACACTAAATACAGATCCTACAACCTCAAGTTGTTGAAGGGACTGCTTTAATCAAGAAGAAATGATTAAAACAGAACTCACAAACTACAAAATGCTTTACAAATATTAGCTGCTGTTATTTGATATTTTTAGAGGTTCTTTAAGTTCTCTTCAATAAGAAAGGAGATACAGACCATTTCTTTTCCCTTTCTTTTAAAGATTTATTTTATTTTTATTTATTTGAAAGTCAGAGCTACACAGGGAGAGAAGGCGAGGCAGACAGAGTCTTCCATCTCCCCAACTGGCCGCAACGGCTGGAGCTGTGCCAATTCAAAGCCAGGAGCCAGTAACTTTCTCCAGGTCTTCCTGCATGGGTGCAGGGGCCCAAGGACCTGGGCCATCTTCTACTGCTTTCCCAGGCCATAGCAGAGAGCTGGATAGGAAGTGGAGCTGCTGGGACTTGAATCAATGCCCATATGGGATGCCGGCACTGCAGGCAATGGCTTTACCCACTATGCCACAGTGCTGGCCCCTAGACCATTTCATTTCTAATCAGGAATCAAAGTAACAACAGGGACCATCTGTCTCATGAATGAGCTATGGAAATCATAGCTCCTCAGAAAAGAACCTAAAATTTTTTAAAAAGTGGAGCACACTTCCGATCCAGCTCTCTGCTATGCCCTGGGAAAGCAGCAGAAGATGGCCCAAGTCCTTGGGGCCCAGCGCCCACATGGGAGATCCACAAGAAGCTCCTGGCTCCTGGCTTCGGATTGGGATAGCTCCCACCATTGCGGCCATTTGGGGAGTGAGCCAGCAGATGGAAGGCCTCTGTCTCTCTGCCTCTGCCTCTCTGTAATTCTGCCTTTCAAATAAATAAATAAATCTTAAAAAAAAAGTTAGTATGAAATATATTTGAGGTTTTCTAAAGAAAAACTGGCATTTTTGATGTTTGTTTTAAATCAGGGCATGCTGACAGGTGAAGATGGCAGAAGACAGGGTACAAGAATGGACTTGAGTAAACACACATGGAATGAGGCACAGAATCCACAGAATGGACGCCAGTGTAGGTGTAGGCAGAGCTCGGTATCGGAGATCACGCTGTAGAACAGCCGCTGCTTGTGGTGTGTCCCCATGTGTTACCATGCTTTGTATCTGCCAATGAAGTGTGCAGTGCCCTGCTGTCAAGCGGGGTGTCTAGGAAGGAGGGCACAAACAGCACCAGTGACACAGGCATAGACACTATGATGCCTCCCTGGGGAGAATGATGGGCAAGGAAGCTGCAGAACTATGCCTTGCCTATGCTCTTATCTCACAGAAAGGCAAGCCTGGGCCGCACACAGTGGGATACACCATAAGTGGTACTCTAATGGAAGGACTCTACCCTTAACTCACTTTACATATTACAGAAAACAGGAAAGAGGACATTTAGCTACCATGTTCTAAGGGAAGCAAGTTTTTCAGTCAGGGACATGGGCTGCTCGAAAGGGAGATGTCAAGGAGCTTAGTCATCAATGCCCAGGACGGGGCGGTCCTTTGGTTCCTGCTGAGCTAGCTCTTTCCTAGAAACCAAAGATACGGCTTTCTCTGTCCTCTCAAATGCGGCCACTGTTTACAGTGAACAAGTTCTCGGGATGCCCACAAACTGCCACCCAGGATAAGCATCATTGGTAGTGGCCCTGACATCACACATGTGGGGGCATTTGCAAAGCTGGAAGGTTAATGCACGTGGAATAGGTGACCCCCTGAAGTGCATCTGACAGAACATACCACCGGCATGTTTTTCATCCAAAGAGCAGAAACCTCATCTAGAGAAACCAGACATCACATTTCTTAAATTATAATCATTAGTTCCAAAATATAAATTTGTCATTTGCACATGTATTTACCTCTGCAAGATAAGTGTACTTCAAGAAAACACCACAAAGCACTAACAACAGAGATATTAAATACCTACCACACTTTTAGCATCTTCACTTCTTCTGAAATCTATTTTCTAATCAAATACTGGCTTTTCTTTCTCTTCTTTCATTCCTAGATGCTAGGAAAATGGCTATATTTATTCAATTCTTTTTTTTAAAAATATTTATTCATTTATTTGAAAGGCAGAGATACAGAAAGAGAAAAGGAAAGAGAGAGATCTTCCATCCACTGGTTCATTCCCCAAATGGCCACAAATGCCAGGGCTGGACAGGCTATAGCAAGGAGCCAGGAACTTCTTCTGAGTCTCCCATATGGATGGCAGGGGCCTAAGTACTTGAGCCGTCTTCTGCAGGCACATCACCAGGGAGCTGGATCAGAAGTGGGGCATTCAGGACTCGAACCAGGGCCCATTTGGGATACCGGCACTGCAGGTGGAGACTTAACCTTCTATGCCACAGTGCCAGCCCCATATTTACTCAATTCTGATACCAACCACAGATTCTTTGTGAGAGGTACCTTATTATACTTAGTCAGTATTCCAGAGTTGTGTTTGAATATCAATTTTGTTCCATTCTAAACCATTTGCATTGAATTTGGCATGAGGCCTAGTTGGGAGAATCTGTATTTCAGGGGCTAGGATTGTAGCAAAGCAGGGTAAGCATTTGAGCCTAGCATCCATTACCAGTGTGCTGGTTCGAGTCCCAGCTACTCTGCTCCTGATCGAGCTCCAGCTAACACAACTGGGAAGGCAGCAGATGATGGCTCAAGTACTCAGGCCCATGCCAGCCATGTGGGAGGCTAAGATGGAGTTCCTACTCCTAGCTTCAGCCTGGGCCAGATCTTGCTCTTGTGGGCATTTGGGGAGGGAATCAACAGATGCAAGATTTCTCTCTCTCTCTCTGTTGCTCTGCCTTTCAAATAAATACATTTTAAAGAATTTGTATTTTTGTAACTATTTCAGGAATTCTAATGAGTGTTTTATGTACACTTTAGTTAACACACTTTTAAAATATATCTTTTAAAATTTCCTATCTAAAATAGTAACTTGGGAAAAACCCCATAATATGCAGGAAAGACTTTTAAGAGATTTTTCTTCTTCTTTAAAAAAAAAAATTCTAACTAGTTGCCAAAAGGAATAGTGCTAAATCCTGGTCTCAACATTCCTGTTCTAATGAAAAGCAATAAATCACAGAGGGATGGTCATAAAATCCAAGTCAGAAAGCTTGTGTTCAAACTCTGCCACTGACTGGCCACAGGAGATCCTGAACGAGGCGGGTCTGTGGGCTCAGCATCCTCACCACTCAATCACGAGGTTGGAGGACATAAACTCTAAGATCTCTTCCAACTTGGATGGCTTATGATTCTAATAGTGATTTCAGTTAAGCATGACCATTCCACACATAATGGAAATAATAAAAGGTACTAATGAGTATGTAGTATCTTGGCTGTATAATTTAAGGGTTCTGTTTTTCTATCATTTACAACAAATGCTACTATGCCATTCAGAAAAAGACAAGGTTTCTTGCATGTAAGAGATAATTTGAGTAGATGAGTGAGTGAAAAAAGAGGAACATCTGATAAACATATAGACTCCATATATAATATATATAATATCATTATATTAAAATATTAGATTAGAGACAATATTTATCTCCAAGGATAAAAACAAACCACCAGATGCCAAAGTATACCTTATCTTCTATCATTGTACTATATGTCTCTCAAAGAATTCAACATATTGATTAAATTAAAAGCTTTCTGGTGAGATGGACTGTATCTAATTGGCTATTGCAGTATCTTTATACAGGGTACAGCGGTTACTATGCCTTATAATGATATTTCTTTACTTACCAGGAAGGTTGTGCCACTTGTTCACGGCAAATAGCCTATTAGCAGTGACTGTGATCACAGCAGGAGTTGCCAAACCCGGCTGGGTGTTGGCTGCCACATGAGTGACAGGGGAGTTGGAGGGAAACTTTAGGACCATGATAACATCCTGCTGGGCTTGGTCTGTGAACATCAGTGGACTCTGCAGGAGGAGATACTGTTGAGTGGGCATGACAAGACCCAAATATACAAGAAGGAAAAAACAAAGAAAGACAAGAAAGAGAGGGTACAGGAAAAGAAGAAGAAAATCATGTTAACACGGGTTGCAAGTAAAAGCACAGTGAGCAGAAAAGCTTGCAGAAACAGCAATTATGACTTGCTTGTTTTCCACATACATCATTATTTGAAATTTTTTTGAGATTGAAATAGAAAACATTAACAGAAACACTTCAAAAATCTATAAATTTCATTAGCTCCCCTTTTCTCCCCAGTACCATGAATAACTAAAAGAATGATTTGATTTCATTTCTAAATAGGAAAAGTATTGGAGATTGCATTAAACCACTGCAGTTGTTATTATGTGCCACATAATGATTTTTTAGTATAAAAAGAAATAAAAAGGAAGGAACAAAATAGTCAGTAGGCATAAAAGCAAGCACAGGTAATTCCAGAGATGATCAAAAGTAGTCATGAGTTAGCATGAAGATTTTGACAACTAAATAAAGGGATAATCAAAAAATGTATTTATAAACAATAGTCAGATGCCATGCAAATATTGTAATAGAGACATAATTTATGAAGGTAATATACACACTTAATTATAAAGGTGTTTCAAAGCAATGCATAATTAAATGTAATTGTAAAATCAACATATTTGTATGGTGTGCCAAATCATAGGCACTGTATTGTAATGCAGATGTAACTGCGTCCTGCTGTAGGCAGGGATAAAGAGAAATACCTAGTTGCCCTTCCTGTTTCTTGGTTAAAAAAAAAACCAAAACCAAAACCAAAAAAAACTAAAGCTCAACATTTTTTTGATTTCTCCTTTGAGAAGCAGAAAGTAATTGAAAACGTTAAATGAAACACTGTTTGTTCTAATAACCAACAACAAAATAAATCTTGAAGACTACCAAGGATTCAGAGCATTCCTACAACCCCTGTGTCATAATCCACGACATATATAACACAAGGCTGATTTATTGGCTTTATTTATATTTTGCAGTGGTATGCTATCAAGCAGTAATTGCACTGCACATTTTCAACAATTCTCTCCTACCATGTCTATTTTCTAATAGCTGATTAGTATCATTCAGAACTGAAACACTGTGATGAAATGCTTCTGGCTGCCTTCCTACTGCCATATTTCAAAACACCAGGTATATGTAAATGTGTAGGCACATATATTTAACACATATTTATTCAGAATGGCTAATAAAAAATTAAATACATTTGCATTTTTATTATCAGTCCTTTTAAAAAAGTTATTAAGAGTACTTAGAAAAACATATTGCACTAAGAATTCCTATTTGCACTCTTTGCATAAAGGTGTAAATAAAGGCAACTAATAAGCTACCCAGACACCCTTCTGAGCAAGTGGCTAAAAGCCAATCAATATTATGAGTTAATCCTCCCTGGATGCTCATTCAATTAAAGGTGTCAGTAATGCCTCATCTGATGTGGCCTCAATTAAATCCAACTATCTGATGGTGTGAAAACACAGGGGGATACAGCAACAGCAGCAAAACCAGACAAATAGGCAGCCTTCGTGTGCCTGCTAATTACTACACCTGGTGCATATTATGGCTCGTGCACTGAACGCAGCACGAGGTGGCTTTAATTTCTGCTATATTCGTGTGTGTGTGTGGGGGGGTGAGGTGCATTGATGGCTGAAGGGGGAGCTCATCTGAATGTTAGTAAAAATAATTAATAAGCATGTGGGCTTTTGGTTTTTAAGAACTCATCTTAGTAAGTCATTTTTGTCATACAAAGGACCATTTATATGGTTTTTAAGGAAATCCGAGAAATTAGGTTTAAAATGAGAAACATGGAACAACACAAACAGAATATCCTGTCAACTAGTTTTGAAGAAATCCTGGAAAAAGGAAATGACCATCACTTTGGAGTACCAAGCCTTATTTTTCAATTATGTAGTTTTAAAATAATATTTACTAAAGTCAACTTATAAACTTCGAGGGAAAAAAATCACAGTATAACGTAATCATAAAGTCTCACTGAAAGAAAGTTCATACATATTTTTGAGCTTAACAACTCATAGTATAAATATGAGACTCCAACTGAAAAATTCCAATGTTTATGCCCTTAAAGAACATACCCACAAGAATCTCGAATGTGTAGTAAGAATATCTTGTTTACATAGTGACTCTCGTGGGTCAACGCAGCCGCATGGCGAGGACTGCAGCTTCCCACAGGCAGCCACAGCCACCACCTCAGGACCGCCCACCACCCTGCGCCTGCACATCCCACAGGACTACAGCTCCCGAGGCGCACGCACGCAGGGCGGAGAACTCTCTTGGGAGCGCCTTCACACTCTCGGCTGATAAGGACGAATGAGGAGCACTAGAAATAAAAGGACTGCCTTCCCCTCTTGTGCTCCCCTTCTGTGGAGAGCAGAGCAACCGCTCAAATAGGGATAAGACAGACAAACTCTTTCCATCCTGACTACCTCCGCGAGCCAAGTCAAAAGCAGACAGGAGTAGCAAAGTGCCAGGCAAATTTCATTCCTTTTTCCCAGTATATGCTTGCTAACCACTCTGGTTTCTTTGTAATATGCCTTTCTTTCCCCCTCATGGACGTATAAGAGGAAAGCCAGGATTTATACCAGTTTAAAGAGGAGTTTGGGTATTTATTTCAGAGGATATAGGTGAGGTGGAAGATGGTGTCCCCTCCTCCTACGAGCTTGTGCCTTCCCAGCCTGCCCACCCTGGGGACAAAGAGCCAATCATCTTTTGCCATGGAGGCAGGCTTGGCAGTGGGAACTCATGCGTTGCCCCAGTAGCCACGGCTGTGCAGTGACCCTGGCCGAAAGTCGTCAGAGCGGTAGAGGTGCTTCCATTAGCCAGCACCAAACAGCCTGAGTCTCCCTGACAAGCTATTACTAAAACTAATTCCAAAGCCCAAACATAAATCATCCCTGCGATTTTCATGGCATTATCTTCCATTGTGCTTGCTAAGTGCTCACTTTGTGCCGTGTGTTCTGCCCACTGAAGCCACCCTTTGTGTGTTCCTCTAAATCTGATTCCAATGGCTTAAAAATATTTAGGGGACATGGTGATGCAAATAATATTTTTAATGTCTGATTTTTGTGTGTGTGTGTGTGTGATGGCGCATTTGCTTTGCAGGAGAAAGAAAGGGGTACATCTTGGAAGAAGAAAGAAGATGATAGAGACGGCAAAAGGGAAAAAGATACAGAGAAGGCGGCAAGGTGGGGAGAAAAAGGAAAAAATCAATACAGACCAGAGGTAGACAGGGCCTCATTTCCATCTCCTGCCTGCTAGGCTGCCAGTCACCCTTCCCCACCCTATCCAGGCTCTGCCATCTCCAAGCCACACATGCTATTTGAATTTATCTTAAGTTGTCCATTATATTTACAGAAACAGATTTTACACTGTGCATTCTTAATTCATAAAAGTAATTAGCTGCCTATTTACGAGGGACACTTCAAGAGCAAACATCTATAGTCTTTTCTTCAGAATAATAAGTTTTATCAGGTAATTTAATCTGTTACTGAATCAACGTTTTCCTTCCTCATTGAAGAATGCCTGCCCCTGAAATTTCAGGAACAGTCAAGGCAGAACAGCCGCATTATTTGGGAACTCAAGTCTATTTCCCTATCTTTGATTCTGGACGGCCTTTTGAATTGTTTCAACCAAGAGAATGTGGCAAAAATAATGTGTGAGTTCAAAAGCTAGTAGAAGTCTTAACTGCCTGTGTCTTCATTCTCTTAGGATGCTTTTCTAACGGAAGGAGTGAGCTTGGTCTCATTTGTCTGAGTAGGAAAGACCACAGGGAAAGAGGAACCCAGTCATCTCAGCTCACAGGGAAGCATGAGTCACAGTGAAAGGAGCAGAAGAAATGCCCATCGTGAGAAATTAAAGCACTCATTGCTTTAAGCCACCAAGTCTGATATACCCAACCAGCCCTGTGTTTACCTTCTTTTTTTTTATTTTTTATTTTTATTTTTTTTTTTTATTTTTTGACAGGCAGAGTGGACAGTGAGAGAGAGAGACAGAGAGAAAGGTCTTCATTGCCGTTGGTTCACCCTCCAATGGCTGCCGCAGCCGGCGCGCTGCGGCCAGCGCACCGCGCTCATCCGATGGCAGGAGCCAGGTGCTAGGTGCTTTTTCCTGGTCTCCCATGGGGTGCAGGGCCCAAGCACTTGGGCCATCCTCCACTGCACTCCCGGGCCACAGCAGAGGGCTGGCCTGGAAGAGGGGCAACCAGGACAGAATCTGGCGCCCCGACCGGGACTAGAACCCGGTGTGCCGGCGCCGCAAGGCGGAGGATTAGCCTGTTGAGCCACGGCGCCGGCCCCCTGTGCTTACCTTCAAGGTCTCTCAGCTTCAATAACAAAGCCTACATGTCAGAATTCTAAAAATCCAAAATTGAGGCTCCACTGGTGTGGCTCAGTGGGTTAAGCCACCATCTGCAATGCCAGCATCTACTATAAGTGCCAGTTCAAGTCCCAGCCACACCACTTCTGATTCAGCTTGCTGTTAATGGCTTGGGAGGCCAGTGGAAGATGGCTCAAATGCTTGGGCCCCTGCCAGCTACATGAGACACGGATACAGAGTTCCCGGTTCCTGGCTTCAGCCTGGTTCAGCCCCAGCCATTGCACCTATTTAGGGAGTGAACCAGTAGATGGAAGATCTCATTCTCTCTCTGTCTCTCCCTTTCTCTGTAACTCTGCCTTTCAAATAAATAAATCAATCTTAAAAAAGATTCAAAATTGGAAAACCTCATTGTATGTAACAAATAAACATAATAGTGAAACTCATTTAGAAACACAAAGGATCACACCCAAAAACTTATCAACCCTATGTATGGAGTCCTTTATCCTACAGTGAGGGCACATGACAAGCATGGCCCTTTAATTTCACAACACGAAGTCTGAACTGACAAAGTAGCAGAGCACTGGAGCAAAGACTGAGGCTGAGTGTGGTAACATTTGCTGGCTGTTAGCAGGTTGACAAACATTGCGCAAGAACAGGCCCAGATGTGGCAGAGAATCACACACAATGGAAGACTGTTAGGAATATTAAGTACGGCCTGACAGGCAAGACATGAGGAGAGTGGGGGGAGCACTTACGGCTTGCATGGCAGAACCTCGGGGAGGGTGGGGCTCTATGAGGAGCTGAGAGGGCGTCTGTCCAAAACTCCGGATTTGGGCTTCGACAGCCTGAAAAAAAGCACGGGCAGGTTTGCAGGTTAAGAGGTGCTGATTACAGGCAATAGACCACAACTGTCACCTGAGAATGTCATCCCCTACTTCTGGCTTGTTTCATGTCGAAAGTCAACCTGTGTTTTCACAGAGAGGCTAAGCACCTGGCAAGGGCACAGAGGGTGAGGTCATCCTTTAGCACTATGGAAGCTGTTTCTATAAAACACTGCAAAACTTTCTCATCTTGCTCAGTGATGTGAAACAGAAACCAGCTATTACAATCAGAAATTGTCCTCTTTGTCTTCATCTCTGTTTTCTTGCATTTGGTTTTCCTGCTTGCATCATCCCCAATGACGAAAAGCTAATGTTTTACAGGTATAGAGAAAAACTATTGCTTCTTTGATTCTTGGTCCTATTTCATCTTGGGAAGCAGAAAGGAGGACAGAAGAAACACAGCGCCTGTGAAAAGGGCTTGGCGCTATATTACTTCTGCCATGGGAAGCACATTATTGTTGACAGTCTCTTTGAACCTAGGTGGCTAAAAAACAAAGTAAAAGCCATATGTTGCCTCCAAGCACGAGATGGTTAAAATCAAGTACTAATGAAACATAAGGAACGTGTGTGTGTGCGCATGCCCTTTTCGCAAGATGTGTGCATGCACCTTTTTGCAAAGCAATCCCTAATATGGCCCCCGCTGTACACCTAGTACCAATGTCCACTGCCCAAGCACCACCAGCTCCCTCCTTGGAAACCACCAAATGCCAGATGTTATCGCTATCTGTAATTATTGTGTTTACTTATTTATGTCTGTCCCCTCCTCCATGAAAGCAAGGATCTTGGGTATCTTCTAAGTTTGGTGAATGGATACATACTACACCATGTTTAAGGAGAGAGAAGGAAGCAAAGATATAACTATACTGGCTATTTTAATAAGTCAGTATTCTTAACTCTCAGGCCAAAAGGATAAAGAAAACCCTTCAAGTTCAGAAGAGAGTATTTTCATCATGTCATTATTTCCATCCTTAAGATTTTATCAGTTTTGATATGGCCTGCAGGATCTTCACAACAGAGGCAATTAATACAGAATAAATGGGGGGCTGGTGCTGTGGTGCAGTGGGTTAAGCCGCCTCCTGCAGTGCTAGCATCCCATATGTGCACTGGTTCAAGTCCCCGCTGCTCTACTTCCAATCCAGCTCCCTGCTAATGCACCTGGGAAAGGAGTGGAGAATGGCCCAAGTTCTTGTGTCCCTGCACCCACATGGGAGATTTGGAAGAAACTCCTGTCTCCTGTCTTCGGTCTGGTCCAACCCCAGCCATTATGGCCATTTGGGGAGTGAACCAGCAGTTAAAAGACCTCTCTTTCACTCTCTTTTCCTTTGTCTCTCTCTAACTCTGCCTTTCTAGTAAATAAATAAAATCTTTTAAAAATATATATAGCATTTATAAGGAAATATAATCATTATCCAGTATTAATTTCCACTTTTTACTTGATGAGGATACCAGTAATAGTCCTTCATGAGGAGCTTGTAAGAAACAAAGATTATATCTATTTAGTCATGTAGTCAGTGATCATAAACTATGTACACAGCACTATTATATGCTAATGCTTCTGCCCTTGACAAATACATTCCCAATCTAGGAAGCAGGGCAATTGTACTTGAATGGGTGAGAGTTTGATGCAATCTATCTAGTAAATTTAAGGAATGTTCTATGATTTGCTTGGGCAGTAAAGACTAGAGAAAGGAGCTGGCAGTGTGGTATAGTAGGTAAAGCCTCTGCCTGCAGTGCCAGTATTCCATATGAGCGCCAGCTCAAGTCCTGCTGCTCTTCTTCCAATTCAGCTCCCTGCTAATGCACCTGGGAAAGCAGTAAGAAGATGGCCCGAGTCCTTGGGCCCCTGCACCCACATGGGAGACCTGGAAGAAGCTCTGGGCTCCTGGTTTCAGTGTGGCCTAGTCCTGGCCGTTGAGGTCATATGGGGCATGAAGCAGCAGATGGAAGATCTGTCTCTCCTTCTTTCTCTATATTTCTACCTTTAAAAGAAATAAATAAATCTCTAAAAAATAAACAAAAATAAAAAAACTAGAGAGGGTCTCTGTGAAAGCCAAGTTGGAAGCATGCATGGGTTTTGAAGTCAGACCATTTTCACATTCTGCATCCATACCACTTATGAACTCTGTGATCTAGGTTAAGTTTTTTTTTTTTTTAAGGATTTATTTAGTTATTTGAAAGACAGAGTTACAGAGAAAGATGGAAAGACAGAGACAGAGAGGGAGAGGGAGAGGGAGAAGAGGGGAGAGGGAGAGAGAGAGAGAGGGAGGGAGAGGGAGGGAGGGAGAGAGAGAGAGGAAGGGAAGGAGGGAGGGAGGGAGGGAGGGAGGGAGGGAGAGAGAGAGAGAGAGAGAGAGAGAGAGATTGATTGATTGATTCCATCCGCTCGTTCACTTTCCAGATGTCTTCAACAGCTAGGGCTGGGCCAGCCCAAAGCCAGGAACCAAGAGCTTCGTCCAAGTCTCCCTTATGGGTGGTAGAGGCCCAAGTACTTGAGCCATCTTCCACTGCTTTTCCCAGGCCATTAGCATGGAGTGGAGCTGCTGGGGGAACGAACTGTTGCCCATATGGGAAGCAGGCGTCACACACAATGGCTTTATCCATTATACTGCAATGCCGGTCCCTGGGTTAAGGTATTTATTTAAAAAGATCTATTTATTTCAAAGGCAGAATGACAGAGAGAGGGAAAGACAGACAGACACACATACACACACAGATCAATCTTCAATCCCCTAGATTATCCCCAATGCCCACTAGAGCCAGGACAAGGCCAGGCCAAAGCTGGGAGCCAGGAACCCCATCTGGGTCTTCCATATGGGTGACAGGAAGCAAAGCCCCTGGACCATTAACTGCTGCATCTCAGGGTGTGCATTAGCAGCATAAAGCCAGACTGGAGTAACAGGGACTGGAACAAAGTACTCTGATACGGAATGTGGCATCCCAAGTAGAGACTTAACGTGCTACACTATAATGGCTGCCTGACCCTATGGTAAGTTATTTAACCTCTGCTTTAATTTCTTCCCCCCTAAAATGTGGATGTTAATGGTATCTACCTCATAGAGTTATATTAAGAATTTAATGATATATTTGTGTGTATATATACCCACCCTATAGTATTATACTAAGGATTTAATTATATGGATGACACAGCAAAGTGCTTTGGACCCTCAATGTACACTCAATAAATATTTGTAGAGGGCTGCTAACAACAACAAAACAATGAATACTTATTTCATACTTCCTATTTTCCAGGAAATTTTCCAAATGACATATCATTCAATCTTTAAACTGTGATACTGATACCTTACTATATCTACTTTACAGATAAAGAAAATAATGCACACAGAGCTTAAACATCATACCCAAGGTCATAATCAAATGACAAACTCAAAATCTGCACCTAAGTAGCCTGACTCAAGAGCTCACACTCTCAAACTCTAAATCACCTTGTTTATGTGTCAGGGAGTACCACAGGTACTAGAGAAGAGGCTGAACCACCACCACCAAAACCCACATGAACTCACAACCTGATGATTGAATTAATAATAATAAGAGTATTATGTCACTGCCGCAATTGTTATTACAGTGGCTTATATATATTATGTTATATATATATATATATAAAACTCTACCTTTTAAATAAATAAATATAAATAAATCTTGAAAAAAGAGAGTGAGAGAGAAATGAAGAGGGACTAGGATAATTTTCAGAGCAGCATCTACAATATTTTTGATGGGCTGAAATCAATTTATGATAACCCTTCAAGGACGATCTGGAGAACGTCAAGGCCCACAAGAAGGCAAGCTGAAGCCTCAAGTTTCTCACAACCAAGAACGGAACTGCTCTGCTACCTCACGGTACATGTATTTGTGGCCTGAGTTTATGAATGAAGACCTTCAGCTTCTTTTCAAGAACGGCTCTGGAAGCCAGTGCCTGTATCTTCAACAGCTGCCTCCTGTGGTCTCTGCCCAGGAGCCACGTGCCTTTTCCTCCCTTAAAAGGGAGAGTGGGAGGCAGAGAACCCAAGGCTTCAGCACTTGGCCTGGGCTGTCAGAGGCTCAGAGTGCTAAGCTCAGCTCTGCCACTTATTTGCTACATCACTTAGGACAACCAGCTTAGTCTCTGTCCCATTTATAAAATGAAAATAATAACAATACTAGCTCATACAGCTGCTTGGAAAATTAAATTAATAACACATATAAAGTATTTAGTCCAGTACCCAGCACATGCAAAACATTAAATAAAGCGCTGATTATTAGGTTTGGGACTTGACATGATCCCCATTTAACACAGCTAAAATAGGGGGGGGAAGAAATGCTTCAGCAGTTTATCTAGGAAGGTAAGATGAACACATTATTTTAAGAAAATCTAGGTCCAGATTTTAAGGAGCCCAGAGACAGAGAGATCTCTGTGGAGACAAAAATCAACAGATCCTAGAGACTGATGAATGAACAATGGAAAAAAAAGAAAACTAATCATTATTATTATTATTTGTTTTTTACTTGCATGTTTTAGAAAATAGTAGAACAGTGAACATAAATAGGAGTTTCAATTGGGGAGAACCAGTTTGACAGGAGAAAGACAGTAAATTTTATGGCAAAAGAAAGTCCATGACTGCCTCTGAGATAAGAGATCAGAGGTATTGATCTGGGTGTTATTCATTCAAAAGAGAAATTGAACTCATTGGCTTCTGATCTTTCCCTCTCACTGCGTACATGTGTATGTTTTTAAGAGGCAGAAATGACTTCCTTTTTCCATTTGAAATCATACATGAAACTGTAATACATACAAACATAGAGACAAGGCTCTTTTACTTTAAAGATGGGTGAGGAGGTTCTCAAAAAGTCCCCTGAGTGGCCTCTGAGACAAGAATGAGAAGTCTTAGGGCTGTGCAGTGGACTCAAGCCACTGTTAAATACCATGAAGGTGGCCAGTGTTGTGGGTAAAGCCACCATCTGCAACACTGGCATACCAGGTGCTGGTTCATGTCCCACATGCTCCACTTCCACTCAGCTCCCTGCTAATGGTCTGGTAAAAGCAGCAGAGGACAGTCCAAGTGTTTAGGACCTTGTCAACCCACATGGGAGACCTGAAAGAAGGTCCTGGCTCCTGGCTTTGGAGCGGCGTCTTAGCCTTCACATCTATCTGAGGAGTGAACCAAAGGATGGAAGATCTATCTCTCTCTCTCTTTCTCTCTCTCTCTCTCTCTCTCTCTCTCTCTCTCCTTCTCTCTCTGTAACTCTGAATTTCAAATAAATAAATAAAACTTTAAAAGAAGTATTTTTATAGATAAAAATTTAATGCAACTGACTTTACAACATTTCCCATTAAATATTTAACATTGTTCTGAGATATAAAAAGATATGGACAATGAAGACAACTTGCAAAAAGGCCAGTTTCCTCTTTTTAACATTTTTTAAAATTTTAATAGAATTGGTACATTACTGATCACTGTGAGGAAAGGACTTTTTCAAATCACAAACTCAATCAAAGACTGACTATTCTATTTCAATGGCGTAATAAAAGCTGTATTTTCTTTTATAGGTTAAATAATCATCAATTTTCTTTCCAAGTACTCAAAGTACTAAAAAGACTGTAGAATTCCTAGACACCACTTTATTTCTTGACTAGCCTTTGAGTTGTCAGATAATAAAATACTACAGAAAAGTCTTTTCAAATATGAATTTTAAGGAGTAACACTGTAAGCTAATGACTATAATCTTAAAACTTTATAGTAGTCACATTTGATATCATCAATTGATAACTGCAGGTCCTCCTCACTGTTTTTGAGATTCACGGTCATTTTTCATTCATCTTGATCTCTGAAGCAACTGACAGCATTGACCACAACCTCACCTTCTCTTTTCAATGGTTCTACACTGGAACGGCTCTCTTTAATTTACTTTAGTCTCTTTTGCTGACTTCTTTCTCATCCACAAATGAATTTATTATTACAGATTCTTTGTTAGCACTCTGATTTTCTCAATCTAAATTTCCAGGAAAGGAAATTTCTTCTGCACTTCAAATCTACTTCTCTACTAAGGAATCTCAAATCTATAACCAAAGGATTGTTCATTCGTTTGCATATCTTTACCTGATGGTCATCCATGTGTATTAGATGCCTATCTCAGTACACCTAAAATAAACATGCCAAAGCTCTGGAGAAATTAATTTTATTTTAACACTCCTCAGACAAGGGTTAGATTCTTCTGTTTTATACTCAGGAACTTAACCAACATTTAAAAATTTCATCTCTTTCTTTCACATATAATTAGTCACTAAATTCACTTAACTTATGAAATTTCTCACATTCATCTCTCCTTTTTTTTTTTTTTGACTTTTTTTTTTTTTTTTTGACAGGCAGAGTGGACAGTGAGAGAGAGAGACAGAGAGAAAGGTCTTCCTTTGCCGTTGGTTCACCCTCCAATGGCTGCCACGGCCGGCGCGCTACGGCCGGCGCACCGCACTCATCCGATGGCAGGAGCCAGGTGCCAGGTGCTTTTTCCTGGTCTCCCATGGGGTGCAGGGCCCAAGCACTTGGGCCATCCTCCACTGCACTCCCTGGCCACAGCAGAGGGCTGGCCTGGAAGAGGGGCAACCGGGACAGAGTCCGGCGCCCCGACCGGGACTAGAACCCGGTGTGCCAGCGCCGCAAGGCGGAGGATTAGCCTATTGAGCCACGGCGCCGGCCCATCTCTCCTTTCTGAATGTAGTCACCTTATACTTTCAATAACAGCATTGCCATAGTCTCTTTTCTGATTTTCCTCACTCTTTCCAGTTTCTTCCTTCAGTGCACAATATAGGAAGAGTTTTTCCAAACTCTCCTTTGTGCCTTATTCTTCTAATTAAATGCCTTCAAGCAAGCCCTGACACCAGGTACTGAAGGCTTCCCTTCCTCTGTTTTATTCTTCTTGTTATTCCCTGATACAAGTGTTCCTTTTCAGTCAAGCTGGTTTTCTTCTACCATTTCTGCCTTAAAATTTCTCTCATGCCTCTGTGCCTCCTAAAATGGCCCCACTCACATTCAGCCTTCTAAGCTCTACCCCTCTCAGAAAACTTTTGAATTCTATTGTGTTGGTATAATACTTCCCAAATCTTATTAACCAGTTCATACTTAATTCTAGCATTCCTGTAATGTTATTTAGCTTTAAATAGAGTAATAATGTGTCCCTACAATTACGCTGTCAGGGTCAGAACACTGTCCAGTGTAGGTGTGTAGCAGAAAGAACAGCACCTTGCACACAGCGGTCACCTAGCAAAGCAGTTTTCTATAGCAAGGTAGCCCAGAACCCTTTTGACTCTGCTGGGGTTGTCCCAGGGGTGAACACTGTCTTTGATGAGGGCAAAATGGAGTTCAGGAAGTTGTGGAAAATGTCACAGAAGGGAGCAATTATCATTGCTTCAGTCCAGATGTACTTGAAGCCGATGACAACACTTCAGTGTCTTTCTACAGTCACGAATCTTTTTCTTTTTTTGAAAATTTATTTATTTATTTGAAGGGCAGGATGACAGTGACACAGAGAGTGACAGAGGGAGAAGGAGAGAGATTAATCTTCCATCCTCAGGTTCACTCCTCAAATGGTCTTTATGGCCAGGGCTGGGCCAAGCTGAAGTCAGGAGCCAGAAACCCCATTCAGGTGGCTCACATGGGTGGCAGGGGCCCAAGCTCTTCGGCTTTCTTCCACTGCCTTCCCAAGAGCATTATTAGGGAGTCAGATGGGAAGTGGGGCAGGTGGGACTCGAACCAGCAGTTTGATATGGGAAGCCATTGTTGCAAGCAATGGCTGAATCTACTGCACCACAACACCAGCCCCTAGAGCCATAATCCTTAAGGGAGAGGGGAAAATCCTGGCTGAAATGTGTGGTTTGAAAAAGCTCCTCATGTAAATCTGTTTATTGCTGGCTCTTAGCCCTCTGTTTAGCCCTTTGATAGAGAATCGCAGGAACATACAGACTGCCTTATACCCATGTGAAGTTCAGAAAAAGGGTAGCTTAACAAACTCTACCACATGCCTAAACTGCTTTTAATGAACTCCGCTTCACCTAGAGAGCTGTAGCCCCAGATGATCTCTTTAAAAATTTTCTTATTATGTAAAATTTTTATTATGGTATAGGGTAATAAGTCCCCATACACCCATTAGCCAACTTTAATAATTATCAACACATTTGAACTTAGGCTATCTTACAGGGGGGGAGAGGGGTCAGTTTACACAACATGCTAACAGAGTCACTGAAAAATAAGAGTGTTCTTGCCTTTCAGCGATGTATATTTTTAGCCTCTAATGCAAGACTGCAGTGAAAATGGAAATATGTTACAATGATCAAAAACATTTTTCCAAGGCACTGAACACAACCCAACTTCAAGGAGATGTTCAGTCCTGAAGTTGCAAATTTAATTCTGTAATTTCTCTAAAATCTTCCCAATCATCTTAATTACCAGGCAGTATCACAAAACAGGGTTAAGTACTGCCTCAGTTTACAACTCAGCACTGTTGAGTCAACAGTTGAGTGACTTCAGGCAAGGCATTCGACTTTCTGTGCCTTAATTATCTGATCTACAAATTGTGATAATACATGTGGGTATTTTACTGGATTGCTGCGAAGCTTAAATGAGATAATATAAAGCACTTAGAGCAGTTGTAGGTACCCAGTAAGCTGTCAATTAAGTGTGTGACGCTGTTATTACATATAAAGGACTTAATACCAGGCCTGGCTAGGGTTAAGCTAGCACTTAATAACTGTTACCAGTTGCTCATCAAAAGATTAATAATAGCTGGGCCAGGCATTTCAGGTAGCGGTTAAGTCACTGCTTGGGAGTACACATCTCCCATCACACAGAGTTCCTTTTTGGAGCTCTGGCTCTCTGCTTCTCATACAGCCTCCTGCTAATGTACACCCTGACAGGCAGCAAGAATTGGCTCAGGTTACTGGGTCCCTGTCACCCATGTGGGAGACCTAGATGGAGTTCCTGGTTATTGCAGGTATTTGGGAAGTGAACCAGCAGAAAAAAAAATTCTCTCTTTCAAATAAAAAGAAAATAAATTTTGAAAATTAAAATAATTAACAATAGTAGCATAGTCTCATTCCCTGCCACTTTCCATCTCACATTCTATAATGTGACATGTGTTATTGCTTTCAAGCTCTTAAATATTTTCTATTTCCTTTCTCTGTGTGGTTTCTTTCCTCTAAATTCTTTTTTTTTCTTTTAAGATTTATTTATTTATTTGAAAGGCAGAGTTACAAAGAGAAAGAGAGAGACATTAACAGGGAAAGAGAGAAAGAGATCTGTCTGCTGGTTCACTCCCTAAATTGCTGCAACAGCCAGGGCTGGGTCAGGCCAAAGCCAGGAGCCAGGAGCTCCTTCACAATTCTCTCATGTGGATGCAGGGGCCTAAGCACTTGGGCCATCTTCTGCTGCTTCCCCAGGTGCATTAGCAGGGGGCTGGATCGGAAGTGGAGTAGTTGGGACAGGAACTGGTGCCCATGTGGGATGCTGGCCTCCCAGGCAGAGACATAACCTGCTGCACCACAATGCTGTCCCCCTCCTCGCATTCTTGAGCAACTCGGCTCAGGCGCCTCTGACCTCTGGGAGATCTCGCTTGACTTCATCCAGACATTTGCTCCTCTTCCTTATTGCTGCTTAAAGCACTAAGCACAAACTCCTACATCCTTCTAGTCCAGTGTTCTACTTTTTAGCTTTTTGTCTTACTGATTGGACTATAAGTCTTCTTAAAGGTAGAAAGTATGAAGTATTTGTGTGCTTCTACAGCTTGGCACATAGTGGGTGCTTAAAAAATTGTCATGGAACTAATCAGTTAACTAGACTGAGCAGGCATGCAGCTCAGAGATACACTGCTACAACTAACAGTAAGCAGCCCAGTACTGAATACAACGCTCTATTAAACATTTCTATCTAGAAAACTTGCCTTATTATTTAACATTCTTATTCATCAATTCCCAATTATTTCTGTAAATAGCCTGTTAGTACTTTCTATAATAAAGTCTGAATTCTGCAGGCAGCATTCCAGATGTTGAAATATATAGTAATAAAAAGACTATGCAAATACTTCGAGACATTCCAGTAAAACCACATATTTATATTTTATAAACAGCATCTCAAATATTACCTAGAGAATTTATTAATGGATTTCCAAATGGAAATATTATGAAGAGATTTTCAACAGGCTGTGTATTCTATTGTTTTTTGTGCCAACTATTGCATACTGCATGATTTTGTAGCTATATATGGAAAAAGCAACAATATATATAGAGAGATAAAATATAGATATTCACGCACTAGATAGAAAGGGAGAAATAAAAGACATAGAAGGAGAAGGAAGTTGTACTGGCTTAGGGACAATGTAGTATTTGGCTTCGTAAAGATTATTTTAGCCTCTCTGCACTCGGCTTTTTAATGTAACTTAGGGAACACGTAAAATCAGTAAAACCCTTAGTAACCAACAATAAGTGTTGTAAAATTTTATTTAAAATGGGGGTAAGGATAGGAATTACTTACACATATGGACATAATTAATCTGTATACTGCTTTTTTAGAAGCATACAACTATGACATTGCATTTTACCTCTATATATTTACATCTGAAATCACTACAAATTGGGATAGTGAAATAGAAGCAAAATAGTGTATTAAGAAAAAACATGTCATTTATTAATCAACTAAAATTTTCTAAAATAAAAATTAAGTTCTAAAAGGCTGCCTTAAGATTATATTCTAGCTGTTTACCAGGAAATGCCTAATAAAACTTCATAGTTGAGATTTAATTCTTAACCACACTTAAAAAGTCAGGAGTGGGCATTTAGTTCACTAGTTAAGACATCCATGCCCCACACTGGAGTATCCGGGTTTAATGTCTGGCTCTGGCTTCTGACTCCAGCTTCCTGACAGTGCAGACCCAGGGGGCCAGTGGTGATGGCTCAAGTCACTGGGTCCCTGCCACCCACTTGGGGAACCTAAATTTCATTCCTAGCTTCCAGCTTTGGCTTGGCCCAGTCACAAGCCATTGTGGCATTGGAAGAATGAATTAGTGGATGGGGAGCTCTCACTTGCTCTCTCTGGCTCTCTCTCAGAAAAAAAAAAAAGTCAGATTAAGACCATCCAGTAATTTCTATTATGTATGTGTAATATTACTTGTGCCAAGTTTTCCTCTTTCCTTTCATACATCTAAACTTAAAAACAGTTTGCCACATATCTGGTGAGCTTCCTCTCAGAGCTTATTGACTATCTACTGACTAACCTCAGTACTCAAGAGCTGCTGGTCAAATCTAGCTCTGCTATCAGTGAGTTTAAAAAGCATACTGATCAGATAACCACTTAGTTATTACATGTTTAATTCCTAAAAGACAAAAATCCTGATAAAAGTAACTGCTAAGGTCAAAAAGAGGACACAGGGGCTGGCGCTGTGGCATACGGGGTAAAGCTGCTGCCTGTAGTGCCAGCATCCCATATGGGCACTGGTTCGAGTCCTGGCTGCTCTACTTCTGATCCAGCTCTCTGCCATGGCCTGGGAAAGCAGTGAAAGATGGCCCAAGACCTTGGGCCCTTGCACCTGCATGGGAGACCCGAAAGAAGCTCCTGGCTCCTGGTTTCGGATCGCCACAGCCCCGGCTGTTGTGGCCATCTGAGGAATGAACCAGCGGATGGAATACCTACCTCCCACCCCCCTCTCTACTTCTGCCTCTTTGTAGCTCTGCCTTTCAAATAAATAAATAAATCTTAAAAAAAAAAAGAGGACCCATATCAACTAAATGTCATTCATTAAAATGCGACAAAAATCGCCAAAGAGAAAATTATCTACATAATATATATGGTCTTGTTTGAATGATATTTCTGAGTTTTAAAAAAGGCAAAGCATGACTCAGAACCACTTAAAAACCAGATTCCTATTAACCTAAGACATACAGTTACTTCTTAGTAGTTGCAGCAACAGATTTACAAAGTTTACAGCACAGCAGAATGAATCTAACAAGTTATTTGAAAGGCATCTTTGAAGGTTAAAATGTAAGTACTCAAAGTGTACTCGAAATTTTAGAAATTAAAAATTTAAGCATCATAAAACATAATGTAAGGAAATAAGTGACAGCCTGTTAAGGAGTGGTTAAGTGGTTAAGGGACCTAGTGGCTAAGATGCCAGTTGGGACGTATGTATCCCATATCTGAGTGCCTGGGTTCTTGTCCCAGCTCTGCTCCTGAGTCCAGCTTCCTGCTAATGAATACCCTGGGAAGTATCAGGTGATAACTCATGTGGTTGAATTGCTGCTACCCACATGGGAGGCCTGGATGGAGTTCCTGACTCCTGGCTTCTCCTGGCCCAGGCTTTGTGGGCATTTGGGGATGAACCAAGGGATGGGAGATACTTCTCTCTATATATTTCTCTATTTTCAAATAAGTGAAACTTTAAAAGTACTAATAGTTTTTTTTCAGGGAAAAAAATGTAATAGATGTAACTTCAATGTGGAATATTAAAACTCAATCAGACAAACATTCAAGAATACAGACCAGGGGCTAGCACTTGGTATAGTAGGCTAAGCCTCTGCCTGTGGTGTTGGCATCCCATATGGGTGCTGGGAAATTCATGTCCCAGCTGCTCCTCTTCCCATCCAGCTCTCTGCTTATGGCCTGGGAAAGCAGTGGAAGATGGCCCAAGCGCTTGGCTCCTGCTCCCATGTGGGGGACCTGGAAGAAGCTCCTGGCTCCTGGCTTCGGTTCAGCTCAGCTCTGGCCATTGCAGCCGTTTGAGGAATGAACCAGAGGATGGAAGACCTTCTCCTCTGTCTCTTCCTCTTTCTGTCTGTAACTCTACCTCTCAAATAAATGAATGAAATCTTTTTTTAAAAAAAGACCAGAAAATATTTAATTAGTAAAATACACAAAATTATCCACACTGAAGAGGGAAATAGTAAGGAAATTAAATGAAATTCAACAGAAGTAGTTCTATGTGAGTTTAGACTTGAAAGACATAATGCTTTGTTAAATTTCAGAAAACACAGTCAATTTTATGTTTTCAAATAAATATTATGGTATTGATTCCACTTCCATGAATTTTCATCAGAAAAGAATCACAGAAATGCAAAAAAGACTTAGGTACAATATTGGTTATCACAGCACTCTTTATAACAGTAAAATTTTGTAGGAAAAATAATACTTAAATTATGACAACAGACTACTCTGCAGCCACTAAAATGAGTAGAGCTAAATGTATCTCACGTGAAAACCAGTCCATATTGATAACAGGAAATTTTCTAATTACCAAAATATATACAGTATGACTTCATTTAAGTAAAAATATAGACATATTTAACATGTACATACGTAATGACATATGAGTATACACATATACATGCATGAATTC
The DNA here is from genome assembly GCA_949820135.1 of Sylvilagus floridanus. Classification (NCBI taxonomy): domain Eukaryota; kingdom Metazoa; phylum Chordata; class Mammalia; order Lagomorpha; family Leporidae; genus Sylvilagus; species Sylvilagus floridanus. The sequence continues at coordinate 24,677,746 of OX463238.1, read as the reverse complement.
TTGCATAGAAAATTTGAAAGGTATGTACCAAACTATTATCAGCTGTTCTTTCTAGTGGATGAGGGATGAAAAGATTAGCAAAGTATGGGCTGGCATTGTGGCACAGCTGGTTAAGCTGCCACCTGCAATACTGACTGGCATCCATATAAGGACCAGTTGGATTCTAATCCAGCTCTTTACTAGTGCACCTGAGAAAGCAGTGGAAGATGGCCCAAATGCTTAGGCCCTACCACCCATGTAGGAAACCCAAATAGAGTTCTAGGTTCTTGGCTTTGGCCAGGCCCAGCCCTGACCTTCATGGCCATTTGGGGAGTGAACAAGTAGGTGGAGGGTCTCACTCTCTTTCTCTGTCTCAACCTGTCTCTCTGTAACTCTGCCTTTTAAATAAATAAAATAAACTTTATAAAAATCATAAGAATCTGTACTTTGCTCACTTCTATACCACTTAATATCTTACATGAAACACATAATACTTTTGAAACAAGGGATAATTAAAAATTTTCAATTTGGAAAGATATATAAAAACTAAAGAAATACACAAATCTTGATGATGTTCAATTGATCCATTAACATAATAGCCAGAAATATTTTTAATCATCTAAGACTTCCAGTTTAAAGATTGTTCAAAAACTGCTAAATCAATAGGTCTTGCTACAAAGTTAATTTTGTTACATTGAATTTACTTCCTTAGTTCTATTTGATCCCAAGGATCCCTTCAGTTACAGTTAATACAGTTAGTATTAAATATTAGAATTGTATATACTTTTTTTAAAGTAAACAGTACTTTTTCACCAAAAGGCATCAAAATGCATCAGGTAAGTAGAGGCATAAAAATGTCACAATGGTATGAAGCACACAAGGAACAGAGAAAGGGCAGCTTACTGAATGAAGTAAAACTGATTTACAAAACAAGAATGTGTGATAGTAAGTCAGAGGAGGAAAACTAGAGAAGGAGAGAGTATTTTTACTAACATTCATCATCAAGTAACCTTATGGAAGTTGCTAAGATAAAACATGAAGTAATTATCATTTGTGAAAATAGGTATAGATTTTCCTACCAGTGCCTAGTAACTTAGCCCATGCATTCCAGGCACGTTAAACTGAAGCCCAGCACAGCCCCACTACAATCTCCAGTTCTTGTAGCTGTCCATCTACTATAGCATAATCCCAGCTGCCAATCTGAAAGAAACCAGCTAGTCAGAGCAGACACAACCAACAGAAACAAACGTCACTCAATAATGCTCAGCGGCACTGTGCTCATGGATAATTTCAAACAGTATCTCTGTCTAGAACACTGATGTGCTCATTCAAAACACCTCCATCTCTGGCTACTGGAAATGAGTAGATAAAGCAGCCTGCCTAGAAAAATAAGTGGGATGTCTTCAAAGGGGTTGTCAATGCTAGGAGGCAAATGTAGTGAAAACAGTACAAACTCCTTGCAGAAAAAAACTGGCACGAAACAGGAGAGGTAATCTACTGCACACAGGACACTAAATTCTTTCTCCAAACCCAACAAACACATTTAAACCATGTCATGAAAAGAAGCAGCAGGGTCAATCATTCATTTGGTCTATTTCCGCAACAGTATTTGTGAGCACGCACTGTGTGCAAACACTGAGCCACAGTGAGGAATTCAATGCCATACTCCTAGAAGTCAAGGAACTCAGAGCCTGAAAAACACAGACACACACTCTCTCTTCCCTCCTCTCTCCTCACATAAATAGTATTGTCAGGGATGGAGAGGAAAGACAACAGATTTACTGTGATAACATAGCTTAATAAATAACACAAAAAAATTGTACTTGAGACAAGTGTTTCCCCAACACTAACAGAATTTCATTTGCTTCTTTGAACTCATAATGAAAACTAAAAGCAGTGACTAAATTCTAAGGAAACTTCCTTGCCTATTAGAAATAAAGGAAAAAGATGTATTTTTCTGCGAACTTAGAAATCTGTCATGTTTTCAAGTAATTTCATATAGACTTTTCAAGTCTATGCAATTTTTTTAACCTTAATCTTTCTAGAAGCTAATGTTTAGTTACAAATTTAGAGAACAAAGCTCCATTGCTCAATTTGAGACTACACATTCCTCTGGCCTGGAGAAAACACAGGTTCCCAACAGAAGTCATCAGCATAAGAGACTGTTTCAGAATTCCTCAGGTAGCTGGTAAGGGGGAAAAGTCAAAACTATTAAAATTTTGCTTTATGTCTTGGATGCATAACTCTAGCTACACCTACTTAGCCAAGGCTTAATAATGAGCAAAGTACGAAGTGAGCTTTACTGACAACACTGAAGCTCAGTTAACTGTCAGGGAAACTTCCATGACTGTGGTTTTGATGCACAAGAAAGTCTGGCATAATTTAACGGTATTTTTTTACATAGGTTTTCAATTAAAACTTGACTAATCCTTACTGTTTATTTGGCTTTTCATCATGCAGTTCCTGCCCTGCAGTGTGTCAAACGTGCCATCTGTAGAGCACACGGCTGGCCAGAGATGCTGCAGGACTGTTTCAGAAACAGTCTGCATTGCGGGCGGGTGGGCGGGCGGCATGAAATCCCCACTTACTGCATTTAATGCTTCTAATGTCCTATAGTGTTGCAGCCACTGTAACCATGTTGTCCTACTCTTAAATTTCACGGCAGTCACAATAAAGTTTCCGGCCCCACCTGCTTAGAGCCCTCTAACAAACCACTCCCCCAACTATTTAACAAATGTTAACAATGCTATAAATACCGATTGTGTTTATGCTTTCTGAAAGATTCACTGCAGCCAGTGCTGTGCCGAGAGGCGCTGCTGACTCCCACCACGAGAGTGATGGGATGCTAAGCCAAAAATGCTTTTCCTTGGATAAGATATCTGATTTGCTACTGCTGTCATGAAACAGGGGTCATGTAAACTTAAACACTGCTGCTGCTCTTTTTGGAAAACAGACCTTCTCAGAGTGATTATGAGTTGCTAAAACAGCATTTGGAAGGATAAATCTGGAAGAGGGAAAACCAACCACTGACACTAAACACAACTTAGGGAAAACTTTCAGGTCTTAAACTTTCATGTTACAAGATCCATTGTATATAATTCTTTAAACTGAGCCGGACCACGGCTCTTCCTCCACACACTCCCATCCATCTACATAAATAAAACTGAGTTCTATTTTCAAAAGGAAATCAATAACTTCAGTTAATGTCTGAACTCACATAAACAGAAAATAACACTGCATTTGCTTGAAAAGTAAAGGAGAAAATCACGCTTGCCAAGGAAATGTACTGATGGTAAGTGCAAGACAAAGCAGCACAGACACTGCTCACATTGAAATGGCTCCCCTGTAACATCTCCTCGTAGGGTCTCCTTCGGTCTCCGAACTTCGTCTTCTCCCAAGCACCAGGCACAACCAGCGATCTGCCCTGCTCCCCCATACAAGGGCTGCTCCGAACTACTGAGTCTGTACGTGCCCTTTTACCAAAACTGTTAGTCTGTCCTATTTACAGACAGCAGAATGATTGGAAAGGATTGTTCAAAAAAAAAAAAAAATTGTAACCAAATAAATGACTTCTAATGGCGGAATGTCCAGCATTAGTAAAGGTGGATGAATTCTGTGGCAGAGGCTTTTTTTCTACGGCTATTGAACCACACCAAACAGGAACTGCCTCAGCTTGACTTTGGCATGTGGCAATGGTTAACAAGGACCAAATCTGGGGTCTAGGGTCTTTCCATTCTGTAACTTCATATTATTTGAAATTTTAAAAAAGTTAACATTATTGCTTTGAAAAATGAGTTTTTAAAGTCCTTTGTATAGTTAATTATGCATGCACACACACGCACATAGAGCCCAGAGATACGGAATTCACAAGTCTTAAGCCAAAAGCCTTCTTGTTTTCAGATTAAGATGGTGAGAACCACAAGTGGAAGTGATATATCTAAGGTAGTGTCCCTCTGTCCCTAAAAGTGTAAGTGTTCTTTTGCTTCTCCTCAAATATGAAGGGAAAAATGAAGAAATAAACTCCATTTGCTAAAGCGCATGAGGAATCCTCCAAAGCTCGGTAGGTTAAGCAACAACAATCAGATTACGGGACTGGAGGCGCTCTGACTTCTGAGCAAAATCAAGGTAAAGAAATTCCAACCCTTTCATCCGCACCGAAGGTACAGGAAGATCACTCCGAGTACAGTCACTGCACTGGCAACAACAAAGGTTGGGAGCACAGCCAGAACCCAGAATGAAATCACTGAAGACCTCCCAACAGCCCCCAAGGTACCACATCCTCCCGCCACTCGTGCAGATTTGTCTAGCAGAGACTCTGTCCCCTCAAAAGGGAAAGAGGGCTGATGTTGGCTCTCTGCTTATTTTTAAAGAGAAAGACTCTTCAGGAGACAGTGGAGAATGAAAGAACTCCATGATGGCATTAACCAAAGATAATGACCATAAACATTTGGGGGTCCACAATGCTAGACTTTTCCTTATGCATTTGTACTCTTTGTGTTTCATAACATGATCTGGTTTTCACTGAAACATGGAAAAACATACTTCCACAACACATACAGATCTACACAGCAATTTTTTAATGTAAAATATTCCATTGTATGAGTTTTCTAACATTTATTTAAACCCTGGACATTTATGTTTTTCCATATTTTTTTTAGTGTTAAGAACAACTATTACAATTGAACACTGTTTTGCATATTTGACTAAATACTCCTTTTGGTCAAAATTCTAAGTAAGTAGAAAAGGAACATTTGAAAAACTGATAAAGATCGTTACAAAGATTAAATCTATTTTCATTCTCTTCAAATATGGCAGTGTCTATTCTCTTATACCCTCAACATTAGGAATTATTTTTAATCTTAGATAATCCAATACGCAGAATGCTACAGTGTTCTAAATTGAATGCCACTGTGAGTAAGGCGCATATGTGGTTTGTATTTTGTCTTTTGTGAATTATCTGTTTCTGTACTTTGTTTTCCTTTTTTAGATGTACAGAAACTTCAGTTTTCATACAGCCAAATATATCAATTTTCTTAATGATTTTTTAAAGATTTATTCGTTGACTTATTTGAAAGGCAGAGCAATAGAGAAGTAAAGACAGAAGGAGAGACAGAAGAGAAAGCAAGCAAGAGCAAGACACAGAGTGACAAGAGGTATCTTCCATTCATTGTTTCACTCCCCAAATGGCCACAAGAGCCAGGTCTAGGCCAAGCTGAAGCCAGGAGCCAGGAATTCCTTCCTGGTTTTCCACATGGGTGGCAGGAGCCCAAATGTCTGGGCCATTTTCCACTGCATTCCCAGGCACATACTGTATCAGAAACAGAATAGCTGGGAGTGGAACCAGTACTCGACCATGGGATGCTGGTGTTACAAGAGGTACCCTAACCTATTACACCACAACACCAATCCTGATTTGGATTTGCATATTAGACTTACAAAAGCCGTCCCCATTCCAACAGTAAAAAACTACTTACCTATGTTATATTCCAAGCTCTGTAGTTTCACTTTTTATATTTTATATAATCTTTATTTCAAATAAATACATGCAATTTACTTGGACTTTCTTCCATTTTAAGATGTGAAATGGGGATATACATTAATTTATATTTAAACAATTAGCCAGTTGTCCTGACATCACATATTGAATAAGACGGTCTTTTCCTTGTGATACAAAATACTTTTTTTATAATATATTCCTATGTACAATATGTCTACTTGTGGAAGCTCCATTTTGTTCCATTGAACTTTGGTCCCTTTACTAGAATACCTTTCTAAAAATATTTACTTATTTGTTCATTTATTTGAAGAGCAGAGTGCCAGAGAGAGGGAGAGATACAAGAAAAAGATCTATTCACTGGTTCACTCCTCAAATGCCCCAAAAGCTGGGGCTGGGCCAGATCTAAGCCAGGAGCCCAGGACTCCATGTGGGTCTCCAACATGGATGGCAGTAACCCAAGTACTTGGACCATCAACTGCTCCTCTCAGGTCCATCAGAAGTTAATCAGCTGGATCAGAAGTGAAGCATCTGGGACATGAGCCAGGTACTCTGATATGGGATGTGAATGTCATTAAGTGGTTACCTCCTCTGCTGTGCCACAACATCCAACCCCAGAATACAATTTTGATTATAGTCATTTATGCTTTAGTTTCAGGTATGGTAATCAAAACCCATTTAATTTTCTTTAATTTAATACTATCACATCTTATTGTTTGGTTTCTTAGGCTACTGGATCTAAGAAATAGTATGCAGAATGATGGGTGGCCAAAACGTAGGCATACTGATATAGTAACAAGATGTCAGAGCAGATAACTAGGGAGCAGTTAAGGGAAAAACTTAAAAAGAAAGCACAGGAATTGAAAGAGAACAACAGTATATGATTCTTCAGTTGAAGATCAAATATTATGGCACAAACAGCATACGATAGTATTAATAAAAATCTACATTCAATAATTATACTTCTTTATTTCCAATTATTCATTGTGTCATACATTATGGCCTCCATCCCTAAAAGTTGTAGAGTACCCATTGTTTTCCAGGTTCATGTGGAACAGTTACAAAAATTAACTATTTCCAAAATCTTTCAAACCTTAACAGATTTCAAAAAAAAATCTGTATGCCCCATTTTAAAATTTAAGTTAAAAATTAGTAATTGCTGGCCGGCACTGCGGCTCACTAGGCTAATGCCCTGCCTGTGGCGCTGGCACCCCAGGTTCTAGTCCCAATCGGGGCACCGGATTCTGTCCCAGTTGCTCCTCTTCCAGTCCAGCTCTCTGCTGTGGCCCGGGAAGGCAGTGGAGGATGGCCCAAGTGCTTGAGCCCTGCACCCACATGGGAGGAAGCTCCTGGTTATTGGCTTCAGATCGGCACAGTGCACCGGCCGTAGTGGCCATTTGGAGGGTGAACCAAAGGAAAAAAGGAAGACCTTTCTCTTTGTCTCTTTCTCTCACTAACTCTGCCTGTCCAAAATAAATAAATAAACAAAAATTAGTAACTGCTATGTCTGAATGCCACTCCCCCAACAAAATTCATGCACTGAAACTTGATCCTCATTGTGATGGTATTAATAAATGGGCCTTTAGGAGACAGGGTAAGTCATGTGGCTCCCACCCTCATGAAGGAGTTAGTGCCCTATAAAGGGCCAGAGGGAACTACTTAGCCCCTTTTGCCTTTCTGCCTTCTTCCACGTGAGGACACAGCCTCTGACCTCTCTGGAGGATGCAGAGTTTAAGGCTCTATCTCTGAAAAGGAGACCAGGCCCTCACCAGAGCCCCAAACGTGCTGGCACACTGATCCTGCACTGTAGGCCCCAGAACAAGGAGGAATACATTTCCATTGTTTATACACTACTCATTCCTTCTCTGAGGAGATAACTTTAAGCTGTGGCCTACGTGACAAGGAAGCAGGTTATGCAAATCTGAGGCAGCTAAAGAAAACAGTCATCACAAAAAGGCACAATGTCTGTGACAACCTTCCCGTGAGCAGGAACAGAAAGATCAACAAGACCGGGTACATGAAAGAGGAAAAGAATAACACCACGTGAGATCAGAGAGGCGGGCAGGGTCAGACTATGTGTGTTAAGTAGGATTTTACTCTGTTTACTGAGAGACAGGAAGGTTTAAGTAAGGCAGTGACGTCATCTGTTTTAAAGTACTGAAATGTCACTCTGGCAGGTGGGTTGTAGGTAAGTAAGGACAGAAACAAGTGACTAGATCTACTAACGGTTAGTCTGGGGGAAATGATGAGGGTGGCCTGGACTAATGGTAGACAGGCATCAGTGGTATCCAAACACGCTGCATCAATGAAGCTGCTCTTTTTCACCAACTTCCTACACTCTTGTCATTTACTCCAGCCAGAGGGTAAAGGGTATGCTCCTTCTCAGATGCAACTCTGCTTGAATGCCTCTTCCCTTTCCTTGTCTTCACCTACTTAACTCCTTATTTCATAAGGACTCTGTTCCTGCAGTTATACTTCCCTAACCTGCAGTGACTGCTCTTCTTTCGTGCTCCCATATCAAGCTATGTCACAGGATTTTATACAGACACAATATTCATACTTTATAAAAGCAGGTTTCTACCTAGTAGACTCCATCAGTGAGCTATTTCATTCCAAGATACCAAAGACTAGATAATTAGCTTTGAATTTTTTGCATATAGCAAATACCATTGATGTGAAGATAGGAAAATTCTGGATAAGTATGGATATGAGAGTGTTCTAGAAGCCATACCTATAAATACAATTATAAACACATCAAAGAAATTTTTTAAGGAAAATACTTCTATTTAGTATTTTGGAAAATGGAAAATTATTTTTTGAAACAAATATTTGAGATACTATATTTCTTTACTGAATAAAGGGCTTTTTTCATGATAAAATAATTATTACTCATATCTCACCTTGAATTCAAATACCCAAATTTTTCTCTCTTTTTAAATTTTCCTTTTTCCTTGGTTTTCAGCTTTTTAGAAATGGTGATAGAAAGGCTTAAGATTGTATTTGAAGAAAAAGAAGTGAATGAGCCAAACTAAGTCCAGCAGGATTAATCATTACTAAATGACGAACTGTTTTAAATTTGTAATGCTGGAAAATTAAAAAAGAGTAAAAAACAGTAAAGGTAGGGCTGGCATTTGGCCTAAAGATGAAGGCAGGGTTAAGATGCTCATGTGTCCTACCAAGGTACCTGAGTTTGCTACCTGGCTGTGGCTTGTGATTCCAAGGCCTGTTAATGGGGAATGATGTCAGAACCCTGGTTTGAGCTCCTTGCTCCTAGCTTCTACATCCTGGACATTTTGAGCAAGTGAGAAGTGAACTAGTGAATGGGCACTTTCTCTGTCCATCTTTCTCCGACTCTCTGCTTTTCAAATATATAAATACATTATACTTCTTTTAAATATGGGAAAAGTAGGAAGACGAGGAAAACAGTATCAAAGAGACGGAGAAATAAAAGAAGTAAAAAGGTCTATTTAAATGCCCGGTCAATTCCCAGCTGCTCCACTTCCAAGCCACCTTCCTGCTAATGCTCCTAGGAAGGCAGCAGAAGATGGCCCAAGTGCTCAGGTGCGCTCCTGACACCCAAGTGGGAGACCCGGATGGAGTTCCTGGCTTCAGCGTGGCTCAGTCCTAACTCTTGCAGTAATTTAAGAAGTGGACCAGCAGCTAGAAGACCAATATTTCTGCCAGCCCTCTACCCCCACGGACCCTGATGCTCTGCCTTTCAAATAGATAAATACCTTTTTTTTTTTTTTAAAGAGAGGTCTATTAGAATAAAGAGTTAAAGTTAAGATTGTATCTTTAATTTGGGGTCACAAGATATATGAAAAAGGATTAGCATATTTGCCTAAAATATTCTTTCTGTTGTGTGATCTATGTAAATGCGGATATAGTTGTATATAGATAAAACAGCTGTTTTCTAAAAATTAAAAACAACATAAAAGTTTAATGTGCTGCAGGCTGTTACTCTGATTACTCTTCCTCCTCTTATGGTTATTATTTCTATCGTTTAGTGCTCTTTTTAGAGAGAGATTATTTTTATGATCACTTCCTATGCCGTATGTATTAACCATTCACTCTACAATGGAATATTTCTCAAGAGGAAGGGAGCTTTTCTCAAACAGCAGGAGAATACATGACTTCTGCACTGACAACTTGACTGCCTTTTTTGAAACAGAGATGTGTTCCAAATTGAACTCAGCATATAGTAGAAAACAGAAATAAGTAAATATACAGCTACTTAACAGAAATTAGTCTAGTTGCTTTTTAAAAAAGATTTATTTATTTATTTGCAAGCCCGAGTTAGAGAGAGAGAGGAGAGACAGAGTGAGATCTTCCACCTGCTGTTTTACTCCCCAAATGGTTGCAATGGCTAGGGGTGTCCCAGGCCAAAGCCAGGAGCCAAGAGCATCATCCAGGTCTGCCACTGGATAAAGGGGCCCAAGGACTTGAGCCATCTTCTGCTGCTTTCCAAGGCACATTAGCAGAGAGCTGGACTGGAAGTGGAGCAGTCAGGACTCGAACCAGTGCCCTTATGGGATGCCAGTGCTGCAAATGCCAGCTTAACTCACTGTGCCACAGCGCTGGCCCCTCTAGTTGCTTTTAATACTAGAAAGACATGAATTCACGATTATCAGCCCCTTCCTGCCTTCGTTACTGGTCAATCTAGCTTCCCATTTCATCATTTCAACAACACCCTCTTAACAGTTTCATCAGCCCCTCTTCTACTCTTAACTGTTTTTTATACATTTTACTATACTTGCATGGCAAAACCCTACCAGTATCTGTCTGTCTCTATACACATACACATACACATACACACACACACACACACACACACACACACACACACCTCTTTTTGACTTTTTTCCCCCTACACTCTCCTGCTGTTACAAATGAAGGAAAAAGAAACACAGTAGAGAAATAACAATTATTAAGCAGCACCTGTCAAGCACACATCACTGTGTTAGATTTCATTCCATCCTTGGTACAAACCCACTGAGCTATAATCATGTTGCCTTTCCATCTCACGCACACACATGACTCATCCGAGTCCAAACGCTGTGCTAACCTTCTACTCTCCAGTCTCAGACAAGGCAGTGTCGCTGCCTCCTGCCCAGTGCTTATCTCTGTCTGTGCTCTGGCTTTTGTTCCTTTCCACTTCCTCACAGAGCCTGATAGACTACTATATGCTTTCTTTCCAGTGCGTCTGACATGCTTCCCTCTTTGTGGATCTTTCCAATTAACACAGAAACACAGTCAAATGTCCACTCATTTAAAAAATAAATAAATGTCTCTAAGAATGACTGCTAATGAGAACAAAGATTTCTTTTAGTGTGATCAACATGTTCTTAGATTGAGGTAACGCTTGTACAAACCTGTGAATAGACAAAAAACTGTTCATTCCATTGTGCACATTTGAGTGAATTTGATCATCTGTGAACTATATTTAAATAAAATTTTAAAAAGTATTTTTTAAGGTTTATTAAATTTTTTGTCTACTTGAAAGGCTGGGCTACAGAGATAAAAAGAAACAGAGAGAGAGAGAGAGAGAGAGAGAGAGAGAGAGAGAGAGAGAGACAGACAGACACGAAGACAGAGATTTTCATCAGCTGGTTTGTGCTCCAAGGCTGCAAAGCCAAGAGCCCAGAATTCCAAAGTGTCTCCCACAAGGGCAGCAGGGGTCCAGGCACTTGAGCCATTCTCTGCTCCTTCTCAGGATGCATTAGCAAGAAGCTGGATCAGAAAAGGAGTCACCAGGACTTGAACCAGCACTCCAATAAAGACAACACAAGCAGTGGCTTAACCTGCTGTGCCACAACACCCACCCCTTAATAAAACTACTACAAACTTTTCAGAGGTCAACACTGTAGCATAGTGGGTAAATCTGCTGACTGCAATGCTAGCTTCCCATATGGGCACTGGTTTGTGTTCTAGGTGCTCCACCTCCAATTCAGTTCCCTGCTAATGGCCTGGAAAAAGCAGCAGAAGAAGGCCAAGTGTTTGGGCCCCTGCCACCCCTGTGAGAAACCCAGATGAAGTTCCTGGCTCCTGGCTTCAGCCTGGTCCAGCGCTGGACAAACTGCACCCATCTAGGGAGTAAAGCAACAGATGGAAGATCCTCCCCAGCCCATAACTCTTTTAAAATAAATAAATAAATCTTTAAAAAAAAAGAAAAATTTATTCCTTAAAGAATTTTCTTTGTTCATTTTGTTTATTTCATCACCTCCTATTCAAAGAACAACTCATTATTTTATTTTTAATTTTTTTAATTTATTTATTTGACAGGTAGAGTTATAGACAGTGAGAGAGAGAAACAGAGAGAAAGGTCTTCCTTCGGTTGGTTCACCCCCCCAAATGGCCACTACAGCCAGGAGCCAGGTGCTTCTTCCTGGCCCAAGCACTTGGGCCATCTTCCACTGCCTTCCTGGGCCACAGAAGAGAGCTGGACTGGAAAAGGAGCAGCCAGGACTAGAACCCAGCGCCCATATGGGATGCCAGCGCAGCAGGTGGAGGATTAACCAAGTGAGCCACGGCACCGGCCCCCCCACAACTCACTACTTTCTACACTACTGTCTCTAAGATCACAAGTGGCTTCTTAGTCAAAAAAATCTAATGGGCACTTCTCAGTTTTCTCATATTCAATCTTCTTCCACACAGGTTCTAAAACATACATGTGGTCATGTAACAACATTTCCCACTGTCTTATTAGCCAGTTAAAATCATTTTTGATGGGAGCAGGTGTTCAGCTTAGCAATTAAGATGCCCACTTCCCACATCAGAATACTTGGTTGACTCCCAGCTCTGGCACCTGACTCCAGTTTCCTGTTGTGGAGTCTGGGAGGAAGTGGTGATGGCTCAAGTAATTGGGTTCTAGTTGCCCATGTTGGAGATGCAGATTGAGGTCCCAGTTCCTGGTTTCAGCCCTGTCCATTGTGGGCATTTGGAGAGTAAACCTGCAGATGACAGCATTATCTCTCTCTCTTTCAAATAAATAAACTTTTTAAAAAAATTTATTTATTTGAGAGGCAGAGTTACAAACAGAGAGAGACAGAGATGAAGAGAGAGGTCTTCCATCCACTGGTTCACTCTCCTAATGGTTGCAACAGCCTGAGCTAGAGCTGCGCCAATCCGAAGCCAGGAGCCAGGAGCTTCTTCTGGGTCTCTCACATGGGTGCAGGGGCCCAAGCACTTGGGCCATCTTCCACTGCTTTCTCAGGCCATTAGCAGAGAGAGAGCTGGATCGAAAAGAAGCAAGTGGAACATGAATCAGCACTCAAATGGGATGCCAGCACTGCAGGCAGAGGCTTAGCCTACTATACCACAGTGCTGGCCCTACAAATAAATAAACCTTTAAAAATATTTATTCTGGGGGACCAGTGCTGTGGTGTAGTGGGTAAAGCCATCACCCGTGGTGCTCACTTCCCTTGTAGGCAATGGTTGGTGTCCTGGCTGTGTCACTTCTGATCCAGCTCCCTATCTAATACACCTGGGAAGGCAGCTGAGGATAGCCCAGTGCTTGGGCCCCTGCACCCATATGGGAGACCCAGAAGTTCCTGGCTCCTGGCTTCAAATCTGCCTAGCCCTGGCTATTGTGGCCCATTTGGGGAGTGAACCAACAGATAGAAGATCTCTCTCTCATTCTCTCTGTCTCTCTTTTTCTCTCTTCGTAACTCTGCCTTTTAAATAAGTAAATAAATACATTTTAAAAAATATTTATTTTTATGGCATTGAAGATATTTTATGATCTGACTCTTGTCTCTGACTTGATCGTCTTTGGTTCCACACACACCACATTTTCCAGCTGTAATCTCTTCTATCTATGCAGTTTCCTTTGTGTGGATATCTTTGCTTTTAACTATACCCAATAGTCTTGTCCGTCCTACAATATGCAGCCCCAGCCTCTCATTTCCCAGAAAACCTACCTGGACTCTTGTCAGTTGTTTCATTCTTACTCTCTATGCTTGTTATCTCTTTAATGAACTTATCATAGTACATTATAATTGCTTACTTATTGCAACCTTCCCATTGTATGATGAGCTCCAGCAAGTTGGATGCAAGGACTAACCTTTGTGCTGACTTTTGAATTTACCCTGCAAATGGTATAAACTTCCTCAGTAACCACTGGTGTGTGAATGGGGAAGACAGTCAATCCAGAATACAAAGAAAGGCCAATTACACTGAGTAAGCTATAGTATATGTGCTAACACTTTACATTTAAATAGGTTTATGTTCACAATCACATTTCTTTAATGAATTAGTTATTATTTCTCTAATATTTCAAATCATATCCGTGGCCTCCCAAATTATAAGCTTTGATTATAAATATGATTACTAATCTCCTAATAGGTTTACACTGAAAATGATCCTCATTATACATAAGTCAAACATTTTGTTGGAATGAAATCCTAGGTTCAAGTCCCAGCTAGGTCACTAATTGACAGTTCTCCTGCTTAAGTCACTTTACCCATCTGGTTTCAGTTTCCTCTTCAGCAAAATGAAAGGGAAGGGAAGATGGTATCTCATACCTTCTAGTGTAAAGATACCTGACTTTTAGTTTCTGTCTCAGTCAGATGACTTACCTCTCTCAACACTGGATCAGTTATTGAATTCAGATTGACAGCGCCTTCGTAGGTCAGGTAATAGAACACATTGAGGGCTCGGACAGCCTCCGGTCCTTGCTGTTTATAGCCAAAAATGAGATCAATCCACTGGTGAAGCTGGCAGGAAACAAATTCACTCTCCAAGGCCTGAAAAAGGGTGTTAATCACATGATTATACTCAATTCTATTTTTAAGACAGAGATATATTTAGAGCAAACAATAAATGTTAATACTAAATTTACTGTGAACATGACTTTCAAAAAATAATATTTTCCACCAGAATCTCTTCTCCTTTGTTTATAATTAAAATTTCCTACTGGCCGGCGCCGTGGCTCAACAGGCTAATCCTCCGCCTTGTGGCGCCGGCACACCGGGTTCTAGTCCCGGTCAGGGCACCGGATTCTGTCCCGGTTGCCCCTCTTCCAGGCCAGCCCTCTGCTGTGGCCCAGGAGTGCAGTGGAGGATGGCCCAGGTGCTTGGGCCCTGCACCCCATGGGGAGACCAGGAAAAGCACCTGGCTCCTGGCTCCTGCCATCGGACGAGCGCGGTGCGCCGGCCGCAGCGCGCCATCCGCGGCGGCCATTGGAGGGTGAACCAACGGCAAAGGAAGACCTTTCTCTCTGTCTCTCTTTCTCTCACTGTCCACTCTGCCTGGAAAAAAAAAAAAATTTCCTACTAAAACTGGCATGCTAAATTGTAATTACTGCTTCAGGGTCGGTATTCTGTTTTTTTAATTTTTTTATTTTTTATTTATTTATTTTTTTGACAGGCAGAGTGGACAGTGAGAGAGAGAGAGAGAAAGGTCTTCCTTTTGCCGTTGGTTCACCCTCCAATGGCCGCCGCGGATGGCGCGCTGCGGCCGGCGCACCGCACTCGTCCGATGGCAGGAGCCAGGAGCCAGGTGCTTTTCCTGGTCTCCCCATGGGGTGCAGGGCCCAAGCACTTGGGCCATCCTCCACTGCACTCCTGGGCCACAGCAGAGGGCTGGCCTGGAAGAGGGGCAACCGGGACAGAATCCGGTGCCCCGACCGGGACTAGAACCCGGTGTGCCGGCGCCGCAAGGCGGAGGATTAGCCTGTTGAGCCATGGCGCCGGCCTATTTTTTTATTTTTTAAGATGAGGTAAACTTCAGGAAACATGAGCTGCCATTCCATGATAAACTTCTTCCATCTTTTGCTCTCACTTGTGTGTCCCCAAATCTACTAAGTGGGTGAGGTTACAGATATACTCTTGTTTGTTCTTAGTCTTACATATTTATTTGAAAGACAGAGCACCAGAGAAAGAGACAGACAGAGAGAGAGAGATCTTTCATTGTCTGGTTTCTCCCCAAAGGCTTACAACCGGCAAGGCTGGGACAGGCCAAAGGCAGAAGCCTGGAACTCCATCTGGGTCTTCCAAATGGGTGGCGGAGACCCAAGTACTTCAGCCATTCCTTGCTGCCTCCCAAGGTATGCATGAGCAGGAAGCTGGATAGGAAGCAGAATAGCAGTGACTCAACCAAGCACTCTGACGTGGGATGTGGGTGTCTCAAACAGAGAACCCACCACTGAGCCAAATGCCCGCCCAGCCTCAGGACTCTTACACTGAAGTGTAAGCTCTGGGAAGACCAGGACTGGGCCTGTCTTGGTCACGTTTGTAATGCATGAGGTCCTCTACATTTCAAAGAAAAGAGGTAAAGCCTACTTTGGGAAAGCAAGTGTGAAAACATTAAAAATATACTTTCTACTTGAAATATTTATAATTTTGCTAGGCTTAAAATACTGTGTTATCTACAACAGTGTAACCAAATTATTTCATTATTTTGATTGAGTTGTTATGCTAACAAATTAGACCTTGTCAACGATATAATACTTTTAAATACTGAATCTCTGTTTTAGGTATTACTATCAAATCAGACCAAATACTTGATGCTATTAATGTAACAGTGTACAATAAATAATGAATGAACATAACAAGTATCCAGTTAAAATGTTGGGCCAAAGATCCACTTTCTATTTATCATTATATTACCAGTTAGTAGAAAAGTACCTAAAGCATATAGGAACCAATAAATGTTTGCTAAATTTAGTAAAAATACCAGAGTTTAAAAACTGGAGACATATTTCAGAAGGTATTAATCTTCACACCATCTAATATTATTCAGAGTTATTCCAACATAAAAGTTTAGCATAATGGACCAGTACACTAATAAATAATATTGTTAAAAATCAAAGCACTATGGGCTCCGGTTTCTAGTCCCGGTTACTCCTCTTCCAGTCAAGCTCTCTGCTGTGGGCCAGGAGGGCAGTGGAGGATGGCCCCAGGGGCTTGGGCACCTGCACCCACATAGGAGACCAGAAAAAAGCACCTGGCTCCTGGCTTCGGATCAGGGCAGCGCTGGCCATAGCGGCCGTTTGAGGGGTGAACCAACGGAAGGAAGACTTTTCTCTCTGTCTCTCTCTCACTGTCTAACTTCACCTGTCAAATAAGTAAAAAAAAAAAAAATAAATAAAGCACTATCAAACTCTGAACATTAATTAAAAGCATATCAATATATAACTCATAATCTATCTCACTGAAATCAATTCTTACTTGGGGAATAAGTAATTATTGCAATGTACTTCTGTTGTGGCTTGTTGCTACATTATAAATATCATAAGAGATCTGTTGGTTTTAAAACAAAATTGAGGGGCTGGCGCTGTGGTGTAGTGGGTAAAGCTGCAGCCTACAGTGCTGGCATTCCAGATGGGTGCCAGTCCGAGTCCCAGTTGCTCCACTTCCAATCCAGCTCTTTGCTAAGCACGGCCTGGGAAAACAGCAGAAGATGGCCCAAGTCCTTGGGCCCCTGCGCCTGTGTTGGGGACCCAGAGAAAGCTCCTGGCTCCTGGCTTTGGATTGGCATGGCTTTGGCTGTTTTGGCCAATTGGGGAGTGAACCAGCAGATGGAAGACCTCTCTCTCTCTCTGCCTCTCCTTCTCTCTCTGTGTAACTCTTTCAAGTAAATAAATAAATCTTTAAATAAAAAAAAACCAGGCCAGGCCACAGCTCAATAGGCTAAACCTCCACCTGCGGCGCCGGCACACTGGGTCTAGTACCGGTCGGGGCACCGGATTCTGTCCCGGTCGCTCCTCTTCCTGTCCAGCTCTCTGCTGTGGCCTGTGAGTGCAGTGGAGGATGGCCCAAGTGCTTGGGCCCTGAACCCGCATGGGAGACCAGGAAAAGCACCTGGCTCCTGGCTTCGGATCAGTGCGGTGCGCCGGACACAGCGGCCATTGTGGGGTGAACCAAAGGAAAAGGAAGACCTTTCTCTCTGTTCCTCTCACTGTCCACTCTGCCTGTCAAAAAAAAAAAAAAAAAACCTAACTTCTATCACAAGCATCCAATGAGACATAAACCACCTTGTGACAAAAGACATTCCTAATAATTCACAGGTACACACTTGTGTAAATATATGCTGCACTAAAATAAATGTCTGTGAGAAAGAAAGATGCCTATGGCTAAATACAAATAATATCTTCTTTAATAACATTTAATATGACTTCACAATATATCACATGCTACAAAATGTAAAATATAATTCTATAAATAAAATTCTATGCAGTTTTCAGATTCTAAAGTGTATTTCAAATGAAATATGCATAAAAAAGTAGCTGGTTTCCAATTACAAAATTTACTGTTTTAGACATTCTTTGTAAAATTCATTATATTTGCCAATCTAGTACACAGATAAACAGAACTCAAAACTACTTCATATTTTACTTGAAGTAAGAAAAGAAGAGCTTGTGATAACTTAAAGCAAATTCCTATTTTAAAGACATGAATAAAAATCAATCTAGAAATCCAGGAACTACTAATTCAAGTTATACACAAAAATGATAACGTTTGTTTCATTAACTTAGGCCTTGGGTAGTGATGGGGGGAGTAGGGGGACATGTTTAAACTGACACATAAAAACAGCAATTGTCTTAATTTGTGTGCAGTGCACTCCACACAAAAGCCCTAAATATGTTCAAATTAGAGCAAGCTGCTTGATTGTCACTGCAGTCTCGTGTCACATTAATGCATGACAAACATTAAACCATACACTTAAATGGCAATTTATATCATTTAAATGTTTACTGCCAGACTAGCTCATCACTCATTTAAATGTGACTTTCTGACAGCTAATTTCAGTTAATTTTCTCCAATTCACTTAATTAGAACTTTCAATCAGGGAAGAACTTATATGTATCTTTGGGCTTACATCCTTTTTGGTGGTTGTTCAAATTCCAAGTTAATAAACTGAGGAGAAGCTCTACTATCACAGATTAGCACATAAAATCTCCGAGTCTACAAAAAAGTACGACTGTGTGAAGCAAAGTCACAGTGCGTACGCTCAGAAAGACTCCACACTTATTTATGTAAAGAATACTCTTGCCAGTAGTTTAAATAAAAAACGTTTAGTTCATATACACACACTATTGAAACAATAAAAAAAAAAACTACATCCAAGCTAATTAAAAATTAATGATTTCAAAATTGTTTAATAAGATAAAACAGTCAGGAGTCTCCTGAGTGTCCGCAGTGCTGTGACTTGAGACTATAAAATTCTAGAAGGCTCAGCAAATGATGAAGTACAAATGAATTTTCTCAATATTAAAGCTCTAAGAACCAGGGCAATTTTATTTTATGTGGCATCAAACAAAGAACTGAGTTTTCCTAATGGTTGATTACTTCTTTATGCACATTCAAAATGGTGAAGTTGGTTAGATTTCAATGCTTAAGAGCTTTATATCTTGACACCGCTTCAGAATTCCAAGCAACAATGCTGAAAGGAAAGATACGATACGGCGCGCTCATATACAAACCCACAGGCAGAGATAACCACAGCTCTGAGGTTCAGGTCCTCGCCTTACGTTTTCATAGGTTAATCCTAAAGGGGCTGACCAGTAATTCAGGGAATTACTGGCAGAACTTTTCACAGAAGTGGATAAACATAATTTCTTCATGAATAAATAATTAAAAACTAAGCTAAAACTTTCATTAACTGGACTCAGACATTTCTTGCAACATCCCAAAGCTTTAAAAAGCAACCCAAAAGAATAAGTTGGATGGTTATAAGGAAATTTCAAGAAGTTTTGAAATAATTTCAGAACACAGCCAGTTCAGAACTTCAGCATTATTTTGGTATCAGTGAATGCCTGTTACCTAATTGAGGTATACATTAATAAACAAATATAGTTACTAAAGACTTGAGAGGAGGGAGAAGGATAAGCAGGAAGAAATTAATGGAAAAAATATGAACCAAAAATAATTCAAAGCGGAGTACCCTGGGATTACACTTTATAACTTCTGTTTTTGAGGTTCAAAAACATAAATCATAAAGCCTATCTTAAAAATTCTTTAAAATCTTTTTAATATATTTTTTAAAATGTTCTCTCATATGTGTGTATGTACACATATTATATACACATATTATATAAACTTATTTAGCCCTACATTTGTAGTCACCAAAAAAATAAAACCATGGCAGTGGAATGCTAAGTATTTGAAATTTTTCAAAGCCTTCAGGACAGACAGTCCTCATTAAGACTAGAGTTAAATATGGTTTGCAGCTAGGGGATAAGTAACATTCTTCCCATGCTGCTCTCAAACCTAACCAATCAATTGTTAGTACTCCCCTAGCAGGCTGGATACATCATTTACATCCAATGTGTGCTCTGAGTAAAATTTGTAAAAAATAAAATCCACTAAAATGTCCAACACAATACCATAATATTCAACTTATCTGAGTTATTATAAAATAAATCAGTGACTAATGTCCAATTGTTAAGGATCAAATAAGACTATCATATGAAGCCTCACACAAATTGTCAATCTGATCCAGGGGGACTCATATTAGTCTTGACAAACTGTCTTGAGTTGATATCTGTTTTCTTAATGAGATCTATTAGGCAGAGGCTAGAACACTTGGGATATGCCAGAAAGCACAGTATACAGATGTCCAATACAAACACTGAGTAGTCACTTTCACTTGTTTGGTCCTCAAACAGAATATCAACAAATTAAAGCTTTAATATTATAAAGACAATAGTAAATTATTCATAAATAGCTGATTTGTGTAGCTCTGTGTCAGAAATAATTATAACATATGCATATGTGTCTAACAACAAATCTCACTGGAAGAACACAATCTATGTTTTCATGAAAGTAACCCATTAAGAAAATGAATTATTTATTGATAAGAATGTTATATAAAATTACTTTTGTCTTCTACAGAGGAGTCAAATAACATGATAATATACAGAAATAAGTATGCTTTTTCCAGAAAACTCTGTTATTTGAGAATAAAAATTTTAAAATAAAAGTCATTAAAATATATTTAATCTATGCATACTTTAGGTATATTCTAGCAATTTCCTTTGAATTTAAAAAAGTCAAATTTTTGCTAATGTAAAAATTATGTAAAACCATGAAAACTATGTAAAACCATGAAAATTTATTCCTGAATTAATGCTAATATTTATTTATTCTTTTGCTATATGTTCTCATACCACTTCATCAAAAAAAAAGCAGCAAATAAAAAACCAGCAATATACACACACAAACAATTTTATTTAAAAATCAATACAAAGGATCAAATATTACTTACAAAACCTTAAGTACAGAGATAACAGTGTAACCAGAAGGCTAGAGGACTATACTGTCCAGATAAGCAATTCCACACACCCATACTGCTACTTCCACCCTAGGGCTTCTAGAAGGCCTGATTCAGTGAGTTACAAAATGCCATAGCTGTAAGTGTCAAATAAGAAAACAAGAATCTCTGATTAATAATCTAGGCTAGATTAACATTTAATTCTAAGATGCATTTAATCATGTTTTTAATGAAAAGTTAGTTTTGTACAATTTTAATTGAATTTCTAATTAAGAGTGCAGATAGCAGTATGTTTTAAAGAACTTAATGTTTGGATTGGCAAAAATTATAAACTTTGAATTTTAAGTATTTTTCATTTTAAATACACGTAATTCAGCCTTCTTCCTACACATACACACACACAGATTTAAAATGAACTAGTCTGTTATGTTTGCATGTGCTGGATTTCAAACACTAGTGGTAATGTTTCCTTAACATTGATATATGACCTTTGTAATTTACATTGAAGAAAGCTGTTTTTTTCAGCCTAATTAGAACTGTTTCAAATTTTCTTGCTAAATATATGATATAAAGTCCTTTCAACTTTTTTATTCTAGAGTTTCTTTCCATGTCAACTTTGTTCCAATCAAAATATGCTTTGAATTAAATGATTTTGATTGAATACGTGGATCGCATTTCACTTCTAAGATTTAAAGTCCAAAAAGGAAAAGTTTAGCCTGTTCAAACAAAGCAAGAGCAGCCACTTTGCGGAAAGCTATTCACATTTAAGAAGACTGACAAATTGTTTGTGTGCACCATTAGGTCTAGTTTCTGCAATAGTTGCCAGATTTCCTGTCCCTCTAATAAGATACATTAACCTCTTAAATGCTGGCTCTGAATTGCTAGGTGAATCAGAGTACTTTTTAATTTTTAATGTACCTATAATTTTCTTCCTTGTAATAAATCCAAAGAAAAGAAAATTCGTTGTTAACTATTTTGTACCAAAATTTCCAAACAACAAATGTCACCAAAAACAAAACAAAACAAACTAACAAACAAAAAAATGAACAAAGCCCAGCATTTTTTTTTTTCATATTGGATGGGTACAAATTTAGGGAGCAAATATGCTTTCCAAATGAGATTTGCCAGAAGTGACAAACCCAGATGAATCCTCGTTTTTTTAAAAAGGTGCATTGATTTAAGCTATTGAAGGATTACTTTTTCAGGTTGAGACACAACAGTGTAAATAATGACATGTATAATGAATGATAATCAGTTCACAATAAGTTCCTACCACATTGCCTTTGAAATATCACAATGCTTCAGAGTTTGCATGTTTGCCTAAATGTAAATTTATAACAAAAATGTAAAACAAGTTTACATTATTTACAAAAAAAAGGTGAGGCTGAGACATGAAGACCAGTGGGTCAAGAAAGCCAACGCAGGGGAGGAGGAACTGGATGATCAAAGAGATAGAGAAAAAAGTTGCAGGATGCTAAAAATAAAAATGACAGATCAGAGTCTTAAAAAATGAAATTTAGTCAAGGTACAGCGCAGTGAAGTTCAGTCTGAAAAGCAGATAGAGAAATCACTCTGAGGAGTTCTGCACTTCTACACTGCCCTTGAACTGCTGGGCAGATGAGAGATTTTGGAGCAGGCCGTGCAAAGCTCATTTCCCCATTTGTATCATTGCTGAAGAAAAGTGCGAGTCAGGATCAGATCTGGATAGAACCATCAAGCAGGAGAGCATCTTTTGGCCGGCGAATCATTCTGTCGACGATTGTTATTGTGTAGTTTTAAATGGACTAGTCAACCAGCTGTTATATATTTTACACACTGAAGGCCATGTTTCCTTTGAAATTCATAGTTTTAATCTCAACTGAAGTCTGTATTGCTGTGTGCCAAGATCAAAAGGATTAGGCAAACTTGTACAATTACCCTCCTTTTCAGGGAGATGGCTTTTTTTTTTTTTTAATGTTTAAAATACTCCTGAATGCTGACATTTTATCCAACTATTTTCTTTAAACTACAGAACATTAAAACATTTAATTAACATTTCAACCTTAGGTCACTCTTAATCTAAAAATCTAGGAATTCATAATTTACAGATATGCTAAGCTTGTTATAGTATAATACACATAGGGATATGGAGTTTTTGAAAAATTCTAGTTTAGTAAGAAAGGATGGGGCACAACTGTACTATTTCTTTTATTTGTTTGTATTTTGGTTGCCTTTGTTCAGAAAACAACTCAGAGCTTACAACAATTCATCCGAAGCAAGATAAATGTAACAAAAGAGATGCAAGGTAGTGCAGAAATAAGGACAAGAGGAGACACCACACAAAGCTCAAGACATGAAATTGCAGAGACTAGTTAGAGGTGAGCTGTGTATTTGGTGCTAAGCTTTCCAGCAGGCAACATAAAGAAACACGAACAATTACAGGAGTCAAAAGTGATCATAATGTAAAAATAAACCAGATGGCCTGGAAAAACACATTATTTCTATTCCTGAGATAAGAAATTCCTCTCTTGGCAATATGATGGAATCCAGGTATGTGACTCTAATAGGAACTGGGATAGATTTAAAGTATCGACAAATGGCGAGACTACGCACTCTTTGGGCAATCCCGCATAAACATTTTTTTTTAGGAAGGCTTTGAACAGTAGGTTCTAGATTCATGGAAAGCCCTTGGAATACAGCCATTTTATTTTGTCAGTTAAATGCAGAGATACATCCTTCAACAACAGGTAAACTGGGTCACAGAACTGATAATGTCTTGAAAATGAGAGGAACATCAGAAAGATACAAGCTTCTATGGAAGGCAGACCTATCTTCACTTGGAAGGGCTAGGGGTGTATCTTAAGACAGGTTCAGGATTTTGGATAAACTTTCCCACAGAGATACATATGGAACAAAAGCTTCCAAATGCCAAACATGTTGATGCCCCAAGAGTTAGGAACACTAAAATGTTTAAATCAGGTATATTAAATGGTTAACTCTTTAAAAAATTAAAGTATTACTAGAAAACTAATACTGAGAATTCTACATTGCCGTTATGCTCTATAAAACAAACTAGTTAAAAATAAAGGCTGAAATAATTAAATTATTAATCTAAAGTCTCAATTATCCACATAGGCATACAAAAATGAATAGGTTTCTACTTTGACAACCATCAAAAATGTATTAATTTGCTATATGAACTCCTAGAGGTTTTATAGTCAGTTACAAAAGGAAGAAAAACAAAATCTAAAAAATTTAATCTCTTCCCATTTGCTTATCCACACAGATCTGATAAATACTAGCGGTCTCCTGCCTTTGAAGATGGCCAGACCAGAATCTGTACTTGTTGCCAGATGTAGTTTAATCCCCTGGGGACTCCAGACAAAAACAAGGAGCTGTCTGCATGATTCCCTGAACTGACTGCGGTGAACTTATATTGGCAAATTAAAATCCTTGGCAAAACAGAACAATTAGTAGAGCATCACTCCCAAGAATACACAATTAAAAAAAAAAAAACTTGAATTAAAGAATGCAAAAGTTGCTGAGTATTTTTAAAGCACTAATAAATTCAGCCAGAGAATTAAATCACACCCACAGTTCCTTTGTGTATGCAGCAGCGTACATGAGCCTTATGTAGAACCAAAAGTCTTCTGCAACTTTTGATCAATATCAGCAAGCCTCGTATCTGTGCAGTCCATGGACATTTATCAAAGGCTACCCCATGGGTCCTGTTCTGTGCTAGATTCTGAGATGTCCCTGAGACCAGGTAGAAGGCCAGCGCTAAGATGACTAGAATAGTCTAGGTGAAAGGTACTGGATGCCTCAATCAAGAAAATAGCAGCAGGAGTGGGGGGGGGGCAGATTTCAAAAGATTTAAGATCTACATTCTTGGAGCAACCAGTGTGAGGCGCGAAAGAAAAGGAATTCAGGGTGTCATCCAGGTTTCAAGTTTAGACCTTAAACATATTACAGTAGAAACAGTATATACATGGTAGATTAGTTGAGTTTTAAACTTAACATTATTGCTTTAGACTTTTCCTTTATAGACTTGACGTCATTTCTAAGCCTTTATTTTGAATCTAAGGTTGAACACTAGAAGTTCATATAGATGGTGGACATTCAGTGCAATGGCTCAGATGACACTTGGTATGCCTGCAGAGACCTGGTCTGGAATTCCAGCTCTGCTCCTGATGCCAGTTTTCTGATATGGGGCATCCTGAGAGGTTGCACATTATGGGTCAAGTAGTTGGCTCCTTGCCATTCACATGGGAGACCAGGATTGGGTTCCTGGCTCCTGGCTTTGGCCTGGCCCAGCTCTG
Organism: Sylvilagus floridanus; assembly: GCA_949820135.1. Taxonomy (NCBI): domain Eukaryota; kingdom Metazoa; phylum Chordata; class Mammalia; order Lagomorpha; family Leporidae; genus Sylvilagus; species Sylvilagus floridanus. Next base: position 24,652,762 of record OX463238.1, on the reverse strand, counting down.
GCTGTTGCAAGCATTTGTGAAGTGAACCAGCAGACAGAAGATCCCTTCCTCTCTGTCTCTGGCTCTCTCCAGCTCTTTCTCTATTTTTTTAAAAGTCTATTATCTGAGTATTAAAATATAACAAAAAAGGGGCTGGTGCTGTGCCATAGTAGGTTAAGCCTCTCTGCCTGTGATGCTGGCATTCCATATGGGCACTGGTTTGTGTCTCGGCTACTCGTTTTCCAATCCAGCTCTCTGCTATGGACTGGGAAAACAGCAGAAGACAGCTCAAGTGCTTGGGCCCCTATATCTGCATGGGAGACACAGAGGAAGCTCCTGGTTCTTGGCTTTAGATCGGCCCGGCTCCAGCTGCTGCAGCCATTTGGGGAGTGAACCAGCAGATGAAGACCTTTCTCTCTGTCTCTCCCTCTCTCTGTGTCTGTAACTCTCTCTCTCAAATGAATAAAAAATTATTAAATATATATATATAACAAAAATATGTTCATACTCAATAGTGAAATGTTTGAACTAAAAAAATTCTAAGAAACAAAACAGCCACTAAAACTTTATACCAATTCAGTCCAATAAAAATATATGCAAACCACCCTATGTAATTCATACAAAAAATGTACAGGAATGGACTTTTTGTGATATGATTATAGTTTTTAGCCCTTGCTCATACTCCTGTGGAAATGTGGTCTTCCTACTTTTTACTTGTTGAATATTATGGTTAATGGTGAATTAAGCCTGTGGTTATAGAGTAATTAATATTATATCTTTCTAAAAATTAATGAAAAGATGGGAGGGGGTTGAAGGAGAGAGTATGAGAGGGAGGGAAGCATGGTTATCTTCTTAGAACTGAAACTGTGAAATACATGAAATCTGTTCTCTTTATATTAATAACAATTTTTTAAAAACATGAAAAAAACAAAAATTTCTATTAGCCACACTTTTCAGAAGATGCTGAGATTAGTAGCTTTTGGTCATCCCTGCTCACCTTTTAAGTGCTAGCACATTTCTACAGAGATCTGTGAGTACTTGAAGAATGTCCATAGCTTGGCACTTGGTCTGCATCACACTTGAAGATACTTTTGTTGTTGTCCTAGGGTGTACCATTCTTCAGGTGAAATCTACTTTAGTAGTATATAAAATCAAGAATATGGAAAACCTTTCGATATATAATCAAATCAATGTTCAATTATTTTATTTTAAGTCTTAGAAATCTGGCAGGCATTTTTGTACTTAACTTGCAGAGCACGTCTCAGTACAGACTAGTAAAATACTGTATATACTGTTAGTGACCAACAGCTACATGGGACTAGTAGCTATACACTGGACAGTGTGATACTTTATTCAGTTCCAAATAATCTTCGTCAAGGTTTAGATGTAAGATAGAAAGCAACAGTTAATATTTCACACTTTTAAAACCATTTCTCCAATGGAAAGTAAAGATAAACCTGATACACTTTACAAAGTACTCATCAGACTAAAATGACCTTCAACAGAGTTTTGAAGAGGTCATTACAATTTTCAGCGCCATGAAGAATGGATACACCTTAGCACATGACAGCATATATAGCTTCAAAAATGATAAAGACAGAGTGTTCTTTGCAAACACTTATATACCTCTGCAGAAACGTGGCAGCACTCAAAAGACTATGACTACCCTCTTTAACAGTAAAAGTAGGGGCTGGTGCTGTGGCGTAATAGGCTAAGCTTCGGTATCCCACATGGACACCAGTTCATGTCCCGGCTGCTCCTCTCTCCAGTTCTCTGCTGTGCCTAGAGAAAGCACTAAAAGATGACCCAGGTGCTTGGGCTCCTGCACCTGCATGGGAGACTGGAAGCAGCTCCTGGCTCCTGATCAGCCCAGCTCGCACTATTGCAGCAATCTGGGGAATAAACCAGTACATGGAAGACCTTTCTCTCTGTGTCTAACCAATCTGTCGAATACTCCACCTCTCAAACTAAAAGAGAGAGAGAGAGAGAGAGAGAGAGAGAGAGAAAGAAAAAGGAAAAAAGAAAAAAAACTTTAAAAAAACCTGTAAGAGGGCTAAAATCTACCAACTGAAGTATCTTCTGTAAACTTTCCATCTTGGGAAGTCCTTGGCTAGAATTCTTACATATTGGCTGCTCAATTCCATCAGCCATGAATTGAAAAAAACTAGGAGATGGGGGCTAGCATTGTGAGGTAGTGGGTTCAGCTGCTGTTTCAGATGCCAGTATACTGTATCAGAGTGCTGGTCCAATCCCAGCTACTTCACTTCTGACACAACTCTCTACCAATGTGCCTGGGAGGCAGCAAATGATGGTTAAGAAGTCCCTGCCACCTATGTAGAAGACTCGATGGAGTTCCTGACTCTTGGCTTGAACCTTCCCAGCCCTTGCTGGTGCAGCCATTTGGGGAGTGAATCAATGGATAGACCTGTATGTCTGTCTCTCTCTCTGCCTTTCAAATAAATGGTTTTTTAAATTTATTTATTTAGTGGGAAGACAGAGCAACAGAGAGACAGCAAGAGGGAGAAAAGAGAAAGATTTTGACTGATTATTTAGCTACTGGCTCACTCCCCAAGTTGTCTACAACAGTCAGTGTGGTGCCAAGTTGAAGCTGGAAACCAGGAACTCCATTAGGGTGTGACATTCATTGCAGGGACTAAAGAACTGAGATGTCCTCTGCTGACTCCCAGGATGCACATTAACAGGAACCTGGATAGGAAGCAAAGTAGCCTGGACTCAAACCAGGTGCTTAAGTATTAGACGCAGGCATCCTAAGCAGTGGCTTAACTTGCTGGGCCACGATACCCACCTCCTTTTAAAAAAAAAATGCTTATTTATTTAAAAAGAAGAGGTACTGAGAGAGTGGAGTTATCTTAAGATTTTTATTTATTTGAAAGGCAGAGTGACAGAGAGAGGGACACACACACACACAAAGGTATAGACACAGATAAAAGGGAGAGAGAGAAACCTTCCATCTGCAGGTTCATTCCCAAATGGCTGCAACAGCCAGGACTGGGTCAGGCCAAAACCAGAGGCCAGTCTCCCATGTGGGTGGCAGGAACTCAAGAACTCGGGCCATCCTCTGCTGCCTCCCAGGTATACTAGCAGGGAGATGGAAGGTAGTGTGGACTCAGCGCAGCTCTCTGATATGGGATGCAGGAATTCCAAACGGCAGCTTACTTAACCCACTGAGCCACAGTGCCCACCCCCAGTAGATACCATAACATCTATAATAACACAGTACAGTCTTGTAAATCACGGTAAATTGTGGATCTGATTTTGAACTATCAATGATAAACTAATAAGGTCAGTCTGAGTTATTTTTACAGTACCACAAACACATCAGCAAATGAGATCAACAATATAAACTTTAAAGATTTAAGTAAATTTGTTATTTGTTTCCTTACTTCCTCCTCTTTACTGCTTAACTTTCTCCTTTTTCTGTTCCAGGCCTGCTGTTGAAAATGGTTTTGCTAAGATCATTAATGGCCTGACTCTAGTGGATGCCTATCTTGTCCACCTCACCTCTCTGATTCTGGTGTTTATGTCTTATGTCTGTTCTCTACTTTGATATCCTCTCTCTAGATTCTCTTCCTACATTTCTGATTCCTGCTCATTTTATCAGTGCAGGGTCTTTTGCTCTGTTTGTTCTCGTGATCCAGTCCTAGGCCCTCTGTTTCTGATACAACCAAGGCGAGGTGAGCCGAACTCCAGCTACCTCCGTCGACAATGATTACTCTCTCCAGAATTTCAAATCCAAAACCTCAGCTTCTTTTTTGTGGGTACATCTGACAACTCAGTGAGTCAAAAACCAAATGAATGACTTTTCCTCTTACACTTGTTTCTGCTCTTGCTTGTTTTGGTTATGGACCAGGTCTTGGTAGTCAGCCACGTCAGCCATTGTTTCTTCTCCCTCCACTGTGACTATCTTTGGTTGGATGCTTCATTATTTCTTGGTTCAATTATTCTGACTGTATCAAAACTGTTCTCTTTATCTCTAAAATACTTCTCCCTTAAATCCTTCCTCCATACTAACTGCTCTCTAAAAGTCAAGTCTCTGCTTTCCTCAAAATTCTTAGTGGTTCTCCTTTCTCTAAAGTGGTGGATCTCCAACTTGAACATCCCCAAAGTCACCTGGAGAGCTTCATAAAACACAGATGCTGGGCTCTCTCCCATGGTTTTTCTGTTTCAGTAGATCAGGGACAATACCCACGAATTTGCCCTTACCACATGATCTCAGGTGATACTGATGCAGCTGGCCCAGGAGCCACCTTTTGAGTACTGTTTCCCCAAAAGAAAATAGTCCACACTACTTACAGGGATTCATCAAACAATCTGCCTCCAGCCATGTCTTTCCATATATACCACCCCCACTTCTGCCAGCCACATATTGCATTCTACCATGTGAATTAACTCATGTACTGTACACCATGGCTTCTCACTCCTCTTCTTGCCTGGTTTCTTACATCTATAATGCCTTTTTCATCATCTTGCTCCCTTCCTGTCAAACTCCTACTCGTTCTTTTTTTTTTTTTTTAATTATTTATTATTTGAAACAGAGAAACCTGAGAAAGAGACAGAGAGAGACCTTCCATCTACTGGTTCACTCCCTATATGCCCATGACAGCTAGGACTAGGCCAAGCTGAAGCTGGGAGCCGGGAACTCAATCTCTTTCTCCCACATGGCTGACAAGGAACCAAGTACTTGGGCCATCACCTGCTGCCTCCCAGAATGCACATGAACAGTAGGCAGGAATTGGAAGCACATCTGGAATGTGAACCCAGTTACTGTAATGTGGGATGCAAGCGTCCCAAGTGGCGTCTTAACTGTTAAGAGCCAAGTGTCTGCCCCACTCCTATTTTCAAAAACTAAGACAAGACTCTGTCAAGTCTTTCTCAACTTTCAAAAGAAGTAGAACAAGGCACATTCAGTACTGAGACACAGTAGTGTATGTATTATTTGCTATGCTACATTATATTTATCACAAGTTATACACTTGCATAGTTCAAAAAGTTTGTGGAAAAACTGAAGGATGAATTTTGAAATTCATGCATGGTTTTTCCATAATGCACATCTTCCATGAGCTTCTGAAGATCCCTTGCAAGCATGGATTTTAAAACTTAATGCATAAAAAGTTTATAGACACAAACTTACCTTTTTAATCTATTTTCAATGAAGTGCTGGAGTACCATTGTTTATTAGTTCAGTTTTTAATTTATTGTACATTCTCTAAACAATAAACTTCAAAAATGTAGGTATGACTAATATATGGTAGGCATTCACAAAGTATTTTCTGAATGAATACATCACTTAATCTATTTCTCTAATTAGTTACTGTCATGTCTGTCTGCCCTTCATAACGACAGCCCCAAAGGCCAGGTGTCATATTCTTCCAATTTTGTGATCAGAGACCTAATTATCCAGGAGGCCCTTAGTAAGCATCTGTTGAATGAATGAATGACACTGAAGTAATTCTTCTGATTTAGCATAAATCAACATCTATGCTGAGGGACTATGATTTTAAAGCATTGTATGAGAACTATGAAATTGACCACAGAAACTTTATCCAGTTGATATACTACTAGTTCAACAAAATTATAGAAAATGTGCAGAATTTCAGTGATCAGACAGTTGCAAATTGGATGTCTGAATTTTGTTAACTGTTCAAATTTGAGGTAGGATGATGACATGGGAAGATGGAAAATGAAGTGGTTATTAAAGTATCATCTTTCAAAGTTTTATTTCCTCTTCAACGAAGTCCAAAAAAGGAATGCAAATAGTAGCCACAGAAAATACTTGACAAAAGCTCTAGAAAGACAATGCATTATGGAAGGAAAATGCATCTGGGATCCACTTGGGGGAAATTCACTGACCAGTTAAAAAAAACAATAATAATATGATAACAGCAGCACTTAATATTTAGTGAGTGCTTCTGATGTGCCCAGCTCGATGCTACATGTTTTACATGGATTGTTTTATTTCATCTTCACAATAAAAACTACATTTTTAAAAGCTGTTTTACAAATGAAGCTAAGAATGCTTAAGTAAATTGCCTGATGTCACACAGCTAGTAAATGTCAGAGTTGCAACCTGAACCCAGGTCTGGCTGACTCTTAAGCCATGTTATTAACCAATACACATCCTTCAAAAAAAGTTCTGACGTGAAATGGGACGGGCCAAGGCTGCATTATGGAAATTCAAAAATAAGAAACCATTCCACACTAAGAATTATTTTTAATGGCTTTTACATGCATTATTTAGAAATAATAATAAGTACTGCTGAGTTTGTAGGGGCTTGACAGGTTTCACTGTTCTTTCAATTGTTTGTTGCTTTAACATACACCTTTCTAAAGACTAACACTTGCACCTTGCATTACAGTTTATTTTTCTGTCTTCCTCACTAGAAATGTGAATTCATGGACGGCATATATTATAGCTGAATCCTTAGAATTTAGTACATGGCAGACACTCAATAAATATTTATATTCAACTCAATAAGAAATTTACACTTTAGGTCTTTTCTAATTAATTTAATTGTGTATTCAGTAGGAGAATTTAAAATCAAAATTAAAACATAAATCTTTATGTAAAACAGAATACCAACATACTGTTAGTTGTTACAAAGACTTGATCAAGAAGAAATTCATTAAACAAAAAAACTATTTCAGTTAAGAATTAACACCAAGACTTCATTCTACTAATTTCTGAACATCCACAGATGTTTGCAACTAATCTGATTTCATGTATATTAATTTCTGCATTTTAACACATGAACTGATTTCTCTACAAAGTATCTCTTACTTCCTAATAAAATTTTTCATCTAACTAATAATCAATTGTTTATGTGTTTTTGTTGATTTATGAAAAATGTTTTAACTATTTTCATATGTAACACTGTTTGCCTAAACTACTCAGGGTTCTGATTACATGTCTTTTATTTTTTAAAGGTATATCATAGATAGTATTCACTTTTGTGATTGTAATATCTCTTGAATGATATTGATATTATTTTATTGTAACTTATCATCATTAATGATATTAAAGGCATTTGTTAAACGCTTTTAAATTAAAGTACTATAACTGATAAGAAACAACAATGTCAAAACAATAAATCCATTTGAAAAAAAATTAAGCTTTTCAGCCAACCCTTATTATACAGCTGGTAAGACACACTAGAGTACTGTAAAAGCAGTGTCGGAACCATTGCCTTTATTAGGTTAGGAGAATTGGATCAAAAACATAAATATCATTCTGAGATCACCATTTTCCTCCTTTGTTGTTCAAAAATATTACTCTTCTTCGTAGGAGGGCTACCACTGGGCTAACTATAACTCAAAAGATGCAGTTAGAGGCCAGAATGCATCAAATATACCGACAGCAATATCAGCATGTAAATTTTTCTTAAATGTCTAGGTGAAAAGATAAACAGCATGGCAAGAGTTAATTGAAACATTCCTGCTGCAGAAGGACTGTCGGGAGGAGAGGGGGCTGGGAGAGGGTGGGAGGAGGGAGCTGGGCAGAGGGATGCAGAGTTAATCAGGGAGCAGATCCAAAGCCAGGCATGGATAGGCCTCACTAATGAGCCTCAAGTACCCTGCAGTGGTTTTCAAACTTAACTGGCTTCAAACGATGCCACCCCATGACAGAATGCAGCTAGCCATAAGAGGAGGGTGATTAGAATAAATGACTGGAGTAATTAACTCTGATGTGAAACCACCTGATTGGAAAAGAGAAGCCAAGAGCTATTTAGCTGATGGTCCTCCAGTAGAAAAAGGAAGCTTTCCCTTTCTCTTGTGTGGGTGTTCAGTCAGAACTCAACTCTTTCAAGTAGGTATTTGGTAGCACTAATGAAAAGCAGCTTTCATTCAAGGGCCTCTCAAGGGCCTTCCCATTCATTTTGAAAGGGGAAGAAAATAAAAGCTTCAAAGTAGAACTAATTTACTTTACTCCCCTACCTCTTAGTGAATTTTGCATTAGTGAAGTTTGCACTAGTATTTATGCTCGCAATCTACCTTCAAATAATGTCATCAAATACTAAAAAATCTTATTTATGGAATAATCAGATATGGATGGAAATTTAAAAATATTTTAAATTTTCCTTCCTTTAAACATGTTTTATTCAGAGAACTTTGAACATCTAATAATTAATTGTTATCAGTTACAATGCCTCTCTTATAAGTGCCACTGGAATCATTCTTCATACAGGAAGATACTTTAGAGGAAGGGAGAGGGGTGAAAGGTATGAACAGGGTGCACTTGTTTCTAAAGAAAAACAAAAGAAAAGGTTGAGGTATGGAAAGAAAGAGTGCATATTTTTTTCAAAACGGACAGCTTTCTTACAGTAAAAACTGAGCCAAAGAACCCACAACCCCACTCGGGCCTGGTTTATTTTATAGAGAGAGGAATTACAAAGACTTGGGGGCATTACTACCTGCTGTTCTACAAGTAATCATCAATTCATTGGGCCAATGCTGTTCTGTACCTGCTGAGTTAATGTTCCTCGACAACCCCTCCTCCCTAACAGGTTCACAAGCTGCCCAGTAACAACCATGGTGTGTAGTAGCACATGTAACTTAGCAAATGTTTATGCCTAAACTCGGATTTATTTGACAGCTTTACACCTTTGGGCATGATATAATTAAATGTTTTGACAGCTAAACAAAAACTGTATAAATTTAAAAGCTATTAGGAGCTCAGCATCTAGAATCAAAATGAAGTAATTTGCTTATACCCCAAGCCACTTTTAGCAATGCATTCCAATAAAAAGCATAAGGCGAGGGATAAATGTCTCTCCAAATATTTTAGCTAATTCTCTCATATTCCATGATGAATACTCTCCTTAGAAATATTAATAATGAATTCAGCAAAGGCAAAGTCAACATAAACATATTTAAGATTACAAATACGGTCCCCAAACTCTATCTTTGGGTAGTTTCTATAACTTTAGAAATAGCAGTATTAAAAAGGCACAGGCAAAGAAATAATGTATGATTTTTGAAGACCTGCATGTGCTACTTAAAAGGATGTAAAGCAACACAAGGGGAGTGAGTGGTCCTTCAAAGTCACCCATTACTAACTCATTCACCCCAGGTGCCAGGTCCAGGTTTCCACAGGCCTCTGCGCTGTTGTGATTCTGAGGCCTCAGCCTTCACTTCGTGTGGAAGGGAGGAATCGTCACACCGGTAAATTCACAGCTTACCTTAAGAAAAACCCTTGGCTCACTGAGCTCTACAAAATGCTCCACTTTAAATGTGGATTTGAAAAGTTATTTAAAAACAAACAAACAAACAAAAAAACCAGAAAGGTTCACTTTCATCTAACACACAGCATCAGCTATCATACCGGACAGCATGTAGAGAGCACCGGTTTACGGTTCAACAAAAGAGGTATATTTAAACAGTGTCTAAGAACTACTACTGGAGCATTTGGACTCTATCAATACATTAAAAACACTTAAAGTTCATTTTCCTTTTGTAATGATCTTGGGAGAGATTACTCCTACTAAAGGTAACAATGCTCAGTTGTTTATTTAAAAAAACAAATCACTAAAATGTTTGAAAACCAGTCCACTTTCCATGTGGTGTTTATATTTCACTTAATCATCCTTCTTGGAAAGGCTGCCCTAAAGGAAGAAAACACTGAGAACTAAATTCTGTTTAACTTACACATGCTGATGTCAAGTAATTTAAAAAATATATTCTAAAAAGAGCTTCTTATGTACACAGCTCAAAACATTACTGCATTATCTAATTGTTCTCTTCCTCTCACTTGTGTTAACAGGACAGATCTATTTTGTGTATCGTATTTGGTTTCTCTGGCACACAGCCTGAAAAAAGATGAAACTTTTTCAAGTGTTCAGATATCTGATGGTGTGTAGTCTGTGGGAACAGTGAGAGACTGGGGACTTAGAAACTACCAGTTCTAATCCAGCGACTTTTTTTTTTTAAATAAATGAACCTTGAATCAGACCACTTAAACACTAGTTGTGAGGCTCAGTAGTTCTAGTAGTCGAATAGGTATTCAAAGACTCTAAGGGGCCAGCACTGTGGTGCAGTAGGTTAATCCTCTGTCTGCAGCACCTGCATCCCATATTGAGCACCGGTTCTAGTCCAGGCTGCTCCTCTTCCCATCCAGCTCTCTGCTATGGCCTGGGAAAGCAGTGGAGGATGGCCCAGGTCCTTGGGCCCCTTGCACCCACATGGGAGACCCAGAGGAGGCTCCTGGCTTTGGATCAGCATAGCTCCGGCCATTGCGGACATTTGGGGAATGAACCAGCGGACATAAGACCTTTCTCTCTATATCTCCCTCTCACTGTCTGTAACTCTACCTCTCAAATAAATAAATAAATTTTTTAAAAGAGTCTGAATTTTGGAGCAAAAGGTAAATATTACTAGGTGTAAAATCAGAAATCAGTGACCTTAAGATACTATGTATGAGGAGGAGCAGGTGTTGTGGTCCAGTGGGTCCAGCTGTAGTTTGAGATGCCTGCAACCTGTATCAGAGTGCTTGGATCAGGTACCTGCTACTCTGTGCTTCCAAACCAGCTTCCTGCTAATGCACCTGGGAGGCAGGGGGTGATGGCCCAAGTACTAGATTCCTGCCACTCATGGGGGCGGAGACCCAGATGGAGCTCTTGGTTCTGGCTTCAGTCTTGCTTAGCCCTAGCTACTGCGAACATCTGGGGAGTGGACCAGTGGGTGGAAGATACCGCTTTTTCCCTCCCTCCCTCTTTCTCTCCTTCTCTTCTTACAGCCCTTCCCCCGCTCTGTGTCTGTGGGTGTATTTGTGTCTTCCTGTCAGCCTTTCAAATAAATAAATGAATCTTAAAAAAAAAATACTCTACATATTAAAGCAGTCTTTTTCTTAAGAAATATTACCTCAGTGTCTTTTTATTATATCATTATTACTTCTCTCTGTGGAGAACATATTTTGAAAACTATTACCAGATAATCAAATGTTATTAAATACATTTGACAAAATATGTTTATTCCTGGGGCAGACATTTGGTACAGCAGTCTTGAGATGCCCATATATCATACTGAAGGGCCTGGGTTTGAGTCATAACTCTATTCCAAATTCCAATTTTCTGCTGATGCATGCTCTTGGAGGTACCAGTGATGATAGTCCACAGAGCTGGGAGTTTGTCACCAATGTACAAGATCCAGAATAAGTTCCCAACTCCTGGCTTTAGCCTGGGCCACTCCTGACTTTTGCAGGCATTTGAGGAGTGCATCAGTGGATTGAAGATCTCTCTGTCACTCTTTGTCTCTGTTTCTCTCATGCTCCTGCTTCACCCAACCCTCAATGTGTGTCTGCCTTCCAAAGAAAACAAAAATTAAAAAATATTCATAAATGCAAAATCTATATGTAAATTTTTCCCATTTTTGCCAGACCTTCCAGCTGAAAGAACAACCAGTAGCACTGGCCTGACATAATTTAGCTGAAAGCAGAGGAACCAGAATCCAGCCCATGTTGATTTTTTTATAGGTAAAGGTGTTGTGTGCAGAATCGTTAGAACTTGCTTTAGCAGCTCTAGGGAGTCAATCACCTCTGGCTGAGATCCACTGAACATATTAGGACTAACGAAACAGGTTAATTTTATGTACTGGCAAGAAATAGAAACAGCTAGAAAATAATTAGAACACAATGCTTTCTTGTGTCGAATGTTAATTCTTATGCTACATGGAAGTTAACCTTCGAAATTCTTTGACACAGATTTTATGTATTATACATAAAGAAGAAAATGTAAATAAAAAAAAACAGTTACTTGTAAAACCTTTCACAGCCTAACTCTTCTGAAATTGCTTCCTGATAGATGTTGATTTTCCACAAAATATTGTCCCCCATGCATTAAGAGCATCACTAAGGCAGCATTTAAGAGTCTTTTTCACAATTATCTCTCAAATTTTCTTCCTAGTCCCATGCTGCAAATTCTGATGCTGGCATTTTCTTGGTCTTTGTGATGACCTTGTACTTGTCCCTTGTGCTGTCACTGAGTGCTTTCCTCTTGACTACTTCCAGCCTCTTCTGGTTGAATTCTATCTGAATACTGCCACTGCGACAACTCTATCTTAAAATTTATCAACACAATATAAAACGATGTTTAGTGGAAGGCATCTTGGCAATTTCTTAAAAAATTAACCACTATCTTACCACCAATTATACTCCTTGGTATTTACCCAAATGAAACAGTAACTTACATCCGCACAAAATCCTATAGATGAATGCTTACAGAAGTTTTACGCATAATCAGTAAAACTCAGAAGCAACCAAGACATTTTTAAATAGGTGAATTAATAAACTATGTAACATTCACATAATAGAACATTGTTCTATTGTAGAAAAAAAATTAGACACGTTAAAAACATGGAGAGTGGGGCTGGTGTTGTGGTGCACCAGGTTAAGCCATTGCCTCTAACCAGCATCCCCTATGAGTGCAAGTTCAAGTCTTGGCTGCTCCATTTCTGATGAAGCTCCCTGATAATGTTTCCGGGAAAGTATTGCAAGATGGCCCAAATATGTGGGTCCCTGCCACCTATATGGGAGACCGAGATGGAGTTCAGGCTCCTGGCTTCAGCCTGCCCCAAAATAGTCGCAGCCATTTGGGAGTAAACCATTGGATAGAAGACCCTTCCCCTTCCCTCCCTCTCTCTCTAACTCTATTTTTCAAATAAATACATAAATCTTTAAAAAAAAAAAAAAGAGGAAGAAACTTAAGCACATACTGCTGAAGGAAAGAAGCCAATCTGAAATGGCTATATACTGTATGATTCCAAATATGTGATACAGCAAAAAGGCATAACCATGGAGACAAGAACAGTGGTTCCCAGGCAGAGGCTGTAGAGGCCAGGGGAAGAAATTATGAACAAGCGGAACACAGGGAATTCTCAGGGCACTGAAACTACTTTGCATGAGACTTAGGATGCACACATGCCACCCTAATAGATACACATGCAAAAACATTTGCAAAAACCCATGGAATGTACAACACAAAAAGTGAATCCTAAAGTATATTATAGATTTCAGTTACCAATAATGTATCAATACCAGCTCATCAATTATAATAAATGTACCACACCACAAATCCAATATGTTAATAACAGAGATTTGGGAGTAGGGATATTGGGAAGGGTGTATGAGAACTCTGAACATTTCACTCAATTTCTCTGCAAGCCTATAACAGTCCTTAAAAAAACTGAATAGTTTTTAATTTAATTTGATTAAAGATTGATTTACTGGTTGATTGATTATCTGAAAGATAGAGCAACATAAAAGAGGAGGCCAAGAGAGAGGTAGATCTTCCATCTGTTGGTTCACTCCCCAAATGGCTGCAGTAGCCAAGGCTGGGCCAGGCAGAAGTTGGGATCCAGGAACTCAATCTGGATCTCCCACATGGATGGCAGGAGCTCAAGCACTTGGGCCATTTTCTGCTAAAGCTTTCCTAGGTACATAAACAGGAAGTTGGTTTGGAAGCAAAGTAGCCTAGACAGCCTGAGAGTTATCAGTGCCTATTAAGTATTTCAATTGCTGCTTTCTGGAAGGAAAGGAGTATACGTCCTACTTTAAAGAAGATTCCTTCTAACCTTCATTTCTACCAAGTGTGCCACAGTGTTCAGAAAGAGAAGCATTAATTAATTAAACTAATAAATCTTACATGAGCACAATCCAGTCTGAATATTAACCCATATTCTTTTCATAGTAAGTTGAAAAGTATGAACTGACAAGACATTAATTTATCTGCTATTTACTTTCTCTTATTCATAATAGGGTATTGTGCTGTGGACTGGGGACAAATATAAATGGAGCACTTAGGACCTGCCCTGGAGGAACTTAATGAAGAAACAGAGTGCGCTATGTCCCTTCAAAAACTCACCTTGGAATCTAATTGTCATTGCAACAGTGTTGAGAAGTAGGATCTTCAAGAGATGAGTAAGTCATGAAAGCTTCAATATATTAATGCTGCTTTCACAGGGCTGGGTTATTCTGGGAGTGGGCTCCTGACAAAAGGATAAGTTTAGCCCTCCTTCCTCTCCATCTCATGCACACACTTGCCCTTCCACCTTCTGCCCTGAGAAGTATATCCCGATTGTCCAGGCCAGATGCTGGTGCCATGCTCTCAGAACCATGAGCCAAATAAACTTCTATGTATTATAATTTATCCAGTCTGTGGTACTCTTTTATAGTAGCACAAAATGGACAAAGACAGATAGGAATACAAGTATTTCAAAAGCATACAGGGCCAGTGCTGCGGCTCAAAAGGCTAATCCTCCACCTGCGGTGCCAGCACCCCAGGTTCTAGTCCTGGTCAGATCGCCAGATTCTGTCCCAGTTGCTCTTCTTCCAGGCCAGCTCTCTGCTGTGGCCCGGGAGTGCAGTGGAGGATGGCCCAAGTGCTTGGGCCCTGCACCCACATGGGGGACAAGAGAGGCACCTGGCTCCTGGCTTCGGATCAGCGTGGTGCGCCGGCTGCAGTGCGCCACTGGGGGGTGAACCAACAGAAAAGGAAGACCTTTCTCTCCGTCTCTCTCTCTCTCACTGTCCACTCTGCCTGTCAAAAAAAAAAAAGTATACAGGAAGCTGGCACAGTGGTATAGCGGGTAAAGCCATCGCCTGCAGTGCTGGCATCCCATATAGGCATGGGTTCAAGTCCTGGATGCTCTATTTCCAATCCCGCTCTCTGCTATGATCTGGGAAAGCAGTAGAAGATGGTCCAAGTACTTGGGCCCCTGCACCTGTGTGGGAGACCCAGAAGAAACTCCTGGCTCCTGGGTTCAGACTGGCCCAGCTGTGGCCATTTCAGCCATTTGGGGGAGTAAACCAACGGATGGAAGACCTCTCTCTCTCTCTCTGCCTCTGCCTCTCGGTAACTCTGCCTTTCAGATAAATAAACAAATATTTAAAAATAAATAAATAACTTTAAAAAATTATACAGATACCTGAAAATATAAAGCAAGCTTAAGCAGTATTATATAATCTTTCATATAAACATATAATCAATATTAAAGAAATGCCCAATTTCATAAATTTGTGTGGAAAACTGTAGCTCTCATTAACTCAAAGTACCATAAAGCTGAAAATTTTAAATGCTGTGTAAATTCATATCCTAAAAATGTTTCACTGAATTATATCATTAAGCAAATTATGAACTGCCTTATGACACACTTACCATTTTTTTCAATTACTTCATAGTCTTGCCTCTCTTGTCCTTCTTGATGGTTTCAGTATTCACACTAATGGTTCCTGTCTCAAAGTTGTCCATTGCACTCACTAATCACCTTTAAGCACTAATATATCTTTGATTTAATAAACCAATGATTCAAATCCAAATGTCTGAATAACCACAAGATCTTATTCTGCCAGCTATTTTTTCTGTTAAAGATGCTCTTTTTAAAACAATATTTATTTGCAAAGCTGATAAGCAGAAAGACAGCCCCCATCTACTTGTTCACTCTCCAAATGCCCATAGTAGCTGAGCTAGGCCAAGATGGAGACATGGGTCAGGAACTTCAACCATGACTCCCATGTGGTTGGCCTGGACCCAGCTCCTTGAGCCATCCCCTACTGCCTGCTAGGGTCTGAACTAGCAGGAAGGTGGAGTCACAAGCCAGGGCTGGGATTCAGCTACAGTACCCACGTTCTCCAATGCAGAAAGAGGGCTTCTTAACCACCAGGCTCAATACCAGCCCCTCAAACATGCTCTTTATTCTCATGGCTTTTTTTTAAAAGATGTATTTATTTATTTATTTATTCATCTGAAAGGCAAAGTAACAGATACGGGGGTGGGCGGGCAGACAGAGCAAGATATTTCATCTGCTCCGCATGACTCATTTGTACTTCAGGACCCTAAAGCGTCCTAAGCACACGATATTCTCCAAAGTTGTTCTTCAGTTAATCACTAGCCACCCTGGACTGGTCCAGAACCTACTGCAACCACAGTGTCTGCTCAGATGGGTCAAGAAGTGTCCAAAGGCCATTCTTTGCTTCATTTAAATACTAAGATCTCCACCACAGGAGGAGCTTAAGCCTTATTACTATAATATGCTACAGAAATATGTTTCTTGACTGCAACTGTGTGACCCTGTGCCCACCCCTACAAGTTTCCCCTCCTGCATACTCATTTCCCCCTCAAAATAAAAGATACCAGTTTCCCTTTGCTTAGGGAGCCACAGTTTTGTAAGTGACTCGCCAGGATCTCCTTATTTGCTGCAAATAAAGTTTGCTTTGTGTGGCAACTCCTTCTGGCACATTTCTTGCTGAAACTTGCCAAGAAGCAGGCCCATAATTTAGAGTGGGCAACAAAAGTGCAATTCTCAAAACCTGGAAATGTATCCCCCAGTGTCCTTTTTTCTACTGCAGGATCCAACCCAGAATCCCACCTTGCATTTAGTCACTGTGTCTACCAGTTACAAAGGAAAAAACAACAAATAAGCTATTAAATGATCATTGAGCTGGAAAGAAAACAGTAAAAGAAACCCCCAGGAGTCATTAAAAAAAAAAACCACCAACAAAACCTAACAACCATACCACAGGAAAATGGGTAAACTCTCGGTGTTTCCTCCAGTGCCAATCAGCTAAGAGTTTGGTTTTAAAGTCAATGAGGCCATGGCTCCTCTTTCAGGTCATTGTAACCGAGACAGTTCCACATGGAAGAAGCTGGAACTCTCTCAATGAACCATACCCTTGTCTAAAGTACAAACAGAACCTCAGCTGACAGTAAAATTGAATCAGGAGAACAATATTTCCCTCTCTTCAAAAGACATGTTTTAAGTTATTAAAGATGTCCCCGGAATGAGATTATAAGAAAGGAGACATAATTTTTTAAAGTTTATTTGAGAAAGAAACAATTTCTAGAAATTAAAAATAGTTACAGTAGTAGACTGATTAAACAGTGATTGTAAAAAGAGAGAAAAATCGGTGATTGAAAAAGTATGAGGAAACTGCTTGAACAGAGCCCAGAGAAATCATAAAGTGGAAAATACAAAAGATAGGCTATGATATTGTGGTATGGTAAGACATGTATGTTTAGTTTTCACTTCAGGCGTTGAGCTTCTGAAACCCTGAGTGATGGGGACAGAAGAGTGGCCTTTGTTATCCATAATATGCCACTTTCAACTCAACTTGAATTTATATTAATGAGGTGACTCTTGGAGGATGGAGGCTGGTTGCCAGAGGAACCAATCATGGCATTGAAAGGCTGGGACTTTCAAATCTCTGGTTTGTCCCATACTCCCTACAGGATGGCAAATAAAGTTTGCCTTGTGTGACAATTCCTGGGGATTGAGCCTATCACCAATGCCATCAGGTGATCCACCATGACTACAGGATGAAACCTCCATTAGAATCCTAATGGATCCGGGGTGGGAGAGCACACAGGTCCTCAGAGCATGGAGCAGCTGGAGAGGACCAGGGTGCCCCAGTCTCCCCTTGTGACAGGAGCTGGGTCCCTACATCTTCCACTTGGTAGTTCTTTTACTCTTCAGGATTAACCAGTAATCGTATATAAATCACTTTCTGATTGCTGGGAGCTGTTACAAAATATTACTGAATCTAAAGAGGGCATCATGGGGTTTCCCAATTTTTAACCAATAGGTCAGAGGCATGGAACTTGGGACAGGTGTCTGAAGTGGGGGGGGCTGAGTCCTTACCCTTGCGTCATAACTGATCTGTAAGACAGTCATTTGGTGTCCACAATGTTAGAGAATGTTCATTGTGAGGGCAAACCCCACACAACTGGTATCAGGAGTTTTATATGAGTAAATGGGAAAGAGAGTGTTTTCCCTTTTTTAGAGGCTTTGTAGGCACAGAAAATAGAACGAGAAGGTCCAAGACACATCTCCAAGGAACTCCACCAAGAATGGATTAAGAAGAAAGAGAAACAACATCAAAACGTTAATACCCGAGGACTTCCTAGAATGTATTTAGGATACAAATTCCTAGGTTTAGGAATCAAAATGAGTCTGAAACATAATAAACAAAAATAAATTCTCACACACTGTAATAAAATTGCAAAATACAAGACAGTTGGAAAAATGCTAAAAGCAAAACAATGGATAAAATTTTCAACAGTAACAACGAGTCCAAAGTTACCTAATAATCTAAATGCTAGCAAAGAAAATAGATAATAATCAATCAATTAGCTGAAGAGTGAAGGTGCAATAAACATCATTTTTGCGAGGGGCTGGCATCACAGCACAGTTGGCTATGCTCCCACCTGCCATGCTGGCATCCCATGCTGAAGTGCCAGTTCAAGTCCTAGCCACCCTGCTCCCAATCCAGCTCCCTGCTAATGCATCAGGGAAAGCAGCAGAGGATGGCCCAAGTACTTAGGTCCTTGTCACTCATGTGAGACCAGGACGCAGTTCCTGGCTCCTAGCTTCAGCCTAGCCCAGAGTCAGGCATTTGGGGAGTGAACCAGCAGATGAAAGATCTTTCTCTCCTACTGTTACACTGCCTTTCAAATAAATGAATAAATAAACTTTCAATATAAAAATCATTTTAGAGAAAGAAAAACAGCATATCAAACAAAACATTTCTATAGCTTTATCCTGACCACAGGTTACCAGTGTGCAACTTTTGTTCTATATGCACAATTTAAATTGCCTGGCTTTCTCCACTTGGAGAAACTGAATCAGTCCAATGATAAATATGACCATGTATTTCCAAAATCTTCTCTTCTCTTCTGCAGTCCCTTAAATTCACTACTGTTTTTCAGGCATCCAAAGGCAAACCTTTAGAATACTACTCAATTTCTATTCAGATGCAAAATCCTACATCTTCTACCTATATTCATATTTCTTTCTCTTCTGGGCCAGCCATTCCTACCACCACCATTCTGCTTCAGGCCCATATCACACAGGCAACTGAAAAAGTCTCCTGGATTGGCCATTCGGTACAGTGGTTAAGACTCTGCTAGACACCTGTACCCTGTGTAGGAATGCCTGGTTTAGATCTCAGCTTCTTTGCTTCTGTTCCAGCTTCCTGCTATGGCAGAGGCAGCAGGTGATGGCCCAAGTGCTGAGTCCCTGCCATCTGCGTGGGAGACCAACACTGAATTATGGGCTCTTTTGTCTGGACAGCCCTGACTGTTATGGGCATTTGGGGTAGTGAACCAGCAGATGGAAGACCTTTGTCCATCTGTCTCTCTGTAACTTTCACATAAAATAAAAGTAAGCAAGTTAAAAATTTTAAGGATTAAGAAAAAACCTCTTTAGCTGATTTCACAAATGTCAATTATCTCTACTCCATTCAATCCTATGATGCTACTAGAGTAAACTTCCTACACTAAAACTTCAGTCATGCCTTCCTTCTCCACAGAATTCTTACATGTACCTCTTAGCCTACAGGATAAATTCTCAGCACTCTGTTCTTTACATTAGTCAAACTGGATCACTGTTACCCAGGATAACTTGTATCATCTCTGTATCTCTGTTCATGTCATTTCCTCTGCTGGAATTCAGTTAAATAATACTTTTGCAAGTAGGTACTAAAAGTCTCCTGTAGGTGTAAGACATCTAAGCTGAGCAGTAGGAGAGTGGTAAAGGAGGCTGGGTGGGAGGCCAATTATCCACACCCAGTTCTTAGTCTCAGTCTCATGAGGGAATGCCCTCAACTTCTTCCTTCACTCTTTCCTATTTAACACACTCATACAGTTCTGCCTGCCAACTAAAATGTTCAAATGGAAGCCAGATAATCACCCTTAAGGGAAATACAGAGGGGCTTACTACATCTCATGGACAGCAAAGCAAAATAAGTATGGTACCCATGTTCTTTCCGACTGATGATCTCATTAATATTACAACAGTGACCTGAGCTATGAAAGGGCCTGTCAAAGAAAAAATAACATCATTGTCATTATGTCAGATTTGCCAAGGAAGTAAATATGTGATTTCTGGTTACTTTTACTTTATCATAAAATTGGACAAAACACTCTACTTCTCATGTATACTTATAAATTATGACTTTATTCTAACTAAATACATCATGTATGAAACTAGAAATGCTGCTCTCACATGCTAATTCTAAACTTCTCAGGAAAGTCTACTTCAAGAAGCTTAGGATAGTTTTGAGATGGGTTTTGAAATACAGAATATACAATTCAATGAAATTGATTCAATGAATTGATTCAATGAAATTGAGTGGTAAATTCTTCTAGTTGAAGGCACAGTGTACAAGAAGCATTAAAATCAAAGAGTCATTTTGTTCGCCTCTTAAGAGAACACTTATCCCATCTGGATGAACAGTTACACAATACAAAAGCAGAAATTTAGAACAGGAAAGGGAATTAAGGGCTCTTATCTCTGGTTACGTATTCAAGGTCAGTAGAAATTTAACCACTATATCTTGTGATTTGGGGCTTTTTGTGAGAATTGTTTTTTATATTTGCTTTTGTTTTGGTGCTAACTGTGCTTTATATTAGGTTTGGTAACCTTTTTCTATCAAAGGCCAGATAGTAAATGTTTGAGGCTTTGCTATATGATCACTGTTACAATTACTCAACTCTGCCATTACAGCCCTAAGGCAGCAATACAGTATGTAAACAAATAAACATGGTGGGACTCCAATAAAAGTTTATTCTTAGAAACAAGCAGTCAGCAGGATGTGGCCTAGGAGTCACAGTTTGCTGCTATCCACTTTAGATGAACAAAAACCACTTTTAAATAAATTAATTGAGATCTGATGTTTTCTTCACTGAAAGAGGCTGACTAGGGCAGAACTCGAACCCGAACCACCCAGAATGGGAAGCCGAGCGATGCCCTAATGACTCTGGAGACTCATTTTCAGTCTGGTCCGGGTGGTCCTGCAACCACCTGGAGAACATGACATGGCTCCGAGATCATCTCAGAAGACCGCCAATCGGGGAGAATAGTGGAACCTGAAACCCAGGCCTACGTCATCCATGAGTTAGCATCTCCACAACTCAAATCCCACTAGGCCAGTGTGACACAGGACAAATTTTAATCTTTACTAAGCTTCAACTTCCTCAAAAGAAGGCTAATTAATATCTACACAGAAAGAATAAAATGGCTAAGGTATGAAAGAGTGCCCCAAAGTCTGGTACGCTAGTAGCTGTTCAACAAATGACAGTCTCCTGATTTACCACTTCTGCTTCCTACCCTGAAAACCCCTTGCCCCTAAATTCATTCATTTTTTCATTTAGTATACATTCATTTAGCATTTCCCATACCCTGTCAGGGATTCTGCTAAATACCAGGGACATCTAATAAATAAGACTGACAAGGTTCTTGTTCTCATTTTCATGGAAAAGACTGATATTAACATACAAATTATTCAACAAAATAATGTCAGATAACAATTAGTGCCATCAAGCATGGTGATGAAATCTTGAGTATCTAAGAGAGCCATTTTGAATAAAATGATCAAGAAAGTTTCCTCTGGAAGGCTAACAAATGATTTGAGACTTAAAAGGGCAGAAATCAGAATTGAAGAAAAGTATTTTGAATAGGCTGAACAAGAATAAAATTCTAGGGGCTGGCATTGTGATACAGCAGGTTAAGCCGCCATCTGCAGCGCCAGCATCCCGAGTGGGTATCAGTTTGAGTCCCAGCTGCTTTACTGCTGATTCAGCTCTCTGGAATGTACCTGTGAAGGCAGTGGAAGATGGCCCAAGTGTTTGGGCTCCTGCACCCATGTGAGAGACCCAGAAGAAGCTCCTAGCTCCTGGCTTCAGATTGGCCCAGAACTGGCCATTATGGCCATTTGGGAAGTGAACCAGTAGATGGATGAGGATGACCTCTCTCTTTCTGCCACTGTCTCTCTGTAACTTTGTCTTTCAAATAAATAAATAAATCTTAAAAAAAAATTCTTTGAGGAATCTGCACACTGTTTTCTGTAGCAGCCATACTATTTTACATTTCTATCAACAGCGTATAAGGGCTCCAATTTTTTTTGTTTTGTTTTGTTTTGTTTTGTTTTGTGACAGGCAGAGTGGACAGTGAGAGAGAGAGAGACAGAGAGAAAGGTCTTCCTTTGCCGTTGGTTCACCCTCCAATGGCTGCCGCGGATGGCGCACTGCGGCCGGCGCACCGCGCTCATCTGATGGTAAGAGCCAGGTGCTAGGTGCTTTTTCCTGGTCTCCCATGGGGTGCAGGGCCCAACCACTTGGGCCATCCTCCACTGCACTCCCGGGCCACAGCAGAGGGCTGGCCTGGAAGAGGGGCAACCAGGACAGAATCCGGCGCCCCGACCAGGACTAGAACCCGGTGTGCCAGCGCCGCAAGGTGGAGGATTAGCCTGTTGAGCCACAGCGCTGGCCAAGGGCTCCAATTTCTTTACATCTTGTCAACACTTGCTATCTTTGGGTATTTTACAATTTTTATTTATTTTATTTAAAAACAGAGACAGAGGGACAGGGAGGGACAAACACTCTGAGACTTGCCATTCACTGATTCACTCCTCAAATGTCTGTAATAACTGAGGCTGGACTAGGCTGATACCAGAAACTGGGAGCCCCACTGGGGTCTCCCATGGAGTGACAGGGACCCAACCACTTGAGCCATCACTTGCTGTTGCCTCCCAGGATGTACATGAGCAGGAAGCTAGAAGTTAGAAAAGAAGCCAGGACCCAGACCCAGACACTCCATTATGGCCTGTGGGCATCGCAAGCTGAGTCTTAATGACTGTGACAGAGGATCACAATGTTTGACAACAGTGGGAGGTCTCCATGTCTCACCATGGTTCTGATTTGTACTTCCCTGATTTAGTGATGTGAGCATCTTTTCATGTACTTGTTGGCTATCTATAGTCTTCACTGGAGAAATGTCTATTCATGTCTGTAGCCCAGGTTTTAGTCAGGTTAGTATTTTTGCTGCTCAGTCATAGGAGAACCTTACATATTTTGGAAATTAATCCTTGATCTGAATATATATGGTTTGTAAATATCTTCTTGCATTCCATAGGATGCTGTTTCACTCAGTTTCTGATCTGCTTTGTTTTAGTCCCATGTGTCTATTTTTGCTTTTGTCTCCTCTGCTTTTAGTGTCATATCCCCCCCAAAAAAAATTCACTGCCAAAAGCAAGGTCAAGAAGTGTTTTCCCTATGTTGTCATCTAGGAGTTTTTATACTTTTAAGTCTTACACTTAAATTTTTAATTCATTTTGAACTGATTTCTGTATGTAGTATAAGATACATAATTTCATTTAGTGGCATGTGGATATCCAGCTTTAATGAAGCTCAAATCAGATATGTAAAAGCAGCTTTGTAACCTGTAAAGTAAAAAAAATATATTTACAGAAAAGACAGAAAGAAATGGAAAAAGATTGGGAGCCTAGAAATGAGATTTTTAAATTTTTTATACTTACCAGTTGTGTGACCTTCCCTATCATCCTGTCTGAATTTCTAGAAAATTTGGAATAGCATTCCTACCAGTCTCACAAGATTATGCAGCTCAAATGACTAACATGTGAGAGCTATTGTTAAAGGGCTAATATTATACAAATTGAAATTATGACTATTATGCATTCTTTGGTTATGATTTCAAATCATTATTTCTGAAATTCTACTATTAAAAATGTGGCAGGTATAAAGTCTTCCCAGGAACTGCAGCTTTTTACTGGCTAAAGTTGCTGCTGGATGCCATTACCAACTTTTAAGCAGAAACATTCCTACTTTTAGTAAAAATGCTTTAAACACCTAAGAGTGAGGTATTTGTCTGAATAAAGCCCTCCAGTATGCAAACAATACAGCAACTATATTAGTTCATGCAGTGTTCTGCACATGGAAACCTGGAGCTATGATTAGCCATGTAGGGTAACACTCATAAACTATACAGTATGCAGTAAACATGTCTACCGAGAAAATTAAAGAGCCTCTGTACTGTGCAGCAGCTGAAGCAAAGTAGGACTTGATTAAAAATCCTTAGAAACAGAGGATTGTTTTAATTCTAGAAGTGGGAGAGGAGAAAAGTCATATCCCTTAACTAAACAAACAACACTACAAGTCCCTATAAGACCTCCAGCTTTCCATAAGACACATGCCCATTTAGGAGATCAAAACCTGAGTAATCAATCATGATTTTAAACCAATGCCCTATTTATAGGAGGATGGACTCTACCACACTTGTTTAAATGTTTTTTCTATGCCAATTTAAAAGCACCTTTTAAGGTACTTTTAAAAGTTCCCATGTGCATTCCAGGTTAGAACCTGTATTTTGTTACTCAAAAATCACCTGATTTAAAAAATCCTAAGTCCACATTTTCCTAAATTTTCCATATCTTCCTGTCATTCTGAATAGCATTTAAAATGATGTCAATTATTAGCTGTAACAGACATTTTACTATTAACATGATCCCTCACTTCCCATGTGTTAAGTGACTGGATAACAGGCTGACTCGCTGCCCTGTTTGGTTTTGTATTCCATCGAACAGATACTCTCATCAAGGTGGGGAATATTGTAGATTTTCTCTCATTTACTGCTCCCTGCCTGTTTGGTTTTGTATTCCATCGAACAGATACTCTCATCAAGGTGGGGAATATTGTAGATTTTTCTCTCATTTACTGCTCCCTGCTTGACTGGACAGCAATCCCTAAAGGATACACAGCAATAACTGCTGTTTTTCATAAATTGGTCAAAGTCTCACAGCCTCTATTTCTTCTGTACCTGAGTAAATCACCATGTTTCCAGATGAAAATAAGAAGTACTTTTATGGATGGCTTTTATTATTTTTTAAAGTAGTATAATTTCAAAGATCTTAATTGTCTAAGGATGTAAATGGATGTAGACTCTCTGGATCAATTTTTTTTAAAAAGGAAGTCCAGATATGAAAAACGGCTTCAAGATGGGAATGCTGGGAAACATCAGGAGCAGACACAGTGACTTGTGTGTGACCATCAGAGACAGGAGCCAGGTTCTGGGCACAGGTGTTAGGCTGCCTTCTAGACGGGTAAGAAAGAGCCAGAACAGCACCAGTGAACAGAGCTCAACACACATGCAATGAAGGGAAAAAAATGCTGCCATAGCCATATGAGTAAAGCAATAACAGAGATGTCTGCAAATACAATGACAATGCTACAAATATGCCTAGTGCATATCTTAGCAATTACTCAAAGAACAAAATGTCTAGATTCAGAATACAAATGCACTAAAATAACTTCTTAGCTATTCTTACTATTAATTATACACTAATAATTTCTTGCATTTCTTATTTATTAATAAAACACAATAATTGCCACAACATTTAACATTGGATCAAAATTCATCATTAAATTCCTACATAAAAATGTTCCATAATACAAACATCACCAGCAGATAAAAACTAAAATATATATAAAAAAAAGATCTATTGGGGCTGGTGCTGTGGCATAGCATGTTAAGTCGCCATCTGCAATGCTACCATTGCTGGTTTGAGTCCTGGTAGCTCCAACTGTTTTTTTAAATACTTTATTTATTTATTTTAGGGACAGAGTTACTGACAATAGAGGGAGAGACAGAGAGAAAGGTCTTCCATCTGCTGGTTCACTCCCCAAATGGCTGCAACAGCTGGAGCTGAGCCAATCAGAAGCCAGGAGCCAGGAGCTTCCAGGTTTCTCATGTGGGTGCAGGGGCCCAAGCACTTTGCCGTCTTCCACTGCTTTCCCAGGCCATAGCAGAGAGCTGGATTGGAAGAGGAGCACTCAGGACATGAACTGGCGTCCATATGGGTTCCTGGTGCCACAGGCAGAGGATTAAGCTACTGTGTCACAGTGCTGGCCCTAGCACTGCTTCTGATCCAGCTCTTTGCTGGTGCACCTGAGAAAGCAGTGGATGATGGCTCAAGTACTTGGGTCTCTGCCACCCATATGGGAAAGCCAATGAAGCCGCTGGCTCCTGACTTTGGCCTGGCCCAGCCCCAGTTGTCACAGCCATTTCGGGAGTGAATTAGTGGATGGAAGATCAATCTCTCTCTCTCTATCCTAAATCTGCCTTTCAAATAAATAAGTCTTAAAAAAAAAAGATTTATTTATTTATTTGAAAAGCAGAGTTAGAAAGAAAGAGGGAGAGACAAGAAAGAGAGAGATCTTCCTTCTACTGTTTCACTCCCCAAATGGTCATGATAACTAGGGATGGCCAGGTCAAAGCCAGGAGCTTGGAACTCCATCTGGGTCTCCCACATGGGTGGCAAGCACCATCATCTGCTGCCCTCCCAGGTGCAAGAACAGGGAACTGAATTGGAAGGAGACGAGTAGGGACTTGAACAGGTGCTATGATGTGGGATGCTGGTACAGCTTAACCTGCTGCACTACAATGCTAGCCCCTAAATATCAAGTTTGTATTTGAAAAGACAAACATGGTTGATCGGTTAAAATAGATCAACAACGAGTGTCAGACTATAGGTCCAATCCTGTAGGCCCAGTTGACTTCACACTAAGAAAACTGTGGTCAAAGATAGCTTCCTGATCACAGAAAAAGAGTCACATGACTATGGAATTAGCAGAAAAAGGAATTGTGCTGGAGATGGTTACAAAAAAACAAAAAACTATCACCACTCCGGGAAACAGCTCCTAGCATATGGTCCTGATGATAAATGAACAGTGCCATTTTCTGGGTGAATAACCTCCTCAGACAGCATTATGAACTCTGGGAGATACGCTAGATGTCCCACCTTTGCTTTCTAACACTACCCACATAGGCATCTCACGGGATATATTGCCAAGGCAGTGTTCACGAGGTCAAGTAGAAAGCAAGCCATGAAACAGTCAGGAAAACAGCAACAAATAAACAATTAAAGACTAGCAAGGGACCCACCCAGCGGCACAGGGCCAACACCAAAGGACTCATGTGCTAACCCTCCACAGTCAGATGTCAAGGCCTAGTCCAGAACCTGCAGAATCTATATTAATAAACATGAGTGGAACCCGAGGATATGCATTTTTGGCAAACTCATAAAATACTAAAAGTGTGAGAACTATTAACTAAAAAAATTTCCATTTTATATAAAATATACACATTAGCAATATAAAATGAAAATTAGGCATTTTTCATTTTCCATTTACTCATTTTTCTTGTGTGTGTGTGTGTGTGTGTGTGTGTGTGTTTAATTTTAACATAGAACTAAACTGTTCTTTAAAATTTAGTTTAGAGACCAATGTTGTGACACAGTGGGTTAAGCCATTGCCTGAAACGCCAACATCCCATTTGGGCACTGGTTCGTGTCTCAGCAGCTCATTTCCGATCCAGCTCCCTGCTAATGCACCTTGGAAGCAGTGGAAGATGTCCCAAGTGCTCGGGCCTCTGCACTCACGTGGGAGACCCAAAGGGAATTCCAGGCCACTGGGTTTGGTCTGGCCCAGCCCGAGCCATTACAGTTGTATGGGGAGTGAAGTAGTGGATGGGAGATTCTCTCTTTCTTTTGTGTCTCTTCCTCTCTCTCTGTAACTCTGCCTTTCAAATAAATAAACTTAAAAAAAACATAGTGTAACAAGTTAAGTTTAAGTAGTCCTAATTGGACATACATTTTAAAATTTACTTTTTAAAGACTTTTTTATTTGAAATGTGGAGTTACAGAAAGACACACACACACAGAAATCTTCTGTCTGCTGGTTCACTTTCCTTTTTTTTTAAACTTCTATTTAATAAATATAAATTTTGAAAGTACACTTTTGGATTATAGTGGTTCTTCCCCTCATAACCTCCCTCCCACCCACGACCATCCCATCTCCTACTCCTCCCTCTCTCATCTCATTCTTCATTAAGATTCGATTCATTTTTAATTATCTTTATATACAGAAGATCAACTTGGTATATACTAAGCAAAGATTTCAACAGTTTGCACCCACACAGATACACAAAGTATAAAATACTGTTTGAACACTAGTTTTACCATTAATTAATATAGTACAACACATTAAGAACAGAGATCCTACATGGGGAGTAAGTGCACAGTGACTCCTGTTGTTGATTTAACAATTGACACTCTTATTTATGATGTCAGTAATCACCGGAGGCTCTTGTCATGAGCTTCTAAGGCCATGGAAGCCTCCTGAGTTCACAAACTCTGACCTTGTTTAGACAAGGCCATAATCAAAGTGGAAGTTCTCTTCTCCTTCAGAGAAAGGTACCTCCTTCTTTCATGGTCCATTCTTTCAGCTGGGATGTCACTCACAGAGATCTTTCATTTAGGTCATTTTTTTGCCACAGTATCTTGGCTTTCCATGCCTGCCCTTTCCAAGCCTTTTCCATGGACTTTTTAGCTAGATCCGAATGTCTTAAGGGCTGATTCTGAGGCCAGAGTATTGTTTGGGGCATCTGCCATTCTATGAGTCTGCTATGTTTAAATTTAACTGAAAATTGATCCCTGTTAAATATAAGAGTGGGAATAAGAGAGGGAGGAGATGTACAGTTCTGCACACGCTCACTCGGACTTCCCCTAATGGTAGAGCAAGAAACGTGCCATGGGATTTCAAATCAATCCTAATAAGGTGGCATGTACCAATGCCATCTTACTAGTCAAGGTTCACTTTCCAAATGGCCCCAATGGCCAGGGATCAGCCAGCCTAAAGTCAGGAGCCAGGAGCTTCATCCGGGTCTCCCACGTGGTTGCAGGGGCCAAAGGCTTGCATCATCTTCTGTTGCTTTCCCATGTGCATTAGCAGGGAGTTGAATTAGAAGTAGAGCAGCCAGGGCTGGGCCACATGGAAATCCGGAGCCAGGAACTCCATTCAGGTCTCCGGTATGGGTTGCAGGATTTCTAGTACTTAGGCCATCATCTGCTGCCTCCCAGATGCATTAGCAGTAAACTGGATTAGAAGCAGAGTAGCTAGGACCAAACTAGCACTCTGATACAGGATGCAGGTGTGACAGAAGGGGCTTAAACCAATGACTTAAAGTGTCTGACCCTGATATACTCTTCTTAAAGGTACCTAAATGATTTATACGTAGCTCTAAAATTCCTAAATTTTTGCAAGACAATTTAAATCTCTTCATATAATTTTTGAATTAAATGGCAGGAGGCAGGGAGCAGTGGGCATTTGGCGCAGTGGTGAAGACACTGCTTGGGTTCAACTCCTGGCTCTGACTCCTATTTATACATTCCTGTTAATGTGCATGGTGGGAGGCAGTGGGTGATGGCTCAGGTTGATGGGTCCCTGTCCCTACCCAGGAGACCCAGACTGAGTTCCTGGATCCTGGCTTTGGCCTGGCCCAGTCTCTGCTGTTTGGGCACTTAGAGAGTCAATCAGGCCGCTGCCTTTCAAATAGATTTTTTTTTTTTTTTTTTTTTTTTGGACAGGCAGAGTGGACAGTGAGAGAGAGAGACAGAGAGAAAGGTCTTCCGTTGCCGTTGGTTCACCCTCCAATGGCTGCCGCGGATGGCGCGCTGCGGCCGGCGCACCGCGCTCATCCGATGGCAGGAGCCAGGTGCTAGGTGCTTTTTCCTGGTCTCCCATGGGGTGCAGGGCCCAAGCACTTGGGCCATCCTCCACTGCACTCCTGGGCCACAGCAGAGGGCTGGCCTGGAAGAGGGGCAACCGGGACAGAATCCGGCGCCCCGACCGGGACTAGAACCCGGTGTGCCGGCGCCGCAAGGCGGAGGATTAGTCTGTTGAGCCACGGCGCCGGCCTTCAAATAGATTTTTAAAAAGTTAAAAATGAATAAATAAAGTGACAATGGGCATTGATTCATTTATTAAGTGGAAATATAATCCACATGCCAAAGCACCCACCTTTTTTTTTTTTTTTGTATATTCACACAGTTAGGAAACTATACACTAATTCCTGAGGATTTTCACTGCACCCAAAAGAAACCCCTTACCCATTAGCACTTACTACCATTTTACTCAAAAACAATCCCTGGCAACCACTAACCTTTATGGATTTGCCTATGCTGGATATTTGACATAAACAGAATCATGTAATTCTTGTCTTGCAGTTAGAATAATGTTTTCAAAGTTTATCCATGAGGTAGCATGAATCAATATTACATTCTTTTTTATGGCTGCAATGATTTTCATTAGATGGATGTACCATATTCTATTAATTCATTCCTCTGTTAGTAGACATTTGGGTTTTGTCCACTTGTCTGGGTATTATGAATAATGCTGTTATGTACTTTAGTATACAAGTTATTCTGTGGACATATGTTTTCAATTAGGTATATACCCAAGAGAGAAACTGGGTCACATTATAATTCTATGTATCATTTTTTAAAAAAAATAGATTTACTTATTTGAAAGGTAGAGGGACACAGAGAGTGGGAGAGCCATAGAGAAATGAGAGTAAAAAGAGAGAGATTGTCCATCCATTGCTTCACTCTCCAAATACCCACAATAGCTGGGGCTGATCCAGGCTGAACTCAGGAGCCAGGAACTCCATGTGGGACTCCCACGTGGGTGTCATGTACACAAGTACTTGGGCCATTATCTGCTGCCTGTCCAGGTACCTTAGCAAGAAGGTATTGGAAGCAGAGTAGCTAGGACTTAAATCAGGAACTCTAATGGGGGACGCAGGTGTCCCAAGTGGTGGCTTAATCTGCAATGCCACGACACCTGCCCCTGTGTATAACTTTTTGAGATATTGCCAGAGTTTCCCAAAGAATATATGCCATTTTAAATTCCAAACAGCAATGTCCAAGGGCTCCACCTTTTTCACACCTTAACCACCACTTGTTATTTCCTATCTCTTAAATTATGGCCATGCTAGTGGGTGTTAAGTGACACCTCACAGGAAGTGGTGTTTCTGTTTCCCTATGACTAGTAGTGATATTAACATTGTTTCTGGTGCGTTGTATGTGTTTGTGTACATCTTAGAACTACCCATCCAAAACCTTTGCCCAGTTTTAAATTTTTTTTTTTTTTTATTGCGGGGTTGTAAGAGTTCTTCATGTAATCCAGATAACAGACTCATAAAGATATATGATTTGCAGCTATTTTCCCCCTATTTTGTGGACTTCCTTTTCACTTTCCAAGTCCAACTTAGCTATGTTTTTCCTTTGGGAATTCTGGTATCATGTGTAAGAAACCACTGCCAAACTGGTATGACTCACTACTTCGAGTCTTTATGAAATAAAGAATATTTTAGTAAAATTTGTCTCTAGCCTATCAATTATAAAATCATTACATATATACATATATAATGTCTTTCCTCCAATATCAAGTAATTATTTTATATATCTGGGAACTAATTCTGAGAATTTTCAGGGTAATATATTTCAAGATGTCCCAAATCAAAAAATTTTTTCTGAGTCTGTTTTCTCATTTTAAATGGGTATGACTGCTATGGATACATCATGATGACTCAGAGGGGCTGGCGCTGTGGCTCAGCGGGTTAAAGCCCCAACCTGCAGTGCTGGCATCTCTTACGGGTGCTGGTTCAAGTCCTGGCTGCTCCACTTCTGATCCAGCTCTCTGCTTTGGCCTGGGAAAACAGTACAAGATGGCCCAAGTCTTTGGGCCCCTGCATCCACAGGGGAGACCGGAGGAGGCTCTTGGATCCTGGCTTTAGATCGGTGGAGCTCCAGCCATTGCAGTCATTTGGGGAGTGAACCAGTGGATGGAAAACCTCTCTCTCTCTGGCTGTATATCTCTCTGTAACTCTGTCTTTCAAATAAATTAAATAAATCTTAAAAAATTGAATTATTTAAGTAATTTATTTACTATTTAATTAATATTTTATATTTAAAATTATTTAAATAAAATAAGTATTTATTAAAGATTATTTATTTGAAAGGCAGAGTTACAGAGAGGGAGAGACAGAGAGATCGTCCATCTACTGGTTCACGCCCCATATAGCTGAAATGGCAAGAGCTGGGCCAAGCCAAAGCCAGGAACCAGGAGCTTCATTTGGGTCTCCCCTGTGGGTGGTAGGGGTCCAAGTACTTGGGCTATCATCTGCTTCCTTCGAAGGTACATTAGCAGGGAGCTGGATTGGAAGTAAAGCAACTAGGACTTGAACTGGCACCCATATGTGATATTGGCATCACTGTTGATGACAACTGCATCACAACACTGGACCATGAGAACCACTTTAATAACATGTTCTTTCGTATGCTGCTTTCATTCTTAGTTGAGCAAAGTGAGCATAAAAGAGTAAAAATAGGGAGATAAAATGTCACACATGGATGTCACATGTCTGTTAGCTATGAAATCCACAATTCCTCAAGAATTTAAAAACATCTGGGGGCCAGCATTGTGGCACAGCAGGTGAGGCTGCCACTTGCGATGCTAGCATCCCGTATCTGTGCACTCGTTGGGAGTCCTGGCTGCTCTGCTGGCAACACAGCTTCCTGCTAATGTGCCTGGGAAAGTAGCAGCAGATGACCCAAGTCCCTGGGGCCCTGCCACCCATGTGGAAGACCAAGATGGATTTCCTGGAGTGCTTGCTCTCTCTCTCTCTCTCTCCACATCTCTATCACTCTGCCTTTGATATAAAAATAAGTACATAAATCTTAAAAAGAAACATCGCTGAAAATACATTGGGTACAAAAAAAAGAGAGAGAGAGAGAGAAAGGCCCCCAAAAGATGGCATCTTGATAACTGCAAATAGTGTGACTGAAAAGGTTACAGCTGATGGACAAGGACATAAGCCTCAGGCAGTTTAACTCCTTGTCAGAAAGCAGATAAAACTCCTTTTACCCCTTTACTTTGCCTTCTTTGAAAAGACCAGCTCAGGCCCATGGTCTGTATTCTTCCCCACCCCACTTTCTGCATTCTTTTCCAGGTTTGAAATCCTATAAAAAAAAACCTGTAAGCAGCAGCTCACCTCTGGCCACTGCCCTCTCTAGTGGACCCTTAGCCCCCCTAAGCTATATAAGGCCTAGCCTGCAGGAGGACTGTGCTCTCAGCCAGATGTTCGCTCTGTCTGCAAGTGGCAGTTGGCCACCTCTGCAAATTTATCTTCCCTTGAGTAAATCTGTTTTGGCCGTGAGTTCATATCCTGTCTCCTCTCTGATCCGTTTTCCTTTTCATTACAACACCACTTTGCACTTCTGATAGATACTCTTCATTGCTTAATGGCTGTTATGGTCTAAATATGATTTGGCTCCCAAACTCATGCAGACCTTTAAATACCAAAGTTACAAGTTCATAGTACAAAGAGGTGGAAATTTAATACAGTTAAGATGCTTGGAGGTGGGGCATTTGAGAGGTGAGTGCACTGCATTGGACCATTACGGTAGTGGCTCCATGGTTAAATCCTGGAGGCTTTACAAAAGACCACAGAGACACAGGCACACCTACTTCTTGTCATGGGTTGTGGTATGTCACCTCAGGACTCTGCAAGCAAGAACACTGTCACCAAAGCTGAAGCAACGGGTCCAGCATGAGCCTAGATGGCAAACCTTCAAAATCAGGAGCGGAAGTAAGCCATTCTTCATAGAATCGTTGCATCAGGTATTTTGTTGTAGTAACAAAAAGTTAATATAATAGCTTAAAATGAGTCAAAGGCTAGACGGCATCACTTGGACATCCATGAAATATTTTGTGGCCTCTAAGAAAATTCAGGAGATTTCATATCCTTTCACTATGGAGCTCTAAAAATAATAATCCTCAGTGAGAAAAATTATAAAATATGCTATAAAGACAAATAATTTATAGATAAGGGAATTGAAGGCAATAATTTTATCAAAGTTTAAGGGTTCAAAAGCAGAAGTCTTGTTTTGTATCAGTATAGATCTGCTAGAAAACTGCATAAGGTAAGTGTATATAGAGCAGCCTGAGAGACACTAGGAGGCCAGTGGAAAGTTAGGTTGTAAGTATTCACAGGATTCTTGTGCTTTTCAAGGCAAACTAAGCTAATAATTAACTAATTACTTAACTGAATTTAAATTAGCATAAAGCTTCAGTAGTGGCTGAGAAACTTTTGTGTGCTGACCCTATGACTGTACATGAGCACTGAAATATTCCAGGGGCTGGTGCTGTGGCATAGCAGGTAAAGCTGCCACCTGCAGTGCCACTGCATCCATACTGACTCCAGTTTGAGTCCCAGCAACTTCTCTTCCAATCCAGCTCTCTGCTATGGCCTGGGGAAGCAATGGAAGATGGCCCAAGTCTTTGGGGCCCTCTACCTGCGTAGGAGACCTGTAAGATGCTCCTGGCTCCTGGCTTCAGATGGGCCTAGCTCTGGCCATTGTGGCCATCTGGGGAGTGAACCAGTGGATGGAAGACCTCTCTCTGTTTCTGCCTCTCTGTAACTCTTTCAAATAAATATATAACTTTTTAAAAAAAATGCCAAAAAATGACATATATGTATAACACCTCCATGCGTTCAACTTCAGCCTTTACCAGTTAATGGATATCTGTTTCTATTGTTAGGTATATCCTAAAAAAGATACTTACTACCCCACTTCAGAATTAGCATTTCTTATGGATGATATATGACCATTAGCAAGAAGAATACAAAAATCTTATAACAGCATTCACTGTGGTACTAAAAAAAACCACACTGACATTGTACTTTTATTTTTTTCTTTATTTATTTAAGAGGTAGAGTTACAGACAGAGAGGGAGAGACAGAGAGAAAGGTTTTCCATCTGCTGGTTCACTCCCCAAATGGCCATAATGGCCAGAGCTAGGCCAATCTGAAGCCAGGAGCCAGGAGCTTCTTCCTGGTCTCCCATGAGAGTGCAGGAGCCCAAGGACTTGGGCCATCTTCCATTACTTTCCCAGGCCATTAGCAGAGAGTTGGATCCGAAGAGGAGCATTTGGGACATGAATCAGCTCCCATATGAGATGCCGGCACTGCAGGCAGAAGCTTAGTCCACTATGACATAGTGCCGGCCCCTACACGGTTCTTTACATATATATTTACTATTATTACTGATGGATATATTATTTAAAACAATTATCATTGTTGGGTTAATTTTCCATATCCCACTTTAAAAAGAACTTCTTTTTGAGAACCTAAGGCACTTATGTAAGTTTTAGAAGTCTACCAGGCAGGTATCACATAACTCTTTAAAAAATAATTTGTTTTTTATTTATTTGAAAGACAGAATGACAGAAAGAGAGGGACAAACAGAGAGAAAGACAGCTTCATCCATTGGTGCACTCCTTACATGGCTGTGACAGGAGTCAGGAAATCCACCTGGGTCTCCCACGTGATTAGCAGGGACCCAAGCACTTAGGCCATGTTCTGCTGCTTTCCCAGGAGCAGGAACAGGCAGATAGTTCAGAAAAGAAGCCGCGGCGCCGGCTCTATCCCACAACTTTTAATACATGTGTCTGGCATTGTGGTACCACAGGTAAAGCCACAGCCTGTGGTACCAGCATCCCACATTAGACCCCCTAAAAGTTACACTGAAATGTGGCCCTTTAGAGTGCCCCAGCAGTGCTCTCCGGGGTGCCACATGTGCTACTGGAATTTGGGGTGCCATACGATTTCAACATAGGCTTATTACTAAATCCCCAATATTAATAAGCCCAGGAGGGTTCTTGCCTAATATTTAGAGAAGAATTCTAAATACCGGCACAGATAAACAAGACAGCATGGTACATTTTAAGCTTTAATTTAGTGAGAAAGATGCATAGGAGAGTGAGCTTTATTTGAGAGAGAGGTGAAAAGGGGTTCATACCGAGCACCAGGAACCAGCCACCTGGATGAGCATCTAGGCCTGTATCTGGGCCAGGAAGCCTAGAGCACATGGCCCGAAGGCCATGCGCCCTGGAGGCACGGGGCTATCCTGACAAGAGGCCAGGGTGAAAGAGCCTGGCTTTTAACCCACTTCCAAAGGGGAGCGGTTAATTAACCTGATTGGCTGGTAGGCACCCAGGTGTGGCCAGATAGGGGCATGAGGCCACACAGGGGCATGGCAAAGGCTTCAGGTAGGGGCATGAGGTCACACAGGGGCATGACAAATGAGTGGTCTTCCAGTTCACAAATCTAATCAATTTAACCTGATTGCCTGCCTACTTCAACTTGGCTAATCCTCCACCTGTGGCGCTGGCACCCCGGGTTCTAGTCCCAGTTGGGGCACTGGATTCTGTCCCAGTTGCTTCTCTTCCAGTCTAGCTCTCTGCTGTGGCCCAGGAGGGCCTTGGAGGATGGCCCAAGTGCTTGGGCCCTGCACCCACATGGGAGACCAGGAGGAAGCACCTGGCTCCTGGCTTCAGATGGGCACAGTGCAGGCCGTGGTGGCCATTTGGGCAATGAACCACCGGAAGGAAGACCTTTCTCTCTGTCTCCCTCTCTCACTGTCTAACTCTGCCTGTCAAAAAAAAAAAAAAAAAAAAAAGTGGGATAGATGCTCAGCCTCATGGTTGAGATGTTAATTAAGACACCTGTATCCCTTATCAAGGTACCTGTATTTGACACCCATTTCTGGCTCCCATCTCTAGTTTGCTGCTAATATAGACCGAGGGAGACAACGTGATGGACGACTGGGATAGCAGGGTTGCTTCCACACAGCTGGGAGAACAGAGTTCCCAGCTCCAGCCTTCAGCCCTGCCCTGGATGTAGTTAAGGCATCTGGGGAATGACTTAGCAGATCGGAGCTCTTTTTGGCTGTATCTCTGCCTCAAATAATTAAACAATAAAATAAAAGATGTGAAGCTTTGGTATACTAAGGCTTCTTTTCTAAGGAGCCCTAAACTCAGCATTCACCTAGGAGCGTGATGAGCAGATCCTCCCTTCCCTTCCTGTCCCATCCTCCCTCCCAACCCCCCCCCCATCCTCTGCTAAGAAGTCAGGTCCTCGGAGAGTCCTAGCTATGCCCTTTAAACAGTTGGTAACTTCTTATGGGGTGATGCTTCTTTTAAACGTAAGCTCAGCATTAAACCTCACTAATTAAACAAAAACACATTTAGGGATTTATGATGAGAGCTTATTTTGTACCTTTAAAGCACAGACCTAATCGCATGTTTTGATTAAATGGGGTCACAGAGCAAGAGCGCAGAAACTAATCACACTTATAAAACAAAACCACTTAATTTTTTTTTTTCTAGAGGAAAGAATTTAAGGAGAGTCAGGAGCAAAAGGAGATAAGGGCTTTAAACAACTAATTTCAGCCTATAATTATGCATACAGATTTTTCATGTTTTTCTCAGTCATGCTCCTGCAGGCATTTGGAACTGTCCTGCAGATTTTGCCACCAAGTAACAACTGACATTTGTATTCTTGATCCCCTAATTCAGAGGTTTGATCTTACTTTCCATTCTGAGAGTTACAAGTCGTAGGTTAAGAATTCCTCTAACTTGTTTACAACTCATAATGTGAAAAATGGAAAGCTAACATTCTCAGACTATGCAGAAGGTATTAGTCTCAAAACTAACTCAAACTGAATACTCAAATCATCCTAGGCAGAAAAAAAATCCAAGTGATGTTTCTTTTTCTTGTAAAGCACCTGCTGGGAAAGGTTTTTGACTTTTCCCAAGTTACAGATTATCTTAAACAATTAAGTAGGCCTGCATAATCACAACATCTATGATTTTGTGTATAAAAGCAAAAAAAGGACTTTATTACATAGAATCTGCATTATATAACCATACAGGGGCACACAGACTTAGGTACAAAAAAAATCACCCCTTTTTTTTTTCCCCTTTAGTTTATCCAGTTAAAATATTGGGCAAACTTGTTAATTTTTTCAACGTTCAACTAAAAATATTTGCCTAACTGTGCTATCTATTGGACCATATGCAGAAAAAAAACCACTCTGAAGAATAAAAAGAGAGTAAGAGAAAAATTAAGAAGAGTCAGGAAATGGATAAGCAGGAGAAAGAAAAAAGAAGACAGACAGACAGAGGTAGGAGGGAAGATGGGGGCAAATTGGCTTAGTCAAGCTCTCTCGGGACAGTGTGCTGAGTTACCAGATCTGAAAGGAAGGGTTGAAAGCTACTGCTGATAACCAGCGGAGGCCGAAAGTGCTACTTAAGTGCCTGGTGTCTGTGGAGAAAAGAGGGAGGCGAGATTTGAGACTGAGGATGCCAAGTGCATTCCCAGCCAGCAGAGTAAAAAGGAAGCATTAACAGCAGCCTCAGGGGAAGCTACGCATGCTATCCCATGAGCCAGAGGGCAAATGTGGCAACAGCAGTGAGGAGCAGCTGGATAGAGGGATAAAGAAATAAAGAAACCACAGGAAAATTGGCAGCTTTAGACAAGTAAGGCTGACTCGGCGTTGTCTAGATACTTAGAGGAACAAACTGCCTGAAAATAACACTGCCATTTTTCTCCTGCCAATGGGTTACTATCAACAACTGAAATGCAACAGACTGAAGTTTGCTTGGCAAAAATGACATTCAGTGTGGATTTAACTTTGTGGAACATAGCTCTGCTGAGAAGATACACTTAAGACACTCTTAGTGTTTAGTTTACAGTAATCAAAATCAGCATTTCCATAACCCAGTGGTTCTCCAAAATATTTAAAGAAAAAATATTTAAAATACCTTTTCTAATGCTGTCATTCACTGGTGCTTTCTAAGCATTATTTCATAGAGCATAGTTTAGCAAACTAAAGAATATATATCAATATTCTCTATAGTAAAAACTGGTGAAAATATAATACAGAGAACTAGAAACATAAAAACTGCTAAAGCAACTTCTGAATAATCTCTCAAATTATTCTCATTGACAGTCTTCCATCTTTAAAAAAGGTTCAAGTTACATGAGAAAGCAATTTTTATTATTTTTGTACAGTTTAAAAAAAAAAGATTTGTTTGTTTATTTGAAAGCAGAGTGACAGAGAGAAAGATCTTCCATCTGCTGGCTCACTCCCCAAATGGCTGCAATATCTGAGACTGGAGTTCAAAATTCCGCCAGCGTCCCACACTGGTGTCAAAGGCCCAAGTCCCTAGGTCATCTTCTGCGGCTTTCCCAGCCATATAAGCTGGAAGATGGATTGGAAGCAGAGCAGCAGCGACTTGAACCAGTTCTCTGATGTGGGATGCCAGTATTGTAGGCAATGGCTTAAGCTATTATACCACAATGCTGGCCTTCTATGGTGTTGGAATGCAAGATGAATATTACGATGAAAATTCTTGTTTTAAATAAGTATCTACTCTAGCATTTCAGTACAATATCCAAAGATAAGATTTATCAAACATAATGGTTTTCAAATTACTACCTTGGATATATTTGATGAACTACAATTTGTAATTGATGCAATAAATCCGATCATCCTAACAATAAATCAATTCAATCCACTTTTTCTTCATCAGGATTAATGTAATTTAAGATTGATGTTATGAAAAAAATAAGATACTATCCTAGAAGACTCTCAAACATCTAAGGAAATGAAACTAAAAAGTAAAAAACACCAATTATGCTATGTGAAACACAGGATAAATTCTATAGGAATTTTGTGAGTGGGGAGGCATTGGAGCAGGACAAAGTTCTTCCAGGAAGTAACATCCATGACAGCCCCTAAACCACACCCAGCAATTAGTTCAAAGTTATTTGGAAGGCAATGATATGAAGAGAGTAAGTTGAGATGCAGATGTAATAAATCAATTATATAACATTAACTTCAGAAAACTGGATTTCACAGTTTTCTAGTTAGATTGTTAGAAGCAGAAGAGGAAGACAGAGAGTATCTGAATTTTTCATAATAAAAGAGCATGGGCAGGGTGGCTTAAACAACAGAAACCCAGTTCTAGAGGCTGCAGAGTGCAAGAGCAAGGCTCCAGTAGGATTGGGTTCCTGGTGAAGGCTCTCTTCCCTGCTTGTCCATGGCCACCTTGCTCCTGTGACCTCACACGGTAGAGAAAGGAATCTCTGGGGTCTCCGCTGTTCTGTAAGGATAACAGTACCCTGAACCAGGACCTACCTTTAGAACTCCTTTTAACCATAATTTCTCCTCAAAAGATCTATCTCCAGTACAGTCACATGGATGGTCAAGTCTTCAACACAAGAATTGGGGGGGTGGGAGGGAGGGCAGGAAGGGAATACAAGTCAGTCCCTAGCATTCTACCCCTCAAAATTCATGTCCTTATTGAAAAATTCATTCATTTTATCCTAAAAGCCCCCGAAGTCTTAACTCAGTCTAATATCAACCATACAGTCTAAAGTCTCATCAAAATCAGATATAGGTGAAATTTGAGGTAGGTTTCAACTTGAAGACAATCCCTTACCAGTTGGTAAAGCCAGAAAAGTTAAGTGCTCCCAAAATACAATGGTAGAGCGGGCATGGAATAGAAAAAAGAAAAGAAAAAGAAAATAGAAAGTAGGGCTATAATTTTTTAAAAGGCTGTTTGAGGATTAAGTGAGGTTATACAGAATGAATTGTTTAACACAGTTCATAGATAGAGTAGAAGTCTAAATTCTAAGAATGTAAAGACTTTATAATTTTTTAAAAAAGATTTACTTATTTATTTGAAAGGCAGAGTTACAGACATGGACAGGCAGAGAAAGAGGCAGAGAGAGAGAGAAATCTTCCATCTGCCGGTTCACTCTCCCAATGGGCACAATGGGCAGGGCTGGGCCTAGCCAAAGCCAGGAGACAGGAGCTTCATCTGGGTCTCCCATGTGGATGCAGGAGCCCAAGGACTTGGGGCATCTGCTGCTGCTTTATGGGGTGTATTAGCAGGGAGCTGGATTGGAAGTGGAGCACCTGGGACCCAAACCAATGCTCATAAGGGCTACAAGCATTGCAGATGGTTTAACCCGCTGTGTCACAGTACTGGTCCCTAAAATTTTTTAAAATATTTTTTAAGATTTTTGTTTATTTGAAAGGCAGAGAGAAAAAGGTGTCTTCTATCCACCATTTCATTCCCTAACATTCCAAATTAGCTGGGGCTGGGCCAGGCCAAGGCTGAGAGGCTAGAATTCAAACCAGTTAAATCTAGTTCTCCAACATGGATGGCAGGGACCCAAGTACTTGAGCCATCACATGCTGC
Organism: Sylvilagus floridanus; assembly: GCA_949820135.1. NCBI lineage: Eukaryota > Metazoa > Chordata > Mammalia > Lagomorpha > Leporidae > Sylvilagus > Sylvilagus floridanus. The sequence continues at coordinate 24,612,032 of OX463238.1, read as the reverse complement.
CTACCATGCATGTTAGCAGGGAGCTGGAACTGGAAACAGAACTTGGATTCTAACCCAGGCACTCTGATACGGAGTGTGGATTTCCCAGGTGACATCTTAACCAAATAAATGCATTTATCATTAACCTTTGTATCTCAAGAACTGCAGGGTCAATATGGTAGTCACTAGCCAAACAACTTAATGAACATTAAAGACTCATCTCCTCAGTAATATCTGCTGCATTTCCAATGTCCAATAGCCACATGTCACTAATGGGTGCTATCATGGACAGTGCAGATTTCCATTCATTATCATATAAAATTTTAGTAGACAACTCTGTTCTATACCCTCAGAAAGGTATGTGACACTATAACTGTTGGATTTACAAAGAAATGCAGGGAAATATTAGCACTCATGGTTCAAGAACATGCATGGAGCTGGCGCCATGGCACAGTGGCACAGGTTAATCCTCTGCCTGCAGCGCTGGCATCCTATATGGGGGCCAGTTCTAGTCCCAGCTGCCCCTCCTCCAATCCAGCTCTTTGTTATGGCCTGGGAAAGCAGTAAAATATGGTTCAAGTGCTTAGCCCTCTGCACCCACAAGAGAGACCGGGAAGAAGCACCTGGCTCCTGGCTTCGGACTGGCACAGCTCCGGTTGCTGTGGTCATCTGAGGAGTGAACCAACGGAAGGAAGACCTTTCTCTCTGTCTCTCCCTCTCACTGTCTGTAACTCTACCTCTCAAATTAATTAATTAAAAATTTATAAGCATAAAAATGAATATTGTCACTTTCTACTTCCATAAAAGGTCAAAAAATTATTTATAAGACTCTCTTACTTTTATAAGGATGGTAAGTTTAGAGCTAGGAATGTCTCAAATACAAAGCATTTTTGTAGGGGATTAAGATAATACTGTTAAGGTATTACTTTATTAAGAGCTGAATAGAGAGGAATCAAATTCTAGAAACAAACCATGAACATGTCTAATAGTCTTATTCTTAGTAAGCAGCAGTCTTACTCAAGTCTTGGGTAGTGGCAGGATCAATAATGTATGGATCCCCAACAAGTTCTTAGGATGCATTTTGTCAGCATTGTTGGCATCAAATATAGGACAAGGACTCTATTGTAAGTGCTTTGATATTATTGTGCTTTTATATTTTTGCCAAGATGTTTTGCTTTGTTGCAGGTGGATGAGAATGGATGGAATATCTACAACTAACATCAATACTGATTCAGGAATGTGTGTCTATTGTTTTCAAACATTTGCAAATATAAAGTTTCTGTCATATTACATGACAGTCTGATTGCTAACTCTACCTTATACTTTGATATTTTAGTTTACATCAATAGTATAAAGTTAATTTGTTTGTTATCACATAAATTAAATAATGGGAACTTTCCTTCTGGAGGAGTTAAGAATTTTCTGCAAATATTACATTAAAAAGAATTAGACCTTAAGCCTAATCTGCCCATTTTCTTGAGAATCAGAGAACAGAGTTTTCCTGAACTTCCCTAAGTCATATAATGTGATAGGAGCTGGGTAAATAAACAATGTATATGCCATTCCTATCTTTGTTGAATTTTCTGTAAAGTGAGAGGTTAAATTCTAAGGAATTCTCTAAGTATAGCTGGTCAGTAATTACTGGTTGAGAAGCACCACATACCAGCTAATGTGGCAAGTGTTAGAAACAATCGTGGGAGCCACTGCTGTGGTGTAGTAGGCTAAGCCTCCATTTGCAGCACAAGCATCCCATATGGGCACCAGTTCAAGCTGGCTGTTCCACTTCTGATCCAGCTCCATGCTGAAGGCCTAGGAAAACAGTGGAAGGTGGTCCAAGTGCTCTGGCCCCTGCACCCATGTGGGAGACCTGGTAGAGGCTCCTAGCTCCTGGCCCCTGGCTTCAGACTGGTGCAGCTCTCACCATTGCAGCCATTAGGGGAGTGAACAAGCGGATAGAAAACCTCTCTCTCTCTGTCACTCCCTCTCCCTGTGACTGCCTCTCAAATAATTAAATAAATCTTAAAAAAAGAAAACAATGGTCTTTCTCTCACTTTCTAATTTGTTTTCTTCCTTTTGATTTCTACTTTTCCCGTTTGGGCTCTTACAATTTCTTATTTCAGCTCATGTCCTTCTAATTGGTCTCCTTACCCTCAGTTTCTTCTTCCCTCAACCCCACTGACATCTAAGTAACATAAGAATTCTGAAATGAGTCTGACTGCTACTCCTTAAAAAAAGAAAAACAAAACACCTTAGTTGTTTCCCTATTGATGACAGGATAAATTTCAAAATATCCTTTCTAGTTTTATTCCTTGTCAATTCATTATTCACTCTAGCTACAGTGAATTGCTCCCCATTCACATCACAAATTTTAGTATGTTTTGTTCCTCCTGTTAAAAAAGTTCATCTTGGGGCTGGTTCTTGGCATAGTAGTCTAAGCCCCCACCTGTGGCACAGGCATCCCATATGGGTGCCAGTTCATGTCCAGGCTGCTCCTCTTCTGATTCAGCTCTCTTGTTATGGACTAGGAAGGCAGTGGAGGATAGCACAAGTGCTCTAGCCCCAGCACCTGTGTGGGAAACCCAGAAGAAACTCCTGGCTTCGGATCAGCTCAGCTCCAGCTGTTGTGGCTACTTGGGGAGTGAACCAGTGGAAGGAAGATCTTTCTCTCTGTCTGTAACTCTACCTCTCAAATAAATTTAAAAAAAAAAAAAAGTTAATCTTATGAAAGGGGCCAGCACTATGGTGTGGCTAGTAAAGCTGCTGCCTGTGATACCAGGATCCCATATGGGCAACAGTTCATGTTCCAGCTGCTCCACTTACACTCCAGATCAATGCTAACAGCCTGGGAAGAGCAGTGGAAGATGACCCAAGTGTTTGGGCCCCTGGCACCTATGTGTGAGCCCTGGATGAAGCTCCTGGATCCTGGCTTCAGCTTGGCCTGATACAGGCTATTTGGGTCATCTGGGGAGTGAATCAGAGGATAAAAGATATCTCTCTCTCTCTGAAACTCTGACTTTCAAAATAAATAAATCTTTTTTTAAAAAAAGCTTATCTTAGGGTTAAATCTTAGTTAGCTCATGCTGTCACAAAATACAATGGATTAAAACAACAGAAATTACTTTCTCACAGTTCTGGAAGCTGGAGTCTGGCAAGGTTAGCTTTGGTGAGAGCTCACTTCCTGAGCTGTGGACAGCTGGGTTTTTGCTATGTCCTCACATGGTGGGGAAAGATCAGGGGTTTGTGCCCTCATGAGTGTGCACAGCATTCTGGAGTCTCTTACAAGGGCCACTAATTTCATCAGAGGGCCTCATCTTCAAAGCCTTATCTAAACTTATTATCTCCCAATGTTCTATCTTCAAATACCATCATATTGGGGATGAAGGTTTCAGCAAATGGATTTTGGAAGAATACAAATCAGTCTACAGTAGATGCAAACTTGCCCTTTAATACCCAGCTCAAATGTCTCTTAAAAATCTTCATTTCTTAACAGAGTTAATTACTCTGTCATATATGCTCCAATTTATCAGTTTGTAGGGATTATTTCTATTATTATATAGTAAACTCCTACAGGGTAGAGATTCTGTCATAGCCATCTTTTTAACTTCCCAGAATTGAGCATAAAGTTTGGCAAACAATAGGTACCAATAAAGATTTGTTGAATGAATTATAGAACTTTTAGAAACAATGAAAGAAATATGCTTTTTTAAAATTGCTTTTTTCTATGTGCAAGTTATACATTATAATAACATCTTCTCATCTCACCTCTACAAATCCACACCCTGAATTTATGATTTATTTCTTTATGGTATCATTGATCTCAAGCTGTCTATAATCACTTATTTATTTGGAGATAAAATTCAGACTTATCAGCCAATGCTAGATTATAAACATTTCATTCATGAATTGCAGACACTTTTACATGAAGAGTAGGCCAAACACATTTCCACAGGAGTAATAAATAACTTCAGATGTCCTTGTGAGAAACTCAGCTACTGAACTCACCTATTAATTTTCTCTACTGAATGCATTTCCACATCAAAAAGTGTTCCCAATCATTATTTTATGTTACTATGGTACAGAATATTTAATCTTCTTTATGTAACAATTCTCTTGCTTTAGTGGCTCTGTGATCATTCAGTATTATACCTATTCTAAATCTATCACAATCCTTAAGACCTGCTGCCCTTATTCAGTACTATTATCTACTCACTGCCAAAAGCTTAAATAACTCAGCCATGTTCAAAAATTAGGTAATATTGAAGCTCTAAAACTAATCTCTAGGTATGCTAAGTATGGACATACATGTAATCCTACATGCTCATGCATGTATCATATAACTGTACATAATCACTGAATAATTGAAATGAAAATATTAACATACATGATCAAATTAATTACATATGGAAATAATGTTGCCTAAATTTATTTGGAGTTACAGGTCTACTAATGAATAGCCCCAGAAACCTTACTAAATTTAAGCCATCATTTACAAGACACAGGGATAGAAGTAAGGCTAGCAAGCAGTGAGTACAGTAAGTGGTAGGGTAAAGACAGTCACGAGAAAAGTGAAAGTAAAATCTGAGTTTCATAGGGGAATAAAAGGACCTGGAGGCATGGATACTATATCTACATATCAGAGGGACTATAGTGAGATTTAAACTTGCTTTGTTTGAGCCTTAGAGTTAGAATGAGAATCAACGGATAGAAGTTACAGGGAGCAGACTTCACTCAGTGAAAGAGTTATGTCAAAGACATGAAATTTCTAGGACCATACACCACAGGCTTAATTTCTATGTGTAGTAAGGGTGTCACGAAGGTATCACTGGTGACGTGGAGGGGTGCAGCTAAGAAGGAATCTCACCTGGGACCAGGGAGCACCTGAATAAACACTACTATATACCTACAGTCATGGCTTAAATAGCATCATTCCACTGTCCATCCAAAAGATAAAGTTATCAGCAGTATAGTAAATGTATAATAAAGAGATAGGGAGACTAGAAGGAAGCTATTGCCAGATAGTCCATATAAGAACTAGAAAAGCTGGTTCAAGAAAAAGAGCTAGAGAGTCAGGGAAAGATGTTCTACATATTTCAATCAATTTTATGTTAATATAGCCAGAAAGGGGGAGGGGTGAGGAAGAGAGTAAGTGTTGTAGTACAGTGGGTTGGACTGAGTCCCATATCGAAGTGCAGGCTTCTCTGCTTCCAATCCAGCTTCCTGCTAATGTTTCGAAAAGGCAGCAGAAGATGTTCCAGGTGCTTGGGTCCTTGCTACCCACATGAAAGACCTGGATGAAATTCCAAACTCCTGGTTTGGTCTGGTCAAGCCCAGGCTGTTGCAGGCATTTGGGGAATAAACCAGCAGTTATCTGTCTCTCCCTCTCTCTGTCACTCTGCCTTTTAAAAATACATAAATCTTTAAGAAATTATTTACTTTTTAAAAATAATGAAGTTTAATGCTGGAAATAAAATATTTTTAGCAGAAGATAGGTATAGGAACAAAAAAATCAAAATATAAAATGAGAGAAAGAAGTAGGAAGAGAGGGAGAAAAGAAAAGAAACAGAAAAATTCAGGACCTGATGAGCAACAGAAAGTCCAAATGCTGGGGCCGGTGCTGTGGCGTAGCTTGTAAAGCCACCGCCTGCAGTGCCGACATCCCATACGGGCACTGTTTTGAGCCTGGCTGCTCCTCTTCCGATCCAGCTCTCTTTTATGGCCTGGGAAAGCAGTAGAAGATGGCTCAAGTGCTTGGGCCCCTGAACCCATGTGGGAGACCCGTAAGAAGCTGCTGGCTCCTGGTTTTGGATTGGCCCAGCTCTGGCTGTTGTGGCCTTTTGGGAAGTAAGCCAATAGATGAAAGATTCTCTCTCTCTCTCTCTGGCTCTCTGTAATGCTGCCTTTCAAATAATTGAATAAATATTAAAAAAAAATTCCAAATGCCTGCAAAAAATTGAGATATATATGTTTAAAGATTTTTATTTACCTACTTGAGAGCTAGAGTTACAGAGAGGGAGAGAGAGAAAGGTCTTCCATATGCTGATTCACTCCCCAATGGCTGCAATGGCCTGAGTTGGGCTAATCTGAAGCCAGGAGTCAGGAGCCAGGAACCAGGAGCTTCTTCCAGATTTCCCAAATGGGCATAGGGGCCCAAGGACTTGGGCCACCTTCCACTGCTTTCCCTAGCCATAAGCAGAGAGCTGGATTGGAAGAGGAGCAGCCAGAACACAAACTAGCACCCATATGGGATGCCGGTGCCACAGGTAGAGGCTTAGCCTACTATACCACAGAGATAAATTTCCATGTAAAATAAAAAGTAATACAGTCATGGTATTTAACTGCATATGATATTTAATATTATAGCGATAATGCAAACTGAATTTACCTTTGCTTAAAAAATAAGGCTCAAGGCCGGCGCCGTGGCTCAACAGGCTAATCCTCCGCCTTGCGGCGCCGGCACACCGGGTTCTAGTCCCGGTCGGGGCGCCGGATTCTGTCCCGGTTGCCCCTCTTCCAGGCCTGCCCTCTGCTGTGGCCCGGGAGTGCAGTGGAGGATGGCCCAAGTGCTTGGGCCCTGCACCCCATGGGGAGACCAGGAAAAGCACCTGGCTCCTGGCTCCTGCCATCGGACGAGCGCGGTGCGCCGGCCGTAGCGCGCTGGCTGCGGCGGCCATTGGAGGGTGAACCACCGGCAAAGGAAGACCTTTCTCTCTGTCTCTCTCTCTCACTGTCCACTCTGCCTGTAAAAAAAAAAAAAAAAAAAAAAATAAGGCTCAAAGGACCACTGTTGTGGCACAGTGGGTTAAGTCACCATTTCTGATACCATGTTCCCATATCAGAGTACCAGTTCAAGTCTCAGTTGCTCTGCTTCCAATCCAGCTACCTGCTAATGCACCTAGGAAAGCAGCAGAGAATGGCCCAAGTCCTTGTGCTCCTGCTACCCATGTGAAGACCCAGATGAAGTTCTAAGCTTCTGGCTTGGGCCTGGCCCAGTCTTGGCTATTGTGGCTATTTGCAGAGTGAATCAGCAGACAGAATATTGATCCATCTCTGTCTCCCTCTTTCTCACTCTGCCTTTCAAATAAATAAATAAAATAAAACTTTCAAAGACAAAAAATAAGAATCACAAGAGCAGGCCATTTGCCTTATTGGCTAAAATGCCTGCTTTCCACTTGAGAGAGTTGAGTTTGATTCCCAGGTCCAGCTCCTAAATTCCAGCTTCCTGATAACGTGGATCCTCTGAGGCAGCAGTTATGGCTCAAAGAGTGGGGTTCCTGCCATCCACTTGCAAGAACTGAACTGAAAGCCCAGCTCCCAGCTTCAGCCCCCTGGACTCCGAGGGCATCTGAGGAGTGAATCAGTAGATAGGAGCTCTCCTCTTTCTGAATTCATATTCATTTCTGTCTCTCACCTTCACTGCTTCACAAACAAATAAATGCTTTAAAAAAAGAATCAAAACACTTGCCTCTTTTTAAAGTATCCTAATACGTATTTGGAATAACTGTCACACTTTCCTAATTATAAATAAGCACACAATTATGCATTATTTCTTGGTATTCCAAATACTTCAATTTCCATCTTAAAGTTTCTTCATTTACTAATGATAATTCTAAAATATAGAGTGAAAGGAACCAACCAGAACATTAAAACAGAAATAAATCACGGTAGTAAAGCACATGGCAATTCTTCTTCTTCTTCTTCTTTTTTTTTTTTTTTTTGGAAAAGGTCATTCTCTGGTTTACTACATTGAAGGAAATTTGCCAGTACACACAAAATTCCTTGCTAGAAAAAAAAATCTGTTGGATATACACCAGTTACCAGCAATTCCAACACATAAATACCACAGTAAGCAGTCATTTATCGGGTCACCCTGCGCAGAGTTGCATGAAAGCATCCAGCGGCAACGTGAACCCCACAGAGGAGATGCTGCTTTCCAGACAGGCGGCTGCTGCAGGTGATGTGGCCCGGTGCCAAGAACAGGGCAGGGAGGGTTCAGAGGCAACTTGTCCCCAGCCACAGAGAGCACCACCCAAAGCAACGGTGGGGTAAGGGGACTGGGTGAGCAAGTGTTCCTCTGCGAATTCAGCTTCCAGGCTCATGTTGTGAGCCCATCAGTCTCACTTCTCTTCTCCAGCCATAATCATTAGCCCCTGGCAGAAATGATGACTTCCAGCTGTAACTGGCAGCACACTGCTGTGATAATTTACACAAAGATTAAAAATGAAAAAGTAACGAGTAGACTTTCTAACCCTTTCTCTTTTATAAAAAGTATTTCCACTCTCTTCCTCCCCTCCCTTTCTCTGCCTTTTTTTTTTTTTTTTTTTTTTTTTGGTTAAAATTCTAACCTCTAGAGAACTTTAACTGCTCTGGAGAGCACTAAGTTAACACAAATGAGGTTCGGTTTATTTTCTTTTCCAGAAGTTAGTACATCAAGGCACTTCAAGAATTTAAAGAACGAAATTAAGAAATGAGAAAAACTGCCCCGAAATGTATTGGATTGACCATCTATAAAATAACATTCTAAGTAACAAATTTGGAATATCCAAATTTCAGCCATAGTGACTTTGATGAATTTTTATGAAAGTGTGACATTAATAACATGTTTAAGAATGATAGGTCCTGTGTGTAGAAAGGTCTAACAGGAAGCATTGATCAACATGGAGACAGAAAGGAACAGAAAAAAAAAAATTACTGGGCAGAGGGGCCAGCATTGTGGTATAGCAGGTAAAGATGCCACCTGCAATGCCAACATCCCATATAGGCACCAGTTCCTGTCCTGGCTGCTCCACTTCTGATCCAGCTCCCTGCTAATGTGCCTGGCAAAGAAGCAGAGAATGGCTCAGGTGCTTGGGCCCCTGCTACTCACATGGGAGACCTGGAAGAAGCTCCTGGTTCTTGGCTTCAACACGGCCACTTGGGGAGTGAATTAGCAGATGGAAGATCTCTCTCTCTGTAACTCTTTCAATTAAATAAATCTTTAAAACGAAAAAAAAAAAAAAAAGCAAAAAAGCATTGGGCACATCCTGCTCAGAAGGCCCAGACAACTATGCTTCACTGTTTAAGCATGAATTTTGTGACTTGGGTGAAAGGTCCTGTATTCCTGTTTTAGAAAGCCAACCTGGCTACTAAGATGCTTTGAAATTCACACATCACTCCAAGGGAACTTTGTTTAGTTATCTCTGTAACCCCAGAACCTAGAATGTAGGCATTGAATAAATATTATTCAATGAAGTAAGATTATCCAACTCTTTCTTTTATTCTAAAGTTACCATAAAGTGATTTTTGGTTATATTTGGATTCCTATACAGTTTGGCTGAAAAAAGTGCTGGTCAGAAGACAGAATTAATTTGGTTTCTTTAATAGTTAAACTCTTCATCATAAGTTATTTTGCTTTATGTATTATGATTTGCACGTTTGCTTGGTGCAATAATCAAAATAGTCATAAAAAATTAAGACACACCAAAAATATGATTCTGGTGTTAAAAAGATGCCATAATCAGACTTTATTGATTTTATATCTGCACCTCTTTTTCTCTGATGTTAAAAATCTTGATCTTGAAGATGTTAACATAACTAACTTATTTGTTCACTCTACTCAATACCCATAGCAGCTTCCAAAGAACTTACTAATATTACCTAAAAAATAAGACAAGTAAAAATGTTTAAGATTCCTTCTGGTACTTTTATCTGTAGAATATACTGTAATAAATATAGCACACTATTTCAAAGGCAGAGTTACAGAAAGAGACACATCTTCAATCACTGGTTCACTCCCCAAATGGCCTCAACAGCCAGAGCTGGACCAATCCAAAAGTGGAGCCTGGAGCTCTATCTGGGTCTCCCATGTGGATGCCAGGGGTCCAAGGACATGGGTCATCTACTGCTTTCCTAGGTGCATTAGCAGGGAACTGGACTGTAAGTGGAGTGGCTGGGATTTGAACCAGTGCCAAAAGGTGTCACTAATGTGTTCTTTTAACACTTATTCAACAAGTAAGTGATTTACTACCTGTGCCTCAGGGATTCTGGTAGAGATAAAAGATTCTACTGTAAAGCATGCAGTTCACATCTGAAACCAGGATTCTGCAGAAATAAAGAAAGCAAAGAAAGCCCACTGGGTCAGGAGAACAACCACCTACAAAAACAGATGGAGAACGGATCATGGGAAGGTTACTTCTGATAGGTTTTAAGGATGATGAGACCTTTAAGAAGAATTGTTTATATATTTTTTGTATTACTTTGCTGCTTGAGGGAATAGTGTTAAGATGGGGTAAGGTTATAAACTTAACATTATTTGGTTAAGAACGGAATAAGGCAGGCTCACACTGCAATGAGTGGAAACATCACATGGCAAGCACTATGGCAAGTAAGAAACACATGGGGAATGACTCAAACCAGAAGCTAGAAGCACAATTCTTGTAGATTTCTGTATCAGGAATAGGAAGAAAGTTGGCATTTTCCCACATACTTCCAGCTTTATCACTGAAGTTAATGACCACAGGGAAGAACAATCACTTAGGAAATCCCAATTCTCAATTACACGAATGAGATGTCCATGGGAAGGATTTTTCTATTATTCTTTCAAAAATTAAAAACTGCTTTTAATAAGGTACATTAAGATTTTAATCAAATGCTAAGTAATAACATGACAAGTTATCACAGAAGTTACTTTGGAACACAGAACTTGGATATTTGTACCATGAATGCAGCACACCCTGGAAACAGTATCACTTCACTTTATTTGGCTTGTGTACAGCACAACAGAATGTGACCAAGCCAAGTGCAGCTTGCATCTCATTTCTGGAGTTCAGGCTTCAGGGGTTCAGGGGACTTAGAACACAGTCCAGCTCAAGGGAGCTGAAGGCCACGAAGAAGACAAGCACAAGGCTTTTAAGGTGGGAGAGAGTGGTGCCCCCACCCCCGTCTCCTAGCTGCACCACATTTGCAATAACTAATGTCGACAAATCACACGACAGAGAATTCTTCAGAAAGGAGGGACAGCTGACACAGGAGAGAACTCTGAATGCTAGCACAAAAGTTTACAGAAAGTAGAGGAATGTGGGTCATTCTAGCTGAGGAACATAACACTCTACACTCCTGAGTCACTCTGTAAAGCATCATGGGAAATATCTGAACATTCAACCGTAAGTATTCCACAGAAAAGGCTGTTTCAGTTCAGAATTCTCTGCTTAAGAGGTAATGGAAATGAGAAATCTATTTCATAAAAAAGGGAAATGGTTAAAGGCACTGGCATTTGGAAGGGTAAACCTCAATTGCATGGGACGTGGAATGTATGGCAATTATGCCACAACAGAGTCAATCTAAGAAAAAGAAGTCAGTTCCTTGAAAAGATCAACAATCTTAACAAACCTTCAGAAGACTGATCAAGAAAGACACATGATACAAATTAGCAAAAATCATTATGAACTAGATAACATCACTAGAAACCTTAGCAAAAGTAATCACCAACAAGTTTATACCAATAGGACAACTTAGATTTATGGACAAATTCCCAGAAAGACAAAAATTACTGAAACTGATTCAAGAAAAACAGAGCTGAATAGACAAGAAAAGAAATTAAATTGGTAATTTAAAATTTCACAAAGAAAAGCCCAGGTACATACAGTGCCAGTGATGAGTTCCACCAAACATTTTAAAAAGAAATAGCAATGCTTCACAAAAGCCTTCAGAAAACAGAGGAGGGGCACTGCTATATCTGATTCTGAGATGAGTCTGACCTTGATAATAAAGGTAGATAAAGATATCACAAAAAATGACACACCTATATTCCTCATGCATACAGATGCAAAGATTCTCAAAAGTATTAATATCTCAACAAAATATTAACAAAAATATCTAGTACATATCAAAAGAATTTACAACATCCAATTTACAACATCCAATTTACATCAAGGAATGCAAGGTTGGTTTAACGTCCAAAAATTGCTTAAAGTAATATTTCATATATTTTTTTAAATCTTTACCTATTTTAAAATCACAAAGAAAATCTCCTTCATTGTATTCTAAAACTTGATGGTTTTAGATAAATTGAGTTTTGTTTGTTGTATAAGCTTCCAATTTCCTTTTTTTCCCATATAGCCGTGACAGGTTATATTGCGTCCCTCCAAAAACCATGTTGAAATCTTAACCTCACAGTAACTTGGAAGCAGCCTTATTTGAAAATAGGGGTACTTTGTTATGGCAGCCAGGAGAAACTAACAAAATAACTAATTCAGCACCATACGCTGAACAGCCTCTCCTTTCTCCACAGATCTCCAATAGCAGTCCTATTACAGATAAAATTTCTTTGTGTGTTCCAATCTGTTTCTGGGTTCTTTGCTCATTTCCTTTAGTCTATTTTTCCTAATTTGCCCCAATTGCTATAGCTTTATAGTATTTCCTGATACCTGGCAGAAGCAAATTCATCTTAAACCTCCTCTTGTTCTCAAAGGGGACTGTGGCTATACTGGCCCTTTGCTCTTTTTTAAACCAGTGGGTCATGTTCCACAGAAACAAAACAAGCCTGTTAAAACTTGGATGGGTTTTAAGACTGAATTTATAAATAAATTTGGGGAGAATTAACAATCTGTCAACAGGCTACATCTCCCCTCACCCCACTTATTTAGGTGTCTTTCTTTTTTAATTAAAATTTCGTAGTAAATTATATGGGGGGTTAAAATGCATACCAAACAGCAGCAATGTCAGAACTTTTTCACACTTCATACACATCTGCCCACATACCCAGGGACTCAGGGAGGTGCAGGGTAGAGAGGGAAATACCCACAGTCAAGAATAAATATTACCAAGGCGATGCTGGGGCATGGTAGGTTAAGCCTCCACCTGTAGTGCCAGCATCCCAGACCAGCGCTGCTGCAAGTCCCGGCTGCTCCACTTCTGATCCAGCTCCCTGCTAATGCAGTGAAAGATGCAGGGAAAGCAGTGGAAGATGGCCCAAGTCCTTGGGCCCCTGTAATCACGTGGGAGACCCGGAGGAAGCTCCTGGCTCCTGCTTTGGATTGGTTCAGCTCGGGCCATTGTGGCCATTTGGGGAGTGAACCAACACATAGAATATCTCTCTCTCTCTCTCACTCTCTTTCTCTCTCTCTCTCTGTCTCTGTAACTCTGCCTCTCAAATATATATATAATAGTTATTATATATATTATATTATTTATAATACATTTATATATTTTATTATATTATATTGTATATATAATATGTATAATAACTATTACCAACTGTAGCCACCAGGGCTATTTACATTTTTGGCAATAACATTATCAAAGTGGAAAAGGAAAAGAGAACTGGAAAAAGAACAACATGATAAAAGTATTCTTGCTTCTGGTATTTTGATTCCAAATTTTTTTTTAAAAAGTTGCCTGGTCAGCTCTTTTAAGAAACAGGTTTCAAAATGCCATTTCTGCACACTTTCCCAAAAGGAACATGAGATTCTTAGTCTCAAGTAAGCTGTCATCACCTGACAATTGTAAATTTTCCATTCAAAGAAAAAAGTTACAAAAGGTTGACATAATTCATTCAGAGATACATGATCTATCAAGGTTTACTTGAAACAGATTTAAATTTTATCAATAGACAAGAAAAAATAATGTTGGTAGAGAAACAATCTAAGATTTTTTTCATCAGACAACACTACAAAATTTATCTTCATATAGTTTCTGATGCTAATTGCGGGAAAAAAACTAAAATGCTCATTTTATTTTTCTTTGCCTTCTCAAACAAGACTATGCATGTCACCATTATGAAACAGTATAGGAAACAGAAGGTATAGAAGATCCACAAAGGCAGGTGTGATATAAACGGTAACATCTTCACAATCCATCATTAGGGTGCCTCCTTCTAGACCCATGCCACCTCCCGGCCTCAGGAAGTTTTGTGTTTCACCAAGTCATCAAGAGGAGGTGACCTCCAAAACAGATGGCTGTCGTTTGTCCTAGGCACTGAGTCTAACAGAGCAGGTTCATGGATAGGCACTCAGTGAATGCATTACTTTATTATAATTTGAGTGAGTTATATATTCTTCAGGAGTAAGTGGTCTAATTGTTAAGACCCTGGTTAAAACACTCGTGTCTCATCTCACAGTGCCTGAGTCTGACACCCACCTGCAGGCCCTGACTCAAGCTCCCTGCTAATGCAGACCCTGGAAGTGAGCAGGTGATGGCTCAAGTAGTTGTATTCCTATCACTCTTGTGGGGAAACCTGGATTGAATTCCTGGTTCTAAGTCTCACCCCAGCCCAGTTCTGGATGCCACAGCATTTAGGGAGGGACTTGGAGGATAGGACTGTTCTCTCTCTCAATTAAAAAAATATATATACATAAATATAAAGATATATATCATTATATATATGTATATGTGTGTGGACAGATAGATTGATTCTTTGGCTAAAACAAAATGCTCCACTTTACCACCTTTCAGAAATAGCCCTGTCATTACTTATCAGTAATGACTTCCTTTGTCTTTTACTCAACTTAAAACATCAGTGGCAATATAATATAGGTCTATAAGGTTGACATATCATAAGAGGTAAATGATGAACATTTCAAATTAACACATTTTTAGGTCATTTTAAAATGTGAAAATCTGTTTCTTATTTATATTTCTAAAGCAGTATTTACAATAAAGATTTTTTTTTCTGGTTCAGGTAACATAGATAAACCTCATGAATATAATAAAAAGAGCTTTATTTTACCCTGAGTCCAGTTGTTCAAAACAAAGAAAATACAATTTATTTGCCTAAAAGACTAGTCAAACTAAGGTGACTTTTTTCCCCTATAGGATATTATCTTCTATACATAAATCTATCATCTAACCAATTTACCAGTCCTACATTTAGACTTTGATTACTTATAGAAAGCTTTGAGGATGAAAATGGTTAGGCAAGATGATAGTTACAGCTCTCTAATACAAACAGAAAATGTAACATTGCTGTTCACCAACAAAACCATGTTGCTCAAATATCCTATCCTCTGGAATTATTATCTGAGCAACCAAATACTTAAAAAAAGACACGCTGAGTATCTTAAAATGAGTATGTCAGTTAATTAATTCTGTGATCCCCTGCTATCAACCGAGTATTGTACAATCTGCTATTATTCACTGTCCTATAGATCATCTGTTCTTGGTGCTGGTTTGTTCCAGGAAGAGAGACAGCTGCAACACTATATCCCTGTTCAACCTGAGGACCATCTGACTTTAATTGTAACACACAGCTTGATGTGGCTCTGGCTACGAGAAGCCAAAGTATCGTCTGTAATAATCTGGAAAAGCAGAAACCTGCCAACAGAGGGCTGAAAACAGGGACTTGTGCTGTCTGGCTGCCTGACGGGCTGCAGGAAATATGATTAATGAGTAAGGTATAATGATATCAGGAACCCGATTAGCACCACAAAAAGGTCACAGATCAAAGTAGTATGCATTTCATGAGCTACAATCATTGCATAAAATCTGTGGATTGGAAGAAGTAAGCCAAAAAGAGGAGGGGGATAAAACCCTTATGTGATAACATGCTAACAGAGACATAAAATACCATACTAACAACTTAGTCACCTACAGAAAGTTAACAATAAATTATAAAATGCACCAATACACACTGCACTACAGGGAAGCTCTACACATCACAGGTGTGGATCAAGCATTCTTTAATGAGTAAGTGAGCTATTAAATTCTTACATGAAGACAAATAAGTAAAATCAAGTTATCATTCCTAATTGTGAATTAAAATGATTTAAAATATAATTATTCAACTATTTGCAGCAAATTTTATATAGTCCTGTTTGGGTGTATAAGCTAATTCAAAGCCTGAACAAAGAAGATGTCCCTAAAACTCACTGGAGTGGGAGTCTCTGGGAAAAAACATTAAGTAAACTTAATAATCAGTTGTCATGAATGTGCAGCTAACACTATTAAATACTATTTTGTTCTAGTGTTGCAGTCACGTCCAGGTTGTGAGCCTGGGTCGCCAGAACCCAAATCTGTGGGAAAACCATCTTCTAAGTTGCAGCCTTCCTTTCCTTGGTGCTCATGGAAAACCCACACCCAGTAGATCTGACTCTTCTGAGGACAAGGCACTGGGAGCGGCGTGGAAGGTACAGTCAGGAGAACTCCTGACCTCAATTCTTTGGTCAAAATATTGGTTAAAAAAAAAAGTTAAACATAATTTATTCACATGTTTCCACCTCTTGGAAAACTCCCTCAGAACGAAGTAAACACATTAATAAACCTCTTTGTACTTTGAATAGTACTAATTTTTCTTCTTCTTTTTTTTTTTTTTGCCAGGCAGAGTTAGACAGTGAGAGAGAGAGACAGAGTTACAGACAGTGAGAGAGACAGACAGAGAGAAAGGTCTTCCTTCTGTTGGTTCACTCCCCTAATGACCGCCACAGCCAGCACTATGCAGATCCGAAGCCAATCCAAAGCTGATCCGAAGCCGGGTACTTCCTCTTGGTCTCCCATACGGGTGCAGGGACTCAAGCATTTGGGCCATCTTCCACTGCCCTCCCGGGCCACAGCAGAGAGCTGGACTGAAAGAGGAGCAACCGGGACTAGTACCCGGCGCCCCAACCAGGACTAGAACCCAGGGTGCCAGCGCCACAGGCAGATGATTAGCCAAGTAAGCTGCAGCACCAGCCTGAATAGTACTAATTTTAACAATGAATAAAGAATTAGTCCTTGGGCTGGTGTTGCACCATAGCAGGTAAAGCAGCCACCTGCAATGTCAACATCCCTTATGGGCACAAGTTTAAGTCCCAGGTTCTTCACTTCTTTCTTTAAAAAAAAAAAAAAAGATTTATTTGTTTATTTGAAAGGCAGAGCTACTGAGAGGCAGAGGCAGAGAGAGAGAAGTCTTCCATCTGCTGGTTCACTCCCCAGATGGCCGCAATGGCTGGAGCTGCACCAATCTGAACCCAGGAGCCTGGAGCTTCCTCCAGGTCTCCCACGTGGGTGCAGGGACACAAGGACTAGGGCCATCTTCTACTGCTTTCCCAGGCCATAGCATAGAGCTGGATCGGAAGTGGAGCAGTGGGGACCTGAACTGGCTCCCATATGGGATGCTGGTACTACAAGTGGCAGCTTTACCCACTATGCCACTGTGCCGGCCGCTGCTTCACTTCT
Source organism: Sylvilagus floridanus (assembly GCA_949820135.1). NCBI lineage: Eukaryota > Metazoa > Chordata > Mammalia > Lagomorpha > Leporidae > Sylvilagus > Sylvilagus floridanus. The sequence continues at coordinate 24,594,929 of OX463238.1, read as the reverse complement.
GATCAAGTTCCCTATTCATGGGCCTTGGAAAGCAGCAGAAGATGGTCCAGGTGCTTGGGCCCCTAAATTCACGTGGGAGACCTGGATAAAGTTCCTGGCTCCTGGCTTTGGCCTGGCCCAGCCCTGGCCATTGTGGCCATCTGAGGAGTAAATCAGCAGATGGAAGGTGGAAGATGTCTCTCTCTCTCTCTGTCTCTCCCTCCTTTCTCTCTAGTTCACTGCTTTTCAAATAAATAAATAAATATTTTTTAAAAGAGCTAGTTCCCTTGAGACTTACAATTTTAAATTATATTTGAGAAGAGGTATTTCAATCATAAAAATATCAAAACACAATTTAATTTTTTCTTAAAAATAAATCTTGAAGCATGATTACAATTTTCACATATGTAATATAAATATCATTTTTATGTCATTTAATATTTAGTGAAAACATTTTTTAAGTGGTAGCTCCAAAAGCACCATTAAAAAATTAAAAGGTAAGCTGCAGACTAGTTGAAAATATTTGCAAAACCTGTGTTAGAAGATAAAGGACCTTTATGGAGAATATGTAAAGATCTCTTATAATTCAAAATAAAGAGATAAAACAACTCACTCTACAAACATGTAAAAATCTGAACAAAGAACATATATGACTAGCGAGTAAATACATGAAAAGATATTACTACTAGTCACTAAGGTAATGCAAACTAAATGCATAACAGGATACCTGATACTGACTAAAACAAGTAAGAATGACCATACCAAGTCTTGGTAAAGATTTAAAAAACCCAGAACTTCACTGCTGAGCATACCAATGGCATAGTAAATGCTTTCTGATCACACGACATAGGAATTTCACTCCTAGGAATGTATCTAAGAGAAATTATATCCATAATAGTTCCAAACTGGAAACAAATCAACTGTCTCTTAACTAGTAAAAAGGTAAACAACATGTGATGGATGTCTGCAATGGAATACTATGCAGCCATATGAAGAAATCACTACTGATACATGCAACAACATGGACGAATTCCAAAATACCACGCCAGGTGCAAGAAGCCAGGCACAAACAGAATCCATGGTGTATGATTCCATCACTATAAAATTTCTAGAAAACCAAAATTATAGAGACAAAATCATGGCAAAACTATGAGAATAGGAATGAGGTTAGAAACTTACTGTAAAGTGACACGAGGGAACTTTTTGGAGTGACTGGTGTTCTAAAGATGGATGGTGGTAATGGTTCTTACGTATGTGCACTAAAACTCACAAAGTCATATACTTTCAAAAAGCTAAATTTTATAGTATTTAAGTTATACTTCAATTAATCTATTTTAAATGGTAGATATTCACAAAAGAAAAAAAATTTAGTTTATATGTACATATATATATATATATATATATATATATACACCTCTATTCCCTCCTACGTGCCCCTGGGAGAAACACCTCACCACAGACAACTGCCACATTTAAAATCTAGCATCTCCTTCAATGTCTTTCAAAGGTTTTGCTTTCTCTTAGGCTTTCATTTTAATCAAAACTTAGAATTTTTAAAAATACTTGGGATAAAACTAAAATGTAATGGGTATCACAAGAATATGATGCAACACTAGGTACTATTTTCTGAGCAAATATTATAAACTAGAGAATATTCTAGTTATTTCACATACAAATTTGCAATTTTGAACTCGAACTTTGAAAATGAGGAAACCAAAGCCGAGAAGGGTTAAGATGCCTGGGGTCCCATAATCAACAGTACGATTGTTCCAGGATTGGGAGATGTGGTCTCACTCCAAGAACTATATTCTTCCACACCCTTGCATTGCTTCCAGTATACTTAAAATGTGAAATCTCAGTAATAACAAAATTTTAATTATGATATGGAGAACAGGATCAAAATATAATTGCTTTTTGAAAGATAAGGAATGTTACCTAGAAAACCAAAATTCCTTCCTCACAAAATAATTCAGAGCCCATACAATGGAAGATACTAAAGAGTTCAACCTAAGCACAGTAATCACTATAGCTTTTTAAGTTTTCGTATTCTAAATTATTATAGGAAGAGTTCCTTCAAAAGATAGACATGGGGTACAATTTGAAAATCTTATCTTTTACTGAAATGCTTGATTTTTGTCTTCTAACCTGGGACACAAAATTATGTTCCTTTCTTGGAAGGAGAAATCCAAATTTGAAGTAACATACAATTTTAGTTTCACTTATAACTGTGTTTAGAATTTTCAATGATTTTACATATGTATGTGTGTATACATATACATATATGAAAGTAACCCAAATTCAGTATAAAAGAACAATAGAAATCATTAAACCATTCAATAAAGTTTTATATAGTTAGCAATTCCTGAACTATTATGTCATTTTGAATTATTTCTGTCAACTGCAACAGTCCAGAAGAGTGAGGGTTAATGATTATAAACTGACACGGGAAAGATGCCTTGAAAATAGGCTCATGACAGAGATGATTACTAATCTTACCAATCTGTTTATGCGAACAAATTCTTCTGAGGTTTTGGCCCAAGGAGGAAGTTCAACATCAGACACTATTGTCCCATCATCCATCACTCCAAGATTATAGTTATTGAAGTTGACAAACATCTCAGGAAGATAGTAAAATTCAGGAATCAACTCCTATATAAAAAGAAAAGATAATATTATATTCTAAATTGAAGGACATCAACTAGATATACATAAAAGGGCCTACTTACTTCCTATTATGCAGAACAAAATAAACACAGGAAACACTTTTTCTCTTATCATATCATAGACATATCACAAAGTTTCTATTAAGGTAGACAGAACCTATCCAACCAAATTTAAATAACATCTTACCAATATAAACACATTTTATAGGCTTTCCTTCAGCACACAACTCATACACCCAAAACTATTAAGTACCCACATCTGAGTAATAGTTGAGATTTCACAAGATTTAAACAGAAAATAACCATGCTGTAACAACAATATAACAACCTAACCTAGATTTCTAAAATGAAATACACAGAAAGGTTGCCAGAAAAACCACGAATCTTTCTAATATAAGCATTAAAATGGCACTTCCGTGGTCTCTACATCAACCAGGAGGATGAATCATTACATTTTAACTATGGCGCAACAGCATATTTCTCTCACATTTCAAAGCACTCAAGTTTAGTTTTAACATACTAATAACTCCAATGAGAGAACAAAAATGTATAATTAGTCTAGAAAATGACCTGCATAACAAACTGAATAAATTAAATATATGACTTGAATAATAATACTTTAAAGATACTTCAACAGAACATTTAATAAGCAGAAAAATGCAGCCAGTAAAGCTTTTGTGTGCAATAAACCCCGTATATAACTATTTCAGAGGCCCTGTAGATCAGACTTGAAATCCAGTCTCGACATGGGTCAGCGACTCAGTGGTCTTTCAGATACCCCCTCAGGGCGAGCTATGGCAGGCCTGGCTTTCTAAAAAGTTGAGTAAAATAGGAAGGTCATCAGATTTTGGACAAGGTCAGTATGAACTTGCCAGAGCAGAGAAAAAAGATCCAGCAGGAATTAAGCTATTATCACTTCCATCATCCATGTGAACTGTTGCTTGACTTTGAATTGTACATCTTTTGTTTACAACCACAATAATTAACTAAGCAGAGTAAAAATGAGCTTGTCCTCCAAATGCCTGACAAACACCTGATCATTAGACTTTAAAAATGCATTTACACTGAACAATTTTTTTTTTTTACAAAAAGAATCTTGTTAAAAGTTTAACCATACATGAAATTAGGCAGTGATCACACAAAAATTTAAGATTCTTGTCTTTTTAAAAAAAATGTATCTAAGTCTAGTGGATATATGTAAGAAAAAGAAGATTATTTGTATTATTTTATGCAATAAAAAGCTATATCCAATTTGTATGAGCTAACATTTATATTGCATGGTATGAATCAGGTGCTAAGATAAATTCTCAATAAACTTCATTATATTTAATCCTTAAGCAACTCTACAAGGAAAAGTTTCATTTGTAAGACAGAAAAGTTAAGTAACTGCCCAAGGTCACACAGTTGATATATTATAGATCTGGAATTCACACACAAAAGTTGTCCAACTCTAAAGCCTGTGTCCTTAATCATTAAATAAGCTTGATTCTACTTAAACAGTGTATAAAGTGCTAAGCATTTTAAATATATTTTTAACATACATTCCAAGTAATTTTTAAAAATAAACAGCATAAACTTTTAGTTCTCTCATGAGAAAACAACTGGCAGGGGCCGGCGCTGTTGCATAGCAGGTGAAGCTGCCGCCTGCACTATCGGAATCCCGTATGGGTGCCAGCTCACGTCCCTGCTGCTCCTCTTCCGATCCAGCTCTCTGTGGTAGCCTGGGAAAGCAGTAGAGGATGGCCCAAGTCCTTGGGTCCCTGCACCCGCGTGGGACACCCGGAGGAAGCTCCTGCCTCCAGTCTTTGGAACAGCCCAGCTCTGGTCGTTGTGGCCATTTGGGGAGTGAACCAGAGGACAGAAGAGCTCACTCTCGCTCTCTCTCTCTGCCTCTCTTTAACTGTGCTTTTCAAATAAATAAATAATTAAAAAAATGAAAACAACTGGCTCTCCTAAGATATATATATATATTATATATAGTATGTATATATAATGATTATTATATGATTAAAATTTTAAAATACAAAAAGGAAATAAGTTTACATGAACTGTTAATGTTGTTTACCTCATTAAAAGCATCTCCCTTTATAACGTTTCTAAGGTTAGTCTGAAGTGTGCATTCAATACATTTCTAACCTTGAGGAATTATATAAAAATGTCTTATTTTTTGTCCATAATATTTGTCCCAGGTCTTATTCTATAATGAAGGAAGAACATCCCTTCCTTGTTCATTCAAAATCAAAGGCAGCATTTGTTCTAGTTAAAAGCCAATTCTTTTGATTTCAGTAATACCCACCCAGTTCCACCCTACTCCCAACCTCTTGTGTTGAGAGAATGTTAACCTTCTTTGTCTGTTAGGCTTACTACAACACAGTGTGTTAATTTTCCTAGGTTCAAAACAACTACTATGCCTGAATTTTAGATGTTAGGTTTCTTCCAGTTTTAAAAATTGGGAGATGAGTTATTTTTGTTGTAAATCACAGATATATTTATATAGTAAAAATATACCAAAAATAAGCACTCTTTATCAAGACCAATTCTAGAAAGCAGAATGGAATGATCGACATTTCATAGTGATTGTCATAAAAATAAAGTCTTCAACCTTTCTTATGTAAACCACCAAACTATTATGATTTTATATATTTTTCCCTATCTTCCACACCTGTCATTTTAACCAGGTTACTTAACGAGCTGACAAAGATATAGTGGATTAAAACAAAATTGCTCTGCAATGGTTCTGTGGTAAATTCTAGACTCAACAGAAATGTATTTTCTATCTAGCCCAGTATATTTAAACATACAAATTTATTATGAGCTTAACTTATATTGGTATTATAATATTGACAACTTTCCTTAAATGTAAATTCATTTAATTTAACTAGAAATTAAATTGAGTGAAAAAAAATATGAAACATAGAAGAAATCTGTAATAAATAGTATGGAGAACACACTTTTAAACTTTTAAGTCTAGTACTGGACTACATTAAACTTTCAGCTATATAATTTCTATCATGCTGGAAGAGAGATAATAACTAGTCAATTTCCAGTTAATTACCACAGATAATTTCTAGGAGATATGTATTCTGCAAATTTTGCACAAGGAGCATTGTAATATTTCAAGATTTAAAATTTAAACTTTGGTAATTAAAAAATAAACTTAGTATTGCTGCTTCAACTTTGAGATCAGTCAGGCATTTCCTTCCTCAAAGGAGTCCAAACACAGCTTTCTGGGAGGCACCTTTTCTTCTATGAAAAATCTAAGCAGAGGAGCCTATGTGAGGCGTTGAGAAAGAGGTGTCAAAAAGTATTTTCAGGGGCAGGTGTTTGGCCTCGTGGTTAGAACACCACTTGAGATGCCTGCATCCCCTGCCAGAGTGCCTGGCACTGAGTACTGGATCCGATTTCAATTCCAGCTGCCTTCTCATGTGTATTGTGGGACACAATGGGAAGTAACTCAAAGTAGTTAGGTCTGTGTCACCCACATCAGAGACCCAGATTGAGTTCCTGGCTCCCAAATTCAGTCTGGCTCAGCCCCTGATATTTGGGAACTATCAGTGGGCAGAGATTATTCTCTGTCCCTCTGCCTTTCAAATGAATAAACAAACAAAAAAACACAAAATTTTTTGAGTTAGTATTTTTAAAGAGAGGGAAGCTAAAGAGGTGTAAGATTTTTTCCAAGATTAAAGAGGCAAGTTTCTAAATATCTATAGTCAGCTTAAAAAAAATAAATTTCTTTCTTTTCATTAACTTCAAAAGCAGAGAAACAAAGAGAGAGAGAGAAGGATAGAAAGAAAGAGTAGAAGACAGAGAGATCTCCTATCCACTGGTTCACTCTTCAAATGCCCACAACACCCAGAGGCTGAACGAGGGTGAAGCCATGGGGCTGGCAGGGACCTAAGTACTTGAGCCACAACCACTGCCTCCCAAAGTGCTTGTCAGCAGGAAGCAGGAACCAGAAAAAAAGCCAGGACTTGAACCCTAGGAACTCCAATATGGGAGGCAGGCATCCCAACTGGCATCTCAACCACTGCACCAGTGGCTGCCCCTGTAGTCAGCTTTCTCCCACCTGTGTGGGTAAAGAGAAGGGATGGGGATGAGCGCTAAGCTGGGTCAGTATGTGCTCATCTACTGCCTGTGAATGAATCAGAAGAGCTCTCTCCCCTGGGCTGATGCAACCCTGAGAGAGCGAGGACAGGCTGGATTTCAGCTCCGCGAGGGATCCTTGCAGAGACGACAGTCCGCCCATTGCACACGGTATCCCCATGCATCATGCACCTAGGGAAGCCAGTCAGTCCCTGGGCGCCAGGGCTTTTGGCATCAGCAAGTATTTCCTAACTCATCCTTGGTATAATCAGGAGAGCTTCCCACCTCCAAAAGACCTTGAAACTTAATCAGGATTGTTGGGCCAATTTCCTAGGTATTATATAACCCTGGTTTCTCCTTCAAGCCTTGAGAAAACAAAGCCCCTACCCTACCCTTCTACTGACAATGAAGGGCTGAATTCAAACTGTGGCACTTACGGTACACTTGAGTTGATGATTATGATGTTATATCAACTTCAACAATGACAAAAAGTTAGAAATACATTAACTAATAATATGTTTCTGAGAAACCAAATGTGGGGGGGGGGGAGTTCAGTATAGGCAGAAATACAAATAGAATATAAATGTTACCTCTTATTAAAGAAATAAAATAAGAACTTCCCCTTAATTTATTATTTTAACCCTTAGGGAGATTTAAAAAAAAAAACAACATTTACTTAGTTCTTATTCTTTATCAAAACTATGTCAGGATCCGGGATATCCAACAGATCTTTATAAATCAGTCTGTAAGGGTGAAAGGATAAATTTGCTAAAAGAAAATAGGTTGTACAAACAAACAGTGCTCAGAGAAGTTCAAAAGAGAAAACAGTATGTAAACGTTGGGGCGGTTACAGAAAGCTGTAAGGGGAAGCACATAACAACACTGTATTTCCCCAACACAAAACTCATCAATCACTGCCTGTTTCTGTCCTCCTCTAAAGAAAAGAGTCTACGAAACTGAGGACTTCATGTCTCTTGTTCACATTACATGCCCACACCCAAACAGGGAATGGGGCACACAGCAGGCCTTGAGTAAAGATCTACTGAATGACTGAAACATGGCATTTGAACTAAAAGACACAGTCAGTCTTGATAAGAAAATACTTTAAGAAGAGGCAGAGATGGAAACATGGAGATCTTTTGTTTCAAATGATCAATTTTGGATCACCTAGTTTTCTTAGCACTATTTACAGTAGGTGGGAGATGAGGTGCAGGAGTAGGTAGGGTTAACGCATACATAGCCTCACAATCTGGCTACGAATCCGTCATCCTTTTCCATTAGGGAACTTTAAAAATGGACATGAATTTAAAACAGGACAAACGTTTCCAATAAACTAGTATTAACAGAGATACTGTCAAGATTCTACATATAGGATAAGGGACATGGTCAAATAAGCAGAATTAAATTAGGAAAGGAGTGAGCACATAAACTTAAAACACTTAAAGATCCCAGTATAAGGAAATCAGTCAATGGCAGTAGAATGCTTTCTTAATGTGAAATAAACATGCTGAACTCAACTGAATTATTCATATGCAAAAAAGAAATAAACAAGTATATACAGATAGCCAAAATTTTAGTGTGGATGATGACATTCAAATAAAACAACAAAATTCCATTTTCATCTTAAAAATATCTTTCTGAAACCTATGTCCTGATACAATACCAGATATTATAGTTCAAAATTACCTCCTTTGACAGATGAAATTTAGTAACAGAGATTATGTCTTTCTAATACTTTTAATGCACATTTACAAAGTGAAGTATGTTTTATATTCATCAGAACAGAACATTCAGCGCTGGATAAAAAACACATGTTCAGCAATTCTTTAAAACATCAGTGGAAAATGATAAGTAAACAACACTGACAGAAGACAGATATATTTACAATTCACGTTCTCTTTTGGCTTGCTGACAATAATTTTAATCTCTATCAGTTAGCCCGTAGCAGATGGGTCTTAGAGGCAGGTAACATGGTCAAAATGTAGTGTATCATCTGCTAAAATAAAAATCTGAAAGGTTCACCCAGAGGTTACACCAGGGTTCAGGATAAGCCCATTGCTTTGATCACAAAGCCCGAAGCTTTCATGGCATAATGACAAGGATTGGTTGTGACCACACATGTGCTTTAGTTTTCTTCATTAAGGTATGATCCCCACTGATACGCATGGCCTTCACAGCCAGGCCGCGTGGCTTTCCTTTTATCAGTCACCAATGCTACCCACTGAACTCAAACCATCTCTTCAGCCTATCTGGGTGAACATGCCAGATACTAATCTATTAACTCAAAGAAATAAGATGATCAAAACCAAAACGGAAAGATGCTACTTCAGAGGAAAAGCTAAATATTGATTTTATTCATACCAAAATAAGAAATTCTGACAGCTGAAATATAAGTATGATAAATAAGGTAGGTAATTTAAGGTCCACTGCTTTGGGAACATTGATGGTAAAAACATGTAAAAAAGCAAAATTTTTACCTTTTTACCACTGAAAAAATAAATTTCTTAAAATGCATGCTTTTAAAAAAAAAACATTCTGAACATTTTAGCCTTTAAGTACCTATTTTGTCAAACTGGAAATCACAAAAACTTTAAATATATTGGCTAGAGGGCAAGTACATCGAATTACGTTTATAGTAATCATTTTAAACGGCCTACATGTCCAAAAGTTTCCAAATTGATGACTGAATTTAGTTTTTCCTTCCTTAGCATATAATTTGTTCCTTCAGTAAAAGAAAAAAAAATTTAAGTATCTATAATTCTTCTAGACAGACCCAATAAATATTGTGGGGTTTTAGATATTACAAAGCTATTATTTCAAATGTATTAAAGAAAAATTATGGATTACAAACCAACAGATAATAGATAATCCATTTCAGTATGATATATAGTGGAAAGAATAATTGGTTTTGAGCCTAGTCTACTTACTGTCACATGTCCTTAAGTTAATTTAATTTTTTATGACTGTTACTCATCTCAATTCCCATTTCTAAAACAAAGGGTTGTTGTGAGGGTCATATGAGATGAAACAGAATTATACACGCATTAGATATTACTGTTATCATTAATATAACACCTGATAAAAATGTCCTAAACTGCAGACTCCACTTGCCTATATTAAAGCCAATAGGTCATTCACTGAATCACATCCATTTATAAAAGCATTTAACATAATGCTAAAAAGAGTTAACAAAAATTTACTCATAAAAATAAATATACCCACCAAAATACTTGCGATTTAATAATTCCTACTAACCACCACATTTAAAGTAAAATTTTTTAAAATTAGCCATGACAACTGGCTTAACATGCTTCATTTTATGATAAGTATTGTCACTATTTTATAGTTCTCTCTTGCTCTCAGCACATCTTTCATTTAACTGAGCCTTTGTTCTAGGCAGTCACGTTGCAGGAAATTAGGATTTGGAAAGAGATAATGCACAATAGTCATGCAAAGGTTAAGATGAAACCATCGTATGAAAAAGCGCAAATAAAGTGCCTGCCTTAATCTGTTCTGGATAAAGTTGTAAATATACAAACATGAGTACAGGGTTGGGGTTGGGGCCAGGGGTGGGAGAAGCATTCATATCAGTAACTATAAAGATATTCATGAAAACTGTATTTTTTAACTGTACAAAAAATACAAGATCTCCAATAAAAAAAACCCACCTGATACATGAGTGTGTGCACATTTTTATAATTCAGGAAGTTATGATTATTTTCAAAAAGCATAAAATGGTATCTTTTTTTGCCCGATATATAAACAGCATGAGAAGAAAAATAGTCAGTGTTTCAAGTAATATTTATCAATCAACAAGTAAAGATTCACTGCAGTTATAAAATACAAAGCTTCATACTAAAAATAACTAGGTCATGGGTTCTTCACTTAACCTGAAGAACAAAAGGGCTAAAGAGATATGGATAAATTAACAAGTCACATATAAAAATAAGGATGGACAGACAATTCACCAGAATACAAGTGCTTTACATTGTTAGGAGAGAGGCAAATACATGAAAGATGTCTGCGAGTGAGATCCCAGTGGAAAGAAGGGGCCATCAAAGGAGGAGGTGCCTTTCTTTGAAGGGAGGAGAGAACTTCCACTTTGACTATGGCCTTGTCTATATAAGATCGGAGTTTGTGGACTCAAGAGGCTTCCACAGCCTTGGCAGCTCATGACAAGAGCCTCGGGTGATTACTGATGTCATAAACAAGAGTGTCAATTGTTAAGTCAACAACGGAGTTACTGTGCACTTGCTCCCCTCTGTGCACTTGAACCTCTGTCCTTAATGAGTTGTACTATGAACATTAACGGTAAAACTAGTACTCAAACAGTGCTTCATATTTTGTGTGTCCGTGTGGGTGCAAACTGTTGAGATCTTTACTTAGTATAGAGTTGGTCTTCTGTATATAAAGATAATTAAAAATGAATCTTAATGAAGAATGGGATGGGAGAGGGAGTAGGAGGTGAGGTGGAAGGGCAGGTGTGGAGGGAAGAACTGCCATAATCCAAAAGTTGTACTTATGAAATTTATATTTATTAAATAAAAAGCTTTCTAAAAAAAGAGAGGTGAAGCAGCTTGAGCTCACTTCTAAGTGGAGGTGAATTTGAAAGTGGAGGAGAGATAAACAAACAGGAGAATGGCAAAAACAAAAACAAAAATAAAAACAGGGAGAGAGGAGAGGTACCCAAGATAAAAATGTGCAAATTATGTACAAAAAAATGATGCAATTTTAATTTTTTCTTTTTTATCATTTAAAAAATTCTACATTATTTTTTTAAAAATTGAAAACTGCAAGACTTACAAGTACGAACATCTTTAAGAAAATAAAACTAAAAATGTATCAAAGTTTGTTTTTTGAAAACACATGAACAATGAAATATATTTTCAGAAATTACATTCTATTAACTGTAGCTAAACACTTCCTAAGAAATGGGCCTAACAGTGACACTATCAGCACCCATGGAATGTATTAATGGTCAAGATGTGCACAGAGAGGCAAAGAGGGAAGTTAATTTATCTTCAGCTTGCAGTCCCCTGGGATTTCTGAGGTACCACAGGGCAAGTCAAAGGTCTCATGTTTTACAAATCTCAGAAGACTCAAATAAAACCATTCTATGATCACTTCCACTTTGTATTATTATTGTTAAAACATAGGTATACCTTAACTTTTAAGTCACATAACATTACTGCGTAATCATTTATTTTTAAAATATTGTTTAGTAATCTCCAGATCTAACTGCAATCTATTTACTTAACTGTAAGTATGGAAGACATTTTATTGGCCCTACTGATTTCAAAACTTAACACAAATATTACATTCACCATACACAATTAATTATGATAGGTTTTTAAATAGAACATCCAAGAAATGGCCAATGGATGTTCATGTGGACTTACTTATTTTTTGACAGGCAGAGTTAGACAGTGAGAGAGAGAGAGAGAGAGAGAGAGGAAGGTCTTCCTTCTGTTGGTTCACCCCCCAAATGGCTGCTACGCCCAGCGAGCTGCGCTGATCCAAAGCCAGGAGCCAAGTACTTCCTCCTGGTCTCCCATGCAGGTGCAGGGCCCAAGCACATGGGCCATCCTCCACTGCCTTCCCGGGCCACAGCAGAGAGCTAGATTGGAAGAGCAGCAGCCAGAACAGAACTGGCACCCCAACTAGGCCTAGAACCCGGGGTGCCGGTGCCACAGGTAGAGGATTAGCCTAGCGAGCCGCTGCGCCGGCCCTGTTGACTTCTTTTGTAGAGCTAGAGCAGTAAGTCGATCTGTGTTCATTGTAAAAATGTAAAAAAAATGAATCATTGACAATTCTTGGTCAGTATATGACTCTCAGCTATTAGTTCTCTCATGGACATGTGTTTTGCTGTGCCCCATTGGCTGGCAGAGCCAAACACTCTCCTTTTTCTTCTCTAATTACCTCTATTTTTCCCAGGCTCTTTCACTTGCTTCTAGGAAAGCTTTTTGCCTTCCTGTCCCTATAGTCAACCAACTGCTAAATGATACAGAATTATTTTTCATCTACCTCTTGAATTCATCCCCTCAGCTTTTTAACCTCAGTTGAGGCTCTTGTCATTTTTCTTTCTTCTAAAGATTTATATATATATATATATATATATATATATATATATATATATATATATTTATTTATTTACTTGAAAGGCAGACTTGCAGAGAGGGAGAGAGACAGAGAGAGAGAGATCTCCCTTGCACTGGTTCACTCCCCAAAAGGCCCCAATGGCCAGGTAGGAGCCAGGAGCCTGGAACTCTGTCTGGATCTCTCATATGGGTGGAAGGGGCCCAAGCACTTGGGCCGTCTTCTGCCACCTCCCCAGGTGTATTAGCAGAGAACTGGATCATCAGCAGGGCAGCCAGGACTCAAACTGGCACCCATGTTGGATGCTAGTGTCACAGGCGGCAACTTAACCTGCTTCACCCCAACACCAGCCCCTAGCTTTCCTGTTAACTAGCTGTAACAGTCTCCTGACGTTTCTCCATTCCTCTAGTATCATGTTCCTTCTCCCATCCCTGGGTTCTACTTCCCATATTTTTGCCAAAGCTCTTAATATTAATATTGTACTTACACTACTAAATCTTAAATGACTCTTCACTATACCAAAGGGTGGCAAACTACAGCTCATGGGCTAAATATGACCTGACAATGGCTTTGATAAATAAACTGTTATTGGAGCCCAGTCACATTTACTTGTTTACATATTGTCTATAGCAGTTTCAGTTTCACAGCGGTAGAGCCGAGCTATGCCAGAAATCACATGGATTACAAGGCCAAAAATATGGGGCCGGCGCTGTGGCACAGCGGGTTAATGTCCTGGCCTGAAGCACCAGCATCCCATGTAGGGGACTGTTCTAGTCCCGACTGCTCCTCTTCTGATCCAGCTCTCTGTCAAGTCCTTGGGCCCCTGCACCCACGAGGGAGACCAGGAAGAAGCTCCTGAATCCTGGCTTCGGATCAGCACAGCTCCATTCGTTGCGGCCATTTGGGGAGTGAACCAGCAGATGCAAGACCTCTCTCACTCGCGCTCTCTCTCTCTCTCTGTGTAACTCTGACTTTTAAATAAATAAATAAATCTTTTTTTAAAAAAAAGCCAAAAATACTACATGGCTCTTTACTAAAAATTTTGAATCTTGATTTTGCTGACCTAGCCTAGATATTCAGGCTAAATATCCTGCTTACATGAAAGCCTTCATATTACACCCAAATGCCTTTCATTATCTTTGTTTCCTATACACCAAGAACATAAGACCAATTCACAGACCAGTAAGCATTTCCCAGTGTGCTAAGAATTTTCTCTAAACTTGGTTAATTTCATTATATAATTTCATAATACTCATTTTCACCAAATTACTAATCCAATAAATATTTAATTTAATGTCTATTATATTCTAGGTACTAACTGAAGCTTCAGGGATAAACCAATGAGCAACACAGTTCCATATTCAGGTGCCCACGGAGCTAATGTCCCAGTGAGAAGACACAATAAAGAAACCAATCAGGATAGAATGTGTGTCAGATGGTAAGCGACACGCCGAAAAATGAAGTTGGGAACTAAGTAAAAGCGCACGGGGGAGTGTTAAAGAGGAGGACAGAGAAGGCCTTACTGAGAAGGTGACATCCGAACCAAGAGCAGAGAGGGGTGAAGGATCAGTCTGTGAGGAGGCGCTGGAGGAAATTTCTCAAGTGAAAGGAAAAAGAAAAGCAAAGGCCTGGGGTCTTTGAAGAACACCCAGGAGATCCTGGGTGACTAAGCAGGGTGTGAACAAAGGGCAAACAGGACAAAAGCAGGTCCAGAGAGAAGAGGATACTGCAGTGGGGTGTGTTTGGAGTGTCTTCCATCTCAGACTTCAGCTCCCAGTCTCCAATGAGCACACATTTACCAACGTGGGTCAGACCATGAGAATATGAGGTGTGAAAGAATGAAGGCCAGGAATCTCTGGTTGTGAACACGTTAATTTTAAGATGCACTTTATATATACAAACGGAGATGTCAAGGAGGGAGTCAGCTACCAGGAGAGATGCTCAGGGTAGAAACATAAATTTGGGAGGCTTCTGAGACTCCCTTGCATTTGCTAAGCACAGTTCAAAAATCACTGACTCCAGGAAGTTATCTGCACTCCCACCTGCCCCAGTCAGAATTCACCTTGTCATTTTTTTTAATATCTTACGAAAGCACTTTTCATTACTGAACTTAAAACATTAAAAATGTTTTTATACATACCTGTCTGCCTCCTCTGGAGAGAGAGAGGAAGTAAAGGACTATGCTTATCTTCTCTTTGGAACTCCAAGTACTCTCTACTATGTTACAAACAGTGGATAACCAACGAAGGCTAGATTAACTAAATGTGCTGGGGGGTTGTTATTACTTTATAAGGATATATTTATTTATCTGAAAGGCAGAATGACAGAGGGATGGAGAGAAAGGCCTTTCATCCACTGATTCATTCCCCGAATGGTTACAACGGCTGGAGCTTATCCAGGTAGAACCCAGAAGACTGCAGTACCATCTGGGTCTCCCACATGAGTGGCAGGGGCCCAAGTTCTTGGGCCATCCTCTGCTGCTTTCCCAAGCACATGAGCAGGTCTAGGCTGAAGGGAATAATGTATTTTGAACTTCAGTTTCTAAATTTAAATGAATTTTAAGATTTGAAACACATAATCTACTGAGGATTTTTTAAAGATTTATTATATACTAAGGATTTAAAAACATTATTTATTACAGTGATGATTCTCTAACCCATTTTTTTTTTTGACAGGCAGAGTGGACAGTGAGAGAGAGAGACAGAGAGAAAGGTCTTCCTTTTGCTGTTGGTTCACCCTCCAATGGCTGCCACGGCTGGTGTGCTGCGGCTGGCGCACCCCGCTTATTCGAAGGCAGGAGCCAGGTACTTATCCTGGTCTCCCATGGGGTGCAGGGCCCAAGCACTTGGGCCATCCTCCACTGCACTCCTGGGCCACAGCAGAGAGCTGGCCTGGAAGAGGGGCAACTGGGACTAGTACCCGGCAACCCGTCCGGTACTAGAACCTGGTGTGCTGGCGCCGGTAGGTGGAGGATTAGCCTTCTCTAACCCAATTTTAACTTTCATTTTCAGTCCTCAAGACATGTGATTATTGCTATTTGTCAGAGTTTATATTTACATAAAGCATACATTAGAAACAATGCTGCTTAAAGAGGACAAAGGCATGATTTTTTTTTCATAAGCAGAAAGCTTTGCCTTCAGTAGTGATGGCTTAAGGACTGGGGTCTCTGCCACTCATGTGGGAGACCTGGATTGAGTTCCAGGCTCCTTGCTTTAGCCTGGCTCAGCCCCAGTTGTTATGGTCATTTCAGCAGTGAACCACTGAATGGAAGATGTCTCTGTTTCTTTCTCCCTGTATCTATAATTAAAAATAAGTAAATGAAAAGGAATCTAACGCTTCGTATAATTACTTAACAGTGCCCTAAGTCTATACTGCCCAATCCAGTGGCTGGCTGTAGCAACAAATGACTACTGAATCCATGAACCATGGTTAGTGTGAATAAAAGCATGCTCTAGGGGGCCAGTGCTAAGGCATAGAAAGTTAAGCTTCTGCATGCAGTGCCAACATCCCATGTGGACACCAGTTGGAGACCCAACTGCTCCACTTCCAATCCAGCTCCCTGCTAATGCGCCTGGGAAAGCAGCAGAAAATGGTTCAAGCGCTTGGGCCCCTGTAGCCACGTGGGAGACCTAGAAGAAGCTCCTGGCTCCTGGTTTTGGTGTGGCCCAGCCCACATCATTGTAGCCATTTGGGGAGTGAAGCAGCAGTTGGAAGTATCTCACTCTCTCTTTCTTTCTCTGTATTCCTACCTTTCAAATAAATAAATAATTCTCTTTAATGAAAAAAAAGTGCTATAAAATACACATCACTTCTTAAAGACTTTGTTTAAAAAAGTAAAATACCTAATTGATAATTTCATATTGATTACATGTTGAAATAATAGTTTGGATATATTAGGTTAAATATATTATTAAAATTAATTTCATGTAATTCTGTAAAACATTTTTTTTTTCTTATTTGAATGGCAGAGTGACACAGAGCGATCTCCCATTCTCTGGTTCACCCTCCAAATGGCTGCAAAATCTGGTCTGAGCCAGTTTGAAGTTAGGAGCCAGCAAAGCTATCCATTTCTCTCACACAATGCACAGGTCCAAGTACTTGGGCCATCCTCCACTGACTTCTACTTCTTACCCTGGTGAGGTAGCAGGGAGCTGGATTAGAAGCAGAGTAGGTGGGACTGCAAGTGGTAGCTTAACCTGCTGTGCTACAAGGCTCATCCCCCTGAATTGTTTCTTTGGGCAGAATAAAAAGCACTGGAAAGTCAGTTCTGAAATGGAATCACCAATGATGCAGAGAAATACAAATGAGTCCCCATCCAAACCTGAGTAATGATAAATCATACTAAAACACAAAAGTCTGCCTCAATAAAACCTGTTCTCTTTTTTCTCTGAAATAAAAATAATTCATATTTAACCTTCAATTACATAGGAATAACCTTTACTTTTAGCAAAATTATTCTCTGAGTATTGGCATAATATACTAAATTGGGATTCCAAGATACTAGTTATAGTTTCCCTTAGCAAAAATGATTTAAGTGCTGGAAATGTTATTATTTTTTTTTTCTGAAAAGATTTTAATTAAATTTTCTATCTACCTTACAGGATTTCATTTTTGTAAAGTGCCACAAAAGCATTTTTGAGAATTGTACACTCTATTAGGTACAGCTTAGGGACACTCTCAAGTCCACTCAATAAAATGATTTCCACTACTCTACCTTCATAGCTCACTGTCCTCTCTCTACTGTTTAACCTTTTTAAATTATTTCTAGAAATTCCAACAAGGCAACACAAAGAGGATAAGACTATTATTGGTGATTCCATCTGAAGTATGACATCTGAATGAAATGTTTACATTTGACAGTAATTTAAATATATTGCTATATATTATTCTTGTTATTAGATTTCTTTTTAAAAAATTTATTATTTATTTATTCAAAAGGCAGATCTACAGAAAGAGTGAGAGATTGTCATATTTCTTTTTTTTTTTTTTGACAGGCAGAGTGGACAGTGAGAGAGACAGACAGAGAGAAAGGTCTTCCTTTGTCATTGGTTCACCCTCCAATGGCTGCCGTGGACGGCACGCTGCGGCCGGCGCACCGCGCTCATCCGATGGCAGGAGCCAGGTGCTAGGTGCTTATCCTGGTCTCCCATGGGGTGCAGGACCCAAGCACTTGGGCCATCCTCCACTGCACTCCTGGGCCACAGCAGAGGGCTGGCCTGGAAGAGGGGCAACCGGGACAGAATCCGGCACCCCGACCGGGACTAGAACCCGGTGTGCTGGCGCCGCAAGGTGGAGGATTAGCCTGTTGAGCCACGGTGCCGGCCTTTTTTTTTTTTTTTAACAGACAGAGTGGACAGTGAGAGAGAGAGACAGAGAGAAAGGTCTTCCTTTGCCGTTGGTTCACCCTCCAACGGCCGCCACGGCCGGTGCGCTGCGGCCGGCACACCACACTGATCCAAAGGCAGGAGCCAGGTGCTTCTCCTGGTCTCCCATGGGGTGCAGGGCCCAAGCACTTGGGCCATCCTCCACTGCACTCCCGGGCCACAGCAGAGAGCTGGCCTGGAAGAGGGGCAACCGGGACAGCATCCGGCACCCCGACCAGGACTAGAACCTGGTGTGCCGGCGCCGCAAGGTGGAGGATTAGCCTATTGAGCCATGGCGCCAGCGAGATTGTCATATTTCTAAACTGTTAAAATAGAAAAAAAGCAGGATCACAGCTGGGCATTTAGTGCGGTAGCTTAAGGAAACGCTTGACACATCTGCATCCTCACATCCATCCTTACATAGAGTCCTGGCTGCTCCATTCCTGATCCAGTTTCCTGCTAGTATGCACCCTTGGTGACAGTAGATGATGGCTCACGTACTTAGATCGGAGAGCCAGATGGAGCCCCGGGCTCCTGGTTTCAGCCTGGCCCACCCCTGACAATTGCGGGCATCTACAGGGGTAAACCAATGGATGGAAATTCTCTCTCTCATCTCCTTCTTTCTACCTTTCCCATAAAATGAAAATAAAGAAATTTTAAAACTCCAATGCTTTGTGGTATACTCAAATATTTGTTAAAAAGCAAGATGAGAGAGAGAGAGGCATGATGTCTACACAATCCTGCTAGAAAACTAGAAATGACAATGTTACAGTAGCAGCAATACAAATCCTTGAATTTGTGTAGTAATAGCAAATTATTTTATTAAAGCCTATTGGGTCATTCAAAGGAGAGGGAGATGCATTTGAAATGTTATTTGTAAAGAAACAAAAATAATGAGAAAAATACTAGGCTAATCCTCCACCTGCGGTGCCAGCACCCCGGGTTCTAGTTCTGGTTGGGGTGCTGGATTCTGTCCCGGTTGCTCCTCTTCCAGTCCAGCTCTCTGCTGTGGCCCGGGAAGGCAGTGGAGGATGGGCCAAGTCCTTGGGCCCTGCACCCACGTGGGAGACCAGGAGGAAACACCTGGCTCCTGGCTTTGGATCAGCGCAGCGCGCCAGGCCAGAGGCCATTTTGGGGGTGAACCAATGGAAAGAAGACCTTTCTCTCTTTCTCTCTCTCTCTCATTGTCTAACTCTGCCTGCCAAAAAAAAAAAAAAAATGAAGGAGAAATGTAAAGGGGATCATGTGGTCCTTTTATTTTTGATATTTTAGTTTTTACAGATTTCTTTTTTATGTTTCTATACGAGGGGTATTTTAAGGAAAGTCTTTGGGAGAATGGATCTGGACACATGCTGATCATATAATCTGGAGAGAAAAAGGTGGAGATGTAGGAAGAGAGACAAAACTACAAGGAGCTTTCATATATACCATTGTCCATCAACGCATTAAGCAGGACTGTCTAATGCTGATAAAGGCAGAAAGCTGAAGGAATCTGCATTTTTCACAAAGTAGGGAAAATAATTCTTAAATTTATCACTTTTTTAATACTTACTATACCAAACCAAAATAAGAAAATATAATTGGGTCATAGGATATTTAAAAAATGAAGGAATTTATAAAGTAAACAAATTCATGTCTCTTCAATTTGATAACCACCAGCCAGGATTATCATTGTTTTCATGTATCTATAGCTCTTTTATTGATCAAAAATTAAATTAGAAATAAAATCACTTTGAGGTTAGAGGTAGATTTTAATAGCAATTATTAAATCTCTTACCTATTCTTATTTACCTTCATCTAACTTCATATTTCAAATTATCTCCTGATACTTCTTGAAGAGTATGATATAGTTTCAAGAGTACATTATTAAGATTAAAAAAATCCTGATAGACATTTTAATTTAAAAGATTATTTCTGCATAGGCTAGTATCTTTGCTAGGAAAAGTTCTTTGGGGGGCCAGCGCTGTGATGTAGTGGGTAAAGCCACCACCTGCAGTACCTACATCCAATATGGGTGCCGGTTCAAGTCTCGGCTGCTTCACTTCTGATCCAGCTCCCTGCTAATGCACCTGGGACAGCAGCAGATGATGGTCCACGTGCTTGGGCCCCTGCACCCATGTGGGCAACCCAGAAGAAGCTCCAGGCTTTGGATTGGCTTAGCTCCAGCCATTGAAGCCATCTGAAAAGTGAACCAGTGGATGGAAGACTTTCTCTCTGCCTCTACCTTCCAAATAAATACATAAATCTTTAAAAAAAATCTTTGATATGAGCTATACCGTACTTTAAATAAAGTATACAAAAACATTTTTAGACTGTAAAATGTCATATCTAAAAGTAAGATACAATTATCATTATAATGAAATCGTTAAGGTACCATATTATAATATACACATCAATAATGTAACTTGTATTTGAATCCAATATGTCTCATCTGGTACTTATTATTTTCTCTTACATGGAATAATTACTTATGTATAAGTCATTTTATGATACTTTAGGAGCTTCAAAATCATAGGCACATTTTATTATAGTTAACAGCATCTAACATGGTACCTCGCAGAAAGACACTCAAGAAAATAGCATCTAGTAAGGACCAAATTAGCTACTGGGCAGGGTTTTTGATCTATACCAGCGCAAATGCATACAGATGAGAGCAGCTTTATTTCCCTTTAGTAATAATGTAATCTGATGCTAAGCAGGGTCTGGTGTGCATTCAATATCTGCAGTAGGTAAGATATGATTATTTTAAGTGTGGAGATGTGAGCTCTAAATACTTTCTCATAGTATTTTTCAGACTATATTAACTTTACTCATTGAATCTGGAATTCCATTGAGCACGCTGCCTTCCATGCTTTATATCCATACTACATTTTTCCTTCAACAGAAGATTCCAAGGAGGAAAGAAAAAACATTCTAGAACTAGGGACACAGTGGGAAAGAGAAGGCAGACGGAGATACACAGGACAGACAAGACAGGCAGGGACAGACACAGGAGGAAAATAGAGAGATTCAGTAGGAAGCAGTTCTTGGTCACAGAATTGAGGCCTGATCCAATGAGGCTTATCTTCAGGCAATGGGGCTAAATGGGAGGAAAGAAATGTCACTCAATATTGAGTAAACACATTGGCAAAAAAACCTGCAAACTGGAATATTTCTGTACCTTAATATCAGATGTATCACGCTGACTGTTTCGCCACGCTCTGGAAACTGATGAAAAAGTCCGATCTGCGTGATCAAATTTACCTCCTTGCAAATTGAGGAAATACGTTGTAAAGGGTTCCTGAAAAAACAAGCAATTAAAATGCATACCTTCCCTCAGGCGTAAGTTGCTTATTAAAAATATTTACATATGAGCACTTTAATAACTAATGAGCATTAGCCAGTAATATATACTAGGTCTGGATGGGAGTTTTATCTAAATTGTTCTTATTTTTATTTCAGAAGAAATATTTCTAAGCATTTTCAAAATTTGGTATATGCAGCATTTTCTTCAGATGTTCTTGCTTTCTGAAAACAATTTATTGATAACATCAGACATAAATTACATGCATTTTCTTTAGTACAGTGAAATTGTTCAATGTGTAATTTTCCTATTGTTATGGCTCAATATTTAATTAATGATTAAGAAAAGAAAAATGTTTGGAAGATTTAAAAGCCTCCTCTTAGTTAAAGAACACTTAAACACATATTAGTGGATAATTGCTTGAAATTAGCTAAGCACTATAAATTACTTCTAGGATTTACGTCTGGCTGTACCCTTCTAACAAGCTTTAATTAATGATGTGCTGCTAATGCCTTCCCAAAGAAATTACTTTCTAGTAGATGAATCACCTTTCAATTTTACAGAAACATTCCTTGTTTAACCAATATATTATCAATACACAACAGCATTGGCTACCTACAAACATATCTTACTGTATTTGGAGCAACTGAAGTTTCCAAAATACATGAACATCTGTCCGTGTTAATGAAATCTCATTTAGTTCTTATTTTAATAGACTACATTTGAAAAGAATCTATGTTACAATTTAGAATCTGGTAATTCAGCAAATTTATGGAAAAATATTTCACACAATTCTAGGTAAAATATTTTTAAGGCAATTCTGTAGTAATATGTTAGAAAATATATACTAAATGAGATATATAGTTATAACTAGAACCTAAATCATGTAAAAATATTTTTAGCATTCAAAAAAGACAATGATGATTTCTAATCACTGCATATTCTCTGCAACACTGAATTTACTTAGTCATGGTTTATTATTCAAATGGAACTTACAATTCTTAGCAGCCATGCAAGAACGAAACTTGCAGTGGAGTAATGAGTACCATAGTGGAACTTTGGAACTTGATCATCTTCCCATGATTCATAACGCTCTGCAAAGAATGCTGCTCTTTTGGGATTCAAAGCTCCTACTGGCTGTCAATGGAAAACAAACAAAAACATAAGTGTATCATCCTTTATTTCTTCCTTTCTTCTAATGTTATCCTATTAGAAAGTATGAAAGTGAAGTTTTAAAAATACATAGAATTTCAGTGAAAACAAAGTGTTTCATGTGAAGAATGGATGGAAAAACAAATTTATTTTTTTCAAGACAGGTTAAACATACACGTAGGAGAGTAAGTGGATGGATAAAATTGTCATTTCTCCATAAGTCTAGTTTCTCTTGCAGATAGGTTTTTTAATCAGCCCATAAGAATCCCATGGAGACAATTACATGAAGTGAATATTAACTATGCAATATTTTGGGAAGCACCTATAAAATCCCATATAGTTAGCTGGAAGCAACAACCAGAAACAGAATCTTGAAACTGGAGGATTGACTTATAATGGGTTCAGAGGAGATGATGGAACAAAACTGAGGCAGGGGTGAAACAGAGTGCAGGGAAGAAAATGTGTGCAAAAGGGATTAAGATGTAACTAGAAATTTCTACTAGTATGAGTATACCAAGAAGTAGTACAGCACAGTGGTAAAGAACCTGAGCTTGATGGAATAATAACAACACCCACTTAGAAGGCTGTTTGAAAAGACAGAATGAGTGAGCACATTAAAGCCCTACAAACCAGGCCTGACAACATTCAATGAATACTATAATTTTTAAGATGATGTTTTAGGATTCAGGTAAACATCTGAATACAATAATTGTATATAAAGAAGCTGGTATGTTATCTAGCACAAGAACAAAATCTCAATAAATATTATTTGGTATTATTATTGCCGCTACCACTGTGATTCAGGAAATATGAGTTCGTTAAATAATATGCAAAATTTTGTGGTTATGTACATGTATATTTTCTTAAGGAAGATAGAGCATTCTTCAGATTCTCAAAGGGTCTAGGACTCACAGAACATTAACATCAATTGCTTTAAATAACAATTATTGACCTAAAACATTTTGATCTCTAAAAAAAACTCTATTCCTTATTCTTAAGTACCAAGTCACTGAAAAAATATATATTATATTGTAAGATTACATAGTAAATATAGTACAGTCTTTTGCCTTACATATTTTGGTGAAATTCAGAGTTAGTCACTCCTCATTTATAAGAGACAGAAATATCTTTTTATGGCAGAAATGTTCAAATTAAATATAAAATATTAATTTAATCATGTATTCAGAAGTATTCTACTAAAAATGTAAACAAACTCAGGCCAGTTTTTGATCTTCTTTTTCATGTTACATGATTTAAAGTGTCATTCATCATTTTTTTCAAAACTTCTATTTATCTTTGGTACCATTCTCTTTCAAAACTTTCAACATAATCAATGATATTTAAAGCCATTCTTTAAATTTATAAGCAAATTTTTTAAAATATTTAATTGAGTACTATTTCAAGTTAGTGTCACAATCCACTAATTTTAAAATGCCATATTGTCAAATGTAAGTTTCCGTATAATAATTATACTTGATTTACTAAATGTACACCAGTGAAAAATGGAACCAACTCTCAGACTTCTTTCTTTGTTACAGAATCAATTTGGAAAGCCTTTAAATATATTTTAGTTGTTGTCCCTGAAGGCTAAGCCATACAAAAGGAAAGAAAGAAGAAATGAAATCATTGGAAGACAAATTATACAAATTAAAAATGGAATCAATGCTCCTTTTGTATGGTTCTGCAGAATATTAAGTACTCACTTTATCTGCTCCTATTTTTATTACTCTCCAAATGAGTACCCCCCCAAAATCAATAGTTATAGAATCACGTTTCTTGAATATAATGCTAAAACCAATTAGGATTGATTTCACTAGAGTCTGAAAAAAAAAATGGCATCACGCAGAGATCCATGTAGGTAGAACCCACAGTATTGATTCCGGCTGTTATTGTTACAGTTGGTTTCTGAAATCTTCTATAGGACAGCTATCAAGACATACCACATTTATTTGCAAGCATATAAAAAAGAAGTCCCCAAATAAAAGAAGGGTAAAAAAAAAAAAAGAAGAAGAAAAAGACCAGTGGAGCTGTGCAATGACAATGATACACTATCAGCTTACTCAGAGAAGTTACAGTGGGAATACACACATTGAATTATACATTACGCGAAAGCGCTGATTTATTGTGGTAATAACATCCACCTCATTAAAAGATTCTGCTTTGCTGCAGTTGGAAGGCTACATATTGTTTACTGCTATAAATTAATGGCAGTGCAAAGAAGACTGTGGAACCGTCCTAACAATAGATCTGTAATGACAGTGCTGTATATCACAGCTTCCTCAGCAGCTTCATAATAAAATGGAGACAATGTATTGAGCTAATACATTCTACCATGCTGGCCCATATTTTTCTGACAACTGCTTTAAAAGATGAGCTGAACCCAACTATGTTATAATGCTGCAAAACATTTAACTAAGCAAGAGTCAGTCACACACCAAAGTGCATCCAAGCATTTTTAAACCATTGTCTAAATCAGCATTTCAAGATGTTTATTCATCACTGTAAAAGAACCAAAAGTAAATGCTGATGGTTCCTCTTACTTATACAGTCTGTTAAGAGTAACAATTGCAAGGCAATACAAGAAGATGCCTACCTCTTTCATCCTATACAGAGCTCTTTTACAATTTAAAAAGCTGGCCACAGTATTTTTTTAAATCAGCAAAATTTTAAAGGGAGACAGCCAAAAATACTGGTCATTAAAAATGGTCACAACTTCTTAGAAAAAATTTTAAAAAAAGTAGGTATGGATTAGAAAATATAAAAGTTGGTGTAATTCAAGTTCATACCCTGGAAAACAAATTTTCTTAACATATAAAAATAATTTTAAACACTACAAAAAGCTAACAAATAGGATTAAACAAGATTTTTGAACTGTTTAAACAAAATAAATCTCAATGGCATGAAAAAGAGGTTCAAATAAAACAGAATAATTTAAAATGTAGAGTACCAGAATTAGCAACAGAGACACTATATTAAAAAATAGAAACAAGAATTTGAATTAAAGTAGGAAAAGACAAATTACAGAAAACAAGAAAAACAAAACTCTTAAAAATGGAAGGAATAGGGACCAGCACCGTGGCATAGCAAATAAAGCTGCAACCTGCAGTGCCGGCATCCCATACAGACACCAGTTTGAGTCCTGACTTCTCCTCTTCCGACCCAGCTCTCTGCTATAAACTGGGAAAGCACCAGAAGGTGCCCCAAGTCTTTGGGCCGCTGCACCCACATGAGAGATCTGGAAGAACTCCAGGCTTCTGGCTTCAGACCATCCCAGCACCAGCCATTGCAGCCATCTGGAGAGTGAACCAGTGGATGGAAGACCTCCCTCCCTCTCTCTTTCTCTCTGCCTCTGTAACTCTGCCTTTCAAATAAATAAATAAATCTTAAGGGAAAAAAATGGAAGGAATAACCCCCCCTAAAGATATCACTATAATCAGGATATTTTAAGAATATCATAAATAGTAAAGATGACATATGTAGCAAGTATTTTGCTTTTGAGATAGTACTGATACTTTTTAAAACAAAGTATACAGAAAATTATTTTAATGAGTTTGTAAGAATATTACAATAAAAACATATTATTACCTCCTTTGAAAGAAGTAATTTTGACAATTAACAACAATATTAAATGTAAAGTGCCTAGGTCAGCGCCTGATACAGAGTAAGTTATCAACCATAATAAAAATAATTACTTCTCAGGTTATTTGATTAAGATAAAATCACTGAAGTCTATTAAGAAAAAGCACAATTAAACATCACAGCCCTCTCATATAAAAACAGGAAAAAGACCATATAGTATTGTGTATTATCTATCAGGAACCTAATTATACACAAAAGTCCCAATCAGCCGAAGTTCCTTACCTCAAGAACATAATGAAAAATAAAATTACTTTGGAAAAAATCCAAAAGCCTACAAATTTTGCTATAGAACATCCAGCCAGTTAGAACCATCTTGCACTACAACAGTTTTGGGGGCTGGCAAGCAAGTTGAGCCACCACTTGTAATGCCAGCAGCCCATGTAAGTCCCAGTTTGTGTCCTGGCTGCTTCACTTCTTCCTGTCCAGCTCCTTGCCAACACAGCTGAAAGGGCAGCAGAGAGTGGCCCAAGTGCTTGGCCCCTGCCAGCCACGTAGGAGACCCTGGCCTAGCCCTGGCTATTGCAGCTATTTGGGGTGTGAACCAGCAGATGGAAGATCTCTGTCTCTTTCTCTCTGTCACTCTGCCATTCAAATAAATAATTTTGTTTGTAAAAAAGTAACAAACTTCTCTTTAAAAATCTAGATGTCGCAAAGGGTTTTTCACATGTTTCTATAAAGGCTTTCTTTGGAAAATCAATAAACCCCAACATACAGGGATGAGAAGAGAAGGAGGTGAAAGAGAAAGAAAAAAGGACAACCCATGGGCAGAAGATTCTGAAAGAGGGCCCTTGGAGACACTAAAGGACAATAGGGTAGAGAAGAGAGGTCAGAAGTGCAAAGGGATACAGAAGACGTTAGGCCCAGGCAGCGAAAACACCTGACCTAGCTAGAGGCAGATTTTAAAACTAGTTTTTCCTTCAGAACCTCTTTTCTTCATATTGCCTGAAAAATATCTTGCTACATCATGGTAGCCGCAGCAGTAAGATGGGTGATACCCAAGAAGACTATTTTGAAATGCTTGCTTCCAAGCCAAACCGAGTTTTATATTGGGTGTGTCATAAATCTATTAATTCTTCTCTTCCAGATGACTATCAGCAAAGTAGAGCTTGCCTTGACATCTGGTGGAAGGACAACTGGATGCTACCGCCCTTCCTGTATCCTTTCCACCACACAAAACCTATCCCGCCACAGATCCTGTGCATAATCATAAAGAGACACGGGATCAAGTGCTCAAAGCCAGATTAGAAGAAAACAGAGGAACATCCTGAGCAAGAACTCATGAGAGAACAACAAAGCAAAATGTCCTTTACTGTGAAGCACTGTTGGGATCCTCGTAGACAGTATCACTGTTGCCGTAGAAAGTGGATCCTCCAAAAACACGGATGAGTACAAGGTTCTCAAGGGAATCAAAGAGAAATGGACACCAAGAGTCATTTGCCATTTAAGAAAATGCAATCTACTGCATTCACTAATACATTATTTAGTAAAATAATAAAACACCTTCTTATATAAAAAATTAAAAAGGGGTTTGGGAAGGGGTTCAGGAACAGGAAGCAAAAGAGCATGAGCGATCTGGAATGGTGCTCAGGCTCTCGACGACCAACTCAAAGACATCTGCCAGTATCATCTGCATGTGGAGTGACTTAGGACACGGGAAATATCCTTTAATTCTGTTATGACAGATAGAGCCTGTCTTACAATATTAAGAGGCAGTGTGCAAATAAGGGTTATCCTTTATTTTATTCCTGCCTGAAAGTAGGGTAGGTGAACAGCCATTCAAAGAGAGCCACTGCAAAGTGAAGGCAAAAGATGAGAAAGGAGTAAGCAACCAAATGATTTAACTCAATGCTCCCTTATAGGTCTATGTTGTAAAAATGTCAAGATAAAGGACAGAGTATTGTAAATTAAGTGTAAGGTATCTGATTAAATGAACAGAAACAAAACAAAAAAACCTTTGAATTCAGAGGATTGAAGAGGTTATCAGGAAATATTACATCATAGATAGCTATTCTCAATCAGGACATAAGGATTAGGTTTGGAAAAGCTCCAAGAAAAAAAATGTGGCATATAGATCATTCTATATGATAATATTGTGATACAAGCAAAGGTTGTAACAGTCTTACACAAGCCACAGCATCATTTTCACAACTTCTTAATATATGGACCTATTAGCATTCCCAATTTGTAAATGAAAAAACTGAGTTTTGGAGTAGTGAAGTGAACTGATTAGCAATTACCTAGATAGTAGCAGCAACAAGAATTGAAGCCATCTTTAACCAAACTTATAAGCAAATCTTAGAATGATTTGGGTTGGTG
Organism: Sylvilagus floridanus; assembly: GCA_949820135.1. Lineage (NCBI taxonomy): Eukaryota > Metazoa > Chordata > Mammalia > Lagomorpha > Leporidae > Sylvilagus > Sylvilagus floridanus. Next base: position 24,566,355 of record OX463238.1, on the reverse strand, counting down.
GGTTGATTATATATAGGGCCTGAACTAGCAAGTCCATTAGAAGTCTTTCATGGGAATTTTAGATTAAATTCTCTTTCTAAAAATTATTACTAAAGTTTTTTTTTTCTCTACCTAATGTCTCTGTATGTCAATTTAGAAGACAGCTGAAGAAATGGAAAGAAAGCAGTGCATATTTTATCTTGGGAATAGATATAAGGAACAAAAAACATAGGTATTCTCACCTAAATTTACTGTTATGTCCCTCTTAACTTTTTTTTTTTAGTTTTTTTTTTTTTAATTTACTTGAGAGGTAGGGTTACAGACAGTGAGAGGGAGAGACAGAGAGAAAGGTCTTCCACCCACTGGTTCACTTGCCAAACGACTCCAACAGCCAGAGCGGGACTGATCCAAAGCCAGGAGCCAGGAGGCTCTCCTGTGTCTCTCATGAAGGTTCAGGGCTCAAGTGTTCAGGCCATCTTCTACTGCTTTCCCAGGCCACAGCAGAGAGCTGGATTGGGTGGAGGAGCAGCCAGGACTAGAACTGGTGCCCAGATGGGATGCTGGCACTGCAGACAGAGGATTAACCTACTGTGCCATAGTGCCAGCCTCCCTTCTTAACTTTCATATTTGTATCCCCACCTCCATGAAGCCAAACGAGAGCCTTTAATTCTCTGTGTTGCTGAAGCTGTTTAAAGAACCCAGTGAATTTTATCCTGGTTGTCTCCACCACCTGCGTTCCTCCCCATCCTCCAATGAGGAAAATAAACAAATAGCCCCTGTCATTCAGCAGCATTGCCACTACTGGGGGGTGCAGCAACTATTTTGCTTTGGTTGTAGCAGCTCTTTTATCTAAATGACAAGTATAACAAGCAGCTTGATCAGCATTTTTACACAACCTTGGCTCGTAGGGTATTTCGTTCTATGCTATATATGGCTGAAATGGTTTGGCACTTATCTTCCACACTCTAGACTTTATTTAATATTGTCAAGAAAAAATTTCATCAGCATACTTCTGTGGCTTTTAGAGTTAACAAATAGGCACTTTTTGTTTTCAAGTATCAGAGCCCTTTTTACTCCCTTGAAAATATACTTACAAGTGGTGTTAAATATATATCTACTGTACCACTTCAATTTTATGAACACATCTTGGGAAAAAGAAAGTATTCCATTTTACTTATTGTGCCTATGTAGAACCTAAATCATTTCAAATGCTCACACTGGTAGAGTTGGCAGTGATGCCTTCATAATTCCATGGTATTCAGCTACAGTTGGCACGAAGCAATTTTTACTATTGATTTTTATCTGAGTTTGAGAAAGTCACATAAATGGATGAAAACAGTCCGATAACCCAAAGTCAGGGTGTAAGTTAATACCAAGACGAACCCAAGAAACAGTCCCAAAAATCCAAGGATCATTAGTGAAAATCCAAGAACTGTCATGAAAATGATAAACACCATAAAGGCCCAATGCAGACATGACAAAATCTGTCCATTTGCAGATAGATTCACCAACCATTTAAAGAACCAGTTAATGCCATTGAAATCAAGGAACTCATCTACAGAGTTTTACAATGGGTTATTGGTAACATAAACAATAATGTGCCATTAGCATCTATAAGCTGGGTATATAAAATTAAAAATTACTTGAAGAATATTCACCTTTTAAAATCCCCTTTGTATTTACTTTGAAAGACATATGAATATAACAAAAGTGTTTCAAATGGGGAAAAGTATATTCAGTGCTTCCAATCCAGCTTCCTGATGTGCTTGGGAAGGCAGTAGAGGATGGCCCAAGTCCTTGGGCCTCGGCACCCATGTGGGAGACCAGGATGAAGCTCCTGGTTCCTGGCTAAGGCCTGGCCCAGCCCTGGCTATTCTTACCACTAGGGGAGCAAACTAGCAGATGGAAGATTCTCTCTCTTTTTCTCTCTCTTTGTGTAACTGTGCCCTTCAAATAAATAAAAAATAAATCTTTTAAAAAAATTCCTCATCAGATTAAAAAAACTATCAGTGGATCTCAAATATCAGACAAGGAGATCAAATCATTATTGTGCAAGTATAACTGGAGATAGGTGCTGGCTTCCAGGAGAAAGGGGTTACTGGAATCAATTTAGTGAGATAATCAATTTAGTGAGATAATCTCTAATAGGAGCTCAACAGCAGAGACTATAATTCTCATGACTCAAGAAAAGCCACAGATCATACATAAAGCTAGGAAATGTTGCTAACACTTTGGGAGTTGATTTCTAGCAACATGAGGCTTCACAGGCTGATGACTAAGGGTTAAAGGCAGTTACATCGCCAGAAAAAGCCCATTCCTGGCAAGAAAGGGTCAGTGACTCTCAAACTCCACAATTCCCAGCTGCAGCACTTGCACCGCTTGTCCAGCGCCTGTAACCCTCCCCAGTGCTGCTCTGAGGGTGGTTCTGACAAACAATGGTTACGCGAACTACTCTAACTTGACAAAACTAGAGCAGCCAGATTACCGGCAAAAGAATTTACTCCACTGATGGAGAAATGGGTCAAAAATTAAAAGGCCCATTAAATTGGTAACTATTCTCTAAAATTTGCCTTACTTTCCCTGTGCAACTGGGATGGTTATCTTCACATAATACTCACCTTTTCACCCTCTTTTATATTAACACTTACTTGTACCTTTCCTCTACAACTGCAATCTCAGGCATATTTGGTGAAGTGGGTAAATTTAGTCATTTGATGATAGGAGAATGCTAATCACTATTTATGAGGCTCTACGCATCAGCCAGTGAAGCTCAGATTTAGGTATCAGTGGCCCTGGCCACCACATACAGTAGCTAGATATGGCTTTGGACTGGTTCTAGTACATGAGATAAAAAATGAAACACAAGTTGGCATTGTGGCAAGGTGGATTAAGTGGAAGCTTGTGACACCCTCCTCCCACATTGGAGATCCAGTTTGAGTACCAGCCACACCACTTCAGCTTCCTGCTAATGTGCCTAGGAAACAGGAGATGATCCCTCAAATAGCATAGTTCCTGCTACCCAAGTAGGAGACATGGATGGAATTCTTGGCTCCTGACTTTGGCCTGGCCCAATCCTGGCTGATGCAGCCATTTTGGGAATAGCATCCACATTTCTGAGCATAAAATATGATCTACCTCCCAGTCTCTGTTCTTCTATCACAAATAAAGCAGAATCATAAATATACTCTAAAGAGAGGAAGATAAAGGGAGACAAAGTACAGAGAGCTAATGTGTGGAATGAAAAATAGCAAGATAAGATAGATTTAAACTAACCATGTCATAAAATTACACTAAATGTAAGTGGTCTCAAAACCCCACTTGAAATGCAGAATCAGGGTGGGTTTTGGCCTGGAATGTATTAGAGGGCCTGGTCTGAGTCCCAGCTCCGCAATCCTCATCCAGCTTCCTGCTAACGGGCATCCTGGAAGGCAGCAGGTGATGGCTCAAGTACTTGGGTTCCCGCCACCCACGTGGAAGACCTGAATAAAATGGGGTCCTGGCCGGCGCCGTGGCTCAACAAGCTAATCCTCTGCCTTGCGGCGCCGGCACACCGGGTTCTAGTCCCGGTCGGGGCGCCGGATTCTGTCCCGGTTGCCCCTTTTCCAGGCCAGCCCTCTGCTGTGGCCCGGGAGTGCAGTGGAGGATGGCCCAGGTGCTTGGGCCCTGCACCCCATGGGGAGACCAGGAAAAGCACCTGGCTCCTGGCTCCTGCCATCGGAGGAGCGCGGTGCGCCGGCCGCAGCGCGCCGACCGCGGCGGCCATTGGAGGGTGAACCAACAGCAAAAGGAAGACCTTTCTGTCTGTCTCTCTCTCTCTCACTGTCCACTCTGCCTGTCAAAAAAAAAAAAAAAAAATGGGGTCCTGACTGTGGCCTGGCTGAGCCCTGGCTGTTGTAAGCATCTGAACAGTGAACCAGCAGATGGAGGATTTTTCTCTATCTGTCTCTGTACCTTTCAAATAAAATGAAAAGTAAGTAAATAAACAATTTTTTTAAAATTTAGGGGTGGGCATTGTGGCATGATGGTTGTGGCAAGCTGCCACTTGGTATGCTCACATCCGATACTAGAAAGCCAGATCATGCTGTAGCTACTCTGCTTCCAATCCAGATTCCTGCTAACATGCCTGGGAAGGCATCAGATATCGGCCCCAAGTTCTTAAATCTCAGCTACCCACATGGGAGACCTGGCTGCTGCAGGCATTGGTGGAGTGAACCAGAAGATGAAAGATCTTTCTCTCTCTGTTTCTCCATCTATCTCTGTAATATTTCAACTAAATAAATAGATCTTAAAAAAAACAACAGCTCATTTTGTCATGTAAGCATTATCCTGATGCCAAAACTCAAAGACGTTGCAGACATACCCTTAAAGAATACAGATTCAAAAATTCTTAAGATCAGAACACCGGATCCACATATTCATTAAGAGGATAATACATCATACTCTGGTTTATCTAAGGAATGAAAAACTCCAAAATCAATCAATATAATTCAGTATATTAATAATTTTTAAAAAATGATATAATCACAATCATCTTCAGAAAAAGCATTTGACACATTCAGTACCCAATTATGATGAATAAACTAGGAATAGAGGAGAGCTTACTCAAGCTAATGAAGAGTATCTACAAAAATACCTGTATTTAATATCGCACTTAACAGTGAAAGACTGAATGCTTTTCTTCCCGAGACCAAAGGCAAGACACTCTCAGCACTGTAGACCAGTTGACACAGTGCAATGAGTCTTCATTCCCTGATGCTATTTTCATTTTTTAAAAGATTTATTTATTTGAAAGTCAGAGCTATAGAGAGAGGGGAAGAGAGAGGTAGCGTAAGAGACAGAGAGATCTTCCATCTGCTGGTACACTCCCTAGATGGTCACAATGGCTAGAGTTGGGCCAGGCCAGAGCCAGGAGCTTCTTCTGGGTCTCCCATGTGGATGTAGGGGACCAAGCACTTGGGCCATCTTTTGCTGCTTTTTCTAGGCCATTAGGAGGAAGCTTGATTGAAAGTGGAGCATCCAGAACCCACTATACCACCATGGCACCCCTAACCCAAGGTACATAACTTGTTAGATTTCAGAGGTTCACAGCTGATGGGCATTTTGCCTCAGGATGAAATACACTTTTCTTTTACTCTCACAAAATCTGACTTAGATGACATTTTTTTAAAAAGATTATTTATTTGAAAGTCAGAATTACAGAGAGAGAGAGAGAGAAATCTTCCAACTGCTGGTTCACTCTCCACAGGACCAAAGTGGCCAGGATGGGGAAGGCAGGAGCCAGGAGCTTCATCTGGTTCTCTCCACATGGATGCAGGGGCCCAAATAAGTGGGCCACGTTCCACTGCTTTTCCAAGGCATATTAGCAGGGAGCTGAATGGGAAGTAGAGAAGCTGGGACATGAACTGGTGCCATATTGGATCCCAACGTCACTGGTGGCTTTACCTGCTGCACCACAATTCCAGCCCTGCTACGTCTGTTTTTGTACAAAGTACTATAAAAGCTCTATACAAAGTTGACTAATATTGAGTTTAGCAAGGTTACAGAATACAAGGTAAATTTTAAAAATTTAGTTGTATCTCTATACTATATGAACAAGGGCATTGAAAAATGTAAATAGCATTAAAAATAACAATTTTTTAGGATAAATTAAACACATGTAGTCAAGTACCAAACAATGATACTTGGGTCAACATTTTGTCAAAGATGGATCCACATGATTATATCATCTACTGACATCGTAGGTGCCTTAAGTTTGTGTAGGTAAACTCTACCATTTTCCCACAACAACCAAAACCCCTGCCACTATGCCGCATTTCATAGAATCTATTTTCATCATTAAGCAATGTGTAGGTGTATAAATACTGTTAGCTATAAATTACAAAACACTGCAGAGAAATTAAACAACAAGCAGAAGAGGTATATTCATGAATTGGAAGATTCAATACTGTTAATATATTATTTTTACTCAAAATGGCTTATAGATTCAATGCAATCTCAATAAAAATTATAGCAAGTTTTTTGTTTGAATTAGAAACTGGCAAGTTAATTCTCAAAAAAGAGAAGCCCAAAAACAGTCAAACAATTTTGAAAAAGAGAAATGTAGTTGCAGGGGTCACATAACCTGCTTTCGTGACTTACTATAAACTACAGTAACCAATGCAGTATGACACCTACAGAAAGACAGATATATTGATATATATATACAGAATACAAAGGCTAGAAATAGACCTATATACAAGCACATTTTAAAAAATGCATTGAAAATGGGATTAAAATATAGGTTTATTTTTGGCACAAGGATAAAGTCTTATACATTTAATGGTATGGATGGAATATATGACCTTGAAAATTAGGAGAGAGGCGCCTTTCTCTGAAGGGAGGAAGGAACCTCCACTGTGATACGGCCTTGACTAAACAAGTTCAGAGTTGGTGAACTCAAGGGGCTTCCAAGCCTAGACAGCTCATAGCAAGAGTCTCGGGTGATTGCTGACATCATAAATAAGAGTGCCAATTGTTAAATCAACAACGGGAGTCACTGGGTACATGCTCCCCACGTAGGATCTCTGTCCTTAATGTGTTTTACTATGAAACTTAAAAACAACACTGCTAGTCGAACAATACCCTATACCTTGTGTGGTTGTGTGAGTACAGCCTGTTGAAATCCTTGCTTAGTATATACTAAGTTGATCTTCAGTATATGAAGGTAATTGAAAATGAAACTCGATGAAGGACGGGATGGGAGAGGGAGTAGAAGAGGAGAGGGGAGGGCCGTGGGAGAGAGGGAGGTTGGGGGGGGAGCCACAACAATATAAAAGTTTCTCTTTGTAGATTCACATTTATTAAATAAAAAAAATTCAAAGAAAAAAAAGAAAATCATTGAGCAATTATTGCTGGAGGTTAAAGTAGAGATTCCATGCATATTATAATACACATTTTCCATTAACTTTAAAAAAATTCTTAATCTGAGAAGCAGAGATACCAAAAGAGACAAAGAGCATGTGGAGCTAAATTAGTAATGCCACACGGATAAAACAATTCATTTACAAATAATAATAAACAGTCACTACACCACATCACAGTAACTTAGCACAACTAGAGAATAAATACTTAACTTTGAGAAGGATTACTGACTGGCAGTGTGCTGCTGTTGAATGTCAGGATTATTCATCACCCTGACAGTAATATTAACCACAATCCATTTCAGTTGCTTCAGTTTATCATTTTCTGACTAATGTTAGAAAACAATGTCATTGAAGGCTGCTTAAATTAAGTGTAGGGTTAACCTCTATTAGAACCATTCAAAAACTTCTACTACAAGGTAAGTTCTAGTAGAAAATCAAATCCATTACATAGAATGCCAACACACAGTTATGTCACACAACATAACTGAAGACCATTTAAAAAGCACATCTTACACAAATCCTCCAAATGCACTATCATATCCATACATACACACAGTCAGAGGTTATTTCAAAATGTTTGTGGGAAAATAAAATTAAAAGATGTTTTTTTGACACAAAAACATTTCAAAAGCTGTGCAGTTTTATTCATAACATTCACTTCCCATTAACTTTTGGAAGGCCCATATGAGAGTGTGTGTGTGCATTTCTATATACACATATATATAAATAACATATGTCTCTTCACACTTTGCTGAACTTAGTGTTAAATTCTTGAAAGAGCATTGCATAGACATATTTTAAATTAATAAACCCATATTGAACAGGTTTGAAAAGGTCACCGTACTTGAAAATTTTCTTTAGGGTTATATGAAATAAATAACAATTTGCTAAATAGAACCCTCAAATTAAGCATTTTGTATAGGTCCCCACATTTACAAATGGAAGAAAACTGCCATGAGTCTATTTAAATCCAAAGATTCTCTATCTAGCCCTCTAATTTTACCTTTCCAGGCTATTTTTCCTACACCATCCTGATATTCTTCTTAGGGTATATCTGTAATTAGGTCCTAACTCTTAACTAATTTTATTACTGCTCACCATTCTTCTTATTCCATTAATGCAACATTTTTTTTCCCTGCTGAGGCTATTCATTCTTGGTCTTGTTTTTTAAGATTTCTTCTCCTTCTTAAATTCCTTGTATTTTTCCAGTCTATTTATTTTCCTATTTGCTTTAGTCTTTGTCATCTTTCACAGCAGAGATTGTCTTTAAATGTTAATGCCTGGCTGTAGCTTCATTTTTAAGAACAAAGCACACAGTGTGAACTGGTAGACTTCTCTGAAGGGAAATCAGCTGAGCTCCAAGAATGATCCCTATAATCATTAGCGTTTCTAGTCTTCTCTCTTGAGCAGGTCAGCATGCCCAAAGAGTAATACAACCTTCGCCTTATGGGGTGGAGCTGGTATAAGTTTGGCTGCCAGAGTCCTGATAGTAAGAGAGAAAAAGGGGCTCAGGAGCCTTCACCTTTCAGTACTTAAGACTTTTAATTAATCCTGTTTTCCACCCTTGACCTTAAACCCCTCCTCTGCTGTGCTTGGTGCTCTCCCATCAGAAACTTCTCTGGTAGAAGTTTCCCCAAAAGTGAATCTCTTGCCTTTTGTTAATAGGGAAGGGCAGTTGAATTAAGGAAAGAGTGTTTTTACAAAGCAAGTATTCAATCTAATTTTCCATATTACTTATGGTCATACCTGAGGTCTAAAAATTAATTGACAGGGACAACTCTGAGATCAAATTGTGGGCTTACCAACTTGGAAAATGTGTGACCTTGGAGAGTTCCTTAACCTCACTAAATCTTAGTTTCCTTATCTGTAAAACAAAGATAACAACACATTCCTCATGGTGTTGTTGAAGGGACTAAGGAAGACAGCATACATGAATGTTTGTTACAGTGGAGGGCACCTACCAGGGCTTCCCTCTCAACCCTAATACATTCTGAACTCTCCTGATACCAGTCTTCCGCTAATTAGACCACAAAACCTTCCTAAGGCCGGTGAATACGATTTATACTACAATCCTAAATCAATGTGGCATGTAACAGCAACCATGTTAGATGCCAAGATTAAAATACTTTTAATACATTTTGTCAGCTAACAAGAACTATCCAAAATATAATCAGCAATATAGGGCAAGTTTTGTTTTTTATCTGCATTTATATTTTACCTATACAATTTAAGATCCATTATTTACTACCATAGTAACACAAGGTTTGCTTCTTTTCTGCAGCCCAATAAAGAGAAAAAGAAAGAAAAAGGTAGAATACCTATCATGCTTACACAGCCTGCCCCCACCCACCAGGAGCGGTCTTTTCCTTCTGTGACATCTAGATGGTATATTGATTCCCTGTGTATCTGTTACAGAGCAGACTAAAAGGACTGGCATTCGTCAGAAACAGCACTTAAAACTTAAAGAGATAAAGAAGTGCTGTCTGATCAACAACAGTTAAATGTCGGTAGTCAATTCCAGGTCAAAATGCATGCTGTATATTAAATGTGTGTTAGAGAGAAGTATCTCATATATTAAAATACACAGACAAATGGTAGGAGATAAAGGAGAGAGACATATACATACACACACATACACACATACACACAGAGATAACTTATTTGACTTTTAAAGAAAGAGAAGACAATATATACTAAGGGCAAACAGTAGCAACTCAGAAACCAGTAAGTAATTCAGTAGAGCTTTGTCATTTCTTCCTCTCCAGTTTTCCCAGAGTTTACTCTGCAGAAAATTTTGATCCAGACGAAGATAACAGAAATGTCTAGGCTAACAAGGTGTGACTCATACAACACTGTAAGATGGGTTTTTAAAAACAAAACAGTTTTGTAGAGCCTGGATCAAAAACGAGAAGTCAGTTTTGGTACACTTTCCTCCGATTCTTCTATGGCAAGGGAGGAAGCAGGAGATGACAGCGCAGGGTCCCCACCTCTGCTGTTCACCCTTCTTGCTTCTGCACTCTGGACTGAAACAACAGCTCACATTGGGTTTGCACTCTAAAGATGAAAATCAGCTTTTCTTTAAACTCTACCTCAAAATTCTTGGTATCTCCCTTTATATTAAAAGTATGAATTCAAAATAGCAACTGACAAAACACTCGACCTTTCCTGTCCCCTTCCTTCCCAGGGCTGTGTGCTTTGTTTTGTTTAAAAAAAAAAAAACAGGATAGGAACTACTTGATTTTGTTCTTCCAAATCTCCAGAAATTAAGAATTCCTGGCATACAATAGTATTATTTTTTTTTTGACAGGCAGAGTTAGACAGTGAGAGAGAGAGACAGAGAGACAGAGAGAAAGGTCTTCCTTCTGTTGGTTCACCACACCCCCAAGCCAGGAGCCAGGTGCTTCCTCCTGGTCTCCCATGGGGTGCAGGGCCCAAGGACCTGGGCCATCCTCCACTGCCCTCCAGGGCCATAGCAGAGAGCTGGACTGGAAGAGGGGCAACCGGGACAGAACCAGCGCCCCAACCGGGACTAGAACCTGGGGTGCCAGCGCTGCAGGTGGAGGATTAGCCTAGTCAGCCGCAGTGCCAACCACAATAGTATTCTTTTAACAAATAACAGACAAAAGAAGAAAGGAATGAGTGGTAACATTGAGTTTTCTCTAGCTTTAACCAAACATTTAGCTTTTTTTTTGTAAAATAGGCTTCATCAGAAAAGGCTGGAGCATAACCTGAAACAAAGACAAGAAGGTAGGCAGTTTGGAAACCAAGCTGTCCTTTCTGCACCAGCAGTACGGTGGGTGAATTCTAGCATATATTTCATCGGTAAAGATGAAAAGCAACTCGATAAAATAAATAACATTAAAAGAGACTAAGCAACTGGTGCCAACAGGAGAAGGCAGGATAGCATGCTGCAGTGCTTCTCAAACTTTCTGGGCCAAAATGCATAGTGAGAGATGTGTTAGTTACATCACAACCGAGCACACACATGCACACACACCCACACAACTGAAGCAGATATGGACATGACACGCACACTGTTATTTCCTTTTTTTATGTTATGTTGTCCTCTTCTATTCATTTTTTTTTCAGTGCTACAATTTGAAAAACACTGGTTTAGTGTTCAAATTCGCATTCTACCTAAAAGGTGTGTAACCTGGTAAACTTGATTAACCTCAAGGGGCCTGTTTTGGCCTCTGTAAAGACAATAATAATGTTAGCTATCTAAAGGATTTTTGTGAGCATTAAAGGAGTTACCACATGTAAAATACTAGCATATAGTAAGTGCTCAATTAATATTAGTTGTTAATAAATGGGATGTTCCTGCCTTTCTAAATTTCATGGCCAAGATACTGAACTTTTCATTTGTAAGTACAAGGCTATCATCTGCATTTTTTTTTATTTTTATTTTTTTGACAGACAGAGTGGACAGTGAGAGAGAGAGAGACAGACAGAAAGGTCATCCTTTTCCGTTGGTTCACCCTCCAGCGGCCGCTGCGCTGGGGCCGGTGCACCGCGCTGATCCGATGGCAGGAGCCAGGTGCTTCTCCTGGTCTCCCATGGGGTGCAGGGCCCAAGCACTTGGGCCATCCTCCACTGCACTCCTGGGCCACGGCAGAGAGCTGGCCTGTAAGAAGGGCAACCAGGACAGAATCCGGCGTCCCAACCGGGACTAGAACCCAGGGTGTCAGTGCCACAAGGCGGAGGATTAGTCTATTGAGCCGTGGCACCAGCCTATCAACTGCATTTCAATCAGGATATATTAGCATTTTGGAGCAGTTAATCAGAGTACAGGACAAAGATATATGTAAATATTCCAAAATAACCATGCTCGACAATTAGAAGAAAAATAATCAGCTTGGACTGTCTTGGTCTTTCTCTTTCTAAAATTGGGTTACACAATCACTCTTCAAAGTAAACAGGAAAAAAAAAGCAGAGTTGCAAAGAAAATCATTGAGATCTGCAAAGAAAGTCCTGGTACTATTAATACTCAGCCATCATAATCTGTTCTTATGGTATGACATTTTGTAAATATATTCCTGCCCTAATTATAATTTTTTAGAAGAGAGAGACAAATAGAAAATGTTTATCTTCATCTCTTTCAAGGACGATGTCAAAATATAAAATCAATGTGTATTTATAAAATATGGATTAATGTCACTCCAAATTCTTTGCATGGTTAGCTATGTCTACTCATCAGTCAAAATTTCAGACTCCTGATCAAACAACTGGTAAAGGAGTAGAAAAAAAATCAACTTCAACACTGATCTCTACTTTTTTTTTCAGCAGTGAAAGAATAAACTAAGCTACTACACTAAATGAGGATTTCTTCAGTACTAGAAAATATTTAATATTCAAATTAAATTTGATCTCAACATAATGATAATACTAATTTATAATTGTTAGGAGATCTTGTACATGGAACAAAAAATTATACTTTCAAGAGGATATTTATGTTGTTCCACTCAGACTTTTACTTTTCTCAAAGAATGATCAGAAAAATAATATAAAGGATGTTGATTACATTAATTCAGTTTTCAGAAAGAAAATTCCCTGTGCAACATGGAATAGATTACCAAATAATCTGTAGCTTTGTATCAATGCTACTAAAACTCCTTTGAAAACAAGCTTTGGGGAATTTAAATGGACATAAATATGCATAAATAATTCAATACATCTAAAAGCTAGTCAAGCTATATTATCTGTTTAAGAATGGGGATAAGATCTGTTTATGTTCTAAATTAAGCTTTGCACATTATGTTTTCCAGGATTTCTCAAGTTTATTTAAACAAATAGTAATATTTGCCAAATGTATACTATGGGACAAATTTTAATACAATTCTATTAGAATCATTATTTGTACAGACACAGCTCATTTATATACAAGATGTACTCCCGAAAGCATGTGCATAAACAAATATTTGAAAACTGAATCACACTGTAAACATTTTGGCAGACCTTAATACTAAAAGGGATGAAATACTCTTATGAAATAAACAATTATCACTATTTTAGACAGGCAAAGCACAACCTTCAAGTATCTGAGGTGCTTGATTATCCCACTTAAAATGGTATAGCTAATTCCAAAATCATTTATTTAATTAATATTTATTGAAAGCAATTAGTATCAGTGCAATTCCATTTTCACAAACCCAAATGACTTCTGTAGCATTCAAACTACTGCTGCTTTGTGGGAAAGGTGATACTCGTTATGAGATATGTGGCTGAGTATGAGAGCATCCTACTTCATCCCAGAGTCCCTAATTACACTACTCTTCACTACTCGGCTGTGTGCCCTTCAGTTCTTCATGAAAGAACTCTTCACAAATATTCTTTTATCAGCCACAAATACAAATACTTCATTAAATTTCTCAGAATATAAAAATAGATGCCAGTACATTTACAGGCACTAAATCACACGAGTGATTTTTTTTTTTTGTCTCTGTTAAGGGGATACAGACATATGTGGATAGGGACTAATGAAGATGATTGTTATGTTTAAGCTTTTTGCCCCTTTCTTTTCTACTTTTAATGTTACAAAATAAAAAAGCAAAATTATTATTGATCATACTTGGGGACATAAAATAGCTTCATTTATCATATCCAAAAGAGATGTTATAAAGACATTCATTAAAATAATATTGTACCCACACAACAAAAGTATTTGTTAAGTTCCCAAGAAACATTTGTAAAATACAAGTAAAAATTAATTTTAATAAAGAATTCTGTTTAGCTGTCAAACAATCTACAACATTTTTCTGATCTAATGAAATGATAATGGTGGCTTTCTTCTCATCACTTAAGATTTCTAGTAGAGTTAGAATATAGAAGAGGATCAGGGAATGCAGGCAGTTGACAAAAGAGTGGTAGTGAAAGGAGGTAGCAAGGAAAAGAGAGTTTCTGTTCAGGAGCAACCATGGGAGAAGACAGAAATAAGGCCTCAGAGCACTCAAGTCTCCCACTTGTCACCACTGGCTGCTGTTCCAATCAAGACAGAAATACGGGTCCTGCCCAGAGTCCATCTTACTATGAATTGCATCCTAAGGACATTTCCAAAAGAATCATTTGAAGCACACACTATCTTGATGAGCTACATACTTAAAAATATTCAGTGATAAAAGTAGAGGCAATTCTTCTATAATCCAAGAAAGGATATGTATGTATCTATGTATGTAGTTATTAATATTTGAGAAAAAGACAGATACAGAGAGACAAACAGAAATCTCCCATTAATTGGTCCATTTCCTAAAGGCCCCATGACAGCCAGGACTGGGCTAGGCCAAGGTCAGGAACTAGGAACTCAATCAGGTTTCCCATGTGGCTGGCAGGGACTAACCTACATGCGCCCCACTGCTGCCTCCCAGGGTACACACTAGCAAAAAGTTAGTATGCATGAGCACAGCCAATATTCAAAGCACTCTGCTGTTAGGGAGCACTGGCATCCCAAATGGCATTTCGTTACTAGGCAAAATGCCTACATCAAGATGTGTATTTAAATGTTACTCATTGTTTGAAAAAAAAATTTACATTCTAATAAATTCACAAAAAATTATTTTTTACCTTTATGCACATAGAACTCAAACAATGGAGACAGAGTAGAATATGACAGCATGAGGATTCACGAGTTGTCCAGGTTTTATTACTGACCTGCTCCATGGCTCATTACACGAGTCAAACTAATTCAGCCCTTATTTATTTAACTACAGAGTTCTATAGATTTCCATGAAATATTATGAGATTTGAAACAAGTACAATAGTTATATGAATGGAAGAAAGAAAAGAAAAAATTAAAAATTTTAATAAATTATGAAATATATTTTAACAGAAGTAAATAGAGAGTATCACAGGAGTTCCAATTTCCAGAAAAAGGGAAGAATGATAGTAAAGTCACAAGAGGTGAACACGAGACACTACAAGAACAGAAGATGGTAGCAAAGACGTGGACAGAGATAGAAGAGGTGGTTATAAAACAGGCAATGGCCAGATCCTAAACAATACTGTTTGACATGAGAAAAATATTGATATCACTGACTGCTGGGTTGGGACTATGTTGAAGAAAATCATATCTTGAGGACAAACAGGATTCACTCTAAACATTCCCAATGTTAACCACACCAGTACAAAAAAGAGCATACCCTGGAATGGGTGAATAAGGGAGCATGCTGTCTCCAATATCAGAAAAACGTAAGGGAGAGAAAAAGAAGATACAATGAGAGAGAGAGAGAGAGAGAGAAAGAGAGAGAATGCTACTCTTTTTATTCCATTTTGTAATTTTGGAAAATATATATTTTATTAAAATGTTATTTATGCTAACCTATAACAGGGTTATTGTTATTCTCAAGTGAGAGAGAGAGAGAGTAAGTGAGTGAGAGAGTTCTACCATCAACTAAATCACTCCTCAAATGGCTGCAAAGACTAGGGCTGGGTCAAGTCAGAAGCCCGGAACACCAACTGGGTCTCCCTTGTGAATGGCAAGGGCCCAAATAAGTGGGCCGTCATCTGTTGCCTCCCCAGGCACGTTAGCAGGAAGCTGTGTTGAAAGCAGAGCAGCTGGGACTTGAACCAGTGTTCTAATGTGGGATGCCAGTGTTGCAAACAGCTGCTTAACCCACTGTGCCACAATTCCATACCTGAGCCTTATACTTCTGCTATAATATATCTGCTATAACTTTAGCAGATATGTCACTATGGACCAAGATGGATTTCGAAGAGTTAAGGGAGAAGACTGGGTATATTCTTTTTTTCTTTTTAAAGATTTTATTTATGGTGCTGGTGCTGTGGCATGGCAGGTAAAGCTGCCGCCTGCAGTGCCGGCATCCCATATGAGTGCCAGTTCAAGTCCTGGCTGCTCCACTTCTGATCCAGCTCTCTGCTATGGCCTGGGGAGATAGTAAAAGATGGTCCAAGTGTTTGGGCCCTTGCACCTCTGTGGGAGACCTGGAAGAAGCTCCTGGATCCTGGCTTCAGATCAGTGCAGCCAGCTGTTATAGCCATCTGGGGAGTGAACCAGCAGATGGAAGACCTCTCTCTCTCCCTCTCTCTTTCTCTCTCTCTCTCTGCCTCTCTGTAACAACTATGCCTTTCAAATACAAAAATAAAAATCTTTAAATAAAAAAAAGATTTTATTTATTTGAGAGGCAGAGTTACATACAGCGAGAAGGAGAGACAAAGAGAAAGGTCTTCCATCTATTGGCTCAGTCCCCAAATGGCCACAATGGCCAGAGCTGAGCTGATCCGAAAGCAGATGCCAGGAGCGTCCTCTGGGCTTCCCAGAGGGGGGCAGGGGTCCAAGCACTTAGGCTATCTTTCACTGCTGTTCCTGGCCATTAGCAGAGAGCTGATTGGAAGAGGAGCAGCCAGGAGTAGAACTGGTGCCCATATGGGATGCTGGCGCCGCAGGTGGAGGATTAACTTACTGAGCCACAACACTGGCCCTCCCTGGGTATATTCTTGAAGGAAGTCAGTGCTAAAGGCAAAAAAATCTGGTGTTCTGAGAACTTCGCCATGTTTACTCAGTGGCAGGTATGGTGTCAGACAGAGACGAAATGATGGACAATCCAATCATTATGGAGGTTAATAAGGGACACAAGAAGAACCAAAACGAGTAGACAGAGGAATACATAAAATGCAAAGTATGGAAGGTGCTATGAAAGAAACAGAGTACCACATCAGGGAAGGAAGGCAGTCACCAGTGGTCACCTAAATGATGGGACAGCTACTCCCCAAATAGAGATGAAATCTTCAAGCCAGAGAAGCAAAGTTCTGAATTGAGAAAGATTTATTCTGCATTCAATAAGCCAAGAAAGACTTAATCTGGAGTTATATAATTCAAAATGAGATTTAAAGAGGATCTATTTTGTTAAAGTAAGGAATGGATCAGAGAAGGCAAAAGGTAAGCTGTTGGTTAGGAGATCTGGCGCACTGTACAGCCTTTTTTCTTTATATAAGAGTACTGCCCACAGGGTGAGAAGAATCATGTTCTTAAATTTGTACTTATGCAATGCAAGAAATTTGTATCTGTTAAATAATTTTTTTTTAAAAAAGAGTACTGCCCTTGATTTCCTTCATATGTTTCATCAAAGACTAAAAACTATACCCCTAGAAGAAGTTAACATTGGGGCTGATATCTCTTTGAATATACATGGAAAAATAAGTGCAATAATGTGTTTGTCATCAAGTTTTCATGCAACTAAATTTTTCAATTTGAGAATATTGCAAATTTAAAAGATAAGTATATTAAAGCTATAATTATATTTAAAAGATTCTTAAAGTTATATGAAAAGAGCTAAAATAACTCAAATTTCTCTTTACATGCAATATAATTACATTTCAGATGATTCCTCAGACATTACCTTGGACAAATCTCTGAAGTTGCTTGGCAAAGTCAGATCCAGTTCTTCTGATTCATAGTTAGTGATGACCCAGGGAAACACCGGATACTGATTCAAGTCATTGTAACTCCGTCCTAGTATGGGGAAACACAGTGATTTAATTTGGAATTAAAATGAAATGATAAACAAATTAATAAGTAATTTCTAAAAACACAATCCAAGTAAATGACGAGGTATCCATCCACGTTTGCATTGCAGTTTTCTGGATGGCACTTTAGGGAGGTGACAGAGTGGATGACATCATTGTTTCTGGAGTCAAAATGCTGGTGTTTAAATCCCAGCTTCATTATTTACTAGTCTATAACCTATTTTTAGTTAGATTTAAAGAGAATAGACTTTGATGACTGGAATATAAAGGAGACAAGCATATTAGTATTTTTTGAATTCCTTTCTTATTATGCATTCAATCACCTACATTTCTCTCTCAAACATATTCTGAGGTTGTATCAATACACAAATGAATGTTCAAGTAGTTTTCTATAGATATTCTTGGTATCTAAGCTTTTTAATGACCTTTTTTTTTTTTTCTCTAACTTTCCATTTACTCTATTCACTGGGCTCGAGGCCTATCAAGGTAACAGAATTCTTCTTTGACCTGGAAACAATCTCAGAAAACATGAATAATAGGACAATTTTAATCCAGAGTTAATGATATCATTTTATATTTCTGTCAATAATTTTAAATTCTCCCAGAAAAAAAAAACAACTAAACTCAGCAGGAAAAGGCAAGAGCTTTTTTGATTCTTCTCTTTTCCATCTACCTCCTTTTCCTTCTGATTTAGAGGTAAGTAAACAGTAAAATCTTTATTGTGTCCCATCTGCTTAAATAATCTGAAACAATCCAGTTTATTATACCTTGAAAAGGGAGTATATACCAAGGCAGTGAGATTAGATTTTTTTTTTTAATTTTTTTTTTTTTTTTTTTTTTTTTTTTTACAGGCAGAGTGGACAGTGAGAGAGAGAGACAGAGAGAAAGGTCTTCCTTTGCCGTTAGTTCACCCTCCAATGGCCGCCGCAGCCGGCGCGCTGCGGCTGGCGCACCGCGCTCATCCGATGGCAGGAGCCAGGAGCCAGGTGCTTTTTCCTGGTCTCCCCATGGGGTGCAGGGCCCAAGCACCTGGGCCATCCTCCACTGCACTCCTGGGCCACAGCAGAGGGCTGGCCTGGAAGAGGGGCAACCGGGACAGAATCCGGCGCCCCGACCGGGACTAGAACCCGGTGTGCCGGCGCCACAAGGTGGAGGATTAGCCTGTTGAGCCACGGCGCCGGCCAAGATTAGATTTTTAACTAAGTTAAACTCAAAATATAGCTACTGAATGCCTATTGACTATCATTTGAGAAATATGTCATACATCATAAAAACGTATGGGTTGTGTAGACAATAAGGTAAACCAAGTCATTTTTAAATTTTTGTTTTGCTTTATTTTTAAACAGATTTACTTATTTATTATCTACTTGAAAGGCAGAGTGACAGAGAGATAGACAGACAGAAAGAGATCTTCCACTCACTGTTTCACTCTACAAATGCCCGCAATAGCTGGGGCTGGACCAGGATGAGAGCAGGAGCCAGGAACTCAGTCCATGTATCCCAGGTCGGTGGCAGGGACCCAAATACTTGAGTCATTACCTGTTGCCTTCTAGGGTGCACATTAGCAGGAAGCTGGAGTCAGAAGTACAATCAGGAACAGACCCTAAGCACTCCAGTAGGGATGCAGGCATCTCAGGTGGTGTCTTACCCACTGTGCCACAGCTTCCCCAAATTTAGGCCTTTAATTGTGAGGCCCTCAACTTCAAAGTCTTCACAACACTCCATGTCTCTTCTCCATTTCCCTAGCAGGGTATTTTTTCTTTAAGAGAACTGAATTTTGGGTTTTGTTTGTTTGTTTTTAAAGGAGAGAGAGGGAGGGAGTGGGAGAGGGGTAGAGAAGGGGAGAGAGAGAGATCTTCTATCTACTGACTCACTCTCCAAATGGTTGCCAACAGCTGAAGCTGTGCACTCCAAAGCCAGGAGCCCAGAGCTCCATTCAGGTCTCCCATGTGGGTAGCAGTGTCCCAGGGACTTGGATCATCTTCCACTGCTTTTCTCAGATCCATTAGCAGGTAGCTGGATTAGAAGTGGAGCAGCCAGGACTCATACCACTGCTCTGAGATGGGATGGCAGCATTGCAGGCAGCATCTTAGCTTGCTGCACCACAATGCCAACCCATCAGTTGAGCTCTTGAACTTATCTCTCGCATAACTGGAATTGTTTCTCTTCATCTTTCTCTCTCTTTTCATGGCTTCTTCCCATTGCCTTAACCCATTCTCTCTTTAATATCACATTTGAGAAAACTGTAATCTACTTCTGAAGTTTCTATGTCACCTCAAACCATTCAATTCTTTATCCTCAACCTTCTAGGCTTGTGTTGAAAATGAACCCCTATGAAGTAACCAGTAGGTCGCAGAAAGTCCCTCCTCTTTCTCCCTAACCTCTCTATGACATTTGCCATAGCTGAAAAATACCTTGTGTGCTCTTTGCCCTTGCCTCTCAAGAAATGACTATAGGGGCTGGTGCTGTGGGGGAATGGGTAAAGCACTCACATCCCATGTGAGTGCTGCGTGGTGTCCCAGCTGCTCCACTTCCAATCAAGTTTCCTGATAATGGCCTGGGAAAGCAGTGGAAGATGGCTCACGTGCTTGGCTTCCTGCACCCCCGTGGCAGACCCAGATGAAGCTCCTGGCTCCTGGTTCAGTCTGGCCCAGGCCCAGCTGTTGCGGCCATGTGGGGAGAGAACCAGCAGATGGACGACTTCTCTCTCTCCGCCTCTGCTTCTCCCTCTCTTAACTCTGCCTTTCAGGTAAATAAATAAATCTTAAAAAAAAAGAAGAAGAAAGAGAAGGAAAAGAAGGAGAAGGAGGACAAGGAGAGGAGAAAGAGAAGGGGAAGAGGAGGAGGAGGAAGAGAGGGAGGAGGAAAAGGGGAAGAAGGGAAAAAGTAGGGGGAGGAGAAGGAGGGAGAGAAGGGGGAGGAGAAGGAGGGAGAGAAGGGGAGGAGGGAGAGGAGGGGGAGGAGGGGAGGAGGGGAGGAGGAGGAATAACAGTAATGACTATGGAGGAGGAGGAGGAATAGTAATAATGACCATGTAAATCTAGGAACACTTATTCTTTTCTCTCTACCGATTTCTCTCTTCCTTCTTCTGTCTCCCCACACATGAGTATTCCCTCAATTTACTTCACTGCTTTCTGTGTTATCTGCCTTGGCGCTCCCATCCTTTTTGTGACATCCTTTCTATGCAGATGAAGTCCAGTGTCCTAACTCTAAGTTCTGAATCCTGTGCTTGGCCAGCACTTCCAAAACTAATCACTGATGCCGTAACCTGGAGGTCTTGGCAGCACAAAGATCCCCTTTCCTTAGACACAGTGTTCTAACTTCTTTTTCTGTTAATGGCACCACCTTTCTTGCAGTGATTGAAGCCAGAACCCTGAAGAATTCTCCGATACTTTCTGTTGGTTCCCAGCTACATTCAGTCAGCTGCACAGTGAATGGGTGGTGCCCTGTGAATTTTGGTAATTGAGGCCTTCCTTTAAATTCCCACTGCCACCTCTCCAATGCGGGCCTCATCACTTCTTATATGTAACAGCTTCCTGATTTTGTTTCTGCTTGTCTTCTCCACTCCAATTTGTCTTAGGTACTGCTTCTAAGTTAATTGTTTATAAAGTTATAATAACACTGATATGCTCAAAAACTTTCAAAAGTTTCCCAATGAGTGGACTGATAACCCCTCAAATTGCCATAAATCTTTCACAGTATGCCCTCACACATGATATTTTTCCTCAATATATGTTTGTGAAAATATACTTTTATGTCATTTTCTCATTATATCTTTATAAATACATACTTTATGTATACACAGACACATACATACACAAACTATACTATTTGTTCTCTAGGAATACTTTTGTTTTTCCCACTTTTGAGTGTTTGCTTATGCTTTTTTTTACTTTACATGGAATGACTTCTAATTCCCAACCATCTTTTCTGCTAGTTAAAGAAATATCCAGCTGTTGAAATCTTTCCTTATTTTTCCCTTACTCCTACCAACTGGCTGACAATCATTTTTCCTTCTCCCTGCCTTTAAACCCACAACACTCTCAACCTCTATCTTTTTGCTCTAGAATCATGTAAACAACATGGACACACTTAACTACCTTGAGGTTTGTGCCTCAAATGTAAGCCATGTTAGTTGTTGAAATGAATCTGAAATGTCTCAAAAATACAAATCCCCATTTTCTTTAGCTGTCACAAATGAAAAGTAATGAAAAATATTTCCTCTTTATTTTCTTTTGAGATAAATTATTTCAATAGGTAATTTTCAATTAATCACAATATTACAGAATTTGTGCATGGTCATTTGATTTTTATATCTGCATACAAGGTACATAAGAAAGTTTGTGGAAAATGGAATTAAAAGGTAAGTTTGAGTATAAAAATTTTTGAAATACATGCATAGTTATTTTCTTGATATGTATATACATGAGCATTTTGAAGATACCTAATAAATGAATTACAGTATTTCTTTATTTTACTCAAAATTTTATTTTTCTATGTTGTATTTCATTATTTCACCATATAACACATTTCTAAGTTATTAGTAGGTTCTTAGGATTTTTATTCCTACTATTTCAAAATGAGGCCATTCTTACTATATCAAATAACTGTAAATTTACATTTTCCTTTTATCTTTGGGAAAGAATTTTTATGCTTATTTTAAATTTCTTTCAAGTAGAAGTGTTCACATATAAAATGAAAATTCTATTATCAAATATTTTGATAAGGTAAGCTAGTAGTAATACTAACAATAAAAATAAGCCACTTGTACTAGTACTCAAAATAATATATCACAATTAATCATTTACTGTTTGAAATAAGTCAGTGTGTGAAGTGAGATTACCTGCTATTGTGTTGAGAAACATCAAGTATTCAAAATTTGAAATCTCTCTGTGCTGCCACCGTTGGGTCATATTAGAAGCTTTGAAAAGTTGACGTGGACTAGCTAATGAAATACGCCTACAAGAAAAAGAATCCAACATACAGTAAATTTAAAGATTAATTATATCACAATAATAAATCATGAATTATCTGTGCTTACTCATTCATAATGAAATCTATAATTTTAAAAATTCCTATTCATGTTAGACTAATGAATACTGGAGACATTTCAATCTACATTTAACAGTTAACAAATGATTTGGACCAGCCACAGGTCTATTATAAATATTCATTCATTCAGGTAAGCTGTCATTACAATGTCATTATAATATCCAGGTTCCAAAAAGGTTGATTAATAGTAGTATGATTAATAATTCACTGATTTACTGACATAAAAAAAGGAATTACAGTAATTGTGAAATACATATAAAATTCTATTCATGTCTTTATCAATTTTAATAGTCATATATTAAAGACACATTTGTACCAAGTAAATTTTAAGATTATATTTGCATATTCTTACAGCAAGGTAAAAGAGAATCCTAAATTATTTAGGTATCTATTTATGGGGTGACATAAACTACTGAGTTTCTAAAATACAGCTTAACAGAAGACTAGGTTTTCTAAATTCCCTTAAGGGAATATAAATACTAACGAACACAAATGATCAATATTGAACAGTAGGAAATAGGTGGCAGAATGAATTACGACATTCAAACTACATAGTCTCAGAGAACTATGTGGTCACAATTATTTTTAACACATGGAAACAATGACTATATTGTTAAAAGATTCATTGAGATACAATTTACATGCCATAAATTGTATCCATTCTAAGTGTATAATTCAATGATTTTTTCTTAAAAAATTTTCTAGATTGTGCAGTTATCACCATAATCAACTTTAGAACATTTTCATCACCACACAACTTGCCTTGTATCTACTTACTATTAATCTCCAGACCTACCTCCAGCTCCAATTATCAATCTATTTTGTTTGAATAAACCTGCCTTTTCAGAACACATTAGATAAATAAAATTATTCATTAGGTTGCCTTCTGTGCAAGGCTTCTTTCACTAACCACAACAGTGTTGAGTTCTATCAACATAGCATGGATTGTTGGTTCATGTCTTCTTAGTGGTGAATAGTAATTCTTCATATGAATATTGAATAAATCATATTTTGCTTATCTAATGATGAACATTTAAACTGTTCCCAGTTTTTAGTTATTATGAATAATTCTACTATGAACATTCACATACATACTTTTGTGCAAACATACATTTTCATTTCTTTTGAGTAGAAGCCTAAGTACAGAGTTTCTGTGTTGTGTGTTAAGTTTAACTTTTTGAGAAGCTGCCAAATTGTTTTCCAAAATATCTAAACCACTGGACACTCTAGCCAGCAATGTATGAAGGAATTACCACAATGTTTGCCAAAACTTCCTGTTTTATATATTTTCATTATAGCCATTCTAGTTGGTATGAAATGGTATCTTCTCTAGTTTTACTGTCCATTGTTGAGCATCTTTTCCTGTGATTACTAGTTTTTTTATATTCTTTGGTGAACTGACTATTCAAATCTTTTTTTTACATTCTAGATAAAAGGTTGTGATGGTTAATTTTGATGTTTCAACTTAACTGTGTTAAGGGATACCCAGAGACTGCTGGTACATCATTATGTTTGGACAGGCTGTGTTTCCAGAGAGATTAGCATTTGAATCAGTTGCCTGAGTGAAACAGATTGCTGTCCCCACTATGGGCACTTTCAGTCTTTTGAGGACTGAATAGAACCAAAAGAAGGAAGGGTGGATTTCCTCCTTTGATTCACCTACAATATCCATCCTCTCCTACCTTTAGACACTGGAGCTCCTGGTCCTGGCCATCAACTCTTCACCTACCCCAACTCCATTCTCAGGCATTCTGGCCTTGGACTTGGCCTTTGGGTCTCCCTGCCCATCCTAGCATCATAAAGCTTTTCTCCTATTTTTTTAGATATCTTATAGTTTTAGCTCTTATATATATGTAAATGACATGCATTGAGTTCTTATATATAGCATGTTTTTAGCATCCAAGTTTTCCTGTAAGTAAACATCCATTTTTAAATGTAAATCCATTTTTAAATGTATCAGTACCACTTTTAAAGATTATTCTGTTCTAATTGAATTGTGCTAGCCATCTTTGTAGAAAAACAACTGAGAATATTTTTGTATTTCCAGTTCTTTTTATTTATTTATTTATTTATTTATTTATTTTATTTATTTATTTTTTTTTTGACAGGCAGAGTGGACAGTGAGAGAGAGACAGACAGAAAGGTCTTCCTTTTGCCGTTGGTTCACCCTCCAATGGCCGCCGCGGATGGCGCGCTGCGGCCAGCGCACCGCGCTCCTCCGATGGCAGGAGCCAGGAGCCAGGTGCTTTTCCTGGTCTCCCCATGGGGTGCAGGGCCCAAGCACCTGGGCCATCCTCCACTGCACTCCCGGGCCACAGCAGAGGGCTGGCCTGGAAGAGGGGCAACCGGGACAGAATCCGGCGCCCCGACCGGGACTAGAACCCGGTGTGCCGGCGCCGCAAGGCGGAGGATTAGCCTGTTGAGCCACGGCGCCGGCCGTATTTCCAGTTCTGTTCAACTGATTTACTGCTTATCCTTGTATAAATCTCAAACTCTCTTAATTAGTACAATTTTATGGTAGGTTTTTACATTGGGTAATGCAAGTCCTCTAATTCTGTTCTTCTCCATAAAGCTAGTCTGGATCTAACATTTCAGCTTCTAATTTCCTCCATAAAAGTCTGCAAAGATTTAGATAGACTGAATGAATTAATTAATTAGGGGAGAAGTGTCATCTTTACATATTGAATCTTCTGATCCATGAACATTGTTTGTGTCTGTATGTTGAGATCTGTTTTAAACTTCTCTTAGAAATGGTTTATATTGGGGCCGGCACCGTGACGCACTAGGTTAATCCTCCACCTGGGGCACCAGCACCCCACATGGTTGCTCCTCTTCCAGTCCAGCTCTCTGCTGTGATCTGGGAGGGCAGTGGAGGAAGGTCCAAGTGCTTAGGCCCCTGCACCCACATGGGAGACCAGGAAGAAGCACCTGGCTCCTGGCTTAAATTGGTGCAGTGCCGGCCATGGTGGCCATTTGGGGAGTGAACCAACAGAAGGAAGACCTTTCTCTCCGTCTCTCTCTCTCTCTCACTGTCTATAACTCTACCTGTCAAAAAAAAGAAAGAAAGAAAGGAAGAAATGATTTATATTTTCACTCTACAAATCTTATACTTCTTTTGTGAACTCTGAATGAAGATTTCCTTTTCTTACTTTCCAATCTGGTTTGCTTTAATTTTTCCTTCCCTTACTTTGCACATTCTTCCTTGATGCACATGCTGAAATTTTTAATAACATGCTGACTAATAATGGTGAGAATAGAGGATATTTTTGTCTTCCTGAACACAGGAGGAAAACATTTCAGCCTTTCAACTTTAAGCATGATATATGCTATGGGAATTTTGGGTAGATATTTTTTAACGCAGGGGGCAGGGAGGAGAAGAGGGGAGAGAACATTCACATCTGTTGCAATGGCTGGAACAGGGCTAAGCCAAAGTTGGGAACAGGGAACTCAATCTAGGTCTCTCATGTGAGTGACAGGACTTAACTACTACAGCCCTCATTTGCTGCCTCCCTAGGTTTGTATTAGCAGCAAACCAGAAACAAGAGCCAGAGCTGGGAATTGAACACAGGCACTTTGAGGAGGGCCGTGAGTATTTTAAGCCGTGGCTTAACTGCTGGTCAAACACCTGCTCCTGGCAGACTATTTTATCAGTTTATGGAAACTCCTTTCTATTCCAGTCCGTTGAGAGTTTTAATCATGAATGTGCACCAAATGCTTTTTAGTCTGTGGAGATAACTGTGTGGTTTTTGTCCTTTATTCTATTAAACTGGTCTACAACATAAATTGATTTTTCAGATTTTAACCAATCCATAGTACCCTGGTGAAATTTATATGGCCACTATATAATCCCTTTTATAAAATGCTTGATTTGGTTTGCTAAATTCTATAAAGGATTTTTGTATCTGATCAGGAGGAAAATTGGCCTATAGTTTTTTCTTTTTCGTTTTCTTGTATGTGTGCAGCATTGGTATTGGAATGATACTGGCCTCACGGAATGAGTTAGGAAGTGTTCTTTCCTCCTCTATATTCTTGATGAGTTTGTGAAAGACTGAAATCTTCTATTCTTTAAATACTGATAGCATTCACTAATAAAGCCATCTAGTCCTGGGTTTTTCTTTATGGACAGTTTTTTTTCCCCTACTTATTTAAAAGACAAAGAAACAGAGAGCTTCTGCTCCATTGTCTCTTGGATCACTTGCTCTGCAGGAAGCCAGCTGCCAGGTCTTGCTGACAGACACAGAAACTGATGTGAGGGACTGAGGCCTACTGCAAAGGGGATTGTGAGTGACTCATCCTGGGAAGTCCTCCAGCTCAGGCTGGATAGCTCCCACCAAAATGCTCACTGCTACTCATACATGAATAATTTGAAATAAACATGCTAAAACTATCTCAATTCAAGGCAAAATCAGCTATGCTAAAAGTAAAATATAAATTTCCACTTCTAATATGTTTCTATCAGTAGGAAAATTCTAGTGTCCTCACTCTTTCCATTCCTTAAATTAGTTAACTAAGTCGTATTGATGTTCATTCACTCAATACCTATTATGAGAGGAAACAGAGTTTCTTGGTTGCCAGGAGCATGGGGATAGGGAAATAAGGAGCCACTGGCCTAAAGGCAGCATGAACTATAGCTCATATTCATAATATCTAATTATATACTTTATATCTGCTAAGAGAATAAATTGTATGTGTTCTTACCACAAAAAAAAATGTTATTAATGTGAGGTGACAGACATGTTGACAAACTTCACTGTGGTAATCATTTCCCAGTGTACAAGGTTACTTAAAAAGTTTATAAAAATGCATATTATGAAAGGTCTACATATGGATTTCAAAATTTTTCACACTAAAATAAAGTTACTTTCTAATTCCATTTTCCATAAAATTTTGAAGTATCCTTATAAAATTCTTCATCATAGTCTCATATGATCCTTTCTATTTCTGTGGTATCTGCTGTAATAGCCCCTCTTTCAATTCTGATTTTATTTGAGTCTTCTCTCTTTTCTGTTCTAGCTAAAGATTTGTTGATTTTTATTTACCTTTGCCAAAAAATGACTATTAGTTTCACTGATCTTGTATACTCTTTTCTAGTCTCTAATTCATGTATTTCTGCCCAGATTTTTATTACTTCTTTCTTTGTATTAACTTTGAGCTTAATTTGTTTTTTAAAAAATTTTAAACCCTTATACTCAAGGCCTATTAAGTAGAAAATACAATCCAAAACTCTGGTTATGAGTGATCCCAATTATACCGTTAAAAACGTTTAGGAATAAAAATGTTTTCAATTTAATAGTAACAGTGGGATTAAGGATAACTTTTAAACTACAACATAAAAGCATATAAATCATAAGTGATTAAACTTAATGAATTTTCATAAAATATACGTAACCATCATCCCACTCAGGAAATAGACCTTCAGCAATGTTTCAAAAGTCTTCTTATGTCCCCACTCAAAAATTACCACTCATATAAGGCAGGCACACAGTGTGGCAGTTAGACACTGCTTGGGATATCGATATTCTACAAGAGTGCTTGGGCTAAGTTCTAGCTCTTCTCTCAATGCCAGCTTCCCATGAACACACACCCTGGAGGTCACAAATAATGACCCAAGTCCATGGGACCCAAATATCCACGTGGAGACACAGAGTGAGTTCCAGGCTACTGGCTTTGCCTTGGCCTAGCGTGGCCTCCCCATTACAAACATCTGGGAAATGGGGACGATGCTGTAGTATACTGGGTAAAGCTGCCACCTGCAGTGCCAGTATCTCATATGGGTGCTGATTTGAGTCCTGGCTGCTCCACTCTGATCCAGCTCTGCTATGGCCTCGGAAAGCAGTACAAGATGGCCAAAGTCCTTGGGCCCCTGTACCCACATGGGAGCCCTAGAAGAAGCTCCTGGCTCCTGGCTTCAGATCAGCTCAGCTCCAGCTGTTGTGGCCATGTGGGGAGTGAACCAGCGGATGGAAGACCTCTCACTCTCTGCCTCTGTCTGTTTAACTCTGCCTTTCAAATAAATGAATAAATCTTTTTTTTTTTTTTTTGACAGGCAGAGTGGACAGTGAGAGAGAGAGAGACAGAGAGAAAGGTCTTCCTTTTGCCGTTGGTTCACCCTCCAATGGCCGCCGCAGATGGCGCGCTGCGGCCGGCACACCGCGTTCGTCCGATGGCAGGAGCCAGGTGCTAGGTGCTTTTCCTGGTCTCCCCATGGGGTGCAGGGCCCAAGCACATGGGCCATCCTCCACTGCACTCCCGGGCCACAGCAGAGGGCTGGCCTGGAAGAGGGGCAACCGGGACAGAATCCGGTGCCCCGACCGGGACTAGAACCCGGTGTGCCGGCGCCGCAAGGCGGAGGATTAGCCTGTTGAGCCACGGCGCCGGCCAAATGAATAAATCTTTAAAAAAAAAAAAAAAAACAAGTATCTGGGAAATGAACCAGCACATTGAAGATACCTCTCTGTTTCTGTCCCCCTCTTTCTGTGCCCTTCAAATAAAATTAAAATACTAAAATAAAAATTACCAATCGCAAAAAATAATTGGGTTCCTGGACAACTAGCACCAGAGATTAGTTTTAAGTGGTTTTGAATGTTATGTAAGCAGAATCATTTGTCCTGGCTTTCTGGAAACATTCATCCATGTGGCTGCATGCAGCAATAACTCATTCATTTTTAATGCTGCATATTCCATACTATGATTATACCACACACAATTTACTTATTCATCATTTTGTTGGTTGACTTTTGGGTCACTTCTAGGTAGATGCGATCCATGAATAATGAGCATTTTTATATAAGATTGTGGTTAATGTATGTATATATTTCTGTTGGACCTTTTCCTAGAAATAAAACTGTTGAATAATAGGGCATATGTATGTTCAATTTTACCCAGTATTTCCAAAGAGTTTTCCCAAGTGGCCGCACCAATTTACACCCACATCCCCAAAAGTGTATGAGAATTCTGGTTGTTCCACATCTAACCTCTCTCTCTTTCTCATTTTGGCCACTGTGTTGAGAACACAGTAACATCATACTACATTTTTAATGGTAAAACTCAAAAGCATATATGAATTATTTGGACATGAGTAAAAATATACATTGTGATATATTATAATGCTTTAAAGATAACGTTAAAATATAAAAAGTTAAATTTTCCATCAAAGAGATAAAACATGTTTCTTATGAAATGTCTTTATCTTAGTGCTGGGAAAGCTTCGAGACCATTTTATGTAATGGTTACTTGTTGAGCACATACTCTGTGCTGGAGACTCTCCTGTAGACACTGCAATTCAGTTGACTCAAAATAAAACTTAGCACATTAATCATTATAACTTACCATGAAGTATAAAACAGGTCATGCATTTCAAAATAAACAGGAGTATTAATGCATATTAGCATTAATAAAATATTAATAGGCTTTTATAAGAATATTAATACAGATTAGTTTCATGTTTTCAAGATTTTCTCATATAAAACAGTACCTTGTTTGAGGCAATCCAAAACTGGTTCCAATTCCGACACGTGGTAGATAGTTAACCACTTTCTTTACTGTTGCAGGGTCTGGGAAGTTGAACATTACAGCAACTATGATAGATAATATTTAAAAATTAGAACACAATCTGATTTCAAGAAAACTGAATTTCTGGACTAACAAAATATGTACTCTTAGTTCAGAAATCTATTAAACAAAATTCTATTCCTTTTACTACAATGTATGCCAACTTTTAGTATTAATATGCCAGAGGTAATGTTCATTTCACTTATAAACTCCTTTACCATAAATAGTTCCTTCTCTAGATACTCTTAGAATTTCTAATAACTACTGTTATATTAAAGTGACATGAAGTTGAGATTATCTTGCTATAACTTTGAATCTACAAAACGGAAGTTTGGCAAGTCAAATATGTTCATAAATTTTTAGAAAAAAAAACAACTTAAAAGTTTAAGTTTATGTAGCACCAAAAAAACTACAGATATAGCTGCAAAATCATCAGTTATAATTATTTCCAACAAAGAGAATGAAAATAGTATCTTTACACTGCACTAGGTTTACACTTCAAATTTCCATGTGATTCAGGGCAATGCATTTCCCGAGGAAAAATTCTCTCGCCACGGTTAGTAGTCAAATTTAAATGCTTTCTAACTATTTTCATTTCAATAATTATACATGTATGAGAATATTAACAGGAGCTGGCGCTGTGGCATAGTAGGCTAAGCCTCCGCTTGTGGTGCTGGAATCCCATATGGGTGCCTGTTCAAGTAAGTCCCAGCTGCTCCACTTCTGATCCAGCTCTCTGTTATGGCCTGGGAAAGCAGTTGAAGATGGCCCAAGTGCTTGGGCCCCTGCACCCGCATGGGAGAGCTTGAAAAAGTTCCTGGCTCCTGGTTCCAGCCATTGCAGCCATCTGGGGAGTGAATTAGCTCATGGAAGATCTTTCTCTCTCCCTCACTCTGTAACTCTAACTCTCAAATAAATAAACAAAATATTTTAAAAAGAAGCAAAAAAACAAACATTAAGCATTTCAATGCTAATTTAGGACAGTTATTTATAAATCTTTATTCATTTTGAAAAACACAAAAATAAAGCTATAAAATCATGAGAAAAGAATTAGAAGGCAATAACTTGATAAGTCTTGAGAATTTAATTATATGATAATATCAACATCAGAAGCACAAGTGCTCATCCAGAGGAAGCTCCTCCCTCTCTAGTTAACAGTCACCAATGTCGCTGAAGCCTTTAAACAATGGCATTACCAACATATTGCAGATAAGTAAGCAACAGATAACGCCCTAGGTACCTATAAAATATTTACTCATTTAAATAAGCCTTCTTTATAAATCAACTATTACACTGAATACAGGGGGGAATCTGAGGGAAAAAAAAACCATCAGAGGTTGTGGCAGATGACTGAGGACATGAGGAAAAGGCAACAGAAACACACACCAAAAGAGCAAGTATGCATCAGAAATCCCAGGCAGGGAAAGTGAGGATGAGCAAGTAATACATATGTAAGGCTGCAACCTCTCTGGAGTAAGAAGAGTGCAGCCTGAACTAAAGTGCTAAACATTCTCTTGATTTTTTCCTCCGAAGAACAATGTCTGCATTAGGAAAAAGAGGCATGAGCTGGGGAGGAGTAAAGCATCCTTCCCTAAAGAAATTTTGTATTCCCAAAAGATGTGTATTTTCATAAAAGAAAAAAAAAAGTAGGGGCCAGCATTATGGGCCGGTGGGTAAAGCCACCACCTACAGCACTGTCATACCACGTGGGCACTGGTTCATGTCCCAGTCGCTCCACTTCCGATCTAGCTCCCTGCTAAAAGGCTGGGAGGAGCAGCGAAGGATGGATCAGGTGCTTGGGCCCCTGCTACCCAACGGGAGACCTGGAGGGAGCTCCTCCATTCTGGCTTTGGACCGGCCCAGCCCTGGCTGTTGTGGCCATATGGAGAATGAACCAATGGATGGAAGGTCGGTCTCTCTCTCTCTCTCTCTCTCTCTCTCTCTCTCTGTGTGTGTGTGTTGTTTCCCTCTCTATCCTTGACTTTCAAATAAATAAATAAGAAAAGTGTGCATATATATGCTGTCATGTGTAGGTTAAAAAATAACTACAGGAAGAATAAGAAACCATCAACTTAGAAACACACAGGTAAACATGCAATGTACTGTTAGGTATTACATAATGTCCCTTGCATGCCTCCACTCATACCCAATGACATGCCCTTCAACTTCAACCTGTCATCTTGCCTTGTTGTAATGAATTTCAACAAGTTCTACTCTAAACTCAAAAACTGACTTTTTAATTTGATAAAATTTCTCTTTTTTAAAAAAGATTTATTTATTTATTTGAAAGAGTTACACAGATAGAGAAGGAGAGGCAGAGTGAGAGGAGGTGGGGGGGTTTTCCATCCACTGGTTCACTCCCCAATTGGCAGCAATGGCCGGAGCTGAGCTGATCTGAAGCCAGGAGCCTGGAGCTTCCTCCTGGTCTCACATGCAGGTGCAGGAGCCCAAGGACTTGGGCCACCTTCTACTGCTTTCCCAGACCATAGCAGAGAGCTGGATTGGAAGTGGATCAGCCAGGACTAGAACCGGCACCCATATGGGATGCTAGCATTGCAGGCAGCAGCTTTGCCCGCTACACCACAGCACCAACCCCTTGATAAACTTTCAAGAATGATATAATGCAAAGCAACCAAGTCAACCCAGTACTATTTTCTGATGATCCCTTTATAAATAATAATAGACAAAAGATCAAATAAATGTATCTGCTTTTCTTTTTCTCCCTCTAAATTGCAGCCACCTTCCAGAAGCAGCTTAAGCATCAAAGCAAAGCCAAATGCATCAAAACTCCACAACTCATTAAGTGGACATTTGTTCCCAATACTTATAAAGTGTTGCACAATTAGCGATATGGCCAGGAAAAAAAAAAAAACAGAACTACAAATGAGCCTATGAAAGATCGGGGGGGAAAAACCACAAAGTGCATATGGTAAAAGAACAGACGAGCATTGCAGAGGGTAGAGTACATCACACTATCTAAAAGGCAACAATAAAGCATGGTCAAAAACAAAATCCTAAAGAGAAGGAAGTTAGCTGGTTAACAATGCACTTCTGCAGCTTATTACCTCTGTTTGCCATAAAGATCTCCAGGGCTGTATTTTGCAAAAGATAACGACGAGAGAAAACTGATCGTATCTCTGAGAACAGCCATTTTCCATGCAGCCCTTCTGTATATGCCAGGATCTAGTGAGGAAAAAAACAATCCCACGTAAGTGATGAGGACTAAGGCAGAAAAGGCACCATTAAGAACAGTCATTTCTACAAAAATGAATTTAACAGCTATTGTAACAATTTGCAGAGAAACTGAGAAAATGTAATTTATAGAAAAGTATATTAATGAAAAGCAGTATAAAATTATAAAATATAAAATAATAAATACAGATTGGGACTTTTCTTATTTTCTAAAGATTTATTTATTTGAAATGCAGAGGTACAGAGGAAGAGAGTAGAGAGAGAGATTTTCTACCCACTGTTTCACTACCTAAATGACTGCAATGCCCAGAGCTGGGCTAGGAGCAAGGAGCTTCTTCTAGGTCCTCCATGTGGCTGCAGGGGCCCCAGGACTCCCATGGGTGCCATACAGGTGCCATTGCAGGCTGTGGCTTTATCTGCTATGCCACAATCCCAGAACCCCATACTGGGTCTTTAAAAAAACAAATATGTAATCCATTGCTTCTCAGAAAACATAAGTGGCATTACTTATTGATTATGAAAGGTAATATGAAGGATCTCTGTGAGTGAGACCTCAGTGGAAAGAAGGGGCCATCAAAGAAGGAGGTGCCTTTCTCTGAAGGGAGGAGAGAACTTCCACTTTGCTTACAGCCTTGTCTAAATACTGACGGAGTTTGTGGACTCAAGAGGCTTCCATAGCCTTGGCAGCTCATGAAAAGAGCCTCAGGTGACCACTGATGTCACACATAAGAGTATCAATTGTTAAATCAACAACAGGAATCACTGTGCACTTGCTCCCCATGTAGGACCAGTGCCCTTAATGAGTTGTACTATAAGAATTAATTATAAAGCTTGTCTTCAAACAGTAAAGGTATTGTTTGTGTGTCTGTGTGGGTGCAAACTGTTGAAATCTTTACTCAGTGTAGAGTTGATCTTCTGTATATAAAGATAACTAAAAATGAATCTTAATGAAGAATGGGATGGGAGGGCAGGTATGGGGGGAAGAACTGCTATATTCCTAAAGCTGCACCTATAAAATCTGTATTCATTAAATAAAGGCTTTCTAAACAAAATAAAATAAAATAAAATTTGACCTCATAAAGAGTATATCCATTAAAAAAAATTCCACAGACACAATTCAGCTTTACCCAATATTATAATTCACCCAGTAGAATTTTCTACATGCTTCAAAAATATACCTACGGGTTCATAACTTTAAAAACATGCACACTTTTAAGGTCACGATTAGGAAAACAGTCACTCATTCAGAAAGCACAAAGACTGTATGAGGTTAAGTATCATTTTGTCAGTGAAGGCTAAATACAAACCTGCAAATGAACTCAGCATAATGGCTCTGTGGAGGAGGTGGTTGTCAGAGTAACTTGTTTCAATTCCTGTCATCCCATGTGACAGACACAGTTGCTTAAAATGCTTTGCCAATTCAAAGTAATCCTGTCTCTAGTACTAAGCCACTTTGTTGCTTTGTTATTCAAGTTTTGTTTTTTTTTTTTCAAAAAGTTCATTTCAGAAGTTTAATTGTATTAGGAATACTAGATTCAGCATTTATACCAGTACTATATGATATTAATAAAGAAAATAAGATGCATTTGATACCAACATCTGATGAAATTCTATGAAAACAAATCAGGCCAAAAATGAAGATACAGTTTTCAGAAGTAATCACCACTAAAAAAATACAAATAAAATAATCTTTGAAAGGGAAACTGCATTCTAGGAATAAAGATAGGAAGGACAAAGAAAGGAAAAGAAACCGATATGAAGAATTTATCCTTCACAAACTGTTCATCATTTCTGTTTTCCAAATCCAAAATGCAAGCAAATCTATATTCTTCAAAGTGAAATGCAGTGTTCTTTTAAATAAAAAATCCTTAATTACTTTGATAAGTATGAATTTCAATTTTTTCTACAGAAATGATTCTGTTTCTAGCACCACAGGAGCTAGAAAATGGGTATAACTCTAAGGTGGAGTGTTTCTTGAAAATCAAAACAAAAAAGTTCAAAGGACAAGACAACTAATTAAGCTTTCAGTTTTGAAAGTGATGACAGAAATCCTACTAACTCTGTCATACAACCAATACTGTGTAGGATCAAGAGAAAATAAACAAAGAAAAAGGACAAAAATACTAGCATTACACTCAAGATTTTTAAAAATTACTTTTTAATTTTTATTTTCTTTGAAAGGCAGAGAGACGTAGAGACAGAGGAGATCTTCCATCATGGTTCACCCCACAAATGTCTGCAATAGACAGGGCCAAAGCCAGGAGCCCAGAACTCAGGCCAGGTCTCCAACATGGATGGCAGGGACCCAAGACCTGAACCCCTACCTGCTGACACCCAGGGTGAATATGAGCAGAAAGCTAGACTTGAACCACATACTCCGATATGGGATGTGCATGTTCCAAGAGGCTTCTTAGCACCTAGACCAAACACCTGCCCCTCGAGACATTTTTTAAAAAGTATGCCTTTCTCTCACCATGACCAGAGATATCTCCGGCCAGTCTAAATCACCAAGGTCTGTAGTGACCTCCTGTTTGGTATTCCATTCTTACCTCTAAAGCCAGATTTTTTTTTTTAAATCAGGTAACACCACTCCTGTGTGTCATCCAGTGACCTCCCATTACATGTAAAATAAACTCATTGGAATTGTTTATACAGCCTCACACCTGGGTCTTTCTAAAGAGCCAAGCTCACTCCCTGCGGGGCCTTAGCTGTGCCTGTTTTCCGCCCTGCCTGGAACACTGTTCCCCCAAGTCTCTATGGGGCTGGCTTATTCTGAGATTCACATTTCTGCCTATGTCACCTCCCCAGAGCAGGCAAGGATCTAAACCCCATTTCTTTGGGCCTTATCTCATTCCATCCCAAACTCTTCAGATTTTCTTCATGACAATTATCACTACTTAGAATTGTATTCACTTGTCTAGTGCTTTTTCTGCATTAGAATACCAGAATCTAAGTTGCATCTGAGAAAAGATTTTGAATCTATTCCATTTCTACTGTACTGGACAATATTTCACTAAAAGGAGATTTTTTTTCTGAGTGACTGAATGAAATTATGATGTATTGCTACCTAAGCTCCATACATGGTCTAAATTAAATTTATTTGGCCTATATGATTTTTTAAAATATATTTATTTTTTGAAGTGGGGTAGAGAGAGAGAAAGATTCAGAAAGAAATGCTTCCTCATCTATTGGTTCACTCCCCAAATACACACAATGAGTGGGGCTGGGCTGGGGTGAAGCCAGGAGCCAAGAACTCAGTGGCAAGGACTTAACTACTTGAGTCTCCACTTGCTGCCTCCCAGGGTCTGCTTGACTCAGGAGCCAAAGTTGTGAATTGATCCCAAGCACTTCTATGGGGCATATGGACATCTTAACAGCTAGGTTAAATGCCTGCTCTGTTTGGCCTGTATGATATTTTAACAAAATCTCAAGTAGTTGGAAATACTTGAGAAAAATGGGTATTACATAAATATTCAACTTCGGGCCTCTCAGGAAAGACAGGACGATGTGGCAAACCTCAATAAATATGCCACGTGAACTCTGCATTTTGACAGTTTCCACTTCACTCATTACTGTTTACTAATATGAAATAAACATTAACTCACTATTATCTGCTTAGTTTCCATCGGCATGTGAGTTTGCTACCCCGTATTTATCAAATACTAGAGAATATTAGAGAAGCTACTCTATGTCCTGTAACACTTACAAAGCAATATATAAAACTCTTCTATATTCCTACGAAAAATGAGGCCCAGACATGTTAAATATTTAAAATAAATTTCCTTGGCAAATTAGTGACAGAATGTGGCCTATTTTCAGGTTTTCCAACCAGAAAGTCTAGAGCTTCCATTATGTACCACAGTATCACAGTTCTAAAAAAGGGTAAACCATTTGTTAAACTAAAACCCTGCTACATTTGTTTTCCAGCACTTGGGTTAAAGGAGACAGAAGGACAGTGAAAAACAACAAGGCTCCTCCAAGCTCTGAGAGATGCTAGGACTATCGTGCGTTGGACTGAAAGTCTAGCCTCTATATCTGCAGAGCTATAAAATCAAATTGTGTTGTTCATAATGATGATGCTAATCATTGCAAACTCATGGTGACATGACCAAAGATTTAATTATATTCTAGGGTACTTCATTTATTAGCAGAACTGAATAAACTAAATCAAACATTCAATTTATATTCCATTTCTCAAAACAATATGGTTATTCAAGGATCTACTTGAAATACAACAAGTGTCATGCTCCTTTAAAATTTGTTTTATTACCAAATGTCAAAACTATCCAAAAGCAAATAAAATGACATAATCCCTATGCGCTCACTACTCAATCTTATAAAATCCTAATATTTTGCCATGTTATTGCATATAGCTTAAAAACTAACGAAAGAATTACGGATACTGTTGAAATTCCTAAGCACAACCCCACCTGCCCTCATTTTCCTCTTTTGTCAGAGCCAATTGCTTTCCTTGTTTTGAGGTTTACCATACCGATGTAAGATTTGTCACAATTAGTACAAAAAGACGCACATAAATAGTATATAACATGGCTTTGAATGTTTTCAAATGTGATACAAATGGTTTCACACAGAAGGTATGGTAATGTGCTTTAAAAGTTAAGTACAAGAAGGTCTAACAAACGTTTTAAAAGTCAGAGAAAAACAGTACAGAAAGCTATTCATGTTGCCAAAGATATAAAAAATTAAAATTTTGCACAAAAATACCAGTCTCATTTTTAAAAGAAAAGATTAACAAATGAAATTCTACAGCTACAGTCAAGACAGATTGAGTTGAGAACAGAAATGAAGAATCTCTTACCTAAACAATTACTAGCTGAAATTGA
This sequence comes from Sylvilagus floridanus, assembly GCA_949820135.1. Classification (NCBI taxonomy): domain Eukaryota; kingdom Metazoa; phylum Chordata; class Mammalia; order Lagomorpha; family Leporidae; genus Sylvilagus; species Sylvilagus floridanus. The sequence goes on along the minus strand of OX463238.1, from coordinate 24,528,359 downwards.
TATAATATTTCTTTAAAGTATTCATTAGGAAAAGGTGTCCGTACTGAAAAGCAGCTGAGGCCTAGCTAAGCAAGGGAGGTTCATTTCTTATTGCAATAGTATATGCCTGGTCCGGGGCTTCACTTCAAAGTCTCTAGAGTTCAATTAAAACTGGATTAGGTAGAAGCAGACCCTTCTTTGGGACTTTCTGTTCACTGAAACTCTACATACACTGACAGCACCCTAGACAGAGGTCTAGCCCTCCAATGAATCAGTTGCTATGGAAACAGTATCGTTACCATTGCTCTGCTGTTATGACCCCAGGTCCAGAATAGCTTGAAAGCCTAAGCCCACAGCCCTCTCCTTGAATGTTTGCCACCTTCTTTTATTATTTTTAGTATTATTAATATTAGTGAATTAAAACTTCTAGTTTTTTAATAGTTTATTTCAACAAAGCTCATCTATTAGTTAATGTTGCAGTTAGGGTGTGAGGGAGAAACAAATCAGTGTTTTTTACATATATATTCATATATATTATAATATAAAAATACACGTAGTGGATTCTTTATGATAGATCCTTTATATTAAAAATAATAACTTCCTTAAAATTATTTAAAGTTGTACCTTCTGAAAAAGAACATGTTATTTTCCCCAAATAATGCATACATTTCTTCCTTCTATACTACAAATAGTATACTATGAACACATAGGGAAATTTTTTCACCTTGTGGCATTTATTTTTAAAAGTAAAATATTTCTCACTTTCTCTTTAACCATCCATTATACAAAAGTTTATGAGTTGATCCAAACAAGACTCTTTTGTCCTCTCATCTTCATAAAAGAAAAAAAGCAGAAATGTGTTATTACCCAAATGTATTGTACACTTAGTGAATATAAAGCATTTTCAAAAAATGGATTTAAACTATTTCTATATGTTTTACCTAAGTTAAAAGAAAGTTTTATTTCAAAAACTACGAAACTATCCTCAATAAATTTAAAATGTTTTCAAATCCTTGACATAAAAAATACCAAAAGATGATAATACATTTTATCTTTAAAAAAAATAAATATTTACTTAGGAATCTGCATATGTAGAAAGAAAAAAGTTTTTTAAAAATACTATCCTTAATGTTTTAAACTAGATTTGCAAACCCTATCTCTAATGTTGCCTAAATTCCAAGAGCAGTTTTATTCTTTCAGATAATTCCATATTAATTTCTGAAGAATTTGGTCATAAGAATATAATTGGATAATATGTAGCATCAATGGTATTTAAAATTTCAATTCTAAACTACACAGATATATTCAATGTCAGAAAAATAGTTTTAAGCCTAACAAACAAAATATAAACTATTCCATCAAATAAGGAAAGAGACCTCTTCTAGGGAAGTCTAGAAAATATATCCTATATACTATTTTCATGGAACATGATAAAATTACTGCCATAAGGCTCATACTTTAATAAAAAACAGTAAATATGAAAAATATTTAAAAGGAAAACATATCAAAAATACTATCAATATATCAACTCACTATTAAATATATATACAAATATGTTTTATTTGCAATTGTAATTTGAACAAGTAAGTATAAAGCAATTTTAATCAAGTATTTTAAAGTTTCAATACTATTGCTAATATAGTTTTTCTACTTTGGGATAGTTTTCTCTAAAACTTGATACCAAACAATAGTACCTAGTATATTCTAATAATACTGAAGTACAGTTTATGATTTACTTCATCACCAATCTTAGTTTTAAGTGTTTAAAGACATTAACATTAATAAAAAAGTAGACAACATTTTTGAATTTGAAAATGACATTCGGTTGACTCTGGTGCAAACTTTACAATGGTAAATATATTCTTACATCTATACTCATGAACACATAGAATGTCCCCAAACTTCACAAAGAACAAGATAATAATAAAAATGAAGGTTAGGAACTCTAAAGAAAATTATCTTTGGAATCAATTATGAGCTATCTAATTGTTTTTGATCTATATAGTGTGTTTCCTTCTGCTTACTAGTACTATGATGTAGTATGGCATTCTCCCTCAGCATTTTCATGGGTGACAAATTCAATTAAACATATTCATTACTCTAATGTTCTATTTGGCAGTTTTAGTCAGCATGAAAAATTAAAAATAAATAAATAAAATGCATTATATGACCTTTGTATTGATTGGGCTAAAATGGCTTTAGCCTGGGTGTGGATGATGGGGCAGCTGGGAGGGGCAAGAGGGGTGCACACAAACACACACACTCTTGTGTTTTCTCTTCCAATTACTGAGGGAGATGATAAAACCACTGCAAATGATGTATCAGCTCATTTTATCTTATCGCTTTGGGGCTAGGTGACAATGAAGTTCATATTTCACTGGCTCCCATTGAAGATTGTGAAAATTACTTGCCCTCATGACCTGAAATTTCACTAGAAGACAGAAATTTCTCTTCTGCAAAGTAATGCAATTTTTCAGACGTCAACCTTTAGCCCAGCTTTAAAAATTAATTTCATTTATATTAACCAATGATATTGATATTTTCACAGAACGCTCTTTGATACATGAAGCACTGACTGGCAAATTGATGTTGCTTTAGATGGGTAAAACTATTTTACTTTAAGCTGCTATGGGAGACAGATTTATGGCAAACTGAAATTCCCATTTCATAATTTAATATTTGTGCTGGTGTGATGCACCTTTAAGCCCTGGGCCTGTAAATAATTCAGATCCTTTACTTGGTTCTATTTTATTTTCAATATTCCTCAGCTTAAAAACAATTTTCATTCTAAATGATATATCATAAAAGCCATCTCTACTGAACTAGCATGTAATATATATCTTAATAAGTCAAATGCCAAATGTAGTAATGAAGAAGAACAAAGAAGGTATTTATTCATTTTCCAACTCATTTTAATTCGGTTTTTTAATTTGAATAATACCTGCAGTCTGATTTTTTTTGAAGGAAGAATCCAAATTACACCACAAAGGATATTAAGAAACAATATTAAGGAACATGAATGTACTTTAGTTCTTTTTTCACAGCAGCACATAAGGTAAAGAACCAGGTGTTAAACTTGCAGACAAAGAGCAGACTGAACTAAAGTATCTGTTTAAAAGCATCAGTGTTTCAAGGACCCTTGTAAAATCTAAGCATAACAAAAACAAAGCCATTATGTCAGCATTATCTAAATAAGTGTGAAAGGATATCATCTGATTTTAGTATAGGAGACATGAAGTTGCCTTTCATACGTATAAAAGAAAATTTTCCATATAAAACTTCAACATAGTAAAAATGTTACTGAAAGTCACAGTCTGAAATGTTAACATGCTTTTATTATCTTTATCTAAGAGTTTTGTCTGGCTCAAATAGCACCCTGAGAATATAATCATTACACCAATAACCTTTCATTTTATTAATAAGTATAAAATATGTATACCTTTTATGCATTAATCAAATCTTCAAATTAGAAAAAGTCCAAGAAAGACATTTCTGCAAGTTAGCTATTTTCTTTCAAAATGTTTGAACTGTTTCTATAGTCAAAATCACTCTTGTATTTTTTATGCTAATAATATTCAAACTGTTTTTTCTTAAAAATATTTGCCCTTAGTCCTTCCTTTCAAGTGTGGAATGGGAAAAATTGTATTATAAATTAAACTTTATGATTTTTCCTATATAGAAGTAAATATTTTTGTCTATTATTCCTTACACTGATTGTCTATAGACATGAGCTTTCTACTCCATTAAAAAAAAGCTTAAACTTGCACTAATAAAACTGACTAATTTTAAAGATACCAGAATATTGTGTCTACCCTCTCTCTTCTTGATGCCAGTTCTTCCTTCATGAACTCAGTCACCAACTCAAATTGGCACCAACAGCCTTTCCTAGCTATCTGAACTGAAGTTTCCAGGCAGAATACTATCAGCTTATTGTCAGACCATCTCTTTGTAGCAGGTCAGCATGATAGCCCCTGGAAAACTGCCTGGTACCTAAACTATTCAAACAAATTAATGGCGTAAACCTTTGTTAATAATGTTCTACAAAACAGCTTTTTCCCCCTTCAAAGACAGCAGGGAAGAGAAATGAAACACAAAATGGAAAAGAAAAAATTACACAGAACCTGATGCTAAGAACCTAAAATCTTCAAGTCCCATTTTCCTAATTAGATGGAAAGCCTTTTCTTTCTTTTTCTTCTTTGTTCAATGTTTTCAGCTTTCTTTCTCCTATTATGTCCTCAACTTATTTGTTGGCAGTTGACCATAAAAGAATAGTGCAAGTTTTCATTCACTTCCATAACAGAATACGAAACTAAATATTGTGCTCACATTCAACTTCATATGTACTATCCCATAAGGCTATCTTCTTAAAGGACCTATACTTTACACATTATGAACAAAACTTAAATAAGATTTTGGCGTTCACCTGATTTCGTTGCAAAACCCTGTAGTTTTGCATGTTTCTCACCAGACTGGAGTCTTCATGAGCCTCAATCAACTAGCCTTGGTCATCCTTTGCTCAAAATCGCTAGCACAGTCCCAGAAACACAGAAGACACTTACCTGAAGGATGGAGAGAGCTCAAACTCACAAGGTACCCACAATCTAAGATTCTGGGATTGTATTAACGTAAGCACGGCAGAAAAAAAAGTGGGGGACGGGAATAAAATGAGATGGAAAGCTGCAAGACAGCATTTAGAAAAACTCAATTCCAAGGGTCATAATGCTTCCATTTCTGAGGAAAATGGGACTAGATTTACCTTTGTACCTAAGCAATCCAGAAAACAAACATAACGTATGGAAAAGACTACTCTCAAGACACTAAACACGAAGCAATAAAAGGCAGTGAACCCCGGGAGGTTAGATAGAAAGTGGTGCCCTCTACCATTCCCAAAGTTCTGTAGAGAGAGACCCTGAAGGACTCAGAGCAGGAAAGATAACTCAGAGCAAAATGTTCTCCTGGAGTACAGAAAGCAGAACTCCAAGCAAAGGAGATCCAGGGTGCTAATACCTGCAGAGCAGAGTAGCAGATTGGAGGGGAGGCAAAGTCTCAGAGCCCCAGAGTCATGGAGTGTTCAAATCAGCTGACTAGCCCAGGTGTGTCAAGCCTGAAGCCTGAAGCCAGTGAATCACAAAACTTAACGGCAAACACCACCCACAGCTCCCAAAGCAAGAAGGAAAACACCTCCTAATTCACAGAGCATTGAGTAGGTAGAGTGCTGAGAAGGGTTTTGCCATAATAGTGTGGAAAAATTAGCCTTAAAAAACACATATCTGGTCCTGTTTAACAAAACTTAAAATCAAGATTCAGATGGGTCAAACTATTTCTAAATAATTTAACTGTACCCTAATAATGTACTAGAATATTTATAGGATAAAAAAGTATCCACCACACAACTGGGTAAGAGTCAGTGCAGTTGGCATTCCATTCAAAATTAACATGCCTGCAGAAAACAGGACAACTTCACTTACAAGGAAAGAAACTGATTAAATAAAGGTCAGGTAACAGAATTATTACAAAGGGACAGCAAGTCAGTCCAAGTAGATTTTAGAGTGAAAAACATCTTTAGGTTAAAGAGAGTCATAATGATAACAGATTATTTCATCAACTGTCCTAATTGTTTATAAATAAATACATGAAACAAAAACCAAGAACTGAAAGGAGAAACACAAATCCACAATATAAACAGATTTCAATACTTTCTTCTCAATAATTGATAAAACAAGTAGGCCAAAAATTAATAAAAATATTGAAGACCTGAATTGATTAATTGAAGACCCATTGATTAATGGGACCTAACTGACATTGAGAGAAAACAGTACCCCATACCAGTATAATACACATTTACAAAGACAGAGCATATTTTGGACCAAATTCTAAGGTTTAGTAAATTTAACAGATTCAAACTGTCTGCATACAAGTTATACTGCTCTCACATCTGAGAAAGCAGACTAAGATGGCCTGAGAACTTGGTGCCCTGCCACATATGTGAGAGACCAGGATAGAGCTTCTGGCTCCTGACTTTGGCCTGGATCAGACCCAGCCATTGTAGCCATTTGGGGAATAAACCGGTAGATGAAAAATCTTTTTCTTTTTTTTTAAAGATTTATTTTATTTCTTTGAAAGGCAGAGTTAGAGCGAGGAAGAAACAGACACAGATCTTTCATGTGCTGATTCACTCCCCAAATGGCAGTTAACAGTAGGGCTATCCCAGGGCTAACCCAGGAGCCAGGAGCTTTTTCTGGATCTGCCATGTGAGTGCAGGGGCCCAAGCACCTGGGTCATACTCAGCTGCTTTCCCAGGCATATTAGCAAGGAGTTGGATCACAAGTGGAGCAGCCAGGATATGAATCAGTGCTCATGTGGGATGCTGGCGCTGCAGGAAGCAACTCAACGTGCTATGCCACAAAGTCAGCACTGGAAAAATCTCTCTGTTTCGTCTTCTCCCTCCTTACCTCCATCACTCTGCCTTTCAAGTAAATAATCTTTAAAAATCAATGAAACCAAGAAAATCTGTATTTTTAAAATATCAATAAAATGAATAAACCTTGAAGGAGACTGATCAGGAAATAAGAGAGAAGATACAAGTTAACAATACCAATATCTAAATTGCCAATATTGGGAGAGATAAGACATCCTAACAGATTTTAAATACAAAAAATAAGGGAATATTATTAAACAGCAAATTGGACAATCTTGATGCAATGAATAGATGTCTTGAAAGACAGAAACTATCAAAGCTCCCTCAAGAATAGATAACATGAATAGCACTGTATCTATTAAAGAAATTAAATTTATGTTTTCAATCTTCTCATAAGGTAAATTTCCCATGAAGTAAAAAACATTCCCATAAAGATAGCTCCACTGGCAAATTTTACCAAACAGTTTATATCACGGATTGTATACAGACTCTTCCAGAACATAAAAGAGGGTTAAACACTCGCCAAATCATTCTTTGATACCAACATAACTCACTTCTCGTTAATTAACAAATTTAATAGCTTCTACTCCCAAGCACTACTTACATCCTTCTGTTATTGGTCATATTTGCCACACAAACTAAGACAATGCTTTTGAGAAACATAAAAAGAAATTTAATGAAGAGTCATTGCCCTATGATAAATTATTAGGACCTAAAAGAAATGTTTCCTAACTCCGCTACTTCTCCCACAAAAAGTAAATAAACAATAAAAATTATTTTTTTTTAATTTTTTTGACAGGCAGAGTGGACAGTGAGAGAGAGAGAGACAGACTCCTTTTGCCGTTGGTTCACCCTCCAATGGCCGCCGCGGACGGCGCGCTGCGGCCGGCGCACCTCGCTCCTCCGATGGCAGGAGCCAGGAGCCAGGTGCTTTTCCTGGTCTCCCCATGGGGTGCAGGGCCCAAGCACCTGGGCCATCCTCCACTGCACTCCCGGGCCACAGCAGAGGGCTGGCCTGGAAGAGGGGCAACCGGGACAGAATCCGGCGCCCCGACTGGGACTAGAACCCGGTGTGCCGGCGCCGCAAGGCGGAGGATTAACCTGTTGAGCCGCGGCGCCGGCCAACAATAAAAATTATAAACAGCAATATAATGTGGACTTGTTGTGTGTCTACAAATATTCTATTCTGTTTTAAAATACAAGAAAATAAAAAGGATAGATGAAACCCAAAAGAAACATTACACAGGGACAGTAGAGAGTAGCTTATGAAACATAAGCAAAACTCATAGGCTAGTTAAGTATAGGTATAAATAAAATTCAGATGATGTTTAATATATACAGGAAATTTAAAGTTTAAAATCTGCAAGACCTGTTAACAACAGACGATGCAGAATATATGAAAAAACAACAACAAAAGAAGAATGCTACTTACAAATAAGAAGAGGAAAAGATCAAGTCATTCAACACAACCATTCCACTCTGTATCAAGTCTCTTACATTTCTGCAGGTATGAAGAGTGAGATAGGGGCCAGCACTATGGTGCAGGGAGTTAACGCCCTGACCTGAAGCGTCAGCATACCATATGGGCACCGGTTCTAGTCCTGGCTGCTCCTCTTCCCATCCAGCTCTCTGCTATGGCCTGGGAAAGCAGTGGAAGATGGCCCAAGTCTTTGGGCCCCTGCACCCGCGTGGGAAGACCCAGAGGAAGATCCTGGCTCCTGGCTTCGGATCAGCGTAGCTCCGGCCATTGCGGCCAACTGGGGCATGAACCAGTGATGGAAGACCTCTCTCTTTCTCTCTCACTGTAACTCTTTCAATCAATGACTAAATCTTAAAAAAATGATGATATATGTATTGAAGATGTTTTCTTTTAGTCTGAGGTTTGCCTATTCAGTCTCTTATAATCACGTAAACTTTCTTCTGCAATGATAAATGATTTCTGTGTTTTGATGCCTTCTGTAAATATATTTTAAAGTCAACTTGTCAATTTCTTCAAAAAGACTTACTAGGATTTTGAATGATACTGAATTGAATCTATAAATCAATTTGGGGGAAAAGTGACATCTCTTCAATACTGAGTCTTTTAATCTAGGAACAGTCATATCTTTCCATTTATTTAGGTTTACTTATTTTTCTCCTGTAATATTTTATATTTTTCAGTAGGCATTACACATATTTCATTGAAGTTTCCCTAAGAAGTTCAAGGTTTTAAATGTTACTATAAGTGGTATTTGAAATTTCTATATTCTATTCTGGAAAAACAATTTGAAATTTCTTAATTTTATATCATGTTCATTGAAGAAAATCACCATCACTAGTGTTTTGTAAATACTTTATGATTTTCCCCACACATGATAAATCTGCTTGCAAACAAAGAGAATTTTATTTTTTCTATGCAGTTTATCTGGCTTTTGCTTCTTTTCCCCATGCTGTTTCTCCCCCTATGCTCTTATACCCAGTAAAAATCTAATAAACTGTTGAAATAAGTGGTAGAAGTGGACATTATCCACATGTTCTCAGTTTTAAGGAAAAAGCATTCAGTTTTTACCATTAAATAAAATGTGAGCTGTAGATTTATCCAGAATATCCTTTTCTGGGTTAAGAAAGTACTATTCCTACTTTATTGAGTGGTTTATCATTATCAAGTACTGAGTTTTGCGAATTTTTTTTCCTCAACATCTATTGACATGATTTCTCTCCTTTGTTTATGGTGAACTATAGTAATAATTCAAAATAAACCTATATTCCTGGGGGGTGAAAGTTTATCTGCTCATGATGTATTACCTTTATTAAGTGCTACTGGATTCGATTTTCTACTATTTTAAAAAAATTTTTTCCAGCTATATGCACAATGGATATTTGTCAAGTTTTCTTCTAATGGTTTTCTTATCAGGATTTCAACGGTCTAATAAAATTAGTTGGTAAATGTTCTTTCTCCTTTATTCTAAAAAGTTTGTGTAAAATTTATATTAGGTCTTATTTAAATGTTTTATAGAATTCATCAGTAAAGTCCTCTGAACCTAGACCTTTCTTTGTAGATAGGTTTTAGCTAGGTATTCATTTTCTTTAAAAAGCAGAGAGAATGGTTCAGCTTATTTACTTCTAATTATATAATCTCTGAAAGTTTCAGTCTTTCCAGGAATTTGTTCCTTTTATCTCAGCTGTTAAATTTATCCTTTGGTTGGCTGCTAAGAGCTACAACATGCTGTCCTCATTCATTCCCAGTAATAACTCTGTCTTCTCTCTTTTTTATTATCAGTCTGGCTAAATGTTTATCAAGCTTATCAAATCTTTAAAAACCAGCTTTTAGTTTCACAGCTTTTTCCTATTGTCTTTTGTCTTAATTTTTTATTGATTTTTCTGCTTTCATCTTTATGATGTCCTTCTTATATCTTCTTTGAGTTTAATTTGTTCTTTTAACTCCTTAATGACAAAGTTTTGGTCTTTACATATAAGCTTTTTTTTTTTTTTTAAGATTTATTTATTTGAAAGGTAGAGTAACAGAGAGAGAAAGAGATATCTTCCATCTGCTGGTTTACTCCCCAAATGGCTGCAATACCCAGAGTTGGGCCAAGCTAAAGCCAGGAGCCAGGAGCTTCATCTGGGTCTCCCAAGTGGGTGCAGGAGCCCAAGTACTTGAGCCATCTTCTGCTGCTTTCCCAGGTACATTAGCAGGGAGCTGGATCAGAAGTAAAGCAGCCAGGACTCCAACCAGCACCCATATGGAATGGCAGCACTGTAAATGGAGGCTTAACCCGGTGCCACAGCACCAGCCCCAATAAATAAATCTTAAAAAAAATAAAATAAAACAAAGTCTGAAGTGTTTAAGTTCATGTTTATTGTAAAAAAAAAAAAAAAAGTTAAGAGTAGTGAACTAGGGTATGGGGCATAAGAAATCTCAAACCAAAGTGTCTGGGTGCTGCATGATTTTCTTAAATGTTTATAATATGATTTGAAAAAATAGAAACAAGTTAAAGATAGAATTTAAAATCAATAGGAATGCAGAATGAGACAAATTAGAAAATGTTCAGCCTGGACATAGAAAGAAGTATGTTTGGGATAGAAAATCAATGGTGGCAGATTTCCATCAAATGAGGACTAGATAAAGAAAATGTATACACACATACACACACACACACACACACACACACACACACTACAGAATACTACTTGGCCATAAAAAAGAATGAAATCCTGTTTTTTGCAATAAATTGGATATAAATGGAAACCATTATGCTTAAAGAAATAAACTAGTCCCCAAAAGACAAATATCATATGTTTTCTCTAGTATATTGTAGTTAATACAGAATAAAAAAAAAAGTATAGCAATGAGATGATCATCTTGTGATTTGTTGTTTTTTAGCCCTTGTTTATACTCCTGTGGAACTGTGGTCTTTCTATTTTGCATTTGCTGAATATTATGGTTACTGGTACATTAAGCCTGTGATTACAGAGTGGACTGAAATTAAGTTTTTTCCAAAAATTAAAAAAAAAAAAAGGAAAGAAGAAGGGGGAGATAGGGAAGTTAAATATCGTTATTCTCTTAGAATTGTGTCTATGAAATAGTTGAAATTTGTTCTCTTTATATCAGTAAAAATTTTTTAAAAGGAAAAGGATAGGTCAAGTGACTACTTGATGAGGTTAGCATGGATAGAAGGAAATCAAATGGTATTCACCAAGCAGAAAACTATCCTAAAGGTATCAGAGACCTTCAAGGTCACCACACTAATCACAGGTCCAAATTGCCAGGCCCTTGAAATGATTTCAAGGAGGAGTCCAGAAAATGATTTCAAGGGAGGAGTCCAGACCCTCAGAGGGCTCCAGGACACCGCAGGGAACACTGGGCCTTCTGCACAGTGCCAACCTCAAGACTGCTTCCCACGCTCCAGAGCACTGCTCCTAGACTGCCTTAGCGCTGGCTCAAGAGAACCCAGAATGACTACAGTCACCCCTCTGGAAGACATCAGTGGTAAGGTTTAGAAGCATCCATGTAGTGCTAAATCTGCAGGCATACACAGTACCAGGGCTGTGGAAGCATGGGTTCCCGCACCTAGATTTCAAATGATGCCTTAGAGGGCCCTGTGGCCAAAGCAGAACACTCTGCTGTCCTAATGGCATCTTGTTGCTGTGTTCTCACATGGTGGAATGTGGAAAGGCAAGAAAGTGCTCTCTTCAAATTTGAGTCTTTTTAGGCTACAGATTTTAATACCACCACAACGGGGAAATAAATTTTAACTCTTTAATTTTGGCGTACACAGCACATATCCCTGTCCCCATGCAAAATACATTCATTCTATCCCAATAAACTCAAAAGTCTTCTTTTTAAAATTTTTATTTATTTATTTATTTATCTGAGAGGCAGAGTTACAGACAGAGAGAGGTAGAGACAGACAGAGAGAGGTAGAGACAGACAGAGAGGTCTTTCATGCACTGGTTCACTCCCCAGACAGCCACAACGGCCAGAGCTGAGCTGATCTGGAGCCAGGAGCCAGGAGCTTCTTCTGGGTCTCCCACATGGGTGCAGGGGCCCAAGCACTTGGGCAATCTTCTACTGCTTTCCCAGGCCATAGGAGAGAGATGAATTGGAAGAGGAGCAGCTGGGACTAAAAATGGCGCCCATTTGGAATTCTGGTGCCGCAGGTGGAGGCTTAGCCCAGTACATCACAGTACTGGCCCTCAAAAGTCTTAACTCCTTCCAATATCAACTCAAAAATCTAAGGTCCAAGTTTCATCTAAATATTATGTAAGAGGCCAGCACTGTGGCACAGTGGGTAAATCCACTGCCTGCAACACAGACATTCCATATGGGTACCAGTTCATATCCTGGCTGCTCTACTTCAGATCTGGCTCTCTGCTAATGCACCTTGGAAGAGTAGTGGAAGATGGTGGCCCAAATGTTTGGCCCCTGTCATCCATGTGGGGACATCCAGATGAAGTTCCTCACTCCTGTCCATTTTGGTCATGTTGGATATGAATCAGCAAATTGAAGATCTCCTTCTGTGTGTGTGTGTGTGTGTGTGTGTGTGCGCACGCGCGTGCTATGTGTGTGTCCATCTCCTCTCTCTCTCTCTCTTTCAAATAAATCATCTTTTCTTAAAAATGTCATCTAAATCAGGTTTTGTGTGAATAAAATAAAAGTATATTTCATTCTGAGGCAAAACGCCCATCAACTGTGAAGCTCTGAACCCAAACAAGTTATGGGCCCCCAAAATACAGTTGTGGCTGGGGGGAAGTGGAAGGAAGGTTGGCCATGTTATGGCAAAGCAGGTTCTGGCTGCTCCACTTTCAATTCAGCTCCCTGCTAATGCTCTAGGAAAAGCAACAGAAGATGGCTCAAGTGCTTGGGCCCCTGAACCCACGTGGGAAACCCAGAGAAAGCTCCTGGCTCCTGGCTTCAGCATGACCAAGCCCTGGCCATTGCAGCCATCTGGGGAGTGAAACAGCAGATGGAAGATGGATCTCTCTCTGTCTCTCCCTCTTTCTCTGTTATTCTTTCAAATACATAATAAAGAAATCTTTAAAAAAGTAAAATTAAATTTTAAAAAATACAGTTGTGAGACGGATATTTCCATTTCAAATTGGAGAAATAGGCAAGAAGAAAGGGTTAATAGGTTTAGAGAAAGAACAAGACTTTCCACTTGGTGGCGCATTCCCCAAATGCCTACAACAGCTAGGCCAAAGCTGGGAGGCAGGAAGTGAATCCAGGTCTTCCATAGTGGTGGCAGAGACTCAACTACTTCAGTCATACTTTCTGCCTGCCACAGTGCACAAGAGCAAAAAGGTACGACTTGAACCCAGATATCTTAACAACGGCACCAAATGCCTGTCCCTCAAATTTTCTAAGAACAATATGTATATATAGAGAGATATAGATATAGATATAGAGATATAGATATATATACTCATGATATTTATTCAGAAAGTTCAGGAACCTCTTAATGAATTATCCAGTTACATAAATCCAGTTCTACTAAGGATAAATTTCTTTTATATAGATTTAGAACTGTATATTCTTACAACCAGACTTACAGATAACTTTCTCTATTAATGTATCTATGCAGCATTTATGAGCATCAGAAGGCTCTGTTCATATTCTACATATTTGGAAAACCTGGACAAAATATAATTTTATGCTGCTCCTATGCAGTAGATGACATGAAATGACATTTTTCCCCTCCTAAGAGAACACATTTTAGTTTCATTGTTTTTCAGTAATGGTTCCTTTTTTCAAAGCCCCAAAGATTCATTACCTTGATGATCGTTTATCAGAGACTCAAGTTCAATCTATAATATCTATTGAGATAGCAAATAATTCAGCCTCAGTGACTGTGTGTGTGAAAATGGGCTGTGTCCTAGATAAATGGCCTACCTGCCTCTGACATAGATTAGGTCATCATTCAAACTAACCACAGATCGCTGCAACAAATACAAGGAAATACAGGTTCACTTTAGCTGATGTTTCTGTTTTAGTGTAGATTCTTCCTTTTAGAGAGTTACAGTGTCATCAAAGTATCATGGCACAGCCTTGGAAAACCAAGATTCAGTAACGTAATGATAGAGACATTGCACAATTTTTATAAAACAACAATTACTCAATACACACTTAGATCTAATTTCTCTTTTACATTAAAGCATCTCATAAATCCCTGCTATCTGAGCCCAAAGGAAAGTGCATAAACTATATTATGCTAGGTTACAGACAAGAAAAGCCATTATAAGCTTGTATTTATTTCCATATATAAATAGGCTCTATTTTGTTTCTCTCACTTTTATAATATCTTTCATCCTCACATTTACCTTGTTATTAGAAGAAAGAACTACACATTACTTAGGGAGGGATAACTGCTTGTTACCTAGACAGATCCTCACAGAGTATAATTACTTGGGTAAATTGAACAGAATCCAGTAGACTTACTACTCTAATGCTTCAGGAATAAGATAGCTATCACAAAACAAGGCTCCTCCATGAGTAAAAAATTCCTATTAACAAATTATGCAAAGATCAAAATATAGAAGAATTTTTTTTGTTTGACAGATAGAGTTAGACAGTGAGAAAGAGAGAGACAGAGAGAAAGGTCTTCCTTCCGTTGATTCACCCCCCCAAATGGCCGCTACAGCCAGCACTGCGCCGATCCGAAGGCAGGAGCCAGGTGCTTCTTCCTGGTCTTCCATGTTGGTGCAGGGGCCCAAGGACTTGGGCCATCCTCCACTGCCCTCCCAGGCCACAGCAGAGAACTGGACAGGAAGAGGAGCAACCAAGACTAGAACCCAGCGCCCACGTGGGATGCCAGCACCGCAGGCAGAGGATTAACCAAGTGAGCCACAGCACCAGTCCCTAGAAGAATGACTTTTAACATCCACAGAGGGTTGGGCTTTTAGCACAGCAGGTTAAATCTCTGCTTGCAAAACCCATACCCCACATCAGAGTGCAAGTTCAAGTCCTAGCTACTCTACTGCTAACATATCCTGGGAGGCAGCAGGTGGTGGCTCAAGTACATACACCCCTGCCACTCACATGCGAGACCTCAGATGGAGTATCTAGCTTCTGGCTTTGGCCTGGTCCAGGCTTGGCTGTTGCAGGTATTTGGGAATGAAAACAGCAGATGAAACATATCTCCGTCTCTATCACTCTGGCTGTCAAGCTGATGAAAATAAATAAATATTTTAAAAATTCATAGAGAACACAATCGCCAATAGGAGGCTAGACATATGGCACATTACTTTCCAAAGGGAAAAAAATTTTAAAGGAAAGGGAAAAGGAAGGGCCAGTTAAACTGAGAAGGAATTTGGTGCCTGGGTTTCACTTACAACATAGCTTTCTGCTAATGCACACCTTGAGAGGCAACAGGTAATGGCCCAAATACTGGAGTCTCTGTCACTCACATGGGAGACCTGGATGTGGTTCCAGGCTTCTGTCTTTGACCTGGGCCCATCCTAGCTGTTGTGGGCCTCTGGGGAGTAAATCAGCAGATAAAGGATGTGTTTGCGTGTGCGTGTGTGTGTGTGTGTGTGTGTGGCCCTGCCTTTCAAATAAACAAACAACTTTCAAAAAATTCAGAATGACAGATTACTAACTTAAAATAAGCAATATAACAGCTATATTGTATTGTATTGTATTGTGTTATATTATATTATATTATGTTATATTATAGCTTTGGTTAACCCTGGCAGAACAAAGATAATTTTTCTCGCTTCTTTTGCCCTATGGCAGACTTTGAAGGTTAGATCCCCCAGCCTCCTTTGCCAACTTCTCCTGCTGTCTATAATATCATCCCATTTGTGATTACAGACTGTACAACAGTCTTACTTAATGAGATATAGAGGGAAATCTGATAAGAGGAATTGCAGGAAAAGTATCATTTTATCCATAAAGAGATTAACAGATAAGTTGTTGTGACCTTATTCCCTTCACTCTTTCTCTCCTCTTTTAGAACTTCTTATGAAAAATTTCAGACATATACAAAAATAGGCTAGTGTAACAAAGTCCTTATATATCTATCACAAATATTCAAGAATTTTGCCAATTTTGTGTCATCTACTTCCTTTATAACTTTTTTCCTTTTTGGAATATTTTAATGTAAAGCCCTGACGACATAATGTTCACCCACAAATTCTTCAGTATGGATGTCTAACAAATGAAGACTTTTCTTTTTAAGTAACAGAAACATGATGCCACTGTCACACAAAATTAACAATTATTTAAAATTATTCATTTATAAAACTCCTGTCTAAAAAAGACTTATTTACATTTGTTTTCAAACAGTAATCAAAGTCCACATAATACATCACTTTTTTTTTTAATCAATGGAAATCTCTTCTCCTTTTTTTTTAACCTTTCTTTTTTTAAAAGAAACTGAATTGTTTATCCTATAGTATCCTATAGAATTTCTCACATTCTGCATCTGGCTGGTTTTTTTTTTTTTTCTTATTTTTTAAAAAAGTATTTACTTGAGAAGCAGAGATAGCCAGAGAGACAGAAAATGAGAGAGGGAGCTTCCATTTACTATTTCAATTTCCAAATGCTTAAAATGGCCAGGGCTGGGCCAGCCAAAGCCAGAAGCCAGTAACTCAATCCAAGTTCCCATACGAGCAGTAGGGACCCAATTACTTGATCCATCACCTGCTCCTTTCCAGGGTCTGCATTGGCAAGAAGCTGGAGTCAGGAGTCAGTTAGGTGAGAAACCTAAGGACTCCAGTATGAGACAGAGAGACACTAGACAAAACGCAGACCACTGATTTTTTTCTTCTTGGTATCATTTAATTTATGCTTTTACCCATTACTCCCAGAATCAGCAATTTCTCTAAAATGAGATGCAATCATATGAAATCTGCTCAATGATTTCCAGTAACAGTTTTGCTTTCTCAACATAAAGGATGTTCCACCATACTTTTCTTTATAGAGTATTTCGAACACTAATCCGAAGCATCTGTATCTGTGTGCCTGAGGGCTCTGCACCTAAGTGAACTTCTGGCTGACCTTGGAACACAATTTCAAAATTCTGATGGAGGAGGCCTGGGCATTTGCTGTAGCCACGGACACCAGCTGGAACACCTGTGTCCCACATCAGAGTCTTTGGGATTGAGTCCTGGTTCCATTTCTGAATCCAGCTTCCTAATGATGTATGCTATGGGAGGCAGCAGATGCTGTCTCAAGTGTGGAGGCCCTGCCATTTTTGTGGTAGAGCAGGTCTGAGTTCCAGGATCATGGCTTCGGGCTGACCTAGCCCTGGTTGTTACGGCATTTGGGGACAGAATCAGTAGACGGAAGATCTCTATCTCTCACTCTCTTTTAAATAAAATAAACAAAATTCTGAAGGAAAATTATATTCAACTTGTAATTATATACTCAAACTACCAGTCAAGCATGAAGGCAAACTAAATATTATTTCATATGCTCAAATTTTTTTAAAAATACACCCTATGTATGCCTTAGGAAGTTATTAGAGAGTATTACCAAACAAGGAAGTGATAAGACAAGGAAAAGCAAGAATGTGATACAGGAAACAGAGAACCCAATGCAGCAGAAATCTTAAAATGATAGCCACGAGCCATGTATTAATGACAAACAACCCAGGAAGCTAGTGCAGGACAAATGCTGGGGTTGCTTGTTCATCCTCACCACCACCCCCATTCTTCTATGCTGTAGCCTACACAGTAGGGACTGACAACTTCTAAACTGTACTTCCTATATCCTTTGCAATCAGGTTTTTTGTTTAGAGCCCACAACGAAAGCATTTGCAAAAGATTAAGTGGCAGAAAGAAGTGAGAAGTCATTGTTCTCCAGGGACATTCAAAGGCAGAAGCTGTGGCTTCCAGGTGCCAAAGACAACTGATATTAGCAGCTGTGGTTCACCTGCAATTCCCATACTTCCACTTTTCTTGAAAACCAGTAATGGTTTTCCATTGATATATTAACCTTTGATTCCATGTAATAAATTCCTTTATTCTTGAATTACATAGCTTCTACTTTACCTAACCTGATCCTGACTGACTGAAGAGTGCTTTAGGGTAAAAATACAGAACTTAATGTATCACTTGTTTCTCCAATAATGACCACTACTTATCTAGTTACTAAACACTGATCATTTAATTAAGAGTGTAAAATATTTGTATTTGGAGAATAGGGGAAAATGTGAATATTATGATGGTTAAGAGTGACATGTTTTTAATTTCTATGAAAGAAGTCTAAATATAATATTTAAGGCTGACAGAATTTTTAAGCCCCAATTTTTTTTTAAGGCTGTAAGTTTGTCTTAGAGAAGCAATGAAGAAATGGGTCAGAGGACTGCTTTTAGATAACTGGGATTTTTAAGATAGATTACTTTGTTGAAAACTTTTTAAAAAATTAAACAATAGATTTAGAAATGAAAATACAAAATACAGTTGCAAAATAACTGGGAAAATAGTTGCAAAATAATAACTTGAATCCTTTGACTAAGTTATTTTTTCCTTCTATAAACATTTATACAAGATGCCAAACTGCAATTATAGGTTTTTTGGAGTGCATGGAATCACACGACAGAAAGTAAACAAAATAATTGAAATTTCAAATTTCCTTACCTATGTCCAACATATTCATCTATACTGCAGATAGATCTACAGGGGTCATCAAGAGCTACGGATGCAGAGGTTTCCTGATCCATAGAGGCACCGTATATTGTCATTTATCATACATCAAAATCATTGACAGGACAATGAGTCCCTCATTCCCAGTGATTTACACTGTTTATACTTTCAGGATTGACCAACTTCCCAAATGATTGCTTTATTGGCTTAGGTAGGTCTGTGTTACTATAAAAATAGGATTTAGATTAAAACTAGCTGATTGGGCTCTCTGCTGTGGCCCGGGAGTACAGTGGAGGATGGTCCAAGTGCTTGGGCCCTGCACCCGCATGGGAGACCAGGAGATGCGCCTGACTCCTGGCTTCAGGTCAGCGTGGTGCGCCAGCTGTAGCGCATCTGCCGCGGCGGCCATTAGGGGGTGAACCAACAGAAAAGGAAGACCTTTCTCTCTGTCTCTCTCACTGTCCACTCTGCCTGTCAAAAAAAAAAAAAAACTAGCTGATTGGAAGCCACACTTTACCTTTATGGGAGTATGTGTGTTTCTTTAACTTGTCTTGTGTGGGGCTAACAGCTAAATTTCCATGCATCCAAATTTATTCTGAAGACTCAGGAGTAGAAATAAGAGTTGGGTTGTCACTGAGTCACCATGTAAAATAAGCACTTTAATTTGTTTATATTTAAATATAATTTTAATTTGTTTATATTAAAAGCAATGATTAGCTTACAACAGAGTAGACTGTAGCAATTCTACCCGATGTGTGTATTTAAGTGTTCTATGATAAATTAGAGAGAAAATGATAATGAGTTCACATGTACCCATTATCTTGATTCTATAATTATCAATTCTGCCTATCTTTTTTTTTTCAATCTATTCCTTTCACACTTTCTTTCCAGGGTATTTTAAAAACTAACCCCAAGGCGTCATGTTATTTCATAATCCTTGCATTGTGAAATACAGACTAAGCTCTCCTTGAATTAGTTAAGCCAGAATCTCCATATGTTCTTTTTCCCCAAGCCAGTCTCACCTAATTTTATTTCCTCAAAGCAAGGTATTATCTGAAATTATCTTGCACATCTGTTTATTTACAGTTCCCCCCCACACAAGAAGAAGTCAAAAAAGATCAAGGACTTTTATCCTTATGAGTGTAGCCCCACAGCTAGGGGTACATTTAGATATCCCATGAATATCTGAGTGAAGGCATAATTTATCCTTAAAGCCAACATATTTTGACCTGTATTTCATAAATGTTTATCTTTCCTAGATTTTTTTTTTGCAACTCAGTCCTACTTTACAGACTTTCCATAAACACTAGGCTGCCTTGCAGTTCTAATCACTCTTGTCTCTAGTCCTTTCCATTTACTGTTACCACTAACTAGAACATTCTTTCCTTGAGTCTTGTTCCCTCACTTCACTCAGATCATTTAGATCTCTTCAGACATACACATTATTAGAGAAGCGTTATTGCTTTATTTTTCTCTTTGGTAATCATCACCATATTACATATATTTTTATCTGAAATGTCTATTCTCACCAGACTCTAATTCAGTGAGAGAAGAATATTGTCCATATTTCTTCATCGATATATTCTCAATGCACAGAATAAAGTTCCTGGCAGGTAGTAGACACTCAACACATTTTGCTGAATGAATGGATAAGAACAATGTAAAATTAATATTGCCACAGAATCAACAAACTTTAAGAAATTATTTTGGATTTTGAAAATTTTCAAAAAGTACCAACTAATGTGAAAATCAGAGTGGCACTCCATGCTTAACTGTAACAGCAACCCAACAGAAAGATTTATGTTTAGGGTCTGACGATTAAAGAAAGACCCAGCACATGGACTCAACAGACACAATTTCTAGCGCTCAGCTACAAGAAATCCAGCCTCTGTGCCTGATCTCTACCACGAGCTCACTGCAATCAAAAGGCAAACTCCCATGTTCGTTTGATTAAATATCACCTTGTTAGTCTTAGCTCAGTTTTCCAGTCACAATTGTTAATTTTCAACAGTATAGTGAAAACTGAGTGATAAAGTCCACTTTTTAAATGGCATGCTCTTGGAGATCCTATGGAGTGCTGTCATTCGCATCTCTCTCAGGGCTTGATTGATTACTCCTTTTCCTTATGTTCATTAATCTCGTCACCTTATCTTTTATACCACTTCATTTTAGCAGAAAGGTAATAATAAAACCCTCATCCATTATCCTTTTACTCATCTAGTCAAGCGGAAATGGTTAATAACATGCTACAAATTGAACTTCAATCACCTCATTTTCTCCTTTGTTGAATACACATTAAAATATATTCCAAAAGTGCAATTTGTTTTACAGGAAAATTTGTGTTATATTGCTACAGACAACTAAAATTAACTGTTTCTCAGTTTGGTTATTAAATATACCCAAGTGCTCTTTTATCGATAATACTAAAACATTAACTCATTTTATTAGGGTATAATAATACAAGAGCCTTATCTCCCAGAACACAAAGACATCTAGACTGCCTAATAGTATGTGCTATACGATGGGTCATTTATCTTTTTAAAAAAATGCTAGTGATAATTTATGAATTGCTACATTATTACAGATGAAATTGCTCTCTATTTTCAAAAGTTAATTTGTTTACATGCAGCCTTATCTTGAAATGCAACCCCTATTAGTGCAGAAGTCTATAACTGTCATATAAAACAGAAAGAGAAGAATGGGCATATACATAAAATAGAAAGACAAAATGATTTAAGATTTCAAACTATAACCTCTAAATGGAATAAATTCAATATGCAATTAGACTGTGGTTTTCAAAAGAGAAAAGGGAAAATGACTTCTGAAATAACACAAAATTGTATATATATCACAACAAACACTTCTTGAAATATGTTCTAATAATACATGGTCCTGAAAATAGCTGGGGGAAATAGTCATTATTTCAGGGAGAAAGGATTTGCCAATAATGTGAGTGGGTACCTTTGATCTATTTGTAAGTGGATATGCTCACCAAGTGACTAAAAACTCGATTTGAAGCAAATTTTGGAAAGTGTAACCAGTTAATCAAGGCTCACTGGATGTTATTTGCCTACCAAAGATGTTCCTTGACTCGAGAAAAACTTAGCAAGTGACAACAGTACCTGAGCCCCCAAACTGTACCACTTGTTAAGAATAAACTCCATTTTTATTGCTTAAAAAAAGTATGGGTATAAACCCCATTTCCTTACATTATCTTTAAAATTACATTAAATTTTTTCACTATAAAGTACATGAATGATATATCATGATGACACAATTATTAAATTTATAGGATCATTCACCAAAGTTCTTGGTTTTCCAGAATGAAGAGAAGTATGTCATGTGTATTTTTGCTCATATTCAAGAGCTTTTTGCACATCATCTAGTAATTCCACCAAATAAGCCTATTCCCTACACATGATTGGGCATTGTGTTCATTAATGTAAGGTTTTAAGATACCTATCATGTTAGGTGTGAATTAGATATCATAGTTACATTACACTCTCCATAAATAAAGCTGTGTTCTATAAGTTATGCAAAACAAAATAACAGTAACAATAGTCTAAAAGTTTGAAATGCTGCATCACTACAAAGAAGCTGAGAGAGCATGCTACCATGTTTATACTACATATACTGAATACATAAATAATATCTATATATTCCTTTTAAAAGCAGAGGAAGGCTGTTTAATAGTTTTGGTATGGGAAAATTGGAAATCAATAAATAAACACATATGTGCAACAGTTTGGGTTTTAATCTCTAAACATCTTTGAACTGTATCAGATGCCATCATCTATAAGCAAATGAGTTTATCAATTTAATGAGGATTCAGGCAAATCAGCTGCTTAATGAGAATTTCAGCTAATGTGGCAGAGGTTTTCCTTCAGAGCTGACAAAGCCAGTGTGATAAACCTGTGATGAACTAAAGAAGTATATTTTTTTTAAAAAATAATAATTTAATTCAATTAATGGTAAATAGAAAATGTGATAATTTTAAGACATTTTTGCTTATTCTCTTTATATTCTAATGTAATTTTCTTTTTGGACATAACCATTTCAATTCTCTTTATATTCCTGATACTTCTCCTGTTACCTTATCTATCCTGTTTACCTAATTTCTCTCAATTCACTCTCCCTGTTTTGTACATGTAATGTCACAATTGAACAAGCACAAATTCTAGTTTATGCAAAAACAGTAATTTCTAACCCACTGATTAAACAAACTATCCTTTAAAGCATTCTTAGCTGGCTGATACTTTTTGGCCTATAGATTGGAGAATTATCTACCAAAATAAAGTTTAAATGATGCTAAATTGAAGACAGAGGATACTTCTAACTTTCTACATTCCTGTATGCTTTTTCTGGAATAACTCGAAAGACCAGTGAGAAAGAGACATGCAATTGTATGAAACACATTAACTGTTAAGACAGGAGTGCTGATAGAGTAAATTCTGGACATGGTTCTCCCTGGCCTTTGCTAGCATTGCCCCTACAGATTCAGAGGTGGTATGGTTAATATCAGAACTTCTAAATGACTCCGTGGTCAGCAGATATGACATTCTCCTTGTGTGGTCCAATGTGAGGTACACAATATCACCCCTGTTACAGCTTCATCAAAAAATACTTTAACCTAACTTCGAGTTAATCAGAATTACATAGAAGTACAAGTCAAATAGCTACTCTTAAGAAAGCAAACAGAAATGTAGAATGTAGGACATTCTACAGGACAAATGTCCTAGTCTCTTCAACACATCAGTGTCACAAATAAAGAATTCTTGAGAAAGAAAAAAAAAAATCAGGGCCAAAACTCTCAGGTGCAGTGAGCAGTCCTAAATGAAATCCTACCTTTGGGAAAACAGTTATAAGGAATATTCTGGAGACAAGAGAATGCATTTAAATATTGGTTAGGTATTAAGTGATGCTCTTATTTTGGCCTATAGAGAAAAGTATAAACTTCCAAAGAAACACACCAAGTATTTAGGAAAGGGCAATTGGATCTCCACTTTATTTTAAAGCTCTGCACCATTTCATTTGTGGTAGTGATGGAATTTCTACTAAGGCAGTGACTATGGGCACCAAGGTGGCCTCTGGAACTCATAATGTTCTATATCTGAGGTTGACTCCTGCCTTTGTTGTCTACTATTCTGCAAAAGTCAGCAAGTTGGACAATAATGTGCAGTTTTCAGTATACTACACTGAAAATAATTGCATCAGCATTAAAAAAACTCAAAGCCCTAGCCCCGAAGTATGCATATTTTATCAGAAATAAAATTCTAGAAATATCTTTTAGTGTATCTTTCTATTAAATTATACCAATATAATGATATCATGTATGTGCTATAGAACTGCTTTACTATTTTAGTTTGTAATGTTTGACAATCTATTCTTTATTCTTTAACTGCTATGTTTTAATGTCACTAAAGTATATTAATAGTCGTTGCTAATTTATGACTAAGTATTTTTCACTGTATGTCTTTCCACTTGAAAAAGAATACCACAAAATACTTTAGGTTTAATGCATATTTTAGTAATACAAATTAAGATCTATCTTTGTAATCCCCAAATCAGACTATAATGTTATCAGATTGTATGATGAGCATTTTGAAAAGCAATTAAAATGGAGATTTCAAGCCATGTTGTCAAGGTTTACAAAATAGTTTGCGTTAACATTGTAGTTATGGTTCAACAAAAAGCAATTTTTCAGACTGCTTATAACATATCCCTTAGAAAAACAGTAACTTAATAGTAATTTTTTCCTGTTACCCAACTCAGTGAGGTACTTGGGTCATATAACTTGCAGCAATTATCTAACAGAAGATACAGCCACAGAACTTAGAAGAAGGACTTCATGGCAACAAAATCTACTTTAAAGAACATCCTGCTTAGAAACTAGTAAGCACAAACCCAAAATTTAAAGCTATTTTGCAACCCTAAACTTATTTTTTAAAAGATTTACTTATTTAAAAGACAGAGAGAGAGAGAGAGAGACAAGAATGAGAGATCTCAGGGCCAGTGCTGTGGCGCAGCGGGTAAAGCCACTGCCTGCAGTGCCAGCATCTCATATGGGCGTCTGTTCGAGTCCTGGCTGCTCTACTTCCAATCCAGCTCTCTGCTATGGCCTGGGAAAGCAGTGGAAGATGACCCAAGTCTTTGGGCCCCTGTACCCATGTGGGAGACCCAGAGGAGGCTCCTGGCTTTGGATTGGCCCAGCTCTGGCCATTGCGGCCATTTTGGGAGTGAACAAGCTAATGGAAGACCTCTCTCTCTCTCTGCCTCTCCTTCTCTCTGTGTAACTCCGAAAAGAAAAAGAAGGAGAGATCTTCCATCTGCTGATTCACTCCCTTAAATGGCCTCAACAAGCCAGAACTGGGCCAGGCTGAAGCCAGGTACCAGGAATTCCTTCTGGGTTGCCCACATGGATGGCATGGATCCAAACACTCAGGCCATCCTCTGCAGCTTTCCTAGTCACATTAGCAGGGAACTGGATAGGAAGTGGAGCAGCCAGCACTCAAACCAGCACTCATATGAGATGTCAGCTTTGCAGGCAGTGGCCTAGCCCTCTGTACTACACCAGCCCTGCCCTAGAAGTTTTAATAGATATACTATTAAGTATAGCAACTTTTCTGATTTTCAGTCTGAATTTTAATATTGCTAATACAGAACAGTGGAGATTATAAATGTTATTGTACCTCAAAAAAATGGTAGTTAAATTTGGCTTTGAGTAACAGAACACTTAACTGAGAAGTATTTTGAGCAAGTTAGGGACTTTTTCGTTCTTGCCAAATAACAAAGGTCTTCCAAAGGTAGCCAGTGACTGCATTTAGTTAGTTCAGTGGCTCAGGAACATAAATTCAGAGGTCTCTGTAGTTTTCTTCACTCGTTCCTATTAAGTTGCAGGAATGATTAAGAAAAAGGAGAAGGATAAAAAGCAAAAAGCATGACTGAGTTTTTGAGAACCCAACTCAGAAACTTCCACTCACATATACATACACATACCTAATGGCCAGTCCTAGCTTCAAGGAAAGCTAAGAAAACTGTGTGTGCTTGGGAGGAAGCAAGAGTGGAAAGCTGTGAACATCAGTGCCTTTCAAAATTCAGTCCTATCAATTTCTTTACATATTTGCTTCAAACATGACTTTGACACTATTTTTACCCAAACTGTCTCTTACGCAATTATCTTAAGATAATATCAAATAGAGACATTGTTCCTGTTTGAAAAACATCTAAAGGGGGAAACATATAACACAGAATAAATAATTTTGCTAAAGCTATTTCAGAAGTTTAGTTTTTTTATATAATATTTAGCACCATTCTCTAAGATCAAGTAATAAAATGTGTCAAATTAAGTCTGAATCATGCATTGCACTTCAAAACGATATTTTACAACTTTTAGTACTTATTAACCAAGTTGTTATTTGTGAGGTCAAACAAATGGGTTCCTCTGGATGCCTGCTCCCTCCCCATTCCCCAGGGAAAGTATAACCAAGGGGTAAGGGCATGAATCAGATCATCTTGGTTCAAGACTACCTCTACCAATCTTGGGCAAAATACTTCATTTCTCAGGAGCTTGCATTCCTCAGTTGTAAAAAAAGAATAATAACTAGAGGCCAGTGCCACGGCTCACTAAGCTAATCCTCTGCCTACAGTGCTGGCACACCGGGTTCTAGTCTGGGTTGGGGCAACGGATTCTGTCCCGGTTGCTCCTCTTCTAGTCCAGCTCTCTGCTGTGGCCCATGAATGCAGTAGAGGATGGCCCAAGTGCTTGGGCCCTGCACCCACATGGGAGACCAGGAGGAAGCATCTGGCTCTTGGCTTCAGATTGGCGCAGCACACCAGCAGTAGTGGCCATTTGGGAGGTGAACCAATGGAAGGAAGACCTTTCTCTCTCTCTCTGTAACTCTGCCTGTCAAATAAATATATAAATAAAAGAATAATAACTAGAGGCCGGTGCTGTGGCTCACTTGGTTAATCCTCCCCCTGCAGTGCCGGCATCCCACGTGGGTGCCAGGTTCTAGTCCCGGTTGCTCCTCTTCCAATCCAGCTCTCTGCTGTGGCCCTCGAGGGCAGTGGAGGATGGCCCAAGTGGTTGGGCCCCTGCACCAACATGGGAGACCAGGAAGAAGCACCCGGCTCCTGGCTTCAGATCAGTGCAGCGCCGGCAGTGGCAGCCATTTGGGGAGTGAACCAACGGAAGGAAGATCTTTCTATCTGTGTGTCTCTCTCACTGTATATAACTCTGTCAAAAAAAAAAAAAAAAAAAAGGGCCGGCGCCGTGGCTCAACAGGCTAATCCTCTGCCTTGCGGCACCAGCACACTGGGTTCTAGTCCCGGTCAGGGCGCTGGATTCTGTCCTGGTTGCCCCTCTTCCAGGCCAGCCCTCTGCTGTGGCCCAGGAGTGCAGTGGAGGATGGCCCAAGTGCTTGGGCCCTGCACCCCATGGGAGACCAGGAAAAAGCACCTAGCACCTGGCTCCTGCCATCGGATGAGCGTGGTGCGCCGGCCGCAGCGCGCCGACCGCGGCAGCCATTGGAGGGTGAACCAACGGCAAAAGGAAGACCTTTCTCTCTGTCTCTCTCTCTCACTGTCCACTCTGCCTATCAAAAAAATAAATAAATAAATAAAATTAAAAAAAAATAAAAAAAAAGAAGAACTAGAACTACAAGAGTTAAATGAGTTAACATATGTAAAACTCTCAGGACATCACATGTTGTGTTGTTTCTTCTTGTTACTACTTTTTCCTTTGAGAAACAATCATTAGGCACTGATGATACATCACTGTGTTACACATTAGAAATTTGAATTATGATCCAATCAGACATAAACCCTGCCTTAAAAAGATCACAAGGATTAAACATGATTTTTATCATCTTTTTATTACTACAAAAAGTATTTTTTCTGCAGCTAGAGAGAAGAAAACAGTAGAACAAAGTTATTAGAAATACAGAGCAATGAAAAGATCCCAGGGCATTGTGAGCCAGTTCCTACTTCTATAACACCAAATGAAGACTAGTGCTCTTAAAAATCAAATCCAGAATAATTTTTTTAAAGCTGATTTAAAATCACCAAGTATTTTCAGGATTTCTATTCCATGTAATTATGAATTTCATTATGACACATCATGATCACCTGGAAAATGATTTTTAAAGCTTCATTAAAATTTTAAATCAAGATACCCTCATAATATTAAAAAATTAGACCAAAACAATTTTATATTGAGTCTTATCACCAAAACACCAAATGTAAATAAATAATCATTGACATTACCAAGACTTTAAGTGCCCCAAAAGTAATCTGTCCCCCTCCCTCCAAAACTGCACAATTATTAACTCAAGGGGCTTTGCTAATTATGCAAATGTCCATCTTTTCTACATGTAATTTCATTCAAACTTCCCCCTTTTCCCCAATTAACAACCCTGCCAAATGTTTGGACTTGAAAAGGCCACAGCTTTATACACAATTAACAGTCAAATTCTAACACAAATTACATGTCATTCTTATCTCTGTACACACATTGAACTCCTGTATCTTGTTGCCAGCAGGCAGTTTGCACTAGGGAATACATCCTGAATTTGTTTAATGTCCAGGAATAACACTTCACACTTAGAAAGGAGATACTATCCACTGCCAGCCATGGGAACTGAAACTGCCACGTCTCTCCTTTATATTTTGTTCAAATAGGAAGTTCAGAAAACGGTTCACTATCCACTTACCTGTTTTAACTAAAACATTTAGTGTGGTATAAAATGGTAAAATATTTTTCTTTCAAAAATTTGGGGATATTATAGAAACTTTTATGGGTGGCAAACATATTTTCTGAACTATAATTTGGGGAACTATTATTGATAATCTCACTATAAGGAAAGCTATTTGAAATCAGATCATAGAAAATTAGACTTAAATGAGTATTCTTAAAGTTTAAATAGTATTCTCAAATTAACTATTTATATAACAAATCTGATTGGGTTCTTTACCTGCTTAATACTCTTCAGTAGTCTCTCAGTGTGCTTAGAATAGCTAAATTTTTTTCTTTCTTTTTTAGATCTATTTATTTAAAAGAGAGAGAAAGAGAGATATCTTCCATCCACAAGTTCACTCACCAAATGATAGTGCCTAAAGCCTGGAGCCAGAAACTCCATCCAGGTCTCTCTCATGGGAAGCAGGGGCCTAATACCTGGGCTGCCATCCATTGCTTTCCTAGGTACAATAGCAGGGAGCTGGACTGGAAGCAGAGTAGCCCAGACTCTAGTCCTGGTGCTCTGATAAAGGATGCTGAGTTGCAAATGGTGGCTTAACCCACTGCACTGAGTGCCAGCCACAAGTCTCAATTTTTTAAACTGGCCTCTGTCCACCTGTTCAGCTTTGTTTTCTACAACCTTCTCCAGAGACCTTAAGTACCAATCATAAAATATTTCTATTTCTCTTTCTGAAACAAACTCTCTGAACCTACGATCTTGCAGCCTGGAATGCACTGCCCTATTCATCTAGTAGGTTCCGGCTCATCCTTTAGTTCATAGTTTAAAGGTCATTTCCTCGGTGAAGCTTTCAATGAACATCAGTACATACATTTCCACACCACTCCATTCTTCCCTGCCATAGCAGTCGCTACAACCCATTGAAATGGCTTGTTGCTCACCTACTTCTGGAATGTAAACTCTTTTGAGTATGTGTCTGTCTCTCTTGTGGTTGGACTTCCAAAGTCTACACATGAGGCTTACCCTTCTTTGATTGGGCTTACATGTATGTATCCAGTTAAAGTAGAGTTCATGTGCATAGTAATATTCATTTTAAACACTACATCCTTCCATCATTATAAATTGCTTTCTCAGAGTACAAATGTTTTGGAGAATCAATGTTTGAACACTGCACTGAATTACAGAGTGATGATTCAAAGTTGGAATCCTAGACTTAAGTTTAAATTGCATCACTTCTTATCAGTGTGATGTTATGAAAGTGTTTTACCTCACACAGCCTCAACTTTCTAATCTGTAAAATAGGAAACATTAATTCCTGTTCCACAGACCCCAAAGAATTGTGACGTATTAATGAAATTAAGCTTGTCAAAGTCCTTGAAATCTGTAAAGCATTTCATATTAAAAGGAATTGCTAACATTTTTATTATTAATATCATAATTAAGATAATCTCAACTAAAAAGAATGTTTTTTAGGGGCCAGCACTATGGCACAGCAGGTTAAGCCACTGCCTGCAGTGCCGGCACCCCATATGGGTGCCAGTCTTAGTCCCAGCTGCTCCACTTCCAATCCGGTTCCCAATAATTGCCTGGGAAAGAAGATGAGGATGGTCCAAGTGCTTGGGTCTGTACATCCACGTGGGAGACCAGGATGAAGCTCCCAGCTTCTGGCTTTGGCCTGGTCCAGCCCAGCTGCAGCCATTTGGGGAGTAAACCAGTGGATGGAGGATCTCTCTCTATCTGCCTCTATCATTCTATAACTCTGCCTTTCAAATAAATAAATAAATTTTTAAACAAACAAACAAAAAAAAACAAACAGTTCAAAAAAATTTTGGTTTACAGATTAAAATACATTATATAAAATAAATATAAAAGTTTATAATCAATAGAAGGCTATAAACAAACTGTGAAATAAATTCCAATATTGTAATATCTCTTTGCTATAATTCTACATAATAATATGGAACATCACTCTGTTGTAATAGCTGTGACAATACTGATTAAATTCATAATAAATTCTTTTAATTACTGAATTTTAAAATTATATTCAGGGTATTATATTACTGTGAGACTGCAAACACATACTTTTTTAAGAAAAAACCTGAGCATTTAACTTTTTTGAAAAAGAATTTGCAACCTAGATCGTGAATAAGAACTGCCTGTTTAGGATGTCCACACCCATCTTGTGTTTTTAAAATAGTTTATATGTATGTTCTGAATAATGGCTAAGATGGTAAATACTTGCGTTGAAATTTGGGTTAAACTAACAGAGTACCTAAAAAGTAATGTACTGGAGTGAAATGGACACTTTGAAATTCAATGATTGTTTACAGCCCTTGTCTCTTCCATTGAGAAAAAAGTGCTTTTTTTTTTCCTTCATACTATTGTTGAACTCTTTTACTTAGTGTTAGGTTAATTTTACGATCATTAAGTAAACTGAAAATAGATCTTTGTAAAAATTAAGAGTGAGAATGGGAAAGGGAGGAGGAAGAATTGTTGGAGTGTTGGCAGGAGGGAGGGTAGGGTGCGGAGTATCACTGTGTTCCTAAATCTATATATGGAACACCTGAAACTTGGTTAACGTAAATAAAATTTTTTAAGAATTAAGAACAAATTTGGATTAAGGATTTAAAGAAAATAAAAAGTTATTTTAGAATTTATCTTAAAATCTCATTAAGGCAGTCATTTTAAGCTGTGATTAAACAATGAAAGCAAGTTCTTCTAACTCACTTCAGGACAGTTACTCACGATTCTATTACCTACTAGAGTAAAAATTATCTTGATCTTTGATTTTTGAGGCTCATAAAATGTAAACTTTCCAAAATTCAGTAATAATCCTTCTGCAGGAATAGTTAAGTCAAAAAAGAAAAAACAACTTCTTTTTCTTATCCATTTGGACTATGTGATTCTAAACTTTACAGGTATGTTCATAAACAGCATACATTTCCCCTAAAGCACCAAAGGCATGTAATTACTGCAGTTAAAGCTTGAACAAACAAGCCTTTTTTAATCCCAGTTTTTCATATACAAGAATTATTTGTACATTTTGCAAAAGGAATGCTACCATGATATTATGACTTTGAACTAAAGCACTAAAATCATACTATTCAACTAAAGGTTTCTTGAGCAATATTAACATGGCCACGCTGCACATGTTACTTTTAGCTTCTTTATGTACAACAAACTGCATTCAATTGGTGAACAAATACAATGTTTAGTATCATATTTAAAACCACTATTCAAACCTTTTCTTAATGCTATTATCAGTTTTTCTTTTGCAACAATTTTGTGTATAAAAATAAAAGCACTGGATTTTTATTAGCGCTGCCCCTTCTTTGTTTTGCTCCACTCTGCAAAGCCCTTTTGGGACACTAAGCCTGCATTTACCATAATACGGATTAAACTTTCTTTGTCCCATTGCACAGGGTTTGTTAGCAGGTTAGTCTTTTTACATTTTTCACAGGCTGCCTGCAGCTTACCCTTTAGGCCTCACTCAAAATACTTCTGTGGATTTACAAAAATGCCAGAGTGGTCTTGGGGTTAATTGGAAGATAAGTGCAGCCTTTAACGTAGAGACTCATTAAACATTTAGCCTTACCACAATCCATTCTCCCTGGAAAAGAAAAGTTCTAGAGACACTTTCAGAACAATAATAACAGCCAAATAATTTTAAAAATTGACCCTCGGTTGTTTGAATGTCTTGGAAATACTTCATTTGACTGCTCCAAGGCTGGCAGAATACAACAAAGCAATATCCCTGTCCAGTTTTCTGTAATGATTTTAATGGGTGCTCATCATAGGTGAAAAATTACCAGATTTTCTTAGGAACTAAAAGGCAGAATCTTCCGAGTTTATGATGAGACATTGTAAAGCAGAAACATGGCTGATCAGCAATGACAGAAATATTTAATTTTAAACAAAAAATTAATATCAGAATTTTAATTTTATTGATTTACATTCTGACCAAATAAATCACTGTCCTAAAATAGGTCTATTAGAGTCATATTGAAAATTTATAAAATTCATATAAAAACTTAAAAAATATTTAACAACACTTAAATGACAATCCTTAAGTTCTAAAATATATGCATATGCATAAATACATACACTTAAATGAAATCTGAAGTATCCTTGCTCTTAGGTTATTTTTTATAATTATTCAAGCAGATTGTTATACAGATTAACTTTTCCATCCCCTTACCTCCTCCCAACACTATCACTCCCACTCAAAAGGGAAAAAAGAAAATGCGACAAAACACACAGACACTTGAAGTAAAGGATTAGACATATTTGCCCAAGATGCAGATAACAAAAGCAAAAGTGAAGAAAATTGAAGAGACAGCCAAACTGCAGCAACAAAATGGTTAAAGAATCTGAAGTATTGTTCCCCTTATTCTAAAAGTCTGCTATATTGTGAACAGCGCAAACATCAGACAAGTTAAGATTACCGACTATTATCTCCTTAATTTTCTCCGCTTTCCCTCACATTCCCTCTTGCTATCTGGGCACCATTTTTCTAAGCTTTATTTCTGCTAAGAAGTAAACTTTCCCTAATCCATCTATTATGGAACCTTTAATTGGATTGGGAGCAGGGTGGTGTATAAAATAGCCCCTATTCACTCAAAAGGACTGTAGTTTTAGCGACTTAAAGGAGAAAGGTATTGTGAAAGAAAATCCTCAGGGAATCAAGGATTAAAATATGGCTCTCCCAAATTCATCAACTCCAGGACACAAATGAAATGCTTCCTTAAACAGGTAACTTTCCAAATAAACGACATATAAACTGAAATTAAACTTTAAGGAGAGTAATACATTTGACACCACCAATTTTCGGCTTTATAAACAACTTGTACTGGCTATTTCTCAACTCACAGCTTTAATGTCACAGAGCAAATGGAATGTCTTAAACATATTCATTTATATTCTCCTTATTCTACATATATATTTTTTCTAAAAAATATTTAAGGAGAAATATTTAAGGAGAAAAGCAAAAATATTTACATTACTCAATTCCTGCACATGTTCTATTTGCACAGCCTTGAGACTTACAAGCACTGTCACAACATAAAAGTATTTTGCAAAGTAAAAATACATTTTGTTCTTAATTATCAGGTGCTAGGTATCAATAATAATCAGCAATCCCTTGTCTTCTCTCAACCAACTATCCACTATTTCTTTCTGAAACATACAACCACATCCTCAGCCCTAAGACAGGGCACACCCAGCTTACTGGGGTGTCTTCAACAGGGATGGGGACACAGTCCATGCACAGTCATTCTCTCATGGAAGTAAAGATATTTTTAAAATGTCGTATCTGACACCTAATATAAAATGAAACCCAGGATATACCTACCAAGTTTAAATTATCTTTCGAAAATCTACAATTCTTCATCAAAACAGCAGGGACTTGCAGCAGAGAGATGTTAGAGGAGACTAACATTCCAATTTGCCACTTACTCTGTGTAGTATACTAGTCTTTATTAACAGGAAATAAAAATAACCAGCATGAGTGCTTTAATTCACAGTACTTTTGAAAGCAGACGTATTTTATGAAACATACTCAGTTAATTCGTAAAATTCCTCACAAAGGATCCCTTCTGTCTTGGGACCTTTATCACAACTTAATAATAGCTGCTACATTTTGTGAACCCTTAGTAATTGTCTGGCATTATGCTAGCTGCTATTATATGAATTATTTTATTCCCTCAACAACTCTATGAGGTAGATGCTATTATCTGTTTTCCCCCCACAATAGAGGAAACTAAATCTCAAAAATTTCAATTAAATTGTCCAAGGTCACATAGCTCCAAAGAAAACAAGCTTTCTGTGACAGCTCTTCATTACTGCACTGCAAAGGTTTTTGCACAGAAAGGCAGGCCATTTTTTCCAAAGTCAATCTGCCAAAAAATAAACTGCCCAAATTATCAAAATCACCTACGCATCAATTATAAATACTTAAAGAACACTCTGCCTCAACATATTAAATATACAAGACTACATTCTTCCAATGAATATATTCTGGGATATTGTTAACAATTACATTCCACACAGCAACATTTTAAGAATTGTTCATTTTTCAAAACTCAGATCATAGCTTAGTTCCATCCTATTACAAATATAACTAAACTTTTAATGTCACAAGTATAAATTTTTATTGATTTTAAATTCTAATTCCTTTTAACATTTTTCTATTTTTCTAATATTTTATCATACTTAGGACCATTCTGTCACTTCTTCCTATTTACTAAGTATGATATTGAGAAAGAAGTGTTTTTTTTAAAGGGTTTTAAAAATCTGTGAAGCTATAATTGGTGTTTTCATAAAAACATTTTAAAAACATCCATTTATCTGCTCTAGATTCTATGGCTGGACCTGAAGCAAGCCTAGTTTTTTTGGGGGGTGAGGGGGACAAAGATGGAAAAAAAGTGAATACACATTCCAGGAAAGAGATGCTGATTCTAGAGTTCATTAAGAAAGGGGCTGAGGGTAGGAACTGAAAGGCAGGGTCACAGGAAGATGAGTGGACTAGGAAGCCCTATATAACACATCATGTAAATAGAGTACACTAGGGGGCTGGCCTGCAGCACTGGTATCCCATACGGGTGCTGGTTCAAGTCCTAGCTACTTCACTTCTGATTCTCTGCCATGGCCTGGGAAAAAAAAGAGGAGGATGGCCCAAGCCCTTGGGCCTCTGTACCCACATGGGATTCCCGGAGGAAGCTCCTGGCTCCTGGCTTCAGATTGGTTCAGCTCCAGCTGTTGTGGCCATTTGGGGAGTGAACCAGCAGGTGGAAGACCTCTCTCTCTGTGTCTCTATAATACTCTTTCAAAACTAAATAAAAATAAATATTTTAAAAAAGAGTACACTAGGTTTGGAGTGACTACAGTATAATAGAGAATTAGTTTCAGCATATTAGCTAAATTCCTAGCACAATGGCATTCATACTAATAGGGGCTGAATAAAATATATGTTGAATTAATATATCAAAATTTTATACAAAATTGTAAATACTATATTTTGATCTTTGGTCATCTAAAATATTTCACATGAAAGATTTTCAAAAAAAAAATGGGCATTCATGTTCCATCTTAGAGATGGCTGAATCATTCTATTTCTTTAAAAAATTTTTTTAAATTAACTTATTTATTTAAGAGGTAGAGAGAGAGAGAGAGAGAGAGAGAGAGCGAGAGCGAGCTCACATCTGCTAGTTCACTCCCAGAATGCCCACAGCAGCCAAGGCTGGGCCAGGTCAAAGATGAGTGCCTGGAACTCCATGAGAATCTCCCACATGGGTAGCAGGGACCAGACTACTTGAACCATCACTGCGGACTCTCAGGGTGTACATTGACAGGGAAGCAGAATTAGGAACAGAGGCGAAAGTCAGGCACTTTCATATGAGGACTTCCCAATTAAAGCCTTAACCACTATGCTAAATGCCCACTCTTGTTCTATTTCTGACACTCCAAAACAGTTCCATTCTGAAATGTAAAGAGTGACTATTTGGAAACAACCAGAAATAGATCTTTAAAAATTACAAAGGAAAGGAAGGGGCGGGTGTTTGCTGCAGTGGTTTAGCATATTGCTTGGGATAGACGCATCTCGTGTTAGAGTGCCTGGATTTAAGTACTGGCTCTGCTCTTGACTCCAGCTTCCTTCTAATGTGTATTCTGGAAAGCAGCAGGCAGTCGCTCCAGTAGTCTAGTCCCTGCCACCTACATGGGAGATTTTCCACATTTCTGGCTTCAGCCTGGCCCAGCACTGGCTGTTACAAGTATTTGGGGAGTGAACAGTGTATAGGGAAGATATTCATTAATTAATTCTCTCTCTCTCTCTCTCCCTGCACTTTCTTCCCTCCCTCCTTTTCAAATAAAATAAATAAAAAATAAAATTATATATTAAAAAATCTATAGCAAGTATCTCCAATAAAGTAGCTCACCTCTTAACAGCATGTTTAGAATAGTAAGTAATATTTACTGTTTTGGAAGCCTATTATAATCAAGACGTCCAAATATTATTTCTTTCTGATGGCATTTTACTAACATAAGTATACAAATATCTCAGTGGCTAGTATGTAAATATCATAGTGAAGTATAATCTATTTAATTACATTCCATGTGCCTTTATGCTTCTTTTGCATGTTAGCTAAGTTTTTACACAGTGGTTTAGTTTTAAATGGTTGGCCAAAAGTAAGATAAGTTAGAAATTATCTTCCATTTGTGCACTCATTTACAATACATTACTGTTCTAAGGGTATTAAATAATAATATGAAGCCAGTATTTGCTGCTCTGTAATAGGTAGTTAATCTTTTAAAGAAAATAGCTCTTTAACTAAAACATTTTATCATTATTTTAGCTTCCTGTTATGAGATTATCTGGACTTTCTATAAGATTGTAGAATATTCTATACAAAATGAACCAACAAAATAAGCATGTAAATATATAAAATTGTGTATGGACAATCATAGTCAATTAGAGCAACAGAAGACTGACAAATACTTACAGGTAAAAACCTGAATCAAAAATAAAACTCTTGTACATTATATTTCAGACTGGCATTGTAAATTACCAACAAAAACAAGTTGGTAAGCCTCAGAGAAAAGTTTACATTGAAATTAAAATTGTACATATAATTTTTTTTTTATTTTTGACAGGCAGAG
This sequence comes from Sylvilagus floridanus, assembly GCA_949820135.1. Taxonomy (NCBI): domain Eukaryota; kingdom Metazoa; phylum Chordata; class Mammalia; order Lagomorpha; family Leporidae; genus Sylvilagus; species Sylvilagus floridanus. Next base: position 24,491,549 of record OX463238.1, on the reverse strand, counting down.
TGGACAGTGAGAGAGAGACAGAGAGAAAGGTCTTCCTTTTGCCGTTGGTTCACCCTCAAATGGCCGCTGCGGCTGCCGTGAGGCGGCCGGCGCACCGCGCTCATCAGAAGGCAGGAGCCAGGTGCCAGGTGCTTTTCCTGGTCTCCCCATGGGGTGCAGGGCCCAAGCACCTGGGCCATCCTCCACTGCACTCCGGGGCCACAGCAGAGGGCTGGCCTGGAAGAGGGGCAACCGGGACAGAATCCGGCGCCCCAACCGGGACTAGAACCCGGTGTGCTGGCACCACAAGGCGGAGGATTAGCCTGTTGAGCCACGGCGCCGGCCTGTACATATAAATTTTTCTTCGCCATGCTTACTCTTGAGAAAATAGAATAGTTTGTGCCAAGATCTAGAGAAATTATCAAGCCAGAAAGTTGAGAATATCCCAGCAGTTTCCACACCAGTAGTAGTGTTCTTCACAAACATAACACCTGCCAAACCCCCAGAAAGATTCTTTAATGCAACTTTCTTTTAGCAACTAAGTATGTATGTATGTATGTATGTAACATTTACATAAAGTTATCAAGAGTTTGCCATGATCTGGCTTGGTGGTTGGAGTCTCAGTGTAGGTACAGAATGAGTAACAGAATGTGTATGCTCCAAAGCCAGGACCTTCAGCAAGACACACAGCAGGTTTCTAAGGAGAGGGGGAGAGAGATGTTATGGGTACAAGAGAGGAATAAGGAAGTCTTGTGTTTTAGGAAAGAGATATCATGGATATAATCAAGGCTCCACCACCACCATGAGTTTGGCAGGGCAAAGGAAGTGGGCAAGATGAGGAAGGAAAATAGAGACAGAATTAAATTAGAGGTCTTCAAAGGGACTTTAAAGAACCAAGCTAGTTGGCCATCCCAGGAAGTAAGATCAGACAAGAATGAATAAAACCAGGACAGAATTCAAAACCAGACTTTAACAGTCTGTTAGAGGATGAGCATCCAAATTATCTTACTTATTATCTATAACAAGAAATCCTAGCATCTAACTGTAAATGCAGAGATAAAAAATCCTAAAATGTTTTTAGCCAACAATTAGTAAATGGAAATTGATAATACATAATTAAAACTAAAGAAATATGAAATTATGCTACTTCCTTTATTTAATAAATATCAATATGTTTTAGTAAATATAATAATCAGGAGAGCTTTCTTTTTTAAAAAAGATTTATTTATTTATTTGAAAGGCAGAGTCGGGGGGGGGGGAGAGAGAGAGAGAGAGAGAGAGAGAGAGAGAGAGAGGTCTTCCATTCACTGGTTAACTCCTTAAATGGCCACAACAGCAGGGTCTAGGCCAGGCCTAAGCCAGCAGTCAGGAACCCTAGGCTGCCCACACGGGTAGCAGGAGCCCAAGTACTTGTGCTATCTTCAGTGGCTTTCCCAAGGAACATCGACAGGGAGCTGGACTGAAAGAGGAACAGCTGGGACCAGTGCTATGGCACAGCAGGTAAAGCTGCTGCCTGCAGTGCTGGCATCCCATGGACACCAATTTGAGTCTCAGCTGCTCTACTTCCAATCCAGCTCTCCAATATGGCCCAGGAAAGCAGCAGAAGATGGCCCAAGTCCTTGGGCCCCTGCACCCATGTGGGAGACCTGGAAGAAGCTCCTGACTCCTGGCTTCGGATTGGCCCAGCTCTGGCCATTGAGGCCATTTCGGGAGTAAACCAACGGATGGAAGATTCTCTCTCTCTCTCTCTCTCTCTCTCTCTCTTTTTCTTTCTCTATCTCTGCCTCTCTGTAACTCAGCCTTTCAAATAAATAAATCTTTAAAAAAAAAAAAAAAAAAAGAAAGAAAGAAAAAGAAAGCAGAACAGCCTGGAGCCGGCATCCAAATGGGATGTTGATATTTCAAGTGGTGACTTAATATGCGATACCACAACATCGGCCACCAACAGAGCCTTCTTCAGTTTTATTCTGACCACAGTTCTTTTAAATTTAATTTTCCCATAGTAGCTTAAATTCCTCAACAAAATACTACCAAAGAGCCTTTTCAGGAATATAACCATTAGCATTAGGTATTATAAATCCTTCTCATTAATTTTTTAAAAGTGCTTTTTTTTAAAAGCTAACTCATTAAGATGGCAAATAAAACTGGCTTTCTGTATGTTAAAGTTAGTGCTTAAAGAAATTATTTATATATTCAATCACTCAAAAAATATTTTCTGATGCCAACAGTACACCAGGTGCTGTACCAGTCTGGAGACACAAAAATCAACAACAGAAAGGTTGAAGAAGGCAGATAATCACTATAAATATTCTATTTAAACCTATACTTTGAGTACTGAGTATTTATTATTTATAGAAAACACAGATCCAGAGAATTTTAAAATGTATGAATTAAACTAACAACAGATGCTGGCGAGGATGTGGGGAAAAGGCACACTAATCCACTGTTGATGGGAATGCAAACTGGTAAAGCCACTGTGGAAGACAGTTTGGAGATTCCTCAGAAAACTGAATATAGTCCTACCACATGACCCAGTCATCTCACTCCTCGGAATTTACCCAAGGGAAATTAAATGGGCAAATAAAAGAGCTATCTGCACCTCAATGTTTATTGCAGCTCAATTCATAATAGCTAAGACCTGGAATCAACCTAAATGCCCATCAACAGAAGAATGGATAAAGAAATTACAGGATATGTATTCTACAGAATACTACACAGTAGTAAGAAAAAAAAAAATGAAATCCAATCATTTGCAACAAAATGGAGGAATCTGGAAAACATCATGCTGAGTGAAATAAGCCAGTCCCAAAGGGACAAATATCATATGTTCTCCTTGATCTGTGACAACTGAGTACCTAAAAGGAAACCTGTAGAAGTGAAACTTAAACTATGAAAAGCAACGACTTGATCAGTCCTTGTCCTGACTGTCATGGAACAGCTTACCAATTTATTCTTTTTGGTATTTTCTTTTTCTACTTAATACCATTGGTTGAACTCTTTAATTAACACACAATTACTCGTATGAGTTTAAATCCAACTGAAATTTGATCTCTGTTAAAAAGTAGAGTGGGAATAAGAGAGGGAGGAGATGTACAGTTTGGCACATGCTCACTTGGACCTACACCTAAGGGTAAAGCTAGAAATTTGCCATGGGACTCCAAATCCCATCAAGTTGGCAGGTACCAATGCCATCTTAACTAGTTAAAGTGATCATTTTAAGTGCATAATAATCATAAAGATAAGATAAGGTGTCAAAGGGATCACATAAATAAGACCAGTGTCTGCTAATAATAACTGTTAGAATTAAAAAGGAGAGGATGATCCAATATGGGAAGCAGGATACACAGCAGACTCACAGAATGACAAATGCCCTAAACAGCATTCTGGTCTCAGAATCAGCCCTTAAGGCATTCAGATCTGGCTAAAAAAATAACCCATGAGAGTTTCTCAGGCATGGAAAGCCAAGACACTGGGGCAAAAAAATGACCTAAATGAAAGATCTCTGTGAGTGAGATCCCAGCCGAAAGAACAGGCCATCAAAGAAGGATGTACTTTTCTCTGAAGGGAGGAGAGAACTTCCACTTTGATCATGGCCTTGTCTAAATAAGGTCAGAGTTTGTGAATTTAAGAGGCTTCCACAGCCTTGAGCTCATGACAAGAGACTTGGGTGATTACTGAAGTCATAAATAAGAGTGTCAATTGTTAAATCAACAACAGGAGTCACTGTGCACTTACTCCCCATGGAGGACCTCTATCCTTAATATGAGAATTAAGTTCTATGTCTCATGTCCTATGAGAATTAAGGGTAAAAATAGCCTTTAAACAGCACTTTATACTTTGTGTGTCTGTGTGGGTTCAAACTGTTGAAATATTTACTTAGTATATACTAAGTTGATCTGTATATAAAGATAATTAAAAATGAATCTTAATGAAGAATGGGATGGGAGAGTGAGTAGGAGATGGGATGGTTCACGGGTGAGAGTGGTTATGGGGGGAAAACCGGTATAATCCAAAAGTTCTACTTTCAAAATTTATATATATATATATATATATATATATATTTTTTTTTTACAGGCAGAGTGGACAGTGAAAGAGACAGAGAGAAAGGTCTTCCTTTGCTGTTGGTTCACCCTCCAATGGCCGCCGCGGTCGGCGCACTGCGGCCGGCGCACCGCGCTCGTCCGATGGCAGGAGCCAGGTGCCAGGTGCTTTTTCCTGGTCTCCCCATGGGGTGCAGGGCCCAAGCACTTGGGCCATCCTCCACTGCACTCCTGGGCCACAGCCGAGGGCTGGCCTGGAAGAGGGGCAACCGGGACAGAATCCGGTGCCCCGACTGGGACTAGAACCCGGTGTGCCGGCGCCGCAAGGCGGAGGATTAGCCTGTTGAGCCACGGCGCTGGCCAAAATTTATATTTATTAAATAAAACTTTTCTAAAAATCAAACAACAACAAAAAATAAAATAAAATAAAATGTATGGGTTACCTTTTAAACAAAGAGAGGGCAAACTGAAAATTGGTGACTATTATAAAATCACACAGCAACTCCAGGTTTTGTGGTACAACTCTTCATTTGCTTCATTTTATAAGGAAATACTATCATGTGCAAATATATAATACCACGATGCCCCTACCCATCCCGAAATCGTATAGTTTATTTTACTTAAAACACTTTCAGATTAATATTCTGACCAACTGATAACAAAGTTTTGTAAAGATAAAATACTGCTAATCAATATGAGTATTCATAAACTAGTAATTCTTACCTCATCAAATATAGACCACTACCAACAATTGTGTCTTAAAGTATAAATAGAATCTAAAACTATAGAAGTAAAAATAAAATACATAAAAAGTACATAAAAAAAACTTAGGAGGCCACAAAAAATGAATATGGAGAAGTAAAATAAATATGTGCTCTTGTAATGGTACTAGAGGCATCTTCCTTTCATTTCCTTGTTTTCATATTCTATGCAACAAAGACCAATTACTGACATGGTGAATACCAGTGACTAGTTTGAACAGCAACGCTTGCAGAAGAATTTCAGGAGCCTACTGAAGAGAGGTGATTCAGAATAGTGGACTTTTGATCCAGTTAACAAAGGAGCCTCCACTCAACTGATGCTGAGCCCCAATGTCGAAAGGGTTCCACCTGGCTGGACTTCCCTGGATGAGCCTGATGGACTCTCATCAGAACAAATCTGCATATAATTATCAGTTAAATAGACATTATTTTCTTTCTAGCCCTGCCCCTCTATGCTACCCTTATCCTTTAATAATCCTTTGTTAGCTGGTAGGGGCAGAAAGAGCACACTTTGCATCAATAGATCTCTCCATCCCCAAGACGGCAGTTTCTTGAAATAAACTCTTGCTCTTACTAACACTTTGGTGAGTTGGCTATCCAAGCAGTGAGCAACAGGGCCTGATTACTTGTTCAACAATATTCTTAACACTTTTAATACAGTTAGCAAAATTATTTCACAGATTTCTTCTAGATGTTCAATGAACTAATTCTTTTCTCTAATGATGAACAAAATTATTGGAAAATACAATACAGGGAATTTTAAATGGCTGTTTGATGCTTAATATATTCAAAATGATTATAATTAATGATTGTATGACTAATGTCTAAAGTTCCATGAAAAACCAAATCATAGGTATTTTTACTTCTTATTGTAGCCTCAGCATTGAACAGAGCTGGCACATTAGCAGCTATTCAAAAATGGCATGGAATGATTATAAACAGACTTATAAAAGATCAGCATAGCTGATTCACCTCTCCATTTACTTAAAAGCTCACTGCTGACTTATGTATTAAACAGAAACCTTCTAACAACAGTTTCCTTTATAAACTAAGTATACCACTATTTATAAATTATAGAAATACTATTTAGATACAGATACATGATGTAGTTTGAACATTTTAAAAGGCATCTTTATGAATATACAAATGCAGGTTGTCATCAAATTTACAAATGCTGTGATGCACAAATTGGCTACTACTTCCTAAGTGGTTCTGCAAAGCTTCAGTATCAGTGTGGTACGTGCTCACTTCAGCAGCACATATACAATACCAATGTGGCAGTAAAATCCACCAACAAAAGGATGTCTGCAAGTAAAATACAAGCTTTTAAAACCATGAAGCTGAAAAACAAGATGCCACATTTATCAGAGAGATAATTAAATGGACACATGGAGGGGCAAGTATTTTGCACAGCAGTTTAGAATGCCACTTGTGATGCCCACATCCCATTTCAGAGTACCTGAGTACCAACTTCACTCCCCATTCCAGCATCCTCCTAATGCTCTGAGAGGCAGCTGGTGATGGCTCAAGTACTTGGGTCCCTGCCATTCACTCGGGAGACCCAGATCGAATTCCTGGCTCCTGGCTTCAAACTGGCCCAGGCTTGTCTAATGCAGACATTTGGGGAGTGAAACAACAGAAGAGGATTTCTGAATCTCTGCTTTTCAAAAAAAAAAAAAAAGGGAGAAAATACATAACTTTTTAAAAGATTTTTATTTACTTGAGAGGCATAGTTACAGACAGCAAGAGGGAGAGACCGAGAGAGAGGTCTTCCATCTGCTGGTTCACTCCCCTCAAATGACCACAACGACCAGACCTGAACTTATCCAAAGCCAGGATCCAGGAGCCTCTTCTGGGTCTCTCACAAGGGTTCAGAGGCCCAAGTCCCCCAGACCATCCTCTACTGCCTTCCCAAGCTATTAGCAGAGAGCTGGATTGGAAGAGGAGTTGCCGGGACTCAAACAGGCACCCATACTGGCACCACAGATGGGCACTTAACATAATATGCCACAGAGTTGACCCTAAAAATGTATAATTTTTTTTAAGAAAGACAAAATGCTCAAGAATGTACAGGCTTGGCCGGTGCCGTGGCTCAATAGGCTAATCCTCTGCCTGCGGTGCCGGCACATCAGGTTCTAGTCCCGGTCAGAGCACCGGATTCTGTCCCAGTTGCTCCTCTTCTAGTCCAGCCCTCTGCTGTGGCCCAGGAGTGCAGTGGAGGATGGCCCAGGTCCTTGGGCCCTGCACCTGCATGGGAGACCAGGAAAAGCACCTAGCTCCAGGTTTCGGATCAGCTCAGTGTGCTGGCCTCAGCGGCTATTGGGGGGTGAACCAACGGCAAAGGAAGACCTTTCTCTCTCTCTCTCTCACTGTCCACTCTGCCTGTCAGCAAAAGAAAAAAAAAAAAAAAAAGGATGTACAGGCTTGTCGAAAAGATCTAAAAACAGCCTTGAAAAGCTTCACATTGGCCAAATCTAGAACAATTTGACAACTAAAGTTATAATGAGTAACTATTAATTACTGGCCACTGAATATAATAAAAACTAATAAGCCTATACCACACTAATAATAAATGGATAAATGTACTGGGGGAGGCAGAAATGTCTGATGTTAAGTATAATGTTAACAGGTAAAGGTGGAAGGCATGACATTGGGAAATGATCATTTTATAGCCATCATTGTAAAGATAAATGCAGACAAAAATTAAATGGACTCTACACTTCATTCAAATTTCCTTAATGTTTCCTAATGTCCTTCTTTTCCACCATTCCATCCAAGACACCACATTACAATTACTCTTCATGTCTCCTTAGGCTTCTCTGGGCTGTGATAATTTCTAAGACTCTCGTTTTTGACAAACTTGAGCTTCCAAGAGTACTGATCATGACACTGTGACTCTTCCTCAACTCATGTTTATCTGTTTTCAATAGACTCAGTTTATGGGTTTGAGGAAGAAAGACCCACAGGAACAGTGCCATTCTTGTCACATGTCATCAAGTACATGCTACCAACAAAATTTGTTATCGGTGCTGGGTCTGTGACATAGCAGGTAAAGCTGCTACCTGCAACAACACCAGCATCCCATATGGATGCTGGTTCATGTCCCAGCTATCCATTCAGATCCAGCTCCTTGCTAATGCATCTGCGAAAAGTAAGGAAGATGGTTCAATTGTTTGGGCCCCTGCTACCCCATGGGTGACCAGATGAAGCCCCTGGCTCAGGCTTCAGCCTGGTACAGCACCATTGTGGTGGTGGACTAGGGAGTGAATCAGTAGATGGAAGACCTCTCCCTGCCCCATCCCCCATAGCTCTTTCAAATTTAAAACAACATGACTTTTTCCTTATTTACCAGTCTGATCACTTGGCCAAGGTTATGTTTGACAGTTTCCTCCAAAGCACAGTTACTTCTTCCCACTCATTCCATGTTGTACTCTTGAAAGCAAATTTACCAGGCATAGCCCACAGTTGAGGAATGCAAAGTCTTGTTCCACCTTCTATGGTAGAAGTATCTTTATAACTTATTTTGGATAATTGTATAAAGAGCTCTGTCCAGTCTCTCCTATTTATTTAAATACATATTTCAGTATGGACCCCCAGATACTTATTTCATATTTTGCATTACAAGGCAATACATTTTGTTGCTCAGATTATTCTGGCTTTGGCCATTGGTATCTCTTTCAGTTGGCTTCTATGTCTCCTTGTCATAACTTCATTCTTGTTTTTTGAACATTTCCTTGCTTTCTGCCATGAAAATATGCTCCAGGTTCACCTTGTATATTGTTCACATCAGCAACAGAATAAGCAGTTTCTCTATGGAGGTCTGGGTTCCTCTGACTACCACAAATTAGAAAGTAAGAGCCAGGCATTGAGTGTACCCTGTACTGTGTATAATTACTTCTTGTCATTCCAGTGGACAAAGTTTAGAATAACATATATACTAGCCAAGTATATACATAAATCTACAAAATTATTTCTATACATACCAATTTGTTTCTCTACTAAACTATACATGTTTTAAGTCTTTGACTCCAATTCAGTACCCTATGATTTATTCTCACTTTCAGAGAAAGAATTGTGATGAGAAGCAGGATATTTGCATGTCTTTACCAAAAAGACTGCTTATTAATTACAAAGAAAAAATAATAAATTTCCTGGAAACATTAGACAAACCCTTGCTTCACTGGTCAAAATTGATATCACCATTGAAGGGCAGATAGATATCCTGTGCCTCTGGATGTGAAACTGAGAAGACAAATCACTTATGCAGAATGCCAACTACACACCAAACCTGAATCTCATCATAAGGAAACAGGAGATAAATCTAAATGAAGGTCATTATGTTTATAACAGGAGTAGGAGAACTGTATTCTCCAAAACTGCCAATGTCAAAAAAGACAAAGGCAGGTTTAGGAATTATTAAAGGAATCTAAAGAAATTAAGATAATGTCTAATCCTAGATTAGATCCTCTATTGGAGGAAAAGTGCTAAAAAGGACATTATTTCATTAACTGATGGATCTGAGCTACGGATAGTAGATCAAAGTACTTACTAAGGCTAAATATGGGGGCCGGCACTGTGGCGCAGTGGGTTAAAGCCCTGGCCTGAAGCACCAGCATCCCATATGGGCGCTGGTTCTAGTCTTGGCTGCTCCACTTCCAATCCAGCTCTCTGCTATGGCCTGGGATAGCAGTAGAAGAAGGCCCAAGTCCTTGGACCCCTGCACCCACTTGGGAGACCTGGAAGAAGTTCCTGGCTCCTGGCTTCGGATCGGCACAGCTCCAGCCATTGTGGTCATCTGAGGAGTGAATCAGGTGAAAGAGCTCACTCTCTCTCTCTCTCTCTGCCTCTGTCTGTAACTCTGTAACTCTTTCAAATAAATAAAATAAATCTTTGGGGGAAAAAAGGCTAAATATGATAAATTTGATAACTATTGTGGCTATATAAATAAGATAATGTTGCTATTCTTACAAAATTCACACAGAAGTATTTATGGTTAAAGTAGCATGATATATAAAAATGGCTCAGGAAAGAAGTGATGTGTGTGTGTTGTGGGGAGCACAAAAAATGTTAATGGTAAATAAATCCAAAATAAGTATTTTAAAAGCACATGCTGAAGGCTGGCTTTGTGGCATATTGGGTTAAGCTGCCATCTGAGATGATGGCATCCCATTTGGGCACTGGTTCAAGACCCAGCTGTTCCACTTCTGCTCTAGTTCCCTACTAATGCACCTGGATAAGCAGTGGAAGATGGCTCAAATATCTGGGCCTTTGTACCCACATGGGAGACTTGCTAGAAGCTCTGGGCTCCTGGCTTCAGTCTGGCCCAGCCCCCTAGGCATTGCAGCCATTTGGGGAACAAACCAGCAGAAGGAAGACATTCTCTCTGTGTCTTTCCTTATCTCTGTAACTCTGCCTTTCAAATAAATTTAAAAAATGAATTTTGGGGATTTAAAAAATAAAAGGACATGCTCTTCATTTGATATGTGATAAATATAACCTACATGTGAAGCACCAGCTTTATTATGTTACTCTTTCCTGTGAAGTTTTCTGTGGCCAACATCTCAATGAAGGGTATCTTTGGAAGAAAGTCAAGCTCACTGGTCAATATGGAAACTGACCTGTAACTACCATTTCAGGAGTACCACCAGCTAATGTGCTTTGATGAGTACATGCAAACACAAAGTTGGCCTTTTTTTAGGGGTTTCCCCAGTTCCACCATTAAGAACTCCGGATGGATACTTAGAGGAACAGCATCAGGTTTGTGTTCATAATTTAAACTACCCAGCAACTACAAGGGTTTGACCATTGGTAAATGCTATCTGAAACTATGACAGTTTACAAAGACCTCTACTATAATGTTACATTGATAAATTTATGAAAATTATAATGACATAAGTTTTCTATGTCTCAGTCTATTTTTAAGTTAAAGACTGTGTGATTTTAAGATCAGTGAGGATAAATTGTTCCATAAGAGAACTTTTTAAAAACAATATTCCAAACTTGTTGAAGTGGAAATATTTCTAAAGCATGATGGTATTCCAGGTAGGCAAAATGATGCTGTTTCCCAAAAATGTTCACCTCCTAATCACTGGAACTCAAGAATATTTACTTCACATCGCAAAAATGAATTAAAGTTGCAGATGGAATTGAGGTGGCTTCTCAGCTAATTTACAAAAGGGAGGTTAACCTGGATTTCTCAAGTGGACCCAAAGTAACTTCAATGATCCACTAAGTGGAGGAAGGTGGCAGAAGACTAGATTAGAGAAATGCAGCGTAAGAAGCACTCAATCCATAGCTCCTGGTCTTAAAGTTGAAGGAAGGAAGCCAGAAGCCAAGGAAAGCAGAACAACCCTCAAAGCTAAAAAGCGCAAGAAAACAAATTCTTCCCCAGAGCCTCTAGAAAGCAGTGCCGATCTGCCAGTTACCTGGATTTTATCCTGGTGAGGGCTAATATTTTTCAAACCACCCCATAACTGGTTGTTATGTGTAATCATTATAGGAATCAATTACTGCACTGAGTAACAATCTACCAATCTCTACCTGCAAGCATGCATGTAGGACTCCCACATCTATGCCTGAGAATACAACAGAAGTTCCATGTGATTTTTTTTTTATTTTAATTTTTATTCCTTTAGCTTTTAACACGTTCAATATAGTTCACAGACACAATTTTAAGAAAATAATGATGTTTCCTCCATGTGATTTCCTGACTAGGAAGATGTTCTGCCTTCTATTTCCACCCCTTGACTACTGTGAATGGCTCTGCTCTTGTTACCCTCAGCATTACTATCTCTCAATCTCTACTATTCTTTTTCTCCCTTAGTCTCCCTTGTCAATCGTTTGTTATTTTTGCTCACAGAGTATCTCCTGAGTCTTGGCTGTTGCATTAAGACTGGGCTTAAATGCACTAAGCTAGTCAATGCCCTTTTTCCTTGTCTGCAAACCTACCAATCAGCATCTAATATTCTGTGCATCTCAGCTCTTTTGTTGATTGTTGCTGAGTATTCACTGGTTGTTTTCCAAGGATATATCTCTACCTCTTTGCAATCTAGACATTACATTTTTCTGTATAAGGCTATGGATATTCACTCTGAGAACTTAAATGGGATTAGCAGTATACAGAACAATAGGATAGCTACATATATACTCCCACTGCTACAGGCAGCAATGATAAATGGCAACGTAAGTATATATTCCTTTTTTTCTACATATAGGCAACCTCATCCACCTCTGCCCTTTAAATTCTTGTATATGTTTAAAGGATAGGGAATAAAATAAGCTCATAATTTCCTGGTGTATAAGTTACAGGAAGTAGAGAGAACTAAGCAAAGAAAGTCAAGTTATAAATAGTATTAGGACACAAAATAATACATATTAAAAACTACGATATATTTTCTTATATCTGATTTGAAATGTCAAAAGCCTTCAAATATTCAAAAAGTGTAAAATTATTAGACTGAGCACTACTAGATAACAAATGTCTTATTCATAGTTTCCCTCCTGCCCGAAATTGAAGATTGTTTTGAAATAATCTTTTTCAACCTTATGACAAAAATATAGATAAGCCTTGATACACAGACCTCTGCAGTCTTACAACAATGAAACTTGTAAATATTAGCATCACATAATCACAAGAACAATATATTATACTATCTTTATATTATTATTTATATTATATTACCTTTACAAATTCATTTTATATTGATCACACACAACATTGTGCAGAAGCATATACACTATGGTTTTATAAATATATAACCATACATAACCATATCGTTATATATATTTAATATATACTTAATATGACAACTCAGTACTGATAATTTCATGTGGCAATTTTCATGGCAAGGTACAAGTTTTTTCTGTACTTTTTAAAAGATGATAAAATATGCCAAATAATCTAAGAATTATATAAAGACATTTTATAGTGTAAAATTCATTAGTCTACATGAACAGATATGTAAATGTACTGGATAAAGTTAAAGACAACAATGAAGGAAACTTGAAGCCCCCAAGGGCTACTATTCATATACTTTATTTATTTATTTTTTTTGACAGGCAGAGTGGACAGTGAGAGAGAGAGAGAGAGAGAGAGAAAGGTCTTCCTTTGAAGGAAGGGTTGGTTCACCCTCCAGTGGCCGCTGCGGCCGGCGCGCTGATCCGAAGGCAGGAGCCAGATGCTTCTCCTGGTCTCCCATGGGGTGCAGGGCCCAAGCACTTGGGCCATCCTCCACTGCACTCCCGGGCCACAGCAGAGAGCTGGCCTGGAAGAGGGGCAACCAGGACAGAATCTGGCACCCCAACCCCCCGACCGGGACTAGAACCCGCTGTGCCGACGCTGCAAGGTGGAGGATTACCCTATTGAGCTGCAGCACCAGCCTCATATACTTTAACTGTTCTCATTTTTTGCTCATTCTCTTTCAAGTTTTTTTTTAATACAGGATTAACATATGTAAAATAATATCATGGAGATATGAGTTCTATTTCCACTTAAAAGTATATATTTTGAAGTAAAATGAATGCCCCAACAAATCCACCTGTCCAATTCTCCTGTAAGAAATGAGCAAGGAAAGAATCATGACACTTCAATGAGCTCTGAAAATAAAGTGATAATATCTGAACTATATCTGAAAGAGCTAAAAAATAAGATAATGCATGAAGTGTGTAAGACATGACAAAATAAAGCACAGTGTGAAGTAAAGGCAAATTTCAAATGACAAGTTACCATTTTAGGACCCTGTTGGGCTTTCTTCTAAATAGACTTCCAATTAAACTATTTAAGGAAAACTACAAAATAACTTTAACCTTAAAAGTTAAAAGAAGATCAATCAGGGACACTGACTTCAGACTAAAAGGTTTTCACTAGTACAAATAATACTGGACATGACAAAATTTTTAGCTAAATAAACTGTCCTATACTGCATGAGCAAGAACTTGAATATTAAACTTATAATAAAAATATACATATATGACTAAAAATAGAAGAGGGGGCCAACGCTGCAGCTAGCAGGTAAAGTCACTGCCTGCGAAGCCAGTATCCCATATGGGCACCAGTGTGAGTCCTGCCTGCTCCACTTCCAATCCCACTCCCTGCTAATGTGCCTGGGAAAGTAGCAGAGGATAGACCAAGTGTTTGTGTTCCTCCATCCATATGGGAGACCCAGACAAAGCCCCTGGCTCTTGGCTTCGGTCTGGCCCAGTCCCTGGCTAATGCAGCCACCTGGGAAGAGAATCAGCAAATGGAAGATCTCTCTCTCTCTCTCTCTCTCTCTCTCTCTCTGTCTCTCTGTCTCTCCCTCTCTCTCTCTCTGTAACTCTGCTTTTCAAGTAAATAAAATAAATCTTTTTTTGAAAAGAGAATATTACAGCACTTATGAAACAATATAATCAGGCCGGCGCTGCGGCCCACTAGGTTAATCTTCCGCCTTGCGGTGCCGGCACACCGGGTTCTAGTCCCAGTCGGGGAGCCGGATTCTGTCCCAGTTGCCCCTCTTCCAGGCCAGCTCTCTGCTGTGGCCCAGGAGTGCAGTGGAGGATGGCCCAAGTGCTTGGGCCCTGCACCCCATGGGAGTCCAGGAGAAGCACCTGGCTTCTGCCTTCGGATCAGCGCACCGGCCGGCCGCGGCGGCCATTGGAGGGTGAACCAACGGCAAAGGAAGACCTTTCTCTCTGTCTCTCTCTCTCTCTCACTGTCCACTCTGCCTGTCAAGAATAAAAATAAATAAATAAAAAATAAAAAGAAACAATACAATCAAATTCCATGGAAAGCTGAAATTAAAGCAGAAATTGAAACTGATGTCAATTTATTTCTGAGTGCTTACTAGTTTTGGTATACAGCTTCCTCTTTGATAAGAATAGTTTCAATTTTGTATAAAGACTCATTATAAACCACAGTATTTCCTAAGCATAAAATATGCAACATTTTATTAACTCCATCTTTTATAAACAGCCATGAATGTAACTACCAATAATTTAAAACCAGTTTTAAATGCTCATATTTTTCCTACGTTTTGCTACAAATTACCATGGAAATTTCCTAATTTGACTACCTAACATAGTTCACACCATAAATATTTTCTAAAAATGTACCTAAAATAATGAACATTATAATTGTTACTTGGTCTTGTTGAAACATAGGTCTTTAGATCTCTCTGTATTATCTGATCACATCACAGCATTTCAGCTTGGGATACCAAGGCTCTAGCCTCCTCTTAGGAAAATTAATGGAAAAGAGGAAGACTTTGGAGTTGCTCATGAAGACAAGGAAAAGGCAGGTGTGCAGTGAATATAATCTAAGTCATGGGAAGCCAGAACTTCAGCAATTGTCACAGACAACTGCAAAAAGAACAATGAAATCCTGATGGCTTTAAAATAAACTGCCCACATCTTTGCCAGTCATGCTTTGTTATACCCTAGCTTTATAATAAAACAAGGCATTTAATCTCTCTGCCTTAGTTTATATATAGATAAGGATAACAGGATATAACTCGTTAACAATTTGTTGAGTCTTGAAAATTAAAACACTTTAGCACAGTGGCTGGCACACACTGAGTTCAGTAAGTGGCATGTTGTTCTTATCATCACAACAGTTTAGAAGAGCATTCAAAGTACCACCTCTAGAATTATCACAGTAAGCTGGCGCTGTGGTATAGCAGGAAAAGCTGCTGCCTTTGAGGCCAGCATCCCATATGGGCACCAGTTTGAGTCCTGGCTGCTCCACTTCCAATTCAGCTCCCTGCTAATGCACCAGGGAAAGCCGTGGAGGATGGCACAAGTACTTTGGCCCCTGCACCCATGTGGGAGACTTGAAAGAAGCTCCTGACTCCTGGCTTCAGACTGGCCCAGATCCCCTGTTATGGCCATTTGGGGAGGGAACCAGCAGATGGGAAGATCTCTGTCTCACCACCTCTCTCATTGTAACTGCCTTTCAAATAAATATTTAAAAATATACAGAGAATTTCACATTAGAGATTTAAGCTTAGTGATAGAAATTTATTAGGAAAGGGGGGGTATCAAATTTATACAGTACCACCAGGAAAATTAAGATCTCTGCTTTCTAGTAAGTGTTCACATTAGTAACCTTTTAAAAAATGATTTATTTATTTATTTAAAATGTAGAGTGACACATGGAGGCAGGGGATGGTAGGGCAAAGGGAGAGAGCTATACCTTTCATCAGCTGATTCACTCCCAATTGTCCACAACAGCCAGGGTTAGAGCAGGCTGAAGACAGGAGCTAGTCATTCTATCAGGGCCTCCCACCTGGGAAGCAGGAACCCAGGTATTTGGGCCATCACCTGCTGCCTTCCAGGCACATGAGCAGGAAGCTGGATTGGAAGTGGAGGTAGACTCAATCCCAGGCACTCCGGTATGAGATGCAAGTGTTCCAATAAGCAGCTTAACCTGCTGTGCCGGAATAGCCGCCCCACATTAGTAACTTAACAAAGAGAAAAAAGTACATAAAAAGTGAGATAGAGGAGACAACTAAAAACATGTACACACAGGACTGAACTATCAGAGATTACTGGCAAGTGTTAATATAACATTTTATGATAGATGGAAGGAAGCTAGCCAGAAAACACAACCACTTCAGACTGCAGTGAGTGGGAAACAAGGATGACTAGGGTGGGTTTTAAGGATTTTAAAGCATCCTGGCATAATGGTACCCTGTTTTTCTACTCTCTAGGTGGAAACCTTCCAGGGGAACTAGGATATAGATCCGTATGTCACCAAATAAATGAATTATTGAATCCCTGGAAAGTCTTCCTTTCCTCCCTCTTTGCTGCATTTATTGACTACCTCCTCTCTTGCAGATAGTGTGGACAGTGCCGTGAATAAGAAAATATTATGATGTGGGCTACACCTGGAGTGATGAGAAAAACTTTAGTGCAGATATTCCCAGGAGAAAGCTGCTTTTACAACCACTACTTTATTTACTTTGAAGTGGGTAGCTCGTTTTCTCATTACAACTTCAAGTATTTTACAGTTTCAAGACTGCATCAGTTTTAATTAAGCATGGAAAAATTGAGCAATGCTCTGCCTGTGGCTAGATCTGTATCAGGCAAACCTCAGAGTTGCCAGGAGGCCTATGTCAGCCCACATTGTGACTATATTTACTATGTAACAAAGATGGGCATTTTAATCAAGGATCATGGCATAGTAAAAAAACAAAGGAATGCATCTGATGTACACATTTACTACATTTTAGATGTACACAGTATTCAAAAAGTTCATGGAAGGATGGCTGATAGCGTTGGAGCCTGTGCAGAGAGCACTTTGGCACTGGGCAGCTCAGAATCCAGCATTCTCACCAGGCTGCAGGGGAGCTTCTTTAAAGAAGGTGCAAGTTGACAGCAAGCAGGGACAGTGGCAAGTGCGAATCCCATTCTGCCTCCAGAAGTGAAATGCTTACAGATCAGGGAAATCTGCAAGGCATACCCTTGCATGGTCATGCTCCAAGGCAGACTCCAGGCGTTCCAGATCTAAGTGCAGGTCCAGATGTGAATGTAGGTCTGGATCCAGAAGAAGCTCTCAAGGGCATTACAGGAGGTCACAGTCTCAGTCCTGTTCCCACAGACAATCCCATGGCAGGTAGTAACAGTTGAGATTTTTGCAGATGGCATAGCCACAGTCATTCTCCCATGTCTGCTCTCTGGAGTCATATTGGGAATTGGGCAAATCCTGTGGTCTTGGGGTATTCCGGTTGGGCTTGTACACGAGAGATATGAGTTTTCTCTAAATATGGTTCCACTGCTGATGTATCTACTACACAGGAAGAGCAATCTAGGCATTCTAGAGGTTTGCCTTTGCCTTTGATTATTTTGAATATGTAGATGATGATGCCAAGGAAGCTAAAGAGCATCCCAATGAAATGGAACTTGATGGGGGTGGAATCAGAGTTGACTTCTCCATAACACAGAGGCTACGTACTCCAACACCAGGAATTTACATGGGGAGATGTAAAAATGGCAGCTCATAGCACCAGTACTACTAGGATGGGGGATGTCGGAGGCTATGATGATGGACACTGCTACAGCAGGTCTACAGAAGAGGTGGCCAGGAGGAGGTAGATGGAGAGCTGCTCCAGGTAGAGGAACCTTCTCCTTACTATAGTCGCAGAGGATCACGTTCCAGATCTCAATCCCACTTGCCTCATCGCTATTAAAGCATGGAGTTGAATACTCTGAAGCCTTCCCTGGAGCTAGGATGGTGTTTGTGGACAATATTTTTTATTGGCATGTTTGAAAAGTGAACAGTGCCTCGTGAAGGTAGGTGACTTCTACACCTCTTATGACTACTTTTGGTGGAGCTGAAATGCTGTTTTCATTCTGCATGTTTGGTTTGGTGCTTTGTTCAAAGTAAGTGTTTTCAGAAAGTATGTTTTGCATGTATTTTTTTTATAGTAAATTTTGACTGCTGAGAAGTTTCTATTGTACAAAACTTAAGGTAAAAGGTTTTTCTACTGAATCCAGAGTATTCTGAAGATGGAAGCCTGTGTGCAAAATGCTACCAAATGGCAGAAAGCAACCATAAACAATTCAGTTTTTACTTTCCTTTCTAACATATCAATGCCTAGCAGAAAGTTCAGATTGTCAGCAGTAAATTTAAAGGCAAAAATGCTGATTGTTTCTCCAGCCCAAGAAACCTGCCATACTTATACTTGCAACTAAGTGTTAATAATTACACTCTGCAAGTCTATCCTGCTACTATTAGAAATAAAATTCTTTCAGTACAGTGAACGCTTAATGATTATATAAATGTGGGTTTGTCTGCCTGTGTGTAACCTGTATTATAGCCACACAATAAGAAAAGAGTTACACAGTGTATACCTTTTTTTTTTTTTTTGACAGGCAGAGTTAGATAGTGAGAGAGAGAGAAACAGAAAGAGAGAGTTATAGACAGTGAGAGAGAGAGAGACAGAGAGAAAGGTCTTCTTTCTGTTGGTTCACCCCCCAAATGGCGGCCACGGCTGGCGCTACGAAGATCCGAAGCCAGGAGCCAGGTGCTTCCTCCCGGTCTCCCATGCAAGTGCAGGGACCCAAGTACTTGGGCCACCCTCTGCTGCCCTCCTAGGCCACAGCAGAGAGCTGGACTGGAAGAGGAGCAACCGGAACTAGTACCCAGCTCCCCAGCCGGGACTAGAACCTGGGGTGCCGGCGCCGCTGGCAGAGGATTAGCCAAGTGAGCCATGGCACTGGCCACAGTGTATACCTTTAAAAGGCTTTTTCTTAAAGCTGTTACAAGGGGACAATGGTATTTCAACTAGCTGTCAGCAAGTGACAATACATTCCACCACAAATGTACTCTTGTTCTAGTTTTTAGGCCATATGAAAAAACTGGGTGCTTTAAAGTACGGGATAAGAGAAGCGAATACCACACCTGTGTCATGGACAAACTGAAGACTGCCTGTTCATTTTTAAAATAATATTCTCAGGTCCTTTGTTTACCTCATTTCACTCAAATGTTTTCAAAAGTGCGCTTGAATAAAGTTCATGGAAGGAGCACATGTTGTGGCCCAGCAAGTTAAGCCTCCCCTTGGGACACCTACATCCTGCTTCAGGTTGCCAATTCAAGTCCTGGCTCCCCCATTTCCAATCCAGCTTCCTGTTAACCCACCTTAGAAGCCAGCAGAAGATGGCCTAAGTACCGAAGCAGCTGCCATCCACATGAGACACCCGGACGGAGTTACTGGCTCCTTGTTTCAAACTGACTCAGCCTTGGCTATTAGAGTGAACCAGCAGACAGACGCTCTCTCTCTCTCTTTCTCCTCCCACCCCTTCCCTGTGTGTGTCACTTTGCTTTTCAAATAAATAACTATATGTCTTTTTTAAAAAAGTTCATGGAAGGGCCAGTGCTGTGGTGTAGAGGTTTAAGCCGCTGCCTGTAATACCAGCATCCCATATGAGCACCTATTCAAGTCCCGCTGCTCCACTTCCAATCCAACTCCCTGCAAATGTGCCTGGGAAAGCAGCAGAGGAAGTCTAAGGACCTTGAGTTGCTGTACCCATGTGGGAGAAGATCCTGGCTCTTGGCTTCTGCCTAACCCAGCCCTGGCCATTGCAGCCATCTGGGAAGTGAACCAGCAGATGGAAGATCTCTCTCTCTCTCTCTGTGTACAAATAAATTTTTTAAAAGTTCATGGAAAATAGAATTAAAATGTTTATTTCTGATGAAAAAAAATCTTGAAATCCCTTCATAGTTTTCCCTAATATGCATTTCCATACATTTTTGAAGGTTACTCATATATTCATATACTGAAAGCTCTACGTACTCAAGATATACTGAATTAAAGAGTTTAGGGACCTGAACCTAACAAGAATTCATAGACCTGAAAGACTGGTATTCTACGGGTCATATGAGTCCCACTTGTTTTTTTTTTTTTAAAGATTTATTTTTTTGAAAGACAGAATTATAGACAGAGGTAGAGACAGAGAAAAAAAAGGGGGGGGGGGGTGTCTTCCATCCACTGGTTTACTCCCCAAATGGCCAACTGCAGCATCCAGATCTGGGCCAATCAGAAGTCAGAAATCAGGAGCTTCCTCTGGGGCTTCCTCATGGGTACAGGGGCCCAAGGACTTCGGCTATCCTCCATTGCTTTCCCAGCAGCATTTGCAGGGAGCTGGAATGGAAGCGGAGTAGCCAGGACTTGAATTGGTGCTCACACAGGATGCTGCCACTACAGGCTGGGGCTTTAACCCGCTGGGCCACAGCGCCAGCCACATGGGTCTCAGTTTTAACATACCGTACAGTTTTGTCAGCTCCCAGGAAAAAAAAAAAAAAAAAAAGAATCCTCACTGGAAAAAGGAAAGTGAAGATAATTTAGCAGTAAATTTGGGTGAGAATACAGAATACAACTAACCTCCACAAGTCAATCCAAGACTTATAAAAGGCTCTAACCTTAAGAAAGCTATTTAAGGCCCTCACATCTCAATTTCTTCATCTGTAACATATTATTATGAAGTATCTACCTCAAAGAATGGTTGTGAGAATTTATTAGTTTTCGATAGATGTACAAATTAAGACTACTCAGAGAAACAGAAATCTGAACCAAACAATTTATCAAAGTCTTCAAGCCAAACAAAATTCAAAATATGTTTACCATCATCCACAAGGGCATAAGTAAATAACACCCAAAGGAACGACCAATAGAAACTGAGGTATAACCAACCATACCCTGGGTATTCCCCCCTTCTCCACCCCCTCCCTTCAATAACATTATTTTCTTCTTTCTTATTGTGTCATATTTGTCAGTATAAAATCAACAGGATATATATTCAGTTGATATGCATTGATGATTGCCATGGCTTTGTGTGCCTTACCAATTCTACCCAGTGGTTCCTGGGTCAGATGGGGAGTACCTGAGGCCATTGTGCAGCCAGGCAAGCCCACAGATCTCACTGCTAAATTCATGTGTGATTCATGAGAAAGGCTTGACGAAAGTTGTGATAGGCACTATTTTTTTAGGTGACCTGTTTCTTACAAATGGAATCTGTTGGTCACAACAGGTAATGCTCTCAGTACAGCATTTGGCACATAGCAAATGTTTCATTTGTACCATGATTATTGTAGAAGCATCTTTCCAATATCGGGTTAGTAAACGTTACACCCTGAAAAAGTAGATGCTCTACAAAGAGGGAGTCTTTGGAAGTGACACAACAAAAGAAGGAGCAGGCAGTCACAGGATTGTTGTAGAATAGTGACTTAAGTATGTCTAAGAAACAAGAGGTAAAGCAGAGGTCATGTAAAAAAAACCTGCATGTTTAACTTTATATGAAAAAAGGGAAAGAACTATATTCCATATTTAACAACATTTAGATGACTTCAAATCACTTTATATTGTCCAAACAAAAGTGATATTAATAATAAAGAATATAGTTCCCAGAATATGGAAGCTGGAACCCCAAAATGGTTTGTTCAGCTTGCATAAGTCACAACTGATTGGATGCAGTCCCTGTGGGCATGCCATTTCATCCAGACTGGACGGTTCATTAGTCATAATTACTATAACTGTACAGCAGAGACTGCAGTTTTATCTCATCATACATCTTTGATCAAGCTGCTTCAATTCTGCTTCATCAGCATGTGAAGTTACATTATCGGAGCTTTTTATTTTCAAATCGGTAATTAACACAGATTATGTTTTTATCAAAACATGTATTTGGTCTTCACATTTAGTAGTGAGCGCCCAGATCTGACCACCATTTGACCTCTGATATTACAAAACCACCTAAACAACATGAATTATCAACTGAATTCCAGAATGTTACAGAGAAAATTAAACAAAGAAAAGAACTGACCTGTGTTAAAAGCATAAGATGATTGCACTTATCTAAATTGAGACTAACCATATTTGCTACAACTTCTCATTAAACATTAAATCGCACACCAGAAGAACACATCATACATATTTATTGTTTTGCACTGTCACTTTCAAAAGACTCATACCACAATTAGTGTTTCTCTCAAACTATAAGCTACATAAAGGAATTTCCCATGAAGCTTGAAGACAAAGTAATGTAGAAAATTGTTCAAGAAGGTTAAAGAACAGATGGATAATAGATTTCACTGAATGCAAACACATAACACACTCACATCAGAAAGGAAATGTTGCCAAAACACGGTTCAAATGTAAAATACGGAATGAAATCGGTGTTTCAGAAATTTTTTTTCTTCCAACTTCTTTTTGCAGAACAATAGGAGACTAAAAGGCTTATGTCACTATGTTTGCTTCTCACTATTTTCATGTGCAAAGTGTCCCCACTGTGGACTGCATGAACAATCACAGTCGACAGTTACATGCAGGCACTGAGGCTGCAAAAATCCCAGAGTAATTAGTGTTGTCTGAATGCAATGACATCTGTGTTCTCGTGGTTCTTGAGACATGTCAGGCCAGTAAGATGTATATGAAAAAATATGACAAGCACTGCTGCAAATGCCCTTCTGAAAGGTCTTACACTTGAGGGAAACGCTCAAGAAATAACATGTGTCATCTTCTTTTTGTAAGCAATATATTTCAGATTAAAAGAGCTAAAAAGATCCTTGGAGTCATTCGTTCTTTTTGTAACTGTAAAGCATTTGTTTGGGATACAGCATTGTGGTCTGAAAAAATTTTCCCTAACTTTGGTTCTTTTTTAAAACTTTCGTTAGACATGTGATTCCCTGCAGTGCCATGTATGTGACTATCCCCATAAGTGACAAAATGGAGGGCATATCAACAATACTTCTTGATTTATTTATATTTTCATTTAAAAATCATCTCTTAGTACTGTACATAAAATAGCTAAGAATTTGTGGTTAAATGCCTTAGGATTATGCTTGCACTTTTCTAATAACAGAGACTGTCAAGTAGATCACATTCCAAAGGCTTTGTTTTTAGGACACCCAGTGCTTTGCTTACTAGTGCCTATTGCTGAGCCTCTCTGTCTAGGCTGTAGCAGTATGTTTGAGCATGCACTTGCTCCAAGAAAGACATTAGTCATCATTAACAGAAGCACTGACACCAAATCTAAGTGCCTTTCCACAATGACCAAGTGGCAATCATCTTTCTCTTACACTGTCACTGCTGATTAGGATTTTCTTTCATGAAAATTTAATTTGTCCCCCTTTCTACAGCTTTTTTTTTTTCATTCCTGAAAAAAAAAAGTACCAACATGTTCAGGAAAGGCTACAAATGAAGCTAAAAAAGCTCTACCTATAACTAACAATATAGATGCTGCAAGATTTCCAATTAAATCTCTTACATAATCCAATAGAAAAACATAGATTAAGTCAATAATTAATAAACCACAGGAAAAACAAAACAGTGATTTTAAAAAAGAACCTTGTTTTAAGAATCTGTAAGCCCAAATGGTAACTAATTGGAGGTATCTGTATAAGACTTCCCTAAGTATCAATTAAATAATCACAAAGTTTCTTTAAAACAAAAACAGAAATACCTCAATAGTAGCCACATTTCACTCGATTTCAAAACTTGTATACATGTTAGTGCAAACTTAAGAATATTTTTAAGTACCTTTACCTTCCGTGCAAATTAACCAGTGAGTTCAACTTTTTTAAAGGAATTTTTGGTTGCAATGAACAAATGAAAATGATTCATGTAGCCACAGCCAGATGATTCCACAGACTTAAACTCTGGTTCTGTACAATATCACAGTGTTAAACAAGATATCACAACGATAAGTTATTTAAGGAAGTTTTAAAAAACATTTACTTTCCTGCTTTACTTCAATTTGTTTAAAGTTTTTTTAAAAATGTAAGCATGTGATAGTTTGCAAGGATCCTGGTACAACCCAAACTCCCACTTGTAGTTGTAAATAGTACCTTCCCTTCATTTTACTTATACATTGTAACAAAATAAAGATTGGTATATATTTAAAATACCTCAAATTATTTTATATCCCTTTTAGAACACATCTACTTTTAGCCAAAACCTGCTACACTCTTTGAGTTTATGTGAACATCAACTGTATCTTCCTTAACGTAAATATCTACATGAAATCCTTTTAAAGAAAAACTAAGCCTTTCTTTTTAAATACAGAAGCAACCATAATTCATCAAACTTTAATCATTAAATGATCCCTCTATTCATAACTATTGTACTTTGAAAAACACTATAAGATAAATTTGAAGCTCAAATAACAACTGCTTAGTTGCACTTACAAATGGCTCAAGGTTTTTTCTACTTAAAACTTATCTGCAGTTACAACATTTAAGAGAAGATCAGGAATCTACATAGGTTCTGAGAGACAATTTCTCACGACTCCAGTTTTATAACAGGGATATCACTGATCAAATAAGAAGCTAGTCTGAAATAAGAGCTAAACTCTACCCTATAAACTACCTTAATTATCTTTTCAGAGTGCTTACAAATCATGGGCTCATTTCTGTATTTAAGTAAATAGACTTCTTAAATTCTCAAACACTTAACAAGTATATTCTGACTTTCAGAGTTGAACAGGCATAACCAAATCAAAACTTCTGAGAGCTACAAACTAATTACCGACTCCAATGCTAGAACCAGACCATGTTCAAGGAGGGAAGTTTAGCTCTGGAACTTCCACCCCTCAACCTAAACCTCCAAGTCACTTGTCAGTTAAAGGTTGGGCGATTTATTGACCGCCTCTGGATGCGTACTGTCAGTGCTGAAGGAAATATGAGGGAGGGTTGTCGCTACTGTTCTGGAGCTCATTGATAATGACATACCTGCCTCTGTCACCCATTACCCATACTACAAACTACTTAGACCTAACTGAAAAATCAATAGCCTACTTGCACTGGTTCCTGTGGCTGCCTCCTTTGATTGTCAGCTCCTGTCTAGGGTCAGCACTTACATGAAAGGGGCTGTGACTGCCTGATGCTTTCAGGACAACCTAACGATATGAAACTAGCCAACAGAACAGTAAATTCTGTCTCCCTGCCCTCCTCATCAATTAGGCTTTGACTAGGCTTGCCTGTAGAAACCTGACCTTTTAAGTTTAGGTGAATATGGACTAGCTGAACACACCATTGCCCTCAGCACTGAGCCAGGAAATCTACTGACAGGTTAAACAAAACAGAAGGTTGTAACTGTCATAATTTGCATTGCACTTTCACGCCAACAAGGGTGTTATCAGTAGGGGCAAGCCCTGGAACACACAACTCCAGCACCCTTAAGCCACGCTACTCATAAATTTTCAAGTGAAGTGAGATAAAACATAAATTCACGAATAGCAACGCATTTCTCATCTCTCAGTCTTTTAGATTCGCACTTTGCAAACCCACGGTGTCCATCAACAACTCTCTCAGTGGTCACCTGGCACTCCTTCGGCATTAATGAGGGACTTTAAACGAACATAACATAGAAGTAAAAATAACTCAATGATGCCAACTTGAAGCTATTTTGGAGAGAATTTATAATACAGCAGATAGACTGATTGAACTATATCTGAAAATGGGAACAATTAGATCTCAATACGTTATCTTTCCTTGCCTCACTTCCCTCCTTCCAAAAATATCCACAAGCTTAGACAAATAATAAGTTATCGCATAAGTGAAAGGAGGTGTTGAAATTATTTCCTACCATGCTACTCTGGTACAGCATCTTTTACAGTTTGAGGGAAAACTAAGAACATCTGTAAAATAAAAGATGTTAACACTTTTATGCTTGTCAGATCTTCTGATGAAAACAAGTGAAAAGCCTGAGAAAGTAGTATAAAACTTTCCTTTCTTTAGTGACTCATGTTTTGAGAACCATTTCCCTGCCTGGATCTATCTTTTAACACAACATGAACTTGGTAATATCATAGTTGCTTAGAGCCATGTCATTTCTCTAAGGAGAAGGCTAACCATTTCTTTTTTTATTTAATTGTAAACTTGAACTTTCTTTGACTTACAGAATATCCAATCTTAATGAAAACATCCAAAAAAAGTGAAAGTCCATTCAATATTTTAGGGAGAAAAACACCTGCTAATTTTGTTTAAACCTTTAAATACATAATATTTTCTTATATTTACAAGAATGTACATCATGTTCCAAAAAAGGTTTTATCAACTGACTCTTATTGATTGGTAATTAGTATACTCTTAGAATTTCTTCAAGTTTGGTATTTCATTGTCCCTCAGAACTGTCTCTATAGTTTGATTTTTTTTCCTTAGGTTTGAAATATTGTAGGCTTATTCTTGTTTATGATATTTTTCCACGTTAAAAATTCCTCATAGGCTTACTTTAGAGCAGTACTGAAAGTCTAAACTTTTGCAGAAAAATTTCTGATGGAAATAAAGTAGCAAAGATGTAAATAACAACTTTGGTCAAGCTATGGTAAAAAAATTTACTTACGGTAAAAAAGAATTTTTAGATTTGTGTTGCTATAGGAGATAAAATAGATCACCTAGTGCAAATCCCTCATTTAACAACTGAGAAAATAACGGGTACAGACAATGACTTCTTTAAGGTCATCCATATAGCCAAGTCAGGACAAAAATTCAGGGTTTTTGTTTCTTAGACTGATGTTCTCTGTGGTTACTCTCATACTGTCTCCTTTTACTTTATCCATCCAAGTAAGCTACATGAGAGTGATAACTTCACGTAATTTTTAAAAACATACATATTTCTATTATTATTTTTGATTGATATTATTAAAGTTTTGACTAACTTGAAGAAAAAAATTAAACAATTTTTACAGCATTTTACCAAGATGTCACTATATAACAATTCACTATTAGAAATAGTAGACCTAACAAGGTATGGTTGGAACCCTTCACTGATCTAATATGATGATTAACTATGCATCTGGTGGCCTTTCGGCTCTTTTGTGTATACCTAACTGATAGCAAAGTGAAAGGGCATGGATAGTGTCTGGTCCCAGTAAGCAAATCATTTGGAAACAGTCATAGCCATAGGTCAAAGATTTTCCACTCTATCTAGATTGATTTAAACCTACTAACTTCAGATTTCGTCTACAGACAAAACCAGTCAGAAAATAAGAGAATGACTCTGTAGAATCCAAAGATAATAAGGGAAGATAGAAAGGAAAGATTCAGAAAAGCAGCAGACTGGCAGAATCTTGATATCCATAGGCCAAGACAGCTGTTTTGTATCCAAGCGTTATTTCAGATGGTTAAAGGAAAACTTTCCATTCCTTAGATCATCAAATGTTATTTCATTTATACTGCACAGATGTCTTTCTATACATAGATTACAGCCAATAAAGGGATTTTTTGGTTGTTGTTTAACCACCACAAGAAATCAGAGAAAACTTCTCTTCACATCATATTTACTCTAATTCAGAAAATTTGAAGGCAAGAACAAGCTAGATCTTTAATATTTCCATTAAAAATAACACAACATGCACTAAAAATTTCCTATAATCTTAGCATAAGATTGATGCCAAGTTACCACTATTAATGATAAAACAGATGAAGTACTGTAGGGACAATATATTTTAAAATAAACTGCGATGTTTTAAATGGCTAGATTTCCTAAAATACAACAAAAATCTATCTGCATAATATGCTTAACTGATAATTTTTAAAACAGGTCCATAAAATGTCTCATATGACCTGAAAGAAATATAGAACATATGCCAAGTCTTAGATTTTGAACTCAGTATAACTCAGGACGGGCTTAATCGACATTGCTTATCTCACTCATCTGTTTCATCAACGTCTGGCACTGATTAAGAGAGAGTGAAAGAGAAGTGAGGATGGCTCGAAGATCCCATGAAATACATATACATGTATACGTACACACACACACACACACACACACGAGTCTGCTTCTTAAACAAACAGAATCACACATTCCTTACACAATAAAATCAGCTTCACATTTTCGTTAGCATTAAATTTAACATTGACTAATCCTGGTTTTCCTGTCCATCACTGGTTCTCTAGGTAGAAGAGACACAAATAATAATCCACATAGTAAATAATCATTGCTTAACTATCGAATGTATGTACCCTTTCACCTTAAGATAATAGTGAAAGGCAAAGTTATTTAGCCAGTAAAATCTAGTGTGTACCATCTAGTTCATCAATAAGTTCAAATTGTAACTAAAAAGAAAAAAATAAATAAAAGGAAGGGACAAGGAAAGACAAGAGTATCTTCTGGGGCAGGCAACGTGACACAGTGGGTTACACTGCTGCTTGGGATGACTGCATCCCTTACTGTAGTGCCTCGATGGAGTCTCTGCTATTGTGGGTTTCTGAGCCCACTTCCTGCTAATGCACCGGAGAGGCAGGGCATGTTGTCTACAATACTTGTGTTCTTGCCACCCATGTGAGAGACCCAGATTGAGTTCCTGGTTCTGAGCTTCAGTCTGGCCTAGCCCTATCTGTTGTGGGTATTTGGGAAGCGAACCAGAGGATGGAAGAAACTAATTCGCGTGCGCTCTCTCTCTCTCTGCTTTTCAAAAAAAAAAAAAAAAAAAAAAAGAATCTTATGCTAATGTTTCAGAACAACTGCTTACCTATATAGGAAATTTAAAAAGTAACTGCTGCCAACTCAAAAATGTGAATGCTAAAAAGGAGAAAAAACTCAATGACTTACGGGTTACACCAAACTGACATAAAACAACATAAGTGAGATTGGAGCAAGGACAATGAAACACCTTCTGAAAAGTTCTTGCTGAATTAACTCAGAATTCCTTAACATTTCACATCTTAGCTCAACAATACAATGGAATTTATGTTTCAGTCAGGCTCAAAGCTGCTTGCTTCGATTTTCTTGAGCATAAATTCCATACTCTATCATTGTACATTTTGGTGAGATCAAATTATATATGGCTTAATATAGTACTTATTTATATAGTTGTTATTCAGCTCAAGAAAAAAACCTCATATGTATCATATCCTCAAGTTTCTCATCCTACTGAACAATCTAAGAATTATAAAAGTGTAGCATGCACAAATACCACTATTCATACATACAGTAGTATCCTAAGTAATCCACACAAGCTTAAAAGGCCCACAAAACAATACTCACCAAAAGTACATAAAAACATTTTTCAGTACAGTTTGATAGGCCTACTATTCAAAGTTACAGCTGTTGCTTTCACCTGACATAACATTATCAAGTTCAAACTGTTTAAATGAGAACTATTCTCTTAGGTTATCAAAGACATTAAGTTTTTTTTTTTTAAGATATCTGATGGTGGGGGACTATTTTTCACAGCATGCCTGGCAATTTAAAATTAACAGGCACTACAGTGAACAGTTCAAGGTAAACATTCAACAATTGGTTAGTATAGATTGATTCCAGAATAACCATTATCAATAGCTTACAAACAACCTCTATGATGTGTCGAAGTTTTGGAAAATTAGATCATTTGATACGACAAAAAAATGTAGACTTACTTTTAGTATAACGTAAACAGTATAATCTTGTCGGGTCTGACAGTTTGTATATATATTTAAATATAACTATTTCAAGAAAATTTTATCAGCAAACATGCTAACAAATTGTGTTTGTGTTATTTACTTTCTGTTTTTACTGGAACACTTTTCAAATTCAGGGAATTGAATACTGCTTCATTTCTCCATTTGTATTTTAACCAAAAAAGATAATGTTCTTTTTTTAAAAAAAATCAAGCATTTTTATAATTATCTCAAATAATTGGATATAAGGACTAAAAATCAGCAACCACAATGATATTTCAGAATTCAGTTCTTGGTCCTTTGTTTTCTAAAATGTATAAATCCTTCAAAGAGGGATTTATTAAAGTAAATAACCTAATAATTTTTTAATGCTCCTAAAATGTTTCCTGGAAAGCAGATAATACAATCTAAAATCCGAGTTTTCCCTGGTGAAGATTACTGAAATGCTATATATTATTTCCACAGATAATAAAATAATAGATACCTTTTAAGTCTCACTAATCTGATAAAGTAAAAAATGCACTGAAGTTTAACTCAGTAAACACATTTCTAAGTAAAGATCAGCACAAAATAAAACAGTTTAAGGATTCTGTATTCTCTAGAAACATAAACAGGATTATAACTGTCAGATGTACAGAAGCAATGACTTCAGCCATTAGTTTGGTTTTGCTTCTGTAAAACACAACATGAACTACTCCTGAATCATTTCTTTGCAAATCCATACATTCCCTGTAGCAGTTCAAGCTTCATCAGCAGTGCAGGAATGTATAAAAATGACAGGCAAAGGGCATTAGTTTTCTTTTTT
Organism: Sylvilagus floridanus; assembly: GCA_949820135.1. Classification (NCBI taxonomy): domain Eukaryota; kingdom Metazoa; phylum Chordata; class Mammalia; order Lagomorpha; family Leporidae; genus Sylvilagus; species Sylvilagus floridanus. The sequence goes on along the minus strand of OX463238.1, from coordinate 24,461,114 downwards.
CTCCCATACTGTTTTCCTATAAATGAAGCCAGGGTTCCTTCTCGAAGCACTGAGCTAAGGCTGTTTAAGTCAGTGCTGAAGGAAAATATAACTGAATTCTCCTTGCAAGAAAGTATTACAATTGGATTATTTACAAGACATTTTTGAGAAAATCAAGTACTGTATTATCTCAGAATGAAACATAAGGTCAGCATTCTAGCTTAATGGCCCATTATTTTCAACTAGGAAGATTTTTCAATTTTTAAAGTATTCTTTCAACTCATCACCTTATCTTAGCACCAGAGTACCCCTTCCTGCTCCCAATTTTAAACACAAAAGTCCCCCAAATTAAAATATACCAATTTTCTTTTGAAAATACATTTGTATAAATATTTAAATGTCCAAGCTTCAGTACTCATTAGGGTTTCAGGGAAGGAGGAAATTCAATTAATTATTAAAAGTTTATTTAATCATGATCAACTAAAAATAGGATGTAATGAGTCATCTGCCTATTTTTCTAGACCTTAAACATTTCACATTTCTCAAAAACTAGTACAGTGATTGCTAAAACCTGGCTCAGGTTTGTTTTTTAAGAATCTGGAAATTCTGAGGCTGCAGTTTTAAAGATACACATATTTTGGTTTATGTAAAATCAAAGCAGTGCCCACCTCTCCGTAGGTCGTGTACCTCCTTATAGAACCTGCCTGAGGGGATGACGGAAAGGGTAGCGCCTACAGCAGTCCCAAGGGCACGGACTACCCCCAGGCCAGCACAAAGACCCCAGATCCCACCCTCAAAGTCCTCCTTCCCTTTTTAGGAAGGCCTCGCGGCCAGCCCAACACCACAGCTCTGGGCAGAAGCCTGCTGATGTTGGCGCTGCCTAAACCAAACAAACAAGATGTTTAACAGTCAAATAAAATGTCCCGCGGCCTCCCTAATGAATTTGTCAAGGACCATCAGATTCTGCTCCCCCTCCTTTGCCTCATTAACTCAAGTATGATGAGCCGGATTATAACAAGAGAATACAGATCAATCGGTCTGAAGACCTGAAGTGGCTTTTAGCCTCTCGAGTTTCTTTCTCTCCCTGGGTCTCCTTTAATAGAAGACGGTATCTCCTGCAGAAGGAGCTGCCACTTCGTTTTAATACACCATCAAGGAGCTGCTGATGGACTTCTACACTAACATACATAAAAGCGGAAGTGACAGGGGCTCTTCAATTACGGCCTCCTCGGACGCCGTTTCCCGCTTCAATTATTCAAGCCGAGGAAGAGCGGCTCGGCGCGCACAGCTGAAGCCGCGCCGAGCGCCGCGGCCGCCCCGGCCCGTGGGGGAGGGGAAGGCACCGGCGACGGGGAGCATTATTTGCTGCAAGTGTTTAAGTTTATTGCTCGAATGATGTTTCTAATTAGTACCACGACCATAAATTAAAGTCGCCTTTGTTTAACTGATTTATTATTTACTAGAGCATCTACCTCAGACAGGGTAAATTGGTAATGAATTGTTTTTAAATCAAAACATTTGTAACGTTTTATCATCCTTCAGCCTCTGTAGGTAAAAGTGGAGAAACGCAGGGCCAAGGCGCGACGAAACTTGGCGGTGCGCGACCGGGCCGGGAGCAGAGGAGCGGCGGCCGTGCGGCGCTGGCGAGCTGAGTCCGCGCGACCCCACCCGAAGGCGGAGGACGGAGGACGCGGGGGACGGACCACTCCGGCGGCGCCCCGAGGGCGGCGGGAGAAAACGCGCCAGGGCGTCGCGGCCTGGGCCACTCGCGAGTGAGAGGCGACGACGAAGCGGCCGCCCCGAGGGCCAGGGAGGGCGAGCTCCGCGCCCTCTAGCCCCGCCACCAGTCTCCGCCCAGGAACTGCCCCCGGGAGAGGCAGCTTCGGGGCCGCTCCCCGCAGCTCTCACGACTCCCTGCGGCCCAGCGCCTCTCCCGCCCGGCAGTACCGCCCCGGCGGGGAGGAGTGCGGGCTCCCGCACGCGCCAGGCCCGGGGCGCCGGGCTCCTCTGCGCGCTCCGGGGCGCGGGCTGCTTCCCCCAGCAAGGCTGGGCCCGCGGCCGCCCCAGGCTCCAACACTACGGAGCAGCTGACGACAGCTCGGTGCCAGAGTTTCGCGTACGCGCATTTCCGACTTGTTCCTCTTAATTTCTCGCCGCTGAAGACAGAGTCTAAGCAATAAATCCGACTCTCCCCGCCCCCCCGCCCCCCCCCCCCAGCAGGTATTTAGGAAGGGGCTATGGCAAGCAGAGGAGGGGTGTGACAAGCCGCCAGCGGTCCACATCCGCTCCACAGAGGTGAGAAGAACCGAGAGGTCGGAGTGTCCCACAGCAAGGAGATGGAAAGAAATTAACTTTGCCTGTGCAACGAATTCAGATTCACCTGATCGGCTTTTAAGAGGGAACGCAAGCCTTTCCCAAAGGGTTTTTTGCAAAACGAAGTCCTGACCCAAGCGCCTTTTTAGATGTTCATCACACAACCCAGGTCTGGAGTAAAACCTTCCAAATCAAACTAAATATAATCCCATTTACCTGAGTGTATTTAAAACGATGTAAACTCCTGACACCTTGGGTTCAAGTATAACTTCTCAATATTAACCAAACTGGAAAGAGTGTTGTAGCCGAGAAAGACTGCAATGGGTGCAGCTTGTTACCCTAAAGGCACACGCACAACTTTCACTGAAACGCCAGGAAAGGAGTGAAGCCATCTGTGTAATCAATAACAGGATAGTTAAAGGTTTTTGTAGCAGTGAAGTCTTAAAAGCAAGAGTCAATTACGAAAATAAAATCATTTTACAAAAGAAACTCTTTACTGTCTTAGAAAATATTGAAAATCAGATTTGCAACATTAAGATATCAAGAAAACTTTAATTCAAGTTCGCGTTTACTTTCCTGCATTTTCATTTAGTTTGAAACAATTTTAGTAAATTATTTTAATTTAAAAGTGTCCTACTAAATTTTACCAGTTATAAATTTGCACCATTTCTCACAACTTAGACAGTTACTCTCTCAGAAACTGGTTTGCTTTTAGTGATAAAATAGTGGCATGAAGTATGTCTGAATTTTAATTATGAAATAATTATCAAACAAGGTGCTTGGGCCAGTTTGGGCCCTGTCTTGTTTTTCGACAGCATATGGAAATTGCTAAAAAGAGATTTATGGTTATAAACCCTAACCCCATATACCACTCCACCCCCGACTGGTGCACATATACAGCAATCGCACTGACTCTGCAACAATAGGAAGGCAGAGAAGTGGAGAGAAGACTTTGCAGGAGGAAAACACCTAGAAAAATTAGGTCCTTTCCCAGGTTCCTCCTTCTTCCTCCCGCTTGCCTTCAAGCCAAATAGATTTTTTAAAGAGTTTGCATCTTCTCCTGCACAATGTTCAGAATTTTTTTAAAAAAGTGATCCTTCCTGAACCCCTGCTAGTGTCGACGGTTATTCCAGCCGTCTGCAGGAAAGTCTCTTCTACAGAGTCTCTCTTCCTTGCAACTGATAAGAAAGGAGAATCAAGAAGAGGGGGCTGAGAAATGTGCGCGAGCATTTGACTTCTACTATCTCCCCTATTTTCTTACTTCTCTCTGTGCCCCCTTTCTTTATCAAGTGCACTGGTGGCTGCTACCGTTCGCCAAGCGTGCCTGTCTTCTCTCTCGGATTGGCTACAGCACTGACAGCTCGGATAGGGATTGTAGGAACTGAAGCTCCTCCCCCCTCATGATGGCCCTGGGACCATTCATAAACTAAATAACTCCAGGAAACAGCAAGGCAGAGAGGGAGAGGGAGAGGGGGGAGAGAGAGGGAGAGAGAGACACTAGAGAGGTAGAGAGATTGGAGAGGGAGAGAGAAGGGGGGGAGACAGAAAGAGACAGAGATCAGATTTGAAGGGAGGAGGGAGAGACGACTCAGAAAGTGGAATCTGCACCAGCAACCTAGAGGAGGAGGAGAAAAATCCCGAATCCTTATAACGACACCCCAGATGCAACGCAAGCAACAACTCCGTCGCACTGAAATAGATGTTGTGCGGGCCAAAAGTATAAATTACGAAGCAGAAATGAATATCAAACAACTTCCAGCGGTTTGCACCTAGAGAAAGACAAGAAGAGCCCCCTGAAAACAAACCAACCTAAACAACGCCTCCAGTCGGAAAAGAGGGAAACCACGACAACACGACCCCCGGAGCAGATACGAGACCAACACGCGGAGACCGCGGGCGTCTGCAAACGTCCGCGCGCGCCGCCCGAGTTGCGCTTCGCCGCTAGCCGGACATTAATTACATCCTTCACCTTGCATTTGGGGGAGGGTGAGGAGGAAGGCACTCACCTACCCTGACCGGAGAAGTCCTATCAGCGTCGGGGAGAAGTTTAAGAATGAACCACTGAATGTTTCGCTTTTATTTTTAAATTTTCTCTAGCACTTAAGAGACCTCATTTCCAGATATCTGGGCCATCTCTGCTGCAGACATCTAAACCTAACCTCTCGGAACCTGAATTTTTCTTTCAGGTACCCACTCCCCGCTGCCCCCCTCCCAACCGCACGAGGTCATTTTATTTTACATATCAACAAAAAAACAAAACCAGTCCCAGCAGGGCCTTTTCTTTTTTAAAAAAAATTTTTTTTCCTTGATTTTTTTTTTCTTCTAATTTTCTGCCGAAGACCCAAAGAGGTTTCGAAAAAGGGAAAGGAAAGAGCCAGCCGGCTGTGGTCACAGCCGGTCAGCCCAGGTGGACAGCAGAGTGCAAGTGGGGCTGCAGGGGGAGCGCACCGCCTCTTTGGAAAGCCGCAGGGCCACCACCAGTGCCTGAACCTTGGATCCCTCAACGTACTGCGAGACGCCGGTGTACAGCCCGGACCTGTGCCCTAACATGATCGCCGCGCAGGCCAAGCTGGTCTACCAGCTCAATAAATACTACACCGAGCGCTGCCAGGCGCGCAAGGCGGCCATTGCCAAGACCATCCGCGAGGTCTGCAAGGTGGTCTCGGATGTGTTGAAGGAAGTGGAGGTGCAGGAGCCGCGCTTCATCAGCTCGCTGAGCGAGATCGATGCGCGCTACGAGGGGCTCGAGGTCATCTCGCCCACTGAGTTCGAGGTGGTGCTCTACCTCAACCAGATGGGCGTCTTCAACTTCGTGGACGACGGCTCGCTGCCTGGCTGCGCCGTGCTCAAGTTGAGCGACGGGCGCAAGCGGAGCATGTCCCTCTGGGTCGAGTTCATCACGGCGTCCGGCTACCTCTCCGCGCGCAAGATCCGCTCGCGCTTCCAGACACTGGTGGCCCAGGCGGTAGACAAGTGCAGCTACCGGGACGTGGTCAAGATGATCGCGGACACCAGCGAGGTCAAGCTGCGCATCCGAGAGCGCTACGTGGTGCAGATCACGCCGGCGTTCAAGTGCACCGGGATCTGGCCTCGCAGCGCGGCGCAGTGGCCCATGCCTCACATTCCCTGGCCTGGCCCCAACCGTGTGGCCGAGGTCAAGGCCGAAGGGTTCAACTTGCTGTCCAAGGAGTGCTACTCGCTAACCGGCAAGCAAAGCTCGGCAGAGAGCGACGCCTGGGTGCTGCAGTTCGGGGAGGCGGAGAACCGGCTGCTGATGGGCGGCTGCCGGAACAAGTGTCTGTCGGTTCTGAAGACGCTGCGGGACCGCCACCTGGAGCTGCCGGGCCAGCCGCTCAACAACTACCACATGAAGACGCTGCTGCTGTACGAGTGCGAGAAGCACCCGCGGGAAACGGACTGGGACGAGGCGTGCCTGGGCGACCGGCTCAACGGTATCCTCCTGCAGCTCATCTCCTGCCTGCAGTGCCGCCGCTGCCCCCACTACTTTCTGCCCAACCTCGACCTCTTCCAGGGCAAGCCCCACTCGGCCCTGGAGAGCGCTGCCAAGCAGACCTGGAGGTTGGCCAGGGAAATTCTCACCAATCCCAAAAGCCTGGACAAGCTATAGGGTGCTGGGGACCGCTTGAAAAGCGACGCAAACGGGCGTGCTCTCTCCTACCCACGGCACACAACTACTCAGCGACCCACAGAGCAAACTCCGGACTCTAACTTTTATGTAAGTAACCTGAAAGAAACCGGAATCAGCGAAGACCTCCATCAATTACGAAGAGAGCAGACCAACGCCCCCCACCACCACCACCACCACATTCTTGCACAAAGTGATCGTTTTCTTCCAAACAATGTGAATTTAAAAGGTCACACAAAAGAAGCAATCGGTCTTTGCCACCACAAAATGAAACCCAAGGTACATTTTCAAATCAATGTATAGTAGCTTCCCCGTTCCTTCTTTTACCCCATTCTCTCTCTCTCTCTCTCTCTCTCTCTCTCTGGCTATCGCTAACTCATTTTGTTTTTGGTTGCCTGAATGTTGTCACCAAGTGAAAAATTTATTTAACTATATGTAAAAATTTCTCTTTTAAAAAAAGTTTTACTGATGTTAAATGTATCTCAGTGCCAATGTCAGATGTGTCCCTCCCTCTCTTGCACCTTTACCCTCACCCTAAGCCGTCTTGTTGAAAACAGTAATAAAAATATGACTTTGCATTGTAATTGTTTGTGGATTGTTCTTAAATAAAGGCAGGTAAAATCAGTTTGTAATGTACAGATGTGAAACTACAATAAGAGGTTTCCATCTGAACTCTCATTTGCAAAATTTAAAAGACAGCACATGCAAAATTCACTCTACAAGTTCCCACTAAAACACTACGTAGAAAATAAAGATTTCATGCAACTAAAATATTTATTCTGTAGATTTTCTAAGATTAAAAGTAACATTTCACCCAAGAAGAAAGAAAACAGTATGGAAAAACAGATTTGATCCTAATCTTTATAAAAGAAATTAAAAAAGCTTGTTCACATAAAAATTAAGAGCTTTGCTTTCTTATGCCATAATTTAAAAAATCCAAGCTGAGTTTGAAATACAGAGGAAATACTTATGCATCTTTTCTGCATAGTTAAGGAAGGCAGTGGGTACTTTTCCTTCAACAATCTACTCTCTTCAGGCTTTAAGTAATAGAAATTTGAAATTAACCACACCAAAAAATAACATGATTACAGCAATATTCTTCTCCCCCAGCAAATGGTAATTTGAACAACTCAGATTTATAAATTATTTGTTTTAAAATGACTTAGTTAGCAATGCCCTATGATCACTGTTATCAAATTTCAAGTATTCTGAAATTTTTATATGCAATTCAAACAAAAAAGTTAATACCATTTTTATAATCAAAGAAAAATTATTGTCCTAAGACTATCAAATAGAAAAAGTACCTTCCCTCTTCTCCTCTTCCCTTTGCTTTCCTGCTTTCCTTGGGCAATGATATAATACACTCATTTTAAAATTTCAACTTTAATGAAGGTTTCTTTTTAATGCAAGGAAATAACTGCTTAGAAAGAAATAATTAGTAAAACTTAAAGTGTCCCAAAGGAATTGGTTTGTCTTCTTTATGTTGGAGGTAACTACATACTCCATTAGTTATGCTAATTGGAGGCACAGGTACATAGTATACTAGACCCTTTAATATTTAAAATTTATTCTTTGCATTTGCCTAGTTTCTGACTTATTGACAAAAAAATCTATAAATGAGAGATGTAGAGAAAAATGTTCTATGAAGCATTTTTAAAGATCGGAGGAACAAGTTTATTGGTGGGGGTGAAATATGGAGGGATGAGCAGCAGGCTACCAGGGAAGGAAGAGAATGGAGGAAGTGCCTCCCAGTCTCCAGCCTATTTCACTTCACAGAACAGGTTAAGTTCTAAGATGCTCTGGTAAACATTCCCTGATAAAAACAATTCCATGTTAACCATATAAACTTTGATTTTATCAGTTCTGCAGTCATCTCTACCCTTTCAAACTCTATTATATCTATTTTTCTGGTCTCTTTGTAGATGTAGAACAAACTCACCATAATACATAATACTAAGTGATTGAGACAAACACACTATTTTCTTAAAATAATAAGGACAAATTTATTCTCTGGATAAAAAGCTGAATTTTCAGAATATTATAAAAGCAAACAGTAGGCACTTATACTGCATGAAAAGATTTTTAAGGACACAGTATTTAGTTGCAAAGATAAAAATGACCATTTTTTATTCACAAAAGTATTCACAACACTGCACACATACGTCTCTCAAATTATTTCAAGCAGAAAAGTTTTTTTAAGCCCAGACAAGAAAAGACAAAAACACCTCCAATTCAGTATTTTTTACTCTTTCCTATTTAGTGCAATTATCAAAGGAAAAAAGGGAAAGATGAAAAACACTGCAGCAAGACAAATGTCCTCATTTACAAAATACTGTAAATAACCGATGTCTATAGGAAATCAAAAATTCTTCCAATAGTTGGCTGAAAATTTTTAAAATATAAATTGGCAGGAGTTTTGATTTCTGAAATACTAGGCAGGTTGCAGAGGTACAAGACAAATTCCATGATTAGGCTAAAAAGATCTCCCTATTTCCCAAGCAACAGGGAAGATAATTAATTTAATGATGCTGCACAGAATAACAGAGAAACAAAAGTTATCACTTCTCTCAAAGGAGCAAATGTCTTCAAGGAACCAATATCAAAGACTGGTAGAGGTTTTGATTTTGAAAAGCATTCATTAGGCACCTTTAAATTAAATCAAATGTTTAGATTTTAAACAATGTGTATCCAGAAGTGTAATAGAATATTCTGAATTACATCTCAACCTCCCTTAAATTCACAAACTATCAGAATAAACAGAGTTGATGTAATTTTGGTAACATTCCTTTCCTAATGAAATTAAAACATATACTCAGGCATTTCAGCCATGTAAAAAAGTAGAAAGATATTCTAATTTTCAGAATTAAAGTTTTCTCTACATGGTATTGACTGACTTATCACGTTCAAAACAATCAGTTCCGTCACAGCCTTTCTGTCACACAAAATCTACCCATGTTTGTTCTCAGAAAGGTACCAATATTCAAACAAAGTACTAAAAACATGCATAAGACAAGAAATAATTTGTCTGGAAAGTTTTAAATTACAACATTTTCATGAAGAACTACCTTGAAATAATTCTAAATCATTAAAGTCTAATAATTCACTTATGATTATAAAACCAAAGAACCTACTACCATACTCAGAATGTGTATGCATATGTATACACCAATATACACTATCAACCTGTAAAACAAATTATTCCATTGTTCCAAGCCACATCTCTTCCCACAGATTGCTTGTTTTGCTCCTTTTAAAAGAAATTGTTTCCTCGAGAGCAAATTCCACCATTCACTTTCATGAAATAAACCTAATTTTGACTTTATGACTGCATTAAGAAACACAAATGCTTCTTAGTAAAAGTAAAGTTGCCAAGGTCTGAAAAGCAATCAGGAATACATTTTAAAGGGGAAATTACATTTTCATTTAATAATAGGAAATTATGCAGTGCCTTGTAAAATCTACGATAGGTAATGGGAAACAGAGGTATCTCATACACACACACAAAACATGCGTGCATGCATGACAGAGTAGTAAGTCATGGGGACAAAGCAAGGAGAATGATATATTGGTATTATATCCAGAAAACATAAAGGCTAAACAAAATAATTCCACTCTCAATCTCCCTGAATTTTGTAGCTTAATTCACCCTGGACCCTTTGAGGCAAAATATATTTACAGATGATGTTTCCTGAGGTTCCACCCCCGCCCCCAATGAGCTAATGATAAATGCAATTAAGTGGAAATTGCTTTTGAATCTACATGAACTTCAATAATCTAACTAGCTGGATAGGGAAATCATAAGCTAAAAAAGATAACTACCTTGCATACAAGCAGAAGCAATTCCGCAAGAAATTCAAATTAAACGCTGTACGATCTTAACAAAGCCAGTCTTACCCAACAACGGCCCTCCACCCTATCATAAGAACAAAATGAAACCCCCTCCCCATCTTCTCACCTTGGGGTCGATTTTCTTGAAGCTAGGATCCTCTTCATCCACCTCAAAATAGAGTTCAGAGGAGGTGACAGAAAGAGTGCCCTGGACTACAACAGAGGGGGCCACCAGCTGAGCTGGTGTGCTCAGGCTGACAGGACCTGCCAAAACGGAAAGGACAACCCACATCAACTGAAGGCACATATTTCAGAACACCAAATTTGACCAGAAATCTTATTTCTAGCTCTTACTTCAAATACCAGATTGCCTCCTAACTTCTATACTTACAGATTCCGTCTATTCATATCTCCTCTGAAAATGCAATCAGGATTCTCATACTAGATTTACAGCAGGCGGTTAATGATAATGGTAAACTAGGATGCAGTTATTTGACAGGGAGTCTGCAAAGCTTTGGTCTAAACTCTAGGTAAGAAGGTGGCCCTGCTAAATAAGTCCATCCACATTCCATTTAGAAAACAAGCCTCAGGCTATCAAACAACAAGGACCAACAACTAGGAGCTGGGAAGATTCAATAGGCTTCCAAGGCCAGAGGTTAGCTTAGGGTTTTGGCTAAGGCATGGCTACAAAAAGACCACTAGCTTATTAGTGAAGTGGCAAATGTTAAACCATAATCTCTGATAAAGATTTTGTGCCTCTTCCATAACAACCTCACTCTATGAAAGACTGGTAAAAACACTCCTTTTTCTAAGCGTTCCTTTCCACTGTTAAACATTGTTCAATGCTTCCAAATCTAATATTAGTGTAGTTCAGGGACTCTGGGAGTAAACAGCTGGAGGGTGGGTTTCCAAGTGAATGAATTTTTATTGGAATAATCAAATCTCCACAGGGCTTATCAAAGAGACAAATCAGACTGCTACTGCAAACAATAGATTCACTACAGATAGAACAGCATAGTGTATCAGAGCAAAATCTAAAATAAGGACTAAAAATTATATGTATGTGTGTCTATAGAAATAAATGTAGAAAGAATTTGAAAGTGCATCTCAGTTCCTTATTGTACAAATCCTATCGAAGAAGAGAACAGCAAAAGAGAAGATTGGCACTGGAGTTCTGAATTAATATAGTGCCTATAAACAAGGTGTGCTTATTCAGGTAATCAATGGATGAATAAGTGTTTCAAAATTCAGATGAATTGACATTTCCATCGATTGTTAGAAGGGTGATGGTCCTTAATCTCACATCAATCTTAATGTGTGCCAGTGGGACAATAGAAGGGATGCTCTGCGCAGATCAGAGCAGGTTTTGCCCTCTATTCCCAATGTACAAATACATTGTGTTTGCAGATGGGCAGCAGATAGCTGCAGAACAGCCATGATTTCCCAAAGCTCATCCCTATAAATGGATGAAATAAGCAGCTATGTGTTCTTTTGCTGTCTCCTTTTGCCCTCTGTACATTAGCATGTAATCCCGAGAAGAAATAACATTTTTTCAATCACTCTCAGACATTCAATTATAGGGTAAGCAGACAGCTGCAGAAGCTAGGGCAGCCTAGGTCCTACAGAAGACCCCTGACAATTTCCACTTCATTTCTAACCCACACCACTTTATTAGTGTGGATTACTTCTTAATCCTATTGCCATTGTCAAGATTATATAATTAAACTCCCCTTTCACCTCTATTACTGTATGAATGTATTACTAGCAGCAAGAATAGAAGTAAAATAGAGGAGGAAATGGGCAAATGCACGTGAAAGAAAAGACAGAGGATAGCAGCACCACCTGACTCTCCACTCCTCCCCTGAATCTTTGCGCAGCAGACTCTAACTACCTGTGTATTTCTTCACAGACAGGTTTCCAGGCATCAGAGAAGATAGCCACCCTTTGTTTCTGTTTTTCATTATCAAGCTGCATGGAGCAGGGGTTGCAGATCTGTTACCAAATAAGCGATTTCTAATACCTTTTCTCTTTAAAGTATCTGAATGGAACACTACATAATTTTCACCTACAGAAACTGGGGAATCTTCCCAACTTCCCTCCTTGAGGGATAGAGTCATAAGCATTAAAAGCCAGTTAAGGAATGACCAGAAATTCAGGCTAAACAAGAGAATTTTTCCCATAAGGGAAGTAAAACTGAGAATCTGCAGAGTACAAATCAAAATTGCTACATCAAGCAAAATATGTGAATCCTGCGAAAAGCCATGGCATTCTTGAAATAATTTTTGAGAGTGTTAAAGATATATGCAGTACATCCATTAAGACTTGTACAATATAGCTCATCTGCCTCCAAGCTTTATTTACAAGCAATTGGCAGAATTTTACTTACAGCCCTCATTTTAGAGAGATTTGGTAACTCCCATGGGATGAGTAAAGCACTTGTGTTAACGCTGCTTTTACACTTCTTTCTTTTTCAGTGAAAATCATTCATAAAAGAAAAAGATGAGGAGGATAAGGAGACTGAGTAGAATAGAAAAATAGAGGAGGATCTGTAGAAGATAAGGGGGAAATGTCTGGAAGAACAGAAACAATCTCCAATTAATGTAATTGTGGGTGTAAGCCTGGGAGCCCTGGTGGTCACGGCTGAAAAAGTAAGTAATTAGATGTTTATTGTCCCAGTGCTAGCTGAAGTCCCTGCACAACCTCTGAATTTACCGGCAAGATTTTCTAAATCTTTCTCATCCACGGATGACAGAGTATCATCGTCGCCTTCCAGGAGGATCTCGTTTTCTGAGTTCTGATTTCCTAAAGCGTGACTCTTGATGGACTGTTTTCCTTTAGCAAGGATATCTTCATCTGCAGCTGAAATGAAAAGGAAACAAAGCTGTCCATCAGCTCTCGGAAGAGCACTTGGCAGAGGGGTAGGGGCCAAGGTAAAGGTAGGTGGCCCACAATGGTTCATCTTTTACACACACACACACACACACACAGAGTGGGGAAAGGCATGGGGTGGCATACACACTGGTTCTGACAAATGCGATTCCCCAACCTAGTGTAACGTTACCCTGAACAAGCACCCTAATCCCATTAAATCTGACCCCTGCACTGCTCACCAAACCATTTATTTACTTATATTTAAGCTAAGCGAGGGTTCAAAGGCTGCATGTCTTTAGGAAATTCGTTAGTAGGAAAAAATCAGAATGTCGTTTGAGAAACACTGCTTATTCAACACTGAAAACTAGGAAAGGCTGATTCATTCTTCCGAATCATTTATCCCAACAAACATTCTGAATGGTTGGAGAGTGGCTGTGAAGGGGAGAGTCCAGAAGAAGGGTCAAAGCTAGGAGGGAGGCGTGTACAGCCAATGAGGATTTAAGCCTGGCCCCTGCAGCCAGATGTGACTGGGAAAGCGACAGCAGCTCCGTGAAGCTGCATTTTCTTCTTCCGCCATGCTCTCTCCCTCCTTCCTTCCTTCACATTGCCCTGGCCCACACTCCCCTACCCCTCCAAGCCCTTATACAAATACGCAAGAGCAAGGCAGTGGGGAAACTAAGTGGAGGCTCAAACAGCACCTCCTCTGCATGTTTAAACTAAAGGGCTAAGGCACCCCGGGGGTAAACATAACAGAAGGACCTGGATGAGAGGCATCTGGGCAAAGGGCCGCATGCGGCCTGAACTGGAGCAGCCTGTGGAGAGCGGCAGCCAGCGCCAGACTCTCAGGCACTCGGAGGGAGGGAAAGGCAAGGCCAAGTCCAGGGTGAACAGGCAGCTCTGTGGAGCACCTATAGTCAACAGCCTAACCAGAAAGCAGCATGGAGGTGAAAATGAAAGGAGAGAACACCAAAACTCGGAAGTCTCACTTCACAACCTCACAGCCCTCCATGGTGACTTCAGTTGCCTTGAGCAGCTTTTTTCTTAAGAAAGCAAAAAAGCAGATACAAACTTTTGATTTATGATTTGTAAAAGCAACATGAGTATCTTTTCAGAACTGTATTTTTTTTTAACTAGTGCCACATAAGGGAAAGTTTAGAAGTCCTCACTGTATTCCTGACATTGTGGGTTTTCGGCCAGGGAAACGCTGGGCATAAAGCACCTGATCCATCAGGCTGCAGCCATTGATATGGAAATTGGGTGGCCAGGCTTTGTGCTCCGCTGCAGTTCAGGCCTAGGCATCAGGCCCAAGCCCCAAAAGGATGAGGCCTTGGTTTGCACTAACATTGCCAACATTTATCTGAATAACTTATTCTAAATAGTTAAACTGCGTATTTGCTACCTGGTTAACTTGGCAGAGCAAAGCAGCCTTGGATTTAATTGGTACAGTTACAGATGAAAGATTTTTTACTTCATATTTATTGTCAACTCACCATGTTACCATTTATATTCAAAACTTATGGCATTACATAAAACAGTATAGACATTTTCTATTAATTAAGTCATATGAAGAAGTGTTCTATATTTAGTTTTGAATACACTCTGTGGGTAAATAAAATCTTTATTCTAAACCCACATATAGTAGAATAAGCTACCTGACACGAGGGTCTCAATAAATATTTGAAAAGATTAATGTCTCTAATTAAAAAATATTTTTAAAAACAAAAACCATAAGGAAATATACCATTAATGGCAAATTTTTAGAGAACATTATGTTTTTATACCATTCCTTAGTTTCCAATATTTACATTTTGTTACTCTATAGTCAGAAACACTGCCTTACTCCAAAGATCTTTTTCGATTTATTATCAACTTGCCTAAAAATAAAGTGGCCACTGAGAAATGCAAGAGGAAGCACCATATTGTAGATCTTCAACAAGTAAATACATTCTCATTCGCTAGCTGGATTTTAGTATGGGATCATTATGCTACATTCTCTTCCTTTCCATCATTTACAGTCCCTTATTCAAAGAGGAAATTCAAAGAGGCTTCAAAAACTTCAGGGAAAAATGAAATTGGAATTGAAAGGTAATACACATTCAAACGAACTTGTGGAATCCCCTTTTATTCATTATAAGACTAATATTACACAGCACCTGCCATATGCCAGGAAGTGTTCAAAAAATTGTACATATGTAACTCTTGATTCACTTAAACTTTCTGCTATTTGTTCATTTTAAGGTAAGAAAACAGACTCAGAGAGGTTATATAATTTGTTCAAGGTAACACAGCTCCTAACATTTGGGATCAGGATTTAAAAACACGCAGTTTGGTGCCAGAATCTGGCCTCTTACCCACTTTGCCATCCTAGCTCTTAGATATAAAAAAGGAAAAGAAAAAAACAACTACTACTTTACAAATATGAACATATTTACCAGTTTCTTATTGATATTTATGTCCCCCATACTGCATCTTAAAAGCTCAACAGAATCATAATAAACAAGAATAAAAAATATTTGTTTCCAAATCTAAATTAGGTGAGCCTATAGCAAACATCTTAGAAACAACTAAATGTAATAATATGTTCATTTCCTTCTCTGATTACTGCCATAGATGTCTTGAATTACACCAAGCTTAACTGATATAAGAAAAAAAGCCCTTAATATGCAAACATTTACAAATAAGAGCTCTCTATGGTAAAATGTAATGATACAAAATAACTCAATAAATAAGTTCACATTCATTTAAATGACTACTGAAATACAATGTTATCCCTTTCAACTGAAATTTAAAAAATTTCAAATATGTTCCCATCTTACTGACTCATATTCTTAAAAAGTAACTTTTAAATTACATAAGAGTTTTAGAAAAAAAATTTTATATTCTATAGGTATACATTATATGCATACAAACACCCACTTTAATTTATTTATTTACTTATTTTTACAAGCTCAGATTCTGGAATTGTTCAACTTCAACTGAAAAACCTCTTGTCATAGAAAATATGCAGCTTACTGATATTTAGAATGGTTTTCCTGTAATTAACTCCCCCTTGAGGATTTTAAGTTAGCAGCAGTAAAATTACCAACAGTACTCTAATACACACCACATGCGCTAGTGTTCAATTCTCAGTGGTCTAATAGCTTTCTGCTAAAGAACTTTTTTTTTTTTTCAAAATTAGAACAAAACTTTCCCAAGCATAAAATAGAAGATAATTATCATGTTTATGTGTGCTAAGGAAAAGATTATTTTTAACTTTTATTTGGCTTATACATCAACCATTGTAAACAAATATCAACTACTTGATATCTTCTATAAGTATATTCCACATCAGTCTAAAAGTTTTATTGGATGAAACAGGAACATACTCTTGTATGTTTTAGAGCTTGATTCAGATATTTTCTGGCTAATAAAATTATTACTAAACTAAACATGATTGTTTACATTTTTCATATCATTACTAACAGATTGCCTTTATCTAATCTCTCCTTTTATTCTGGCTTAATATCAATCTTAACTTAATAATTAAACTGCAATTATTACATAAAATTGGAGAAATCTGTCAGCTGCTATTTTTAAAACATGACTTTTGATTCTCGGAAGCTAAGAGTAATGAGAGGGCTGAGAGAGAAACTGGTCCTCAAAATGTAAAGATCAAGTTCTTTAGAGCCAGCCCTCTGCCTAAGTTGATTTATCAATCCAACACAGAGAATATAAGTGAAACTAAAATAGGAAAGGAATTAGAGAAAACAGAAAACTCCTCTACCAATGATACTCAAATTTCCTTTCAACATATAGTGATCAGTAAACTAGAATCATCAACAGTTCTTGTTCTAATAAAAGAAACTTATATACTAAAAATAAGCTTTCTTTTTTTTTTTTTAAAGATTACTACTACAATAAAAAAAAAGTCACTTCAAATGTACACAAAATAAACACAGGTAGCTACTTGGTATGATGTGACATATGTAACTGTATTCAGAACAAGATACATAGAGAGAACCTTATCATCAATGCTTGTCCTAATCTTATTAATTCTCCAATCATATTTTATGCTAGTTCTGGAGGGTTCCAGGTCAAGAAAATTTACTCTAGAAAAATCAGTGAAACGACAAAGGATGATTAGGAGGATAAGCCAAGGGCATCTCTTACTGATCATAGATTCCTCCAAAATTTCAGATAGGGAACCCACCACACATTGACCCTAAAAAGGAAACCAACGGTACCTGCATTATTGAATAAAATGAAAGAATGGCATGATTTGGGATCTTTATCTGATCTGTCATTCTCCCAAAACCAAATGAGGAACCTGAATCATTCTATATACTTATAAGATACTTTTAAAACTATGTTAATTCCTTCTCATATATTTCTATTAGCATGTACATTCTCTACAAAATAAAAATGTCTTGAATGCAATAGGATTCTATTACTAAACTGTTTTAGTACTTGAATTAAAACCAGTCTTTCCACCATTTAAAACATTTTTCACATGACTTTAATTCAAATATAAAATTCTCATTATATTTAACAATGAATATTAGAAGACCACAGAGCGCAAGGCTGAAAATCTGCTCAGCAGTCAGTTTATCTGGGCTTTAGCCCTTTATCTACCAAGAATTACCTTGGTCCTTTGCTTCCTCAGTTTCCTTATCTGTAAAGAATAAAGTTAGACTAGACTTTGGCCTTAGGTTTCTTCCAGATCTAAAAATGCTCTGACAATAAATAACTGGCAAACTGGGCTCTGTGCATTAGGAGAATGCTACGAATCATTACAACTGATTTCTAATAAATTTTAAAACCATAAAATGGAAAGAAATGCCCTCAAGAATCAAATACCTGCCCATTGCTTGCTGCTGCTAATTTCCATAAAGAACATTTAATCATAAGAGGAAGTATTAATTTTAATTTAAAAATATGACTCAGTTTCTGCAAAGTTAAAGAAATCTCCCATTACAACATGACTTTTATAAATAACCACATTGGAGGGTCTCTGTTTGAAAAATTACCTAAAGCTCTTTTCCCCAAGCAAGTTAATGTGAACTTGGGAAGGGCAATTAAATTGTCAGAATTAAAAAATTTGTTTTTAACTAGAAGGTAGCCAGAAGTAGAGTCATGGGGCTGGTATTGATCGTCCAAACAGAGAACATCACTCTTCAGGTATTTACTCTGCCACCTTTACACCAGAGGCTTTCCTTCAAATCAAATCAAATCAATCTACGAAAAAGATGGCTTCTACTACTAAAATACATAACTAATCTCCAGGGTCATTTCTACTTAGATGTCTTCCTTTGATAATGATAACATAGTTCATGATGTTGTAAGATTTTGCATTAGTAAATATCCTGTCTCTTTAGTTAAATACATTATAAATAAAAGCAAGGTGTTACAAAATAATAGGAAACTGACATACTATCTTCAGGAATACCTATCTTAAAAATTTAAATTTAACACTGATAGTATTTATTCATGTAAAATTCATCATTTCCATTGCTTTTTTATATTAATGGCTCTTTAATACATGTATTTTGATTAACTTTATGTTCCAAAAAGTATTTAAAGATGGAATTTCATGGTTAACAGAATCAAAGCTAATATCAATAATAAATGAATTTATTCAATAAAGCATGAAAAATTAAACTTTGATTATAGACTATATTTGCAAAAGTTACAGTGACATTAAACAATACCATTGCACAATTTATGTATTGTTGCAGAATTACTTACTATTGCTTTACTATTTAAATAAAACATACAGTTTAATTAGAGCTTGTATCTTTTTTAAAAATGTTATATTAAACATGATGCATCACCTTAATTGTAAGACTACTACTGAAAAATCTCCTGTACATTTGGATAGTTTTTTAAAGTATTTATTTCAGACTAATGTTATTATTTCTAATTTTTAGAGTATTATAAATATTCATCATTATAAGATTAATGTAAAATAAAACAGGATGGAATCATGTAAAATGATTAACTTTGTTTTGTTATTTTCATTTTAAAATGCACAATAAAACACAGATAGCCAACACTGTATTAACCTTTAAATTACTACTTACAGGAATAAGAGTAAAGTGTACTTCCGAACTAGTTAAAAAAGTGTTAAATGATATAAAACATTGCTATTTTAATATCAAATATTACTGTAGATACTTAGCATAAAATAATAACAATAAAATTATTTTAAAATGTAAAGTTCAATAATAAACTTAAAAATTAATCATCATTAGGAATCCTATGACTCCTCAAAATAGTTACATGCACTATTTTTGATAAAATTACATATTAAATACTGAATTAGATCTACACTAATTTAAATTCAGTCACTAATATTTCTCTCAGAATTAAGAGTTTGCTTATGTGCAATTTCAGAAACAAGTCCTCCCCTTTCAGATGTAAGAGGGAAATTTTTTTTATAAAAATGCTGTTATTGCCATTCATAGATCTCAAACTCACAACACACAGTTAAATGATAGCTTAGAAGACTGAAAAATTATTATTAAATTTAAAACTGTAAGTGTGCATGGGAATACCTGGTTGAAAAGGACGAAACTGCAAAACCGCTGATTTTCTCAATGTAAGTGTCACAAATGAAAAACAAAAACAATAAAAGAAAAAGAGGAAAATATACAATGATACAGTAAGAGGGAAAAGAAAAACAAAATGTGGCTCTGGTAACCATGGTGGCATATCAAAAAGTAAAGGAAACCTAGAAGCAAAGTGGCCTAATTAATTCTACATCTTATTTTTCCTTCTCCACCTCCTATAGTTGAAGATATAGGGCCCTGAGACTATTATTGCTTTTAGATCACTTTGTTATTGACTATTCTCTGTATGATCATTTATTTTAAAGGACTGATGTCACATTTGGTGTTGTATCTGATGACATATTGTGGACATTTTCTTCTAGAAATGGCTCTTTAAGGCTGAGTGCAAGAGGTTAAACTGCCTGACTGAGGCCAAACCCAAGATTACAGATTTTTAATATAAATTCTTAGATATCCTTATTGAATATAATCTAACACTTACATTAAGTTACACATCATACACATACAAATTATGGTTTGATCATGAACTTCTGCATGTTAGGCTAATACTCTAAAAAAGCAAATAAAAACAATTTTGCCTTGTTAAAAATAACCAATTTATACTTTGTAAAATATTATTAATTTTAACACAAGGAGGGGGATTTCCCTCTTAATCAGTGTAAGTTACTTGGTTTATAAAAATAGTAAAACAGCTACTATCAAAGAAATCATACTATCGAATCCAAAGGACCTTTTCGGTTTTTTCAATTTGCTTATCAGACTTCTGAATAAAGTGAATCACAGTCAGATGCATTGTAACAAAAAAAGAAAAACGTTTTGTTAAGCACTGATAACAAGATGATGCAGAATAGGAACATATGAAAATAATGTCTATTCTCTTCTTTCCCAAGCCATCAATCACAACCATCTACAAATCAAGGCTCAGAAAGTATACAGGCACTGGGACATTTATTACCATCTTCCCTACTTCATAATCTCATACTAAAATAGCATGGCTGGGGGAAAACCATGGACACGAAACAGAACCTAGAAACCTATTTGGTTTGTAAATGCTGTCTCTCTAATATTCATGGATTTAAGACAGGCTTCCAAGATTAATTTACTGAAAGCTTAATGTGTCACTTAAGAGGAGAAATAGTTTACCCTCATACTCTGAAACAAAAGGTCATGTTAGGTAAGTTTTGTGTGTGCAACATAACAAACACATTTGACACCATAATTTAATAGGACTCTGTACTAACTATAAAATAATTAACTACCCTTTCTTGGGTGAATAACTATGAAATGTGGATGTGGACCATTTTACAGTACCTTGGAATAAAGAAGTTATACTCTTCATTACCAAGCTACTGTACCTGCTGCTATTGGAAAGGAGTGGTTTATACACTGACCATGTTCCACGGCTGTTTTTAGTGTCGCTTCAGGATGTGTCGATCCTAGAGGGTTACGCACAAATCGTCGCCGGCGCCGCAAGTCATCTTCCCAGTAGTCAAGGCGCCAGAACTCACGAGGACGACTACAATGAAACAGAGAAGCCACATATGTTAGCAATTATCAAACAGCGTGGTAGCACTGAATTTCTGCATAAAGCTCTCCTTGTTTGCTCTGCCTTTTTTTTCCCCTCCCCTTCCTCTTAATTCTCCCTCCATCTCACACTCCCCTTTCTGCAATCTTTAACTTAGGTATGTCCTTGAAAATAACAATATCACCTCCTAGTCTAAGGAACTCCTTTTCCTTTTCTTGGAAGGTGAAATGAGCACTAAATACATCATTTTGAAATGAATTGCTGACAGTGTGATCAGTTTCCCCACACTCTAGTGGCATGTGCTCTGATTTCAGCCTCATTTCAGCCTCAGCAGGGCACCTTTCTCTGTGGCTGCATTTATAAACCAGAATAGGGAAAAGGCTATTATAAATATGGTATAGCATTACCTATATTAATCAAAGTCTGTCCCCCTTCATTTTTCTTCCTAATTTGTGCCTTTTTGCACAAGGTCAGTAAATCACAGCATGAATTCTTGGTCCAGAAAGTGTTAACTTTAATGAATATCTCAGTTACATGGTTATGTATGTGATAATAAAATATTACTCTGTTTAGATGTGCAGGAATTTAATTAAAATAATCTCTTAAAATATTCATTACATTTAGCCCCTGAGGCTTAGAACAACACAAGAAAATGCATTTCTTTTCCATTTACTGTTTTTAAATAAACCATTCCTGTAGAGTGAAATAGCAATCTATTTTCAAGTAAATCAGACTGGATTTCTGTTTTATGTAGTCTGTTTTTATATTTAATTAAAAACTACATGCTATATGATGTGCAATAATTGCTATATCAAAAACATACTTTTAGAAATGTATTTTTTTAAAAAAGGTTAACCTAATTCAAGTTCTGCGATATTTTCCCCAATTACGTAGATCTTTTATATGGCAATATATAAATGTCAACTTTCTCTCTTGTTAACTAATAATGATCCAGCAGGCTGGAAAATATTTTATACAGAAAATAATAATACGAAGTTTTTTAGTTACAGTAAGAAAAAATCTGCTGAATATATGTACTCACTAAAGTTACATAGCATGTTTCAATAATAAAATAAAAATCACTCATAATCAAAAATGCTGCAGGAATGACTAATACAAAATAAAATCTTACTTGTATTTCATGAACTAATAAAATTGTACCTGTCAGCTTTGATAAATTAGTAGTCTTGACCAACTGACAGTCCCAAAATACCCAAGTAAAAGTTATCATTATTTTGATGTTTCAAGATATTATCTTAAAAATAGGTAAGTATTTCTATCAATTAAAAGGTATCACAGGTTAATAAAACATAGACAACTATCGTATATTATTTAAAGAATTCTTTTCAACAAACAGTAGGAATCCAATGCTGTTTTCTGAGAAGGCTGAAGGGCTAATCAGAACATCAAACATTTCCTTTGTTGATTTTGGTAATGCAGGAAATGGAGGAGAGACAATATAATCAAAATGGACTTCAAAAATTATGTAAGAGTTTGTCTTCAAAACAGAAAATTTAAAAGCCCCCCCCATTCTTTTAATTTGCTTTTCCTCATAATTTACAATCTAAATTTTAAATAAAAACCAACATTATAGTATAAGTTAAAGATAAATAAGAAAAAACTACAGCATACACATATAAGTAAAAGATAACAGTTGTTTGAAATCAGTTCATAAAATAAAATTCTCCTTAGGTGAGAAGGAAAAAGGCAACACACAGATGGCTGCGAGTACAGCTTTGATAGTCATGGAGCTTGGATAGGTACTTCATCATTCTGCCTACCTACATTTATCTGTTAAAATTATTATCAAATATCAGGCAGGATGCAGTCGTGAATCACAGGCTGCTTCTCGTCTTCAGGGGAATGATACAATGAGGGTCTATTCATCAGTGCAGCAATCGGCACAAGTAATTAGTTCCCTAGACTGAGATCTCCTACAAAGCCTATTTCAGTCAGCACCACAAACATATGACGATGTAAAGCTAATGAAAGCTGCTAAAATTTGTTAACCTTTTATGCCATCAATCCTTCTAATACTATGTGCTTCAATATTATGCAAAGGTGGTAAATTATTAATTTGCCATTCATCCATCCTTCTACATTTCGACTCAAATGACGTCATTCTTCTTGATAAGAATTAAAATTATAAGAGATGTGAAACTGCTATGATAAAATTATCAATAATTAGGCAACAACAGATTCTACTATTATGCAAGTCAAATACAATGGTTATTAAAGCATGTGCCCAATACTTTTTATTATTCAGCAGAAAAACCACAGTAATTATAAAATCACATAGAAATTATCACATAACTCAAAGATAGTATCTATAAGAATAAAAGCCAAAAATAGAAGGAAACAGAACTGTAACATTTATTTTTGTATTCACTGATATTAGCAAAATTTAAATGGCCAAAATGGGATGTCTGGCTGAAACAAAAACACTAATACATCCAGAATTGAGAACTAGTGCACAGTAGAAAGCATTTTAAGTTTCATTTATGTTAACTATCTGCATTCTGTCTTCAGATATGAATTCTATCAAAAAACTTAAAGATACTTAGATGAATGAAATCCAAAGAGAATAAAGAACTTTATATCTCAATATTATAATATTTACAAGCTCCTGAAGCTATATCACTTGAAGACCATCTCCTCAACACAATCCTGCTACAACAATTAAAAATAATTTGAATACAAAGGAAATATCACTTATTTTGGGTCACATATCTAGAGAGGATTATAAAAATCACCTAAAGAGGCAAACAGTTTAAAAAAAAATGTTTTGAGTCTTTTCATATAAAGCACTGCTCCATGTGATTTAGAATACAAAGCCCTGAAGGCATTCACTTATGACTGAACAGCTAGCTATGAGTTTCATTTGAAAAAACAGCATTTATCATCCACTTTCTGATTGTGACAGTAAAACATATTCTTTGGAGGAAAAACAAAAATCACACCCCTTCCCCACCCCCCCTTTTTTTTCCAGATGAGGGCAATTATAAGCATGTTTAAAGTCCTTTACAAAGTAACAGACCTGGATCCAAAAGTCCACTGTTTTTTCTTCCTAACTCTGCTCCCCTCCCATATGTACCCTGAATATTCAGCTTTACCACCAAAACATATAGACACTTTGTCATTTTAGAACAGTTTTTTGTTTGTTGGTTTTTAATATATTTATTTATTTAAAAGGCAGAGCGACAGGGAGACAAGATGACCCCACAACTGCCAAGGTCTGGACCAGGCCTAAGCCTACAGTCAACAACTCTCCAGGTCTCCTGTGGTGGTGGTAGGCACTCAAATACTTGAGAATTCATCTGCTGCCTCCTAGGCACATGAACAGGAAGCTGGATGGGAAGCAGAACAGCCAGGACTCAACCAACACACCCCAGTACAGGATGTGGGGGTCGCAAGTGATAACTTAACACACTGCTCCATGATGCCTGCCCCTTTAGGACAGCTTTATAAAGAGGAATGTGTAGGTTTTGATAATCAATTTACCATAAGTTTTGATCATCCATTTAAATACTTCACTCTCACTTAAGAAATATTGTTTCCCCCATCTCAACTCCAACAGCTTCATTTATGGGAAAGATAAGAAACTGGTAAATTTAGCATAGGGATCCAACTGTCTTAACAGTAAGTTAGAGACTAACTGAAGTGATCAGAAAAATTAAAAAGACTTCAAGTGTTCAGAAGCAGATAGTTGATCAAATATAAGCAAGGAAAAGAAAAAACACTTATTTTGAAACTTCAGAAATCTATATATCTATATCACTCTGTACCTATATGTTTATATATTTGCATCCTGTCAAAAAAGAAAAGAAAAGAATGGTATTAGTATCTCCTGACACCACATTCTATATTCATTTCCAGTAAGTTCCCAAAAAGTATTCAAATTAAGGATGTAAGCCTAGGTTCTGTATGATCTGGAAATATTTACTATTTCCTTTAGAAGACATGATGCCTTCTCTATAAATACACTGCACTGAGGTGTCATTTTATAACACAATCTCCAAGGACTAAAATCTTTCATTACAGGGATACATGTGTCTTTAAAAAATTGTGCATACTATCAAATGTTCTAATCTTTCTAATTTCTTTAATTTTTATTTTTCCACTCTTTTGCCTAATTTCAAAGCTTGAGGATAAAATTAAAAGGTAAGTCTAGTGGACTTTTCCATGGATACGTCATGTAATTATCTTTCTACTTTTTAAAAACATACACTGATGAGTTTGTATACACACACCTTTAATATATCATCGCAACCTACATAAAATATTTAAAAATGCCATTTTAATATACTGAACATATTTTTTGTTTTATAGACAGATTGTTGCAATCTTAGAAGGAAAGATAACTCAAGCATCAATAGACAGGTACACTGTGATTAGTGGGATGATTAGGTAAAACAAATGACTAAGAATGAATCAAACAGTAAGCAGCTGGACAAAGTTGTAGTACTAGAGAATTAATAAAGAAGGTAAGATTCCCATTCCTTTTATATCAGTTGAATGATGCAATGTAAATAATCTATTATTTTCAAATGTAAATTATAATCATTTTTAAAGTTTAGTTTTCTTCAAAGAAAATATGGCAAGATAATTAACATTGTATGGACAGAATCTCTAACATAAAATATTTTCTTTTTTTTTAAGATTTATTTATTTATTTGAAAGTCAGAGTTACACAGAGAGAGGAGAGGCAGAGAGAGAGAGAGAGAGAGAGAGGTCTTCCATCTGCTGGTTCACTCCTCAATTGGCCTCATTGGCCAAAGCTCCACCAATCTGAAGCCAGGAGTCAGGAGCTTCTTCTGGGTCTCTCATGTGGGTGCAGGGCCCAAGGACTTGAGCCATCTTCTATTGCTTTCCCAGGCCATAGCAGAAATCCAGATGGGATGTGGAGCAGCTGGGACTCAAACGGGCTCCCATATGGGATACCTGTGCTTTAGGCCAGGGTGTTAACCTGCTGTGCCAGAGTGCCGGCCCCATAAAATATTTTCTAATAACAATTATTGACCATTTACCTGAAGCCAGCTGCTAGGTATACAAGGATTATTAAGTGCTATCTCTGGTCTCATGGAAGAGACAGATGTGAAAATAAATAGTAAGAATTCAAGGGTGGGTTTTGTGGTGCAATGGGTTAAGCCCTCAATTAGGATGCTCACATTTCTTAGAGGAGTACCTGGGATTGAGTCCCACCTCCATTTCCAGTCCAGCTTTCTGCTAATGTATACTCTGAGAGCAGCAATTGATGATTCAAATACTTGAGTCTCTGCCACCTTGTGGGAGACCTGGATGAAGTTCTTGGCTCCTGGATTCGGCCTGGCCCAGTCCAGGCTGTTGTGGGTATTTGAGGAGTGAATCAGTAGATAAAAGGTAGATTAACTGATCTCTCTTTCTCTCTCCCTCTCTCTCTCTTCCTCTCTCTCTTCCTTTCTCTGCTGCTCTTTCAAATAAATAAACTTTTAAAAAAGAGAATTTCTAAAAATATGCATGATTAGCTGCACAACTCCAGGAGGCACTCTTCACAGTGCACTGGTATAAATGTTGTGGCCTAGAGTTTACAATGCTCATGTGCCATAGCCCTAGTGCTATGAGAACACTGTACTTTTTCTATCACCCATACAATATTTAGGCTGCTTTCTTTCTCTCCCAAAGATTAATCTAAACTGGAGGACAGAGAACAGAACAAAGCCCTCAGACGCTATCAATAGCAATTACACAGTATTTTCTGCTGCAGCAAAAAGTGGTCATGCCAGGAAGAGGTTTAGTGTCAAAAACAGGCAGAATAAATAAAAAAAATACTAAAAATAAGTACAGAAGAAAACTATTAACATTTATTGCATTAAAGTCATTAGTCTACATTGTTTTATTCAACTAGATTTTTTGATATCATTTTATTAAAGTAGAATGGTTATTCAAACAATGTTAACTACTCCAGTCAATAGTTGCTATTAAAATATCCCAATTATTCTATAACCGAAAAGAACGAGTACCTATTGTGAAATGTGTCAGATATATGTATGTCTGTCATCTCCCTGGTTTTAGTGTCATTTTATTGTAGCTTGGATCTGTCAATAAAAGAATGCTAGTTTTGGAAAGAAAAACTGTCACAACGCAATCACACTGGAAAAATTCCCCATCTTCCATCTCACCCACTTTCCTGTGACAATACCTGATAAATCTTGATGACCTTAACAGAAGTCCGCAATAAATTCTTCTAGCTACAGCATAGTTCTAAATCCCACAACATTTTAGCACTTCATATTTTGTTCTTAAATTTTTATATTACTTGCTTTTATTTTTTAACTCCTACATCTTCCTAGCTTCTTTTTTATTTTTAGATTAAAAATTCATGCTAGACATTAGGTACAAGTTAAATAAATGGTAACCCCTTAAAAGTGGTAAACATTTTCAGCATACTGTTAGCTTGAAGATAAAACTGTGTACGTTCTAGAAAGGATTCACTCTCTGTATAAATCTTGGTGAAATAATGTTGAGGTACTATAGGGTATAATACCATGTAAGGATGCTTTATCTCACGAACTGAAACCTATGGTGCCTTCATGCAGATAGACAGGAGGAATAGTAACTGAAACAGTAACCTCTGTTTAGTCAGTACCAACTATAAATCAAATCCAGGTGATCTATGCACTATACCGTCTTAATGAAAAAGACAAAGAAAATAAACAACAATGACAAAGAAATCCCTTCCATTGTTTCTAATCCAGCAGAAGAGACATTTTGTAAAGCAGAATTCTGCCTTTTTTGAGGTCTGACATGGAGGAGTCCACATTACACTGAGGCACTGGAGTGTCATCTATTTTATGTAATTATATAAAATTGTTTTATTTAGTTACGAATTTCTGCAGAGTATTAGTCTCTGTGTGACTCTATTTGCTTTTTTGGAAACGTCCAGATATCCATCTGCTATTAATTGTTATTTAGGAAATTTTACAAAAATAATTTTGCAACCAAGCCAAAGCCAATTATTTGAGAGGGAGAGAGGGAAAGAGGAAAGGATGGAGGGGGAGAGGGAGAAAGAGAGAGAGATAGAGAGAGAAAGAGAGAGAGAGAACCTTCCATCTGTTGGTCCACTCCCAAAATGGCTACAACAGCTGGGGTTATGCCAGGCTACAGTCAGGAGCCCAGAGCTTCATCTGGGTCTCCTACATGTGTGCAAGGGCCAAAGCACTTGGACCATCTTTCACTGCTTTACCAGGAGCATTAGCGAGAAGCAGGATCAGAAATGGAGCAGTTGGGTCTCGAACCAGCATCCATATGAGATGCTGGTGTTGTGGGAGGCAGCTTTACCCACTATACCACAAGTTAAGGATGACCAAGTAGTTAAGAAAGTCCACCTGAGATTGGAAACAATTCATCTAATGTAGCATTAATCAATGCAGTTGTATGATTCCCCTTTCTCCCCCAACATACTGAGTAATCCAGGAGTAGGAGTAAAAAAAGAATTCACTAGATTCATTCAAGAATTAGAACTGATTTGGTTAGCAGATTAAAAGCAGGAAGATTTAAGGAAAGTGATTAGGTTACTGAGAATGTTTATAATGGGCAAGGGTGATAAAACCATGATCTCTCTGTACCTCAATAAAATAGAGCCAGGTACTACTGAAATATGTTTCAATACAACGATCTCACATATGACGGTGGTCCTTTAGGAGTATATAGTCTAGTGATGTTGCAGCCATCTTAGTCTGGGTGAGCACACTCTATGATGCATGCACAACAAAATCGCCGAATGCTACATTTCTTAGAATACAGTCTCATTGTTAAGTGACCCAGCACTGAATAATTAGGCGATATTACACACTTACTCATTGGGAAACCAAATTTATTCTGCTTATTGAACTACTTAATATGAATGATAATCAATTTAACTGGCTTGTGAACTAGGGTGTATTTGGTTTTCCAATAAATCTATCAATGTACAATTTAACATATATATCCAATCTCTCCTTTTTTTTGGTGCTATTATGAGATGCTAACTTGTATTAAAACAGGACTAGAAGGAAACAATAGAGGGTTTTATTATACTTGAAGACTTTCTTCAGTCTTCAAGTTATAGGATCACTATCCAGGAGGTGAGGACAGGGATAAACAGTTGGGAAATGTGCATGCAGAGAATTCTCTGAAGTCTTAGGGAGTCAGGTTCTCACTCTTCTGAGAAGACTGTACACGTGACCTCATTTAATTCTTAAAACAACCTTGTAAATTGGGAATTTATCTCCTACTTAACAGGTGAAGTAAAAGGTTAAGAAGTCATTTAGGCTGGCACCGCGGCTCACTAGGCTAATCCGCCTTGAGGTGCCGGCACATGGGTTCTAGTCCCAGTCGGGGCGCTGGATTCTGTCCCGGTTGCCCCTCTTCCAGGCCAGCTCTCTGCTATGGCCAGGGAGTGCAGTGGAGGATGGCCCAAGTGCTTGGGCCCTGCACCCGTATGGGAGACCAATATAAGCACCTGGCTCCTGCCATCGGATCAGCGGGGTGCGCTGGCCACAGCGCGCCAGCTGCGACGGCCATTGGAGGGTGAACCAACGGCAAAAAGGAAGACCTTTCTCTCTGTCTCTCTCACTGTCCACTCTGCCTGTCAAAAAAGAAATTAATTAATTAAAAAAAAAAAAAGAAGTCATTTAGCGAGGCTGGTGCCATGGCTCACTTGGTTAATCCTCCGCCTGTGGCGCTGGCATCCCATATGGGCGCTGGGTTCTAGTCCCATTTGCTCCTCTTCTAGTCCAGCTCTCTGCTGTGGCCCAGGAAGGCAGTGGAGGATGGCCCAAGTGGTTGGGCCCCTGCACCCACATGGGAGTCCAGGAAGAAGCACCTGGCTCCTGGCTTCGGATCAGCATAGCTCTGACTGTAGCGGCCATTTGGGAGGGTGAACCAATGGAAGGAAGACCTTTCTCTCTCTCTCTCACTATCTAACTCTATCTGTCTAAAAATAAAAAGGTCATTTAGCCTTTAAGAAACAGAGCTAGATCCCCCCTAACTAAGGCTTCTCATTAAAAAATCTTCCAAATTTTCATATTAGGATAAAATACTCATTATGATGGTTTATGGTACTGGTATGAGTTTACACATGGCTTTTATAAAGTGACAGGTCTGAATAGGATCCAATTTTTTCCATAAATCATATGAAAAATTGTCAGCAAACAGACCAAAAGGAACAATTATAAAATTAATAATTTCTTTCAAGCATTAATAGAAACCAAAATTGAAATAGCAAAGTTATTAGATGAATGAAGAGAGGAGTTACAAAGCTCTGTTGCTTTTCAACAGATTAGAAAATCAAAATAAATACCAAGTACTGTGTCATGCAAGTCAGCATTTGTGATTGAGTAACTTAGGAGCCATTAATGTTCACTGAATTGCCAATGAGTCTCATCACTTGCCCTAAATCTGGGAGAACTAGATGCTTGATAAGCATTATAAGTGAAGCAATTTCATATTAAAGAACCACTTCTCTGGAATTTAGAACCCTCATTTCTCAAACGTAGGCTCTATATCATATTTTTATTGTTATTTCATTGTTAAGACATAATATGGAAAGAAAGAAAAAGCAAGAGTGTCACCCTCCCGAATATGACACTTTTATCTTTAAATACTTTCAAGGTTTACACAAGGAAACAACCCAACATAATCCCATACTTCCTGCCTTTAATCCAAAACTCTCTGGAAGATGCTGAGAGCAAATCATTGATTTTAACTAGCATAAAGGAAAAAATATATAGTGTGTGCTCTGCAACCTAGATAAATTAAAGCATTAGCAAAAAGTATGTGCCCCTTACCCACAGGGGGCAACAGGCTTATTATGTTACACTTCCAGGTTTCCAAGACAGTTGGAAGCCAGTTCTCTGAATAGCTGCTGTCATCTCCGAGAAACTGTCTAGGACTTTCAATTTTGAAGCAATTATTAACATTCTGAAGTGATTTACTTTCTTCTTTCTCTTTGCTACATTTCATTTGTTCTGCTTCTAAATGACCAGTTTTGCATTGGCCTAAATATATTCATTTACAAATATTTTCTGAGTACCCACTACTAATTGGAAAGCCCTGGTTGAGGTGCTATAAGATTTATTCAAATAAGGAAAATAATAATTTTTCTGCAATCTTCAGGCATTTACCATCTAACAAATGAGAAAAAAAATTAACCAGGATTATATGGCATAAAATCCTAGCCACCGAAGAGTAAACATTCAAAGCTACAGAAATGCAGAGAAAGGAGTGATGGCATCTGTTTTAAAAAGATCAGGAAACATTTTAAGCAGCAAGATATTTTTGAGAAAGATCATTTAAGAGGTCAAATTTCAGTTCCTGCACAAAGAAGATGGCATTGTAGGCTTCTCAGAGAGTAAAAGTACAGAGATCAAAAAACTAGAATCAGTCTTGTTTAGTTGGTCCAGTAGGAAATGATCTATGAAAAGACAGGTTGGGGTCATACCATAGAGGGCTAGGAATGAAAAACTAATAAGCTTGTACTATACTCATTCACTGACTTATTCATTTAATCAACAAATACTTACTGAAGACCAGCAATGCACAAGGACCCGAGCCAGAAACCAGAGATTTAGTTATTTAGTGATCAAGTACCACTGTCCTCAACGATTTCACAGGGCAAGAGGGAAAGATGTATGAAGAGACAATTGTTAAGTTATGCAAAAGGTACTCTACTCTAGGAACACAAAGTAAGAGAAGGCTCTCACAAAGCAGTAACCCACAAAAGGAGTAAAAGTTGACAGATGTGAGCCAGGAGAATGAGAAAAGGAAAAGCACTTTTCCTAGGGAGCAGCATGAGCAATGCCAAAGAAGAAACAATTGAGTATAAGCCAAAGTGAGGTGCCTCCAGAATTTTTGCAACATATAGAGCAAAAAGTGGCCAAACAAGAGGTTACAGAAATAGGCAGGGGCCAGATCATGAAGAACTGTGTAGAGTCTGGCTATTGGTTACAAATCTAAGTGTGATTTATTTCAAGCCTGACCACAGGCAGTTATAAAGGCATCAACTGGCAGGCCTCAAGGGAGAAAACTGTCCTCCCCACATCAGACTTGGACAGGCAGTTACCTGCAGAACCTGGAGAGAGCCCCAGTCAAGGTCTCCAGGCCCTCTGCCCAGTCATGCTCTTTGCATATTTACATTCCCAGCCTTGACAACTTCATTCCTAGATCACTTTATCTGAAGCCGTGAGCCATGCTTCTTTACAAGCACCTCTGCCAAAGTCTCTTTACTGGAGAGGAAGGAAAAAGCCTGAAGACACTGTTCTGTACTTTGATTCATTCTAGTCCAAGAACGTCTGCCTAGATCACCCTCCAAACTCAGGATCCATAACTAGTTTCAGACTCCCTCACCAATCAGGTGACCCTCACAGCCATGCTGCTCTGCACAGACTGTTAACAGGTGTGCCACGCCACGGGGAGATCTGGGAATGGACAGTCAGCTCCTTCATCCAGTTTTAGACTGTTGCCTACAGCATCACAATAAATAACTGAAGGTGGAATCTTTCATTTTTGGGTTGTTGTTTGCATCAATTACTCCTACACCTAAGAGCTGAACTCTCTTTCTCTAAGATCAGTCCATGTCAGGCTAAGGAGTTGGGTTTTATCCTATAGCAAAGGGGAGGTCTTGAAGAATGTTAAATAAATAGGGTATTGTAACTATAAAACAATACCTCTGTGAAAAACATAAAAATTGATTACAAAGAAATATTTGAAAGGAGAACATAAGCACAAAGGTTATTAGAATGATCTGAGAAAAATGTAATAAAGGTGTCCAGTGTTAATTTTTAAATTTTCTATTGTTCTGATTTATTCTATATTATTATATCATTATATATTATATTATTATATAGTATTAAAAGTTGCCAGAAATTGTCTGTAATACAAGGTGGGCAGTAAATACAAATGAGTAAGGGCATGAAAGAAAAATTCAAGGATATAAGGCAATTTGTTGACAATAAAATGGGCTCTAAAACACATAACATACAAAGCCAATTAAACCTCACGTAGAGTAAAACAGACCTAGAACTGAATTGCAGATATCAAAGTGCTTAGGTTAACAGTGGAGACAGGAAGGGCGAAGAGATGCTACATCACTTCTGCACAGACATGATATTCAAGTCCTCTGCCCACACTGCACTGACCCGACCTTACCCAGCCACATACCTATCCCTACCCTAAGGAAAATGTGGGCCCTGACCTCAAGTCACTTTTTCCTCAGAAACAGTACTGTTTTATTTTGAGGACTGATCCACAGTAATCACTGAACCCACTATGAATTACAGACTCCTGGTTGGCAGGAGTCCAAACCCTTGGACAATCCTCCACTGCTTTTCCCAGGCCATTAGCAGGGAGATGGATTAGAAGTAGAGTAGCTGGGACATGAACCACCGTCCATACGGGATGCTGGTATCATAGGTGGTGGCTTTACCTGATATGCTACAATGCGGGCTCCACCTGGAGTTATTCTAAGCAACAACTTTCCACTACAGAAAGAAACATGAAGCTAAGAACCAGCCATATAATCCACAGTTGACAAAACATTTCATAGAGAAATTAAAACAGAAAAGAGGCATTGAAAATGTCAGGAAAATTATAAGGGACATTAAATAAGATGATTAGGGAAGGGTTCTGTGGGAAGGCAACATTTGAGCAAAGACTTAAAGGAGATGGAGCCATCAGTTATGTGGATACTGTAGAGAAGAGAATTTCAGGCAGGGACAACTGTAATGCAAAGGTTCAGAGGAAGACACATTTGCTGAGACCACAGAACACGAAGGAGGTCATTTTGCATAAAGTTTTACAGTAAGCAGAAATTAATAAATTGCTAATAAGGCCAAATGGTCTAAGATCTCATAAGAATTTGATTTTTGGTCTCTGCAGGATGAGGCATTTGAAGATGGACTGCCATGATCTGACTTATACTTTAAGGGATTACTCTGGCTGCTTTAAGAGTTTGGATGTGGGTGGGGACGGCTATGTCAGAAACAGGCGAGTTTGCAGACATTTGCAGTAATCCAGGAGAGAGAGGATGATGTCTGAGAATAAGCAGAAGCAATGATAGAGAGAATCATTGAATTCTGGATATATTTTGAAGGCTAGAGTATGACAGTAGAGGCAATGATATTATAAGGATTGGAATCTGAGAAACCAAAAGAATATAATTGATAGATGTGAGAGGAATAGGTTCTGTAAAAGAATGTGTGATATTTGTTTTTGCTTTTGTTTTGGAAGTAAGAGAGTCACAGAGAGACACACAGAGACAGAAACAGCTTTCCTTACTGGTTCACTCCCCATATGTCTCCAAATGCCACAGCTGTGTCCATGCTGAAGCTACGAGCTCAATCCAAGTCTCTAACGTGAATAGCAAGAGCCTAATTACTTCAGCCATTCACTCCTGCCTCTCAGGAGACATTGTATATTAGTGGGGAGCTAGAGTCAGGAACCAGAGCCAGGAATTGAACCCAGGTATTCCAATATGGGACATGGGTCTCGTAACAGATAAAGTAAATATCTGCCCCTGAAATTTGATTTTAAACATGTTTTATTTGAGGTATGTATTAGAAATGTGGTAGACCAAACTACTTAGCATACTCTTTCCTTTTCTTTATAGACACATAGACAGATCATGGTTTCCTGATCTTTGCAATTAAGTATGGTTACATGAATGCATTCTAGCCAATGACTAAGTGTAAGTTATCTGAGGAACTTTGAAGTGTTGTCCACAAAACTTTTTTACAAACAAGTGCCCATCCTCTTTTCCCTACTACTGATGAAGATGAATGTGGCAGACTCCAAGCCAAGAATTAAAGACAGAGGAGCTAGAAAAGAAGAAATCATCTAACGGAAACATGTTCCTTAACTTATATGAGAAAGAAGTAAAATTCTATTACAATCAGTGACTGAGATTCTGGAATTTATCCATTGAAGCAGTTTGTACTGCCCAAACCAACAGAGACAGCCAGGCATAACGAACCTGACAGAATGTATAATTTGGCAGTGATAGGAGGATATAATTTACAAAATATAGGTGTAGCCTGGCTAAGATATTCAAGGAAGTGAGCAGAGCCAGAAAAGAAAAGAAGAAACACAGGAGCCAGTGTTTTGTGGCACACAGGATTAAGCCACTGCCTATGACACAAGCATCTCACTTAAGCTTCAGCTTAAGTGCCAGCTGCTCCACTTACAATCCAGCTCCCTGTTAATGTGCCTGGAAAAGCAATGGAGGATGGTCCAAGTCCCTGGGCCCCTGCAATCTCATGGGACACTAAGATGAAGCTCCTGGCTCCTGGCTTGCGCCTGGTACAGCCCTGGCCTTTGCAGCCATTTGGAGAGGGAACCAGAGAATGGAAGATCCCCTCTCTATCTCTCGCTCTCTCTGTAACTCTTGCCTTTCAAATATATAAAATAAATCTTTTTCTTGTAAGAAAAGTGGATAGGGGCTGGTGCTCTGGCAGAGCAGGTAAAGCTGCCATTCACAGGGCCAGCATCCCATGTGGGTACCAGTTCAAGTCCCAGCTGCTCCACTTCTGATCCAGCTCTCTGCTTTGGCTTGGGAACTGTTATAGAAGATTGCCTAAGTGCTTTAGCCCCTTCACCCACGTGGGAGACTCAGAAGAAGCTCCTGGCTCCTATTGGCCCACCTCTGGCCCTTGCAGCCATTTGGGGAGTGAAACAGCGGATGGAAGATCTCTCTCTCTCTCTCCCTCTGCCTCTGTCTCTCTGTAAGTCTGCCTTTCAAATAAATAAATAAAAAATTTTTTTAAGTGGATAATAAGTAGCACTACTAATTCAGACAACTTAATGTACATATCATAGCTTTTGTACATTCTAAATGAAACACTTAGAATCCATAAAGGGTACCAATTTTGTTCTAAAACTTCTTTACCATAGCTATTAAAACTTGTCTCTTAATCACATTAGAATGCTAACACACTAAAATACACTGTTGGAACATTCTGGTAGTCTGCATTCTTGCCTGTAAACTCATATAATCATATAATTACCGTAGTTAAAAATTTATCTTCCAAGATTCTGTTTCATTCATTTGGTTCTATGTGCTATGATAGGTATACAGCTTCAAGCAAACAGACAAAGCACTATTCTCATATTGCTTACCTAGTTATGTATAAGAATGATTATCTCTTCCAAAAAAAGATCTTGCCATAGAAAAAAAAGTCACTTTTCATTAAATGCAGATTACGCAGACTAATAGAAATATAAATGAAATGTAGAAATGTTCCAAAGCAGTCATGAGATTCACAAGGAATCTTTTCAGGAGGAAATAGGAAAATTAAGTTATTTGAGTTGTAGCTCTCCCTTTTCCTAAACTTCAAGAAAGTGACTGATTAAAAAAAGAAGTCTTGGGGTCGATGCTGTGGTGTATTACATTAAGCCTCTGCCTGCTACACCAGTATCATATTTGGATGCTCGTTCAAGTCCTAGCTGCTCCACTTCCAATCCAGTTCCCTGCTAATGGCCTGGGAAAAGCAGTGGAAGATGGTCTAACTGCTTGGGCCTCTGCACCCATCTGGGAGACATGGAAGAAGCCACTGGCTCTTGGCTTTGGAGCAGCCTAGCTCCAGTAGTTGTGGCCATCTGGGGAGTCAATCAATGGATAGAAGACCTCACCATCTCTCCCTCGCTCTGTCTCTCAAATAAATAAATAAATCCTAAAAGAAACAAAACAAACAAACAAAAAAGGGTAGGTCAATGATCATATGTAGACTCCTGTTAAGACAACGGCACCCCATATCAGAGCACCTGGGTTCAGCATCTGGCTCCTGATCCCAGCTTCCTGGGGGTGCAGATGCTGGGAGACAGCAGTGATGGCAAGTAATTGGGTTCCTGCCATCTGCCTGGGGAACAAGGCTGAGTGCCTGGCTCCTGTCTTCAGGGTTAGACAAGTCCTGGCATTGCAAGGCATTTGAGGAGTGAACCAGCAGATGGAAGCTCTTGGTCTGCCTTTCAAATAAAGATAAATTAAGAAAAAAAGATTTTAACAAAACAATACAAGTTGAAAGTTATAAATACCTATATTTGAAAATAATTCATATACAAGAAACTGGAGATGCTGCAATTAAGAGTCCCCATAATTGGGTCTGCATGTTAAAAAGGGCAGTAGCCCTGCATTTAGTCAGAGCTCTTTAAGAAAAGGGAATTTGAGGGCCAGTGCTATGGCTCAGGGGGTTAAAGACAGCCTGCATCCCATATGGGTGCCAGTTAGAGTCCCAGCTGCTCGACTTCCCATCCAGCTCCCTGCTAATGCACCAGGAAAAGCAGCAGAGAATGGTCCAAATGCTTGGACCCCTGCACCCACATGGGAGACAAGAAGCTCCTGACTCCTGGCTTCAGATTGGCTCAGCTCCGGCCATTAAGGCCATTTTGGGAGTGAACCGACGAATGGAAGTAACTCTTTCAAATAAATAAAATAAATCTTGAAAAAAAACTTCTCCCTTTAAAAAAAATAAAATACTATTTATTTCAATTATTTAGTAAATTCACAGCAAATATGATACGCATTCCAAGCTGAAAGGATAAATCAAAAGATAATCAAGTCTATTTAAAAACAATTAAAATAATTATACTGGAGAGAGATTAACACAAAAAATAACTCCTACATTTTCATCTCTTAGACAAATACAGCCACACCTGAAAAATGCATTACATTTTTAAAAAGAGAACACATTATTTCTAAGTTTTTTAACATTCTTACCAATCTAAGTCGAGAAAGAAAAAAAAATCACAAGAAGTACATGATGTTTAAATACCTTATGGTTTCATTTTACACTTCTCATATCAAGATGTAGTCTTAAAAGTAATTCAAAAGGAAAATGAAAGTATTTTACTCAGAAGATAGAGTCCATATGTTCTTCAATCTGGAAACCCACTGGGAAAAAGACTTGAGATTTTAAAAACTGAATTTTGACAATTGGAAGCTGATGTTTCATTTTTTTTCTCTCCATGAAGACTTGAATCATTCTTGGAGGGAATGAAATAGGCCTTTATCAAGTACAGCAAAGCTTAACACCTGTTTGACTCCAAAGGACTTGGAAAACAGTGAGTCTTCAGAAGCTCACAATGAGAGTTTGTAATAAACATTTCTAGGTGCAAATTTTTTTTTTAAAATAAGTTTAGCAAAGGAAGTTATACCTATATATTTAGGCAGGTTTGCATTTAACATTACACAGTTATTATTTTGACATACTACTTAAAAAATTATATATTCACTCTTAGTGGACCTCACACACTGATCTGTGTGTGTGTCCAAAAGCTTATTACTTAGCTCCTCAGAAATGTCAACAAATATTGTTTAAGAAAATGTATAAAATTAGTTATATTACTTCTTTACTATATATTTGCCTTGGAAATGAGGAGCACACAAAGAAAGAAAATGTATTATTTAGGCAGTTTTTCTAAGTGTTAGCTTTTGCTGAAAGAAAGACTACAACCTTTAGTTCAATGTAAAGGATGAAGATAGTTGACTGCAGCATGACCCTCAGATGGAAACCAAGAACACTTTAGTCCTATTTGTCTCCTTGCCACTGCAGGACATACTGTGGCTGAAGAATTAGGGGTAAACTATATTTCGGTATGCATACAAGGGAAGAGGTAACAGCATGCTTATTTTTCTTTACCCTGTTCTACACCACAGGCTAGGAGGACACTGAAGTTAGGGGTGGGGCGAATGGAGCTAACAAGTTTAACACACTCAATACTTACTTTCTAATGTGAAACACTATTATGAATACTTAAGCTAAAAGAAATGGGACTTCAAATAGTATTCAAGGCACAAGAAAACAAGTATAAAATCCATATCCAGAATTCCTAAAAGACAAAAAGTTGACAGGATCCAACTGACAGGTGGAATTCCAGACACATGCAGCAGAGTAGGGAAACTCTGGGCTCTCCAATCTAAAGGCAACAAGTTAGACAGTGAGTGGAGACAATGGTCACCTTGGTCACCTAGGATAACCTCTCCACAACCCTTCTGCCGGTCAGCAGGTACAACTGCCCATTATTGGTTAAGGGAGTATGGACACCTGCAGGAGAACGTGGGAGACCACAGCCAGCTAGTGAAACCAGAAAGAAGAGGAAGCTTCCCTAGGTAGCAGCCCAGTACCGACAACCCTGCCTTGTGGCATGCCCTACCCTCGCCCCACAAGGGCATTTCAGACAGTATTTAGTGAAAGATGTCCTCTTTATATAAATATCGCAATAAATTTTTTTTAAAAGAAACATCCATTTATATTCACAAAGACAGAATCTGCCAAGATTGCAATACCTTCAATAAGGAAGTATCAGAAGCAAGCTAAATACCCACTGACAGAAAAAGCTCAAAGTAACTTATTAAGAAAAATAAGAGATGGCCAGTGCCGTGGCTCACTTGTCTAATCCTCTGCCTGCGGCGCCAACACCCCAGGTTCTAGTCCTGGTTGGGGCACCGGTTCTGTACCGGTTGCTCCTCTTCCAGTCCAGCTCTCTGCTGTGGTCCAGGAAGGCAGTGGAGGATGGCCCAAGTCCTTGGGCCCTGCACCCGCAATGGGAGACCAGGAGGAAGCACCTGGCTCCTGGCTTTGGATTGGCGCAACGGCACTGGCCATAGTGGCCATTTGGGGGGTGAACCAACAGAAGGAAGACCTTTCTCTCTGTCTCTCTCTCTAACTCTGCCTGTCAAAAAAAAAAAAAAAAAAAAAGGATATATGAGAAATAGTATTGTATACAAACGAAAAAGAAAGTAGTAAATAACACATATAAGGGGTAATTCTTTCAGATAAAGGTTAAAAAATTAATCATTATTTACATTAAATTACCTGTGTGTTCAAAATTGTTGTGACACAACTGAATAGGATAGGGGCAGCGCTATGGCGCAGTGGGTTAAAGGCATGGCCTAAAGCACTGGCATCCCATATGGGCACTGATTCTAGTCCAGGCTGCTCCTCTTCCAATCCAGCTCTCTGCTATGGCCTGGGAAAGCAGTAGAAGATGGCCCAATTGCTTGGGCCCCTACACTCATGTGGGAGACCTAGAAGAGGCTCCTGGCTCCTGGCTTCGGATCTGCACAACTCCAGCTGTTGTGGCCATCTGGGGAGTAAACCAGCGGATGGAAGACCTCTCTCTCTGCCTCTACCTGTTTCTGTAACTCTGTCTTTCAAATAAATAAAATAAATCTCTTAAAAAAAAACTAAATAGGATATAAACAAGAAAAAATCTAGCATGTTTTCTTTATATGAAAATTGTACTAAATACTGTCAAAATTTTGATAAGGCAAGTTTATTACAGTAATAATTCTAAATATTTTAAGGATTTATTTATTTATTATTTATTTGAAAGGCACAGCAACACAGAGAGATCGTCCATCTGGTGGTTTACTTCCCAAATGTCTGCAACAGCCAGAGTTAAACCAGGCCAAAGCCATCAGCCAGGAGCTCCATTCAGGTCTCCCACATGGGTGGCAGGAACCTAAGTACATGGGCCAACATCTGCTGCCTCCCAAGTCATTAGCAGGATGCTGGATGGGAAGAGGTGGAGCCAGCACCAGATACAGCAAGTGGAAAACACAAGCATCTGCTTAGCCAGATGGGCCAAAACACCTGCCCCTAAATTTTTATATGTAACAGAGAATGGTAACTTCCTTCTATTCAGGCTCAACTACTTACTGGTTAAATAATCTTGAGAAGCTACTTAGTTTCTCCAAATCTTGGCATTTCATCTTTAAAACAGGAATAAAGCATGTACTTACCTTACAGAATTGTACTAAAAATTAAATGAGAGGCGTCAGCGCTGTGGCATAGAAGGTAAAGCTGCTGCCTAAGTGCTGGGATCCTATGTGAGCACTGGTTCAAGACCCAGCTGCTCCACTTCTGATCCAGCTCTCTGCTATGGCCTGGGAAAGCAGAAGATGGCCCAGAAGATGGCTCCTAGCTTCGGATCAGCTCAGCTCCAGCCATTGTGGCCATTTGGAGAGTGAACCAGCAGATGGAGGACCTCTCTCTCTCTCTGTCAATCTCTCTCTCTGCCTCTCCTCTTTCTGTGTAACTCTGATTTTCAAATAAATAAATAAATCTTTAAAAAAACAGAATTAAATGAATTAAATGATGTTAAGTACACAGAATCTAGACCCAATATTTTTAAATATCAGCTACTACATTTCATAAATTTACACATATGTGATGTCACCATGCCTAAATGGTAATGATTAAATTACTTACAATCTTTCAATATTAAGGATGGTGATTATCTCCTCCTTTTTAAGTTTTTGCTTTCTTCACAGATCTTTGCTAATTTTTTCTAAATCCTATAGATTTCTGAGTTCTAAAAATTGTGCAATATAGTACTCAACTTCAGTACTAATACTTGGAAACTTAAAAATATGATTTCAATAAATTGATTTACCAGTAACAATAAAGTCAGATCCCAGAACAAGGTAAAGAGGCTGTTTGTGAGTACAGATACAGTATATTAAGTACATATATTTATACCTGGTAAGTCATTTTGTTTTCCTTTAATAAATTTCCTAATTTACAATTAAATTAATTTTCCTATTAAATAATTTATACTACTTAAAACTAATAGCTTTTCTCTTTATAAGAGAAAGGTATTATGATCAGTATTAATAAAAACAACTCCATTTATGGTCATAATTTTCCACACATTACACTGGTACCCCTCTCTCTTACCATAAAATAAAAGCCCACAAACTCTATTTATATTTTTCTACCATTCCCACAAGATCCTAGATGTTTGCTTCCTCTCAGAAGCCTCCACTTGCTCCTATGAGAACCTTACTTCCTCCTGTGTCCCCATTTGGACAGGAGCAGGTATCAAACCTAAAGTTATCCATACTTTTATCAAAAAAGAAGAAAAACATTCCTATCATAATTTTGGCTAGAAATTGTGTTTCAATATTAACTCATAACAGACACTTATAGTGATGCTTTTACATGTTTATAAACTACAAATATTTACACAACTAATGCATATATAAAAATAAGTGTTAAACAAAACTAGACAAAGAATTAAAAACATGCTAAATCCATAAAAAATGAAAAAATAAGTGAGGCAATACATGTTAGTTACCTCAATTTAGCCATTCCCTATATATATATATATATTTCAAAATAACATATTGTAAATGATATATACAAAGTTAACAGAATTTTTAAAGTCAAACATTTTATTAACTTATATTTAAAACATTTGTTTATTTATTTGAAAGGCAGAGTTAGAGAGAGAAAGAATCAATCTTCCATCTAAAAGCTCCTTGCAATAAACGAAAATAACCAGAAAATGGAACTGTGGAAGACACAAATTGAAAGATGTGGAAAGTTCATACTTTAGGTTGGTTACAGGGACTGGACGATGGTAGGAAAGGAGCGCTGTGTCAAGTGGAGGACGTACCAACATCTCCAATGGAGGTTTTCAACTCCATGGGCCACTGTTCCCCCTACAAACACCTTTTGAGATCTACAAGTGAATAATGTGGTGGCAGTGTGGATGCTAACTATATTTTAGACTACAAGCAACTGACAAAGCAGATATATCTTCTAAACATTATCAGGTAGTATCCAGACTTGTTTTTATCTTAAATGCCAAATATTTTAGACAGTATCATAAAATCTACATGCTGTTATTTACAATTATTTACAAAATACTATAGGCAGCTATGCTCAATATCTTAATGTAATTTAAAAACTACTTTACCAGTCAGAAATTATATTTTATTATTTATCTCAGTGGTTCTCAACTTGCATAAGCATCAGATTTACCTGGGAAGTTTTAAAAAATATCCATACCAATCGGTATCTCTTGAGGTGGTATGCTGAATTATATATTATATATATATATATATATATATATATATATATATATCCCCCTCCACCAAAGCTTTTCCTTTGATTTTAATCTAAAGCCAAGATTTTTTTTTT
Source organism: Sylvilagus floridanus (assembly GCA_949820135.1). Taxonomy (NCBI): domain Eukaryota; kingdom Metazoa; phylum Chordata; class Mammalia; order Lagomorpha; family Leporidae; genus Sylvilagus; species Sylvilagus floridanus. The sequence goes on along the minus strand of OX463238.1, from coordinate 24,418,466 downwards.
AAACTGGTTTAGAAGCTTGTGTGGCACAGCTGGTTAAGCCGCCATCTGCAATGGTGCCATCCCATATGGGTGCTGGTTCGAGTCCTAGTTCTGCTTCTAATCCAGCTCCCTGCTAATGTACCTGGAGAAGCAGAGGAAGATGGCCTAAGTCCCTGGGCCCCCACATCCACGTGGGAGACTTGGATGGATTTCCAGGATCCTGTTTTTGGCCTGGCCCAGCCCTGGCCATTGTGGCCATTTAGGAAGTAAACTAGCAGATGGAGAGTCAGAGTCCAGAGTCTGTGTCTCCATGTCTGCCTGTATGTCTGTCTTTCTCCCCTCTCTTCCTCTCTCTACAACTCTGCCTTTTAAATAAATGAATAATTTTAAAGAATTGGATTAGGCAAACAAACTGTCCAAATGCTTTCCATTTTTCATTTTTCTAGTCTACTGAGCAGCCATAAGTCATGGGTATTTAAATACAACTCTTCTGTAGTCTGAACTGAACTGGTTTATATGACAGCTAAGGATCCTTTTGACTTTAAAATTATTTGATTCAACCATTTCATTTTTCTCTTTTCTTTAAAGATTTATTTATTTTAAAGGTAGCATTACAGAGAAGGGAGAGAGAGAGCGAGCCAGAAAACAAAAGAGAAATCTTCCATCCGCTGGGTCACTCTTCAAATGGCCACAATACCTGGGGCTGGGCCTGGCAGAACCAAGAAGCTTCTTCCAGATCTCCCACTTGGGTGCAGACATCCAAGCATTTGGGCCATCTCCCACTGCTTTCCCAGGCCCATTACAAGGGAGCTGGATTGGAAGTGGAGCAGCCAGTACTCAACCAATGCCCTTAAGGGATGCTGGCATTGCAAGAGGTGGCTTTACCTGCTGTGCCACAATGCTGGTCCTATGATTAGACCATTTTAAATTCCTGCCTGTACTTATCATCTAAACAGTGCTTCAAATAAAAGTTAAATCACATACCATATCTACTAAGGTTATGCAGTTAACGCTTCCCACATTTGCAAATCCCATGTGCAGAAAAGTATTTGCCAAAACCAATTTTAATAGCTTGTTCTTAAATAAATACTTTACGAAGTTTTTACTCTGTGTTCATCAACGACAAACTTAATTACACTGAAATCCTAGCCTTCCCTGAAAAAATGTAAAGTCAGCATTATACTCTAGGGGTACATTTTCAGTATCACACACCATTAAGATTTATTCTTTGTTTTAACAGATATAAAAAAAAAAGAAAATAAGAGACTACAGTTTTATGAATGGAAGGTTTTCATTTAAACCAGCAAATAATTTACAGAGAAAAATGGCACTAGACTTACTGTAGAAATTAAATACACATGTGAAACAGTATTCATAAGAAACAACCAACAAAATAATTTCTAACAAATTAACATTTCATTGCCTCATATTAGACAAGAATTAAATCGCTTCTGTTTGAACACTTAGAGAGGGATTATCATTAGAAGGACATGAAAACCTCAACTGACAATAATTAAAAATTCATATAATTTAAGATTAATGTATTTATATTTGATTACAATAGAAGATTAATACCACATTCTTTTTTAAAAGATTATAACTATTATAATTTTCTTCTTTAAAGTTGTTTGTTCATTCTAAAACTATGCATATATCAAGATGACAGGATATATAATTAAAAATAATCATCTTTCATTTATTAGAATATAATTATTAAAAAAGAAATGTATCAATCACTTAATTTTCTGAAAAGAAAATAAAAATTTTTATTCATCTTCTCACATTAGCCTTCAGAAAACAAATCTGAAACATAACTAAAACATATTTAAAGCTCAATACAAATAATTTTGTACTGCTCAGCATTACTGGCATCATTCCAATGAAACAGGAAACAATAGCTCAACTAACTGCTGAAAATTAATCAATAGGCATAGAAATAAAACTTCAGAATAATATTCTAAGGTACAAAGAAAAATTCTACATTAATATTTAATAATAATAAAAGTTAATAATAATTATTAATAATATTCTAAGGCACAAAGAAAATTCTACATTAATTAGCATATAAGCCTTAACTTATTTTAATACTTATAGCATTAATGAAAAATCCTTATTAATATAAACACAACAGTAGCTAATCTTTAAAATATTTTCTATATAATATCATTTGATTTTAAGTTATTTTAAAAGATGACTTTGAAAGGTCAAATGAATTTAGTATAAAATCTTGCAGCTAAAAAGTCACATTTCCAAAATTGAATAGAAAGTACATACAGCCCTCAAAAAACACAAACATATATATATATATAAAATAAAAGATATGTCTCCTATTTTTAAGGAATTATGAAATTTGCATCCGAATTTTCATGAAAAATGATGTTTATCAATTCTGTCTCTTAACATACTACATTTTAACATTCTCCTAACATATCCAAGTCATAACAAGATTACTTAATAGATTTAAAAATAATAAAGTTGTCTGGAATGTCTTTTTTGCCCTAATATTTGGAAAGAAAAGAGAATTCCAAAGAATAAGACATTCAGTTAAAATATGTTTTCTTCTCTACTTCAACTCTCTTTGAAGTCAGCCGTTCAAGGTCCAATATCAGCTGGAATTCAGTAGTAAAAATTTTATGGCACTATACTAAATTTTTATTATTTCATTGAGAAAAATAATAATAATAAAAAGGATTAAGATCTATTTCCTTTTTCACCATTTTAAGCTTTTTTTTTTTTGCTTTCATCAATTCTAGACTGCCATAAATCAAAAGTATTCTTTTAATCCCAACAGTAGACAAAATAATGCATTTTACACTTAAATATGCTTAAGGAAAAAATTAACATTCTTTATCATTTCCCAACAGAGACAGTTAACACTCTAAGGTCACATTAATAGAATCTTTCTGCCATTGTAGAAAGTTTGATAGCACTCCTATTTCAATGTCTGAATTTTTCTCCTTTTTTTGACAAAGACAAATGATTGCCATCAATCAAGATCCAATCGGGTATACAGAGAGTCAAGCAAATGCATCACTCTTTACTGGTTTTCCTGTTATTTGAGCAGGCCTGGCTCCATATTATTTTATAAAATGATCAAAAATCCAGCCATAAGATAGATCATTCACACCCACTGTAAAATTAACTTTCATGAATAATGAGCGTTTTAAACCTCAGATAATGTATATGTTATACCAAGGATATTACTGAGTTCATTTCTGCCTAGAGATTATGTAAATGATACTATATGACCTTTATCATTATAACAGGGCATGCAAAACACATATTATTTCATACATCATCTTAAAGCAAGCCAATTTCTAGAGGAAAAAAATAGTCATTTATAATGTCCACCACGGTGAGGTGTTAAAGTTTTGAATGGAAGATGTGAAGTGCCTGTGATCACTCCGAGTCCTTCTTCCTTTAACCTGTTACTTCCACTGAACATATCATAGGGCAAGAAAACCTGTTCATTCAAAAACATATCCTTGGCCTCTTTCTTTCTTTGTTGAGTAACTGTTAATGTCATTTGGTAAATTTAAATCATGTTGGTTAATTAACACTAATTTAAATGGATATTTAAAATGGATATATTTTAAATGGATAACAAGTGTTAACACATACTTCTAAAGCATTCACTCAAAATCCTCAGAGTTAAAAAAAAAAATGTCAGCCAATATAATCAGTGAAGAAGGAAAACATCCCAGTACTGTTTCTTTAGGAGTATATTCTATCCATTTTACAATGCTGAGAATGTTAAGTATAAAATAAAATGACTCACCAAATATAAAATAGCTCTTTCAAAAAAGATATTTAAAGAGATACAAGCAGCTCCTTAATGTTCTACTCCTTCTTTCTCTAAAGATGACCCAATCATCCACGAAGTCACACATGAAGCCTTCGTTTCAACTTTGACCCCTCCTTCTCCTTAACCTTCATACAAATGAAGTGCTAAGCCCCATTTTTCTTTCTAAATAATTTCCAGTTTATGCCCAGCTATCCCACAACTCCTGCCTCGGCTACTGCTATTGTCACACCTTTCTTTGATTTCATTATTGGCAATATTTTTTGTCCTCAAATTCATAATCATAAAGAGCTGCTAAAATGACCCTTATAGCAGTGACGCCCCAAGTGGGTCGTTCATCCCCTAGAGAGGCACAAGAGTATTCATTTGGATGTCAGAAGATAAAACAGCAACACCTATTTACATTAATTCCCCAGGGAGGGAGGGAACAAAAAAATTAAGCTTCACTAACGTTGAATATAAATTTTAATTCTGGAATTCTTATTCAGTGTGTCAGTAAGCACGTCATATGTACTATGCAATTTTAGCACAGCAACAGTCTATTTATAGTTAGTTGAATATGGTTATAGGTTATACTATCTTAAATAATAGAGAATTTATGATACTTTCAAGTTGTATAACAGGTGACCACAAATTACCTAATAATTAACAGTAAGTGAAGCGATGATATTTTGGCACTCAATTTTCTTATAAGAAATTGTTCCAAATTTGCTGAACATTTTTTGTGACAAGATGCCACAATCCACTACAAAATAGCTAACTGAAAATGAACAAAGAGGCAGGCATTGTGAAACAGTAGGTCAAGGTGCTGTTTAGGACACCCACATTCCATAACAGAGTATCAATTCAAGTCCAGGCTCTTCTGCTTCCAACCCAGCTTCCTGCTAAGGCATCCTGGGAAGAGCAGATGGTAACTCAAGCACCCATGTGGGAGACTCACACTGACTTTGGGCTATTAGCCTCAGCCTGGTCCAATTTCGGCTGTTGTGGGCATTTGGGGAGTTAACCAGCAGATAAAGGTTCTCTGTTTCTTTCTGTCCCCTTTTTACTTTTTCAAATAAAGAAAAAATATTTTTGTATAAGAGTTATTCTTAAGAAAATAAACAAGCCAACTATATACCTTTAACATAAAGTTGTTATTTTAACAATGAAAAGAGTAATTACATTTGAAAAACTATGCAAACATTTTTAGGAGCATTTCCATCATTATGTGACTTCTGTTGTCCAAAACTATCTGAATTACATGCGAAAACTCTTCAATTTGTATCATTAATTAAAACAACAATAACTATGAAACAGAGATATGTAACCCAGTGTTTCTAAGGATTTTGTACCTGACAAATAATATTAAAATATTAATAACAATCCTTGAAGAGAACTATGCATTTCTATATAACCAAACAGTACTAAAAATATTTTTCAGCTTTATTTCATCTTTTAATTTCTTCTAGAAACAGCAGCAATATTTAACACTCTCATTAGAGAATTTTCAGTGATTGGACTCTGCTTCATCTGAATTATTAAAGAAAAAAATTTAAGGCACAGAATAACACCAACTGCTCTACAAAGTAACTAACAAGGTCTGTGGACTCAAGAGATCTCAAACTAGTAATTCAAGTTGCTGGTGCTACTACTGCTACTACTGCCACTTCTAATATTTTATTAATACATAAAAAGGGACTTTTTTTTAAACAAATCAGAATGTATACCATTAGGGCCAATATATAAGAAAATTGGGTTGAAAGCATCCAATTTAAGAACAGGGTAGGCCTCAAAGGAAAAATGAATGTCTCATTTTTGAGCAAAATGCTGAGACCTTCTAGACGAAAGGCAGATGTAGAGAGGTTTTAAGATGAAAATAAATTGCTTTTAATTTCTATATATATTAATCATTTTCCCAAAATTGTACTACCAATTACTCTTCTACCAAAAAAGTATGGGAGTGCCTATCTTCCAACTGTCATGAACTGAATCATACTGGCCTTGTTTATCTTGGTCAAACCTAGAAGAGAACAGAAAGAGAGGGCATATTGCATATAATCCAAAGTTTAAAGCTAAGATTTCAACACCGATTTAGTTTTTGCAAAAAGGAAATATAGGAAGTAAGAGAGGTTTGCAAATGAACATGCATTTTTTTTGGGACATGTCAAGTTTGAGGAGCCAGAAGTACACGGAAATATCCATATGATCACTAAAAATAGAAATGTGGAGCTCAAAATCAGGTAAAGACCAGAGATGTTGATCTAAGGTATCAGACAGAAGTGTTGGTTGAAGTCCTACCAGAGATTAAGATCACAGAAGACCTCATTAAAAAATACAAATAAGTAACAGAATTTTTCAGGGATGACACTAAAAAAGTGGTTTTAAGAAAAGGCAAGATCCAACACCAAAGTGGTATTCTTTTACTTATCTCTATTACATGGACATCTGGCAAAGAACCTTGCTCAGAGTAGGAATTCAATAAAAACTTCTTGAATGAATTATACAGTAAGAGGTAGAGACAAAGCCATCAGAAGAGAAGAACACCTGAAGCAAACAAGGTGAGTCAAGGTAAAGAATGACAACAGCCTATTAGTCACGGAGGTGCCCAGCACAATTTTCAGCCACAATGAACCTGGAACCCCGTTCAGTTCCATGCTCACTTTCTCTCCTACGATTCAGCGGCACCCTAATTGCCTGCTAACAACTATCATTCACCAACTAATTCTCAGCACAGTTGTCAGCACCTTTAGGTGATCTGGATTTCAGTAACCTCTACTTCTGTCAATTATCCAACTATTTTATAATCATCTATATTTGGTCTTTCCCCTCCCAAACTACAATCTCTGTGTTTCTTTTAGCTGATATCTTAGCCACTAAATGTAAGAATTTGTAAAGGTCATTCATTTTCTCATTTGCTATCCATGATCTCAACTAAGATTATGGCCATAATTACCCATACACAAATGAACTCATGAATTTATATACCCAGCTAAGTTCCCTTTTTGAGCTCTGGCCCTATTTATTTAAATGCTTGCTGGGGCCGGTGCTGTGGTGTAGCAGGTAAGGCCAATGCCTTCAGTGCCAGCATCCCATATGGGTGCCAGCTAGAGAGCTGGCTGCTCCATTTCTGATCCAGCTCTTTGCTATGGCCTGGAAAGCAGTAAATGGCCCAAATCCTTGGACCCCTGCACCTGCATGGGAAGACCTGGAGGAGACTCCTGGCTCCAGATTGGCACAGCTCTGGCCACTGCAGCCAACTGGTGAGTAAACCAACGTATGGAAGACCTCTCTCTTTCTCTCTCTACTTCTCTTTCTCTGTGTAAGTCTTTCAAATAAATAAAATAAATCTTAAAAATAAATAAATAAATGTTTGCTGTATAGTTAGCATTTAAAAGAATGGAATATGGAGTCAGATATCTTTAAATTCCCATTTTAGATAAGACAATAGCTCTACACTTCAGGGGCTGGCGCTGTGGCATAGTGGGTAAAACCACTGCCTGCAGTGCTGGCACCCCATATGGGCACCTGTTCGAGTCCTGGCTGCTCCACTTCTGATCCAGCTCTCTGCTATGGCCTGGGAAAGCAGTGGAACATGGCCCAAGTCCTTGGGCCCCTGCACCTGCATGGGAGACCTGGAAGAAGCTCCTGGCTCCTGGCTTTAGATCAGCGCAGCTCAAGCCGTTGCAGCCAATTGGAGAGTGAACCAGCAGATGAAAGACCTCTCTTTCTCTCTCTCTCTCTGCCTCTCCTTCTCTTCTGTGTAACTCTGACTTTCAAGTAAATAAATAAATGTGAAAAAATATCTCTCCACGTTAGTCATCTCCCTTTAAAACAATAGCAGCAGTAAGAGTACTTAATTTTTAAGACTGTTGTACAGATCACCTATGATAATATTTAGAAGTATTTAGAATAGTGCTTTGCATATAGTAAACATTTCTTTTTTTAAGTTTTATTTATTTATGTATTTGGTAGGCAGTGACACAGAGAAGTGACAGAGAAGACAGAGAGTCAGAGACAGAGAAATCTTCCATATGCTGATTCAATCCCCAAATGCCTGCAAGAGATAGGGGTAAGCTAGGCCAAAGCCAGTAGCCTGGAACTACAACTAGGTGTCACATATGGTTGTAAGGAACTCAAACACTTGGCTCATCATCTGTTGCCTTTCAAGAGCATTAGCAGGAAGCCGGATGTGAAATGGAGGCAGGACTTGATCAGAAGCCCTCTGATATGGTGTGGGCATTCCAAGTTGCAGTATAACTCACTGAACCACAACACCCACCCCAGTAAGTATTTCTTGAGTGTTAAATATTACAGTAATATAAACTCATTGAAGACAATGATCTATATTCCCTATTGTTTATTGTCATAATTCCCAGAATAGATAACGATCAATATCTTTTGAACTGAATTAATAAATTCATCTCAACTCTAATATGGTCAAAACCCAACTAACCCTTGACTAAACCCTTAACTAGTCTTTTTTTAATTGTTATCACAATTCCTCCAATTGTGCAAGCACACACAATCTGTTTTACACACTGCAGCCAGAGGGTTTTCAAAGCATAAAACAGATCATGTCTCCTGGCTCTTTCTCCATAAACTCTTTTTATGGTTCTCCAGTCCTCTGTAGATAAAGAAGAAACACCAAATATGGCCATAAGGCCTCTGTGTGGTCTGGTTATTATCAATATCCCCACAACCCATGCTTCCTCTCACTATCCACATTCCAGCTACAGAGCGTTTCTTCCCATCCTTGTACTCATTATGCTTCTGGTTTTAATGCCTTCGCATGTGTTGCTTCTTCTACCAGCATAACAATTTCTTCCCCTTTACATTTAGCTAACTCCTACTCCTCCAAATTTCAATATATTGTTACTTCAAATTCAAATTCCATGAGTATCTTAACTAGACCAAATATACCAAACAAAGGCATAATTCTGCTGTTCGCAGCATTTTCAGAATACCACGTTTATGTTAGTTTTGTTAATATTACCTTTCTCTCCCTCTGGATTATAAATCTATGTGGACAGGGAAAATGCCTACTTTTGTTCATTATAACAACTCTGAAGAATAGCAGAGTGACTAGTAACTAGCAGGTGCTAATGAAATATTCATTGAATGAATAAGATTCCTATATAAAAAATTTTATTGTATAAAACAAGCACAATAAAATTCAAGTTAACAATAGGGTTTAAGGAAGCAGCATTAATAGAAATGAGAAATGAGAAAGGAAGCTATAAATTCAATTCATGATCAGCATTTGAAAACCAAAAAGCTTCCCATCACATCATTATGAGGAATTTGACACTGCCTGACCACACATTTCTCCTTCAGATTCTCTCTTCAGATTCTGGAATTTAGCCCCTCTCATTTTTCTTTGTTGAGTCTTGGATTCTCTACCGTCCTTTAAGGTTCTATCCTTATGTTCTACCATAAACACTGTGTTCTCCCAAACCAGGAAGATTATCTTGACAGTTGTGACTAAGTCTATCATCCATGAGACAATGGCATGAAATCACAACTCTACTCCAGAACAAGAATACATTTTCAACCGCCTAATGACAGTACCATTTGGATACCGCACAGGACCTCCTCACCAGTATGCCCCAATAAAGAACACATCTGTGATCTGAGCCATTCCTTCTTCACTGCCATATCACTCTTATTCTCTACATCTCTCTCACTTTCTGCCACTAACAACACCCAAACCCCTCTTATTCTTACTAAGGTTTCTCCCTCATCTCCACACTTTTTCAGTCCTGTTACATGTGAATTTACTGAACTCCTCTTCACAGAGACATTACCTGAATTCTTTTTTATTTTGAAAAAGTATCAAATTTAGAGAAAAGTTATAAATACAGTAGAAAATTACCATCACAGCACCCCACTGCCCCCAAATACCATGGGTATATATTTCCCATAAATAAGGATTTTTGTCCTATATGATAACAATGTAGCTGTGAAAGGGAACTAAAACTGATAAAGTAACACCTTCAAATTTGCAATTATGACTCAAGTTTCCCTATACTAAAAGAACCAGCTCAGAATTATTTCTGGGGGCTGGTGCTGTAGCATAGCAGACAAAGCCGCTGCCAGCAGTGCAGCATCCCATATAAGGCACCAGTTAGATTCCCAGCTGCTCCACTGACCATCCAGTTTTTTGCTAATGGGCCTGGGAAAGCAGAAGATGGTCCAAGTGCTTGGGACCCTGAAACAAAGTGAGAGGGAGACCCAGAAGAAGCTCCTGGCTCCTGGCTTCAGACCAGCCTAGCTCTGGCTGTTGCAGTCATTTGGGGCATGAACCAGCAGATGGAATATCTGTTTCTTCTCTCTCTTTCTCTCTCTCCCTTTTCTCTGTAACTCTCTTTCAAATAAATAAACACTTAGACATTTTTTTTTAAAGAATCATGTCTGGTATTTAGTTATGTCTCTTTATTCTCATTCAAGCTAAGGAAACATAGTCCTAAGTCTTTCTTCAAATTACTAATGCTAGACATTTTAGGCTGATGACAGGTCCATTATTTTGTAGACCGTCCCTCAACCTGGGTTTGGCTAGCATTTCTACTTGACTACATCCAGATTAGGCATTTTCAGGCAAAGATATCACTGAGTGATGCTAGGATCTTGTCCATGCATCCTCTCACATAATGCACTACCTCAAATTGTCTTATTATTGATAATGATCATTTTGATCACTTGACTGACGTGGTGCCCACCAAGCTTCTTTACTGTAAATGAGTCTTTTCCCCTTTTTAATTAATGAGCATTCTTTGAGGGAGTGTCTTAGGAATTACATGAGTTCTTCATTAAACTTTTAATTTCTTCACCTATTGATATTAATATGGTCTCCTATTTCAGTCAGTGAGCTATAAATTATTACTATCATCATTTCAGGTTCAAGTCCCTGATTTGGCCAGTGGGATTCTTTTCAAGCTGACTCTTCCTTTTTTACAAATCTCTACCATTCTTTGAGTACTTCTTAACTTCTCAGCACAGCAAGGAGCTGCAGGCTCATCTTACAGTCTCCCTGCCAGGATTCTGGAAGCAGCCCTTGCTCCACACAGCTCTGGTTTCACTAAAGAATCATTTCTTTCAGAAGTAGGATGGGGCTTTAGGTACATTCACTGCTACTGGAACATCGCTGTTCCCAGTTCCTGTTATTGGACAAAGCTAAGGGAATACATCTAAGAAGACACACACACACACTTTGAAACATATTTACCTTTATAGCTCTCCATCTGTATCTATTTTATATAGTGAAAAATCAAAACCAAAAATAAACCACAGGATTCATTCCTGTTTTCTCATTTTCCTGACTTATAGAGAAAATTACATAACTCCTTCATGTATCAGAGAGGAATACGGCTCTCACCTTTCTTCACATTTTTACTTATCTGATCGCTCCCTGTGAGAGTCAGTGAAGTCCTCTACACACAGATGACCTAATCAACCCACATAGGTTTATTCACCCCTACTGGGACCTGCAATCCATGCCAGGACCCCTCCTCTGACTTTCAGGCGCTGTGACATCACTCACAGGTCTCCCTCCACACCGTGTCTACACCCTTCTCACACTACCCTGCCTCAAACCTCCTGTACCAGCTCTCCATCACCACAGACTTCCTTCTCATTGTGCTCAGACTCTGACAGCCTACATCTTTAATTCCCTCCTTTCCTCCCCACTGTGAACAATCTCCTTATTGTGCTTGGACTCCCATACTGGAGGTTGAATGACTCCTCTGCAGAGACATCTGCCTCAACCTGGTCCTATGTGTGTGACCTATGTTTCTCAGCTTATCCAGTGTTTTTCACATGAATTGCTAATGAATGGAATAAAGAGAGGAAAAGGAAAAGGAAAAGGATGTACAGTTTGGTGGTTGGGTAAATTCATGTAATTGTGCAACCATAACTGTTGCATATTTTGGAGTGCTTCCATTACCCCCAAGAATTCCTGTGCCCAGTTGAGATCAACCTCTGTTCTTAGGTCTAACCTCACACACACAATGATTGTCTTTAGCCTTAACTTTTCCAAACTTCTTATGTAAATGAAACCATATAACATACAGTCTTTTGTGTCCAGCTTATTTCACTCAGTATAATGGTTTTGAGAAGCATCAATGCTTTTACAGGCATCACTTAGTTTTTTTTTTTTTCTATATTTTGCTCCATAGTACTCCATTTAGTGGCTATAACATATTTTGTGCATCCATTTGCTAACTGATAAACATTTGGATTTTTTCCAGTTTGTGTGTATTATGGATAATGCTGTTAAGAACAAATGCATATAAGACTTAGTGTGGACAATTGCTCTAATAATTCTTGGGTAGATACCTAGGAAAGAAAATGCCATATGTATGGCATTAAGTTCTTTAGAAACCAAAACAGTTCCCAAAGTGGGAACCAGACATGTGTGAGGCTTCTAATTTCTCTACATCCTTATCAATACCTGATAATGTCACATCTTCTGATTGTACCCATTCTAGTAGGAATGTAGTGGTAACTCATTTGGCTGTAATTGCCATTTTCCTAACAGCTACTGAGATTAAAAATTTTCTCATGGGCTGTTAGTCACACATATATTTTGGTGAAAGATTTTTTTCTTCAAATCTTTGGTTATTTTAAATGAGTTTTCTTACTGAGTTGTAAGGCTTCTTTTTATATACTAAATGTAAGTTTTTATTAAATATGTAATTTGGGTGTTCTCCCAGTCTGTGGCTTATGTTTTCATTTGTACTTTTAAAATGGTATTTTCTGAAAAGTAATGATTTTAATTTTACCTACATAGAATTTATCATTTTTCTGTATGAATTGTATTTTTGTTATCATAGTTAAAAAAAATCTTGGCTTAACCCAAGATTGATGAGCTAGGACACCTGTGATTTTTTAAAAATTGCGTCTCTGTCGGAGCATTGCTGTTTCTGGGACAGTACAGTGTGGAAGAACATTGAGTGTGTGCTCGCGCCTGGGAGCTGTTGCTCAGCTGTGAAGCGGGGAGGGGGTGCCACGGATATTTTCTTTGTAAAGTGTTAGAATTTTGGCTTTGTGTGTGGGGGGGGGACTCATTATCTATTTCAGTTCTAGTAATTTTTTTGTGGAATCCTTAAGATTTTGGACATTCAAAATCATACTGTCTGCAAATAGACTGTTATTTCTTCTTTTCTGATCTCTATGCCTTTAATTTGTCTTGTTTCATTGTACTGCACAGAACCACCAAATACAACACTGAATAAAAGCAGTGAACATGGACTTCCTTGCTATTTTTCTAGTCTTATAGGAAAAGCATTGGATCTTTCACCGGATGCTTTGTTAGCTTAAAATTCTTCATAGTCACATTATATCAGTTTGAAAAAGTCCTTATTATTCCTAATCTATTGATCTTTTATTATTAGGAATAGGTTGCTTAATCAAATGCATTTTTTCCGTGTGAGGAAATGATGTGATTTTTACACTTTCTTTTATTTATACAATATATTACATTAATTGATTTTTCAAATCTTAAGCTAACCTTGCATTCCTCAAATAAACTCTACTTGGTAACAGAATATAATCATTTTCAAACGTTATTGAATTTGGTCTACTAATATTTTGTTAAAAATGTTTACATCTATGTGTATCAGGGACTTCAGTTACTTTTAGCAAATAAAACACTATTTTAAAGATAAGAAAATGTAAGGTGAGAGTACCTTATTTAAGACCACAAAATCAAAAAATGGAGAGCCAGAGATCTAAACTCAGGTATCTAAAACTGTATTCTGTCCACCACACTAGTGGTTGTCAACAGATTCAGCACTGTTCCCTGGAGAAAATTAAGGAATCTGTGAGGAGTTTCGGTTGTCACAATGCCTGGGGAGTACAGAAGAGGAACGTGGACTGTTATATGTCATGACAGAAATATGTAGCCAGTCTTGACATTCATTTCCCTATTTAGACATAATTTCAACACTTTCTACACACTTAAAAATAAGACAATACATTTGCAAGCAATCCGTCACTGCCTGCTTCCTTTCTTTATTTTTTGTTTTCTTTTGAAACAAAAGGATTTTAAAAATCCTATGGGGTGGGTGTTGTGGTGCAGCAAGTCAGGCTGCTGACTGGGATAGCCATGTAACATGTCAGAGTTCCTAGTTCAAGTCCCAGCTACCCCATGCTTCCTGTCCAGCTTCCTGCTGATAAGCCTGGAGGCAGCACAGGATGGTCCAGGGTCTTAGGTCTATGCCACCCACTTAGAAGACTCAGATACAGTTTCTGGCCTAGTTTCAGTTGTTGGGGCCATTTGGGAGAGTGAACCAACAGATGGAGGATCTACCTCTCTGTCTCTCCCTCTCATTTTATTACCCTGCCTTTGTTAAAAGGAGGAGGGTAAAGGGGGGCAGGGTGGAAGAAGAGGGAGAAGAGAAGAGAATGGAGGAGGAGGAGTCAGCAAGAATGTCATCATTAGAGGCTAAATCAGTGGGGTCTGCCTGATCTTGGACTGTGAACCTCTAAAAGCAAATGCCAAAATAAGCCTGTCTTACCTTTGTATCTCACCTATGTCAAGAATTTTGCTGTAGTATCAAAAAGCTGACTAATAACAGGTAAAGTGACAACAAAAATCAATTTTCTATTATTTTCTTATTTTACACTGCCTATAATAACATGAGAAAAGTATTATTTCAGTTAAATTGTATGAGACAAGCTACTATAACAAATAACAATACAAAAGGGAGAAGAGTTAGTCTTAAATAAAGAATAGTCATATTTTAAAACAAAGGAACGCTGGTGCTGTGGCTCACTAGGCTAATCCCCCACCTTGTGGCACCAGCACACTGGGTTCTAGTCCCGGTCAGGGCGCCAGATTCTGTCCCGGTTGCCCCTCTTCCAGGCCAGCTCTCTGCTGTGGCCCCGGAGTGCAGTGGAGGATGGCCCAAGTGCTTGGGCCCTGCACCCCATGGGAGACCAGGAGAAGCACCTGGCTCCTGCCATCGGATGAGCGCGGTGCGCCGGCCGCAGCGCCTGTCCGCGGCGGCCATTGGAGGGTGAACCAACAGCAAAAAGGAAGACATTTCTCTCTGTCTCTCTCTCTCACTGTCCACTCTGCCTGTCAAAAAAACAAAAACAAAAACAAAAAAACAAAGGAAAAGAACCCTGTAATGTTATGTTTATATAACTACTGAAATGCAACTTGAACATTGTACTATGCAGGGACAATTATCATTCAGTCCACAGAATAACTATATCCATAGAAGCTTTAATAGAGAAATCAGAAGGTCATATAATGCAACCATCATCCTTTCAACCCAAATAACAACTCAAGTAACAATTTTAATCCATAACTGGTTGATTCCAGATTGGGATACACTCAAATGAAGACAAAAACCAATGTGTCCTAAACAAATACTTTGTTTTAGAAAACTATGGACTACTAAGGAGTTGATTTATTTATTCTACAAATAAGAACTGAGTGCCTACCATATGCCAAACACTAAGGACATACCAATAAATAAAACAAAGGAAAAACTACAATAAAATATCAAGAAAAAAGTACTATGAAGAAAAGTAACTCTACTGTGTTAATGGGGGTTAAGAGATGGTAGTGGAGGTACATGAATGGTAAGAAAGGGCTGATTTAGAAAGGCTAGCCAGGGGCCAGTGCCGTGGCGTAGTAGGTTAATCCTCCACCTGTAGCACTCGCATCCCATATGGACGCCGGTTCTAGTCCCAGCTGCTCCTCTTCCATTCCTGATCTCTGCTGTGGCCTGGGAAAGCAGTGGAAGAAGGCCCAAGTGCTTGGGCCTCTGCACCCATGTGGGAGACCAGGAAGAAGCACCTGGCTCCTGGCTTCGGATTGGTGCAGCTCCAGCCATTGCAGCCATCTGGGGAGTGAACCAACAGAAGGAAGACATTTCTGTCTCTCCCTCTCACTGTCTGTAACTCTCTCTCTCAAATAAATAAATAAAATCTTAAAAAAAAAAAAGAAGGATGAGAAAAGATGACATGTGAACAAAGACTTGGATAAACAGAGATGTAAGCTATATTGATATTTAGATAAAAATGTTCCATGTATAACAAACATTTGTTAAAGTTCTAAGATGGGAGCATGGTCAGTCCTCTCAAGTGCGCATCTGAAGATGGTCAGACTGAAGTACCCCAGTAAGGTCAGATCATCCAGGGCTTTGTACTTTCCCACAATAATTTAGCTATAATAAATAATAATAATAATAATAATAAATAATAAAGGGATAAAAGAACCATGGGGACGACTAGTGAGGAGACTAAGTTTAGGATTAGCAAATTGCTTTTGTTCTTAAATTTTTAAATAACTGGAAAAACGGTGGGTATTTTGATACATGAAAAATACATGGAATTCAAATCTAAGTTTACAAAATAAAGTTTTATTGGAACTCAGGGATACTAACTTGTTTATGTACTGTCTATGCTGCTTTTGTACCACAACAGCAGGGTATGAGGGCTCTCATCACTTGACACTGCTGCTCAGTACACTATAGATCACAGTGATGTAGTTAGAATGTGACAGTTTTCCTGGGGCTATGTATAGGGCCTTATCACCTTCTATTTTATTTTTTATTACCAGGTGTACCCATTACATCAAAGTAAGAATCGTGGACTATTAATGTCATACTTTGCAAGGCACTGTGGAGTATGGATTATTTGATTTTGGAATCAAAGGGCAAAACACTTTAACTATGAAATGACACTAAACCTGTGATAAAAAGAATAATGTTACCAAAGCATTCTTTATAATCCCAAAGTACACAAATAACAACAGTCAAAAAATTCGAAAATTTAAAGTAAATCACCTCATCGTAACATAATTTCTGCAGAAAAATATAAAATGCAGCTGTAATCAAAAGAAATTTCCAAGTGGTTCACTAGTTACCCAAGCAAGAAAGGTCATTTACAGATGCCAAATTAATTAAACTGGCAGCCAAAGAATTGTGTTTACAGAAAATACTCCTGTCTAGAAATACTATAGCCTGTTAAAGAGTTGAGGACATTGGGAGTAGCATCAAAAACAGTTCTTTAAAAACCAGGTCAATTATCTCAAATGGTTTTCTTTGCCATTGACAATTTAATAGATACATTCTGGTGTTGTTTATTCAAGGACTAAATGATCATTTGGAAGTGAAATGAAGAATTAGTTCAAATAAATAGCCTGCAAGAAACAACTAAAGGCAAAACTTTGTTGACTTTTTATTTATTTGTGTGTGATAGAGTTCCCCAATATGTTGGTTCACTCCCTAAATATCTGCCCTGGGGTGAGCTGAAGCCAGGAACTTAATCCATGACTCCTTTGCAGGTGGCAGGAACCCAGCTACATGAACCACCATCACTGCCTCCCAGGGTCTGCATTAGCAGGAAACTGGAATCAAGAGCCAGAGTCAAGTATTGAACCCAGGCACTTGGATATGGGACACAGGTTTCCTAACAGCTAAGCTAAACACTCACCCCAATTTGTTCAAAGTCAAGAAAACAGGAATTTAGAACTACCTGAAGTGGAATCTCCTAAGATGTGTTTCACCTGATGGTGGTAAAATACTCATTAGTCAGAAGAAGGCTAAGTTAACCAGGTGTCATTGTAAACTTTGTTAACTGTTATGGACATAACTATCAACAATTCCATGAATTTTTATCAGAAATATAAGTTGAATATATGAATTTGTTCTATTAGCAATTAAAAAACTTAACTGTGGTAAAGTTTCATTGTGACACATTTTTAGCTCAATGTCTAAACTGAATTTTTTTCTGAGCAAGAGGAACCATGTTTTATCATAGTATCTGAATGGTTTTGGAAATTACCTTTGGATAAAGATGTGATTTTTTTAAAAATAAATCCATAGCAGTCCTTAAATGTAAACTCACATTACAGAGGTCATTTTGTTGACAATATTATTTGAGTCTCAAGTAAAAGCAAGATGCTTTAAATACTCTGTGTTGTTAAAACAAGAAGTGAGATCATTACTACCATACAGTTGATACATTTTTCAGCACAAATTCTAGTCCCAGAAGTATATTTCAGACACTGATGCAAGGACAAAGAAAATTTCCATATTTCAAAATCCACTTAACTGTGCAACTGAAGAGCTTCCACTTAACCTTCAATTGGAAGTGATTAATCTGCAATGTAATGATATGCTAAAAGGCAAATATCTAGAGTAAAATCTAATGGAATTATATAAATGCCTTCTAAGAGATAAATATGTTCAATTAATATCATATGTCCATGAACTGGTATTAATATTTGACAATATTTATCTGTGTGAAAACTTGATTTCAAAGATGAAATACATAAAATCTCATTACAGATCACATTAATACATGAAAATTTACAATCATTTTCTGACAGCAAACACTAACCTTAACCTCAATTAAGCAAAATGTTAATCTCAAGTCTTTTTAAAAAAAGATTTATTTATTTGAAAGGCAGAATTACAAAGAGGCAGAGGTACAGGTAGAGGCAGAGAGAGAGATAGAAAGCGAGAGAGACAGAGAGAGAACGAGTGATCTGTCTGCTGGTTCACTCCCCAAATGGCTGCAATGGGCTGGAAGTGAGCAGATCCAAAGTCAGGAGCCAGGAGCTTCTTTCAGGTCTCCCACGTGGGTGCAGGGGCCCAAGGATTTGGGTCATCTGCTGCTCTTTCCCAGGCACATTAGCAGGTAGATAGGAACTGGAGCAGCCAGGACTCAAGCAGGCACCCATATGGGATGCTGGCACTGCAGGCAGTGGCTTTACCTACTGTGTCACAGTGCCAACCCCAACCCCAGCTTTCTTAAAAGATAAATTCAATCTTCTCATCAGGAAACTCTATTACAGAAAATTATAGTCAATAATTATATTTAATATCTTACTAACAAAATATTTTTTCTCTTATTACAAACAGCTATTATATTATATTGTTATTTTTTCATTTTGATTCAAAAGTCTATAATGTTGAGGCCAGTGTTGTGGTACAATGGGTTAGGTTGCTACCTGCAACACTCTCATTCCATATAGTTAACAGTTGGTGTCCCAGCTGCTCCACTTCCAATCAGCTCCCTGCTAATGTGCCTGGGAAAGCAGAGGAGGGTGGCCCAATTCCTTGGGCCCCTGTCAACAATATGGGAGACCCAGAAGAAGCTCCATCCTACCCTGGCCGTTGCAGCCACTTTGGGAGTGACCCAGAAGATGGAAATCTCTATCTATCTCTCCCTCTCTGTAACTCTGCCTTTCAAATAAATAAATAAATCTTTAATTAAAAAAAAGTCTACAATATTTACTATCTAGTTCTTCACAGCAAAAGTCTGTCAACCTCTGATTTAAGAGAATGAAGATTTTGCTTTGAGCTAGGCAAAGCATATGATGGAAAATGTTGAAATGCTGGTTATATTTTTACATCAGAAACATACAAGTTTTTGATATATTGTGGGATTTAATAGAAAACGTGAAGACAAAGACAACTTCAGGGTTTTGGAGTAAGCAACTGAATGATGAATAACAGCACTGCCAATAACCAAGATGTGAAAGACATACAAAATAGGTTGTTGGGGGTGGGGAAAGATTGGTTTTGATAGGTTAAGGTGAGATACCTGTCAGAGAGGTGCAATGGGCAACTGAATAAAGGCGTCTGCAGCTCAAGAGAAGGATCTGAGCTTGAGACACAAATTTAGGAGTCAAGGTCAAATAGATTTTTTCTTTTCTTCGTTCTTTAATAGTGGTAAATAAAGAAGTATTTTGAGAACTGGGCCCTGGGGTCCTGTAACAGTCAATGTTCTAGAATGCAAGGATGACCCACAAAGGCAATTCAGTGTGAAACAATGTCTAATAAGTTAGTAGACTGTGCTATTTTGAAGCAAAATGGTGAAAGTGCTGGAAGAAGAAAATTATCAACCATAACATTTACTACTTAGAAAAGCAAACACACTATACTGATACATACGTGTTTTAGTGTGTATATATGTATTTATCCAAGGCATAGGCAGAAACAATTAAGAAAACAAAGTCCTGTACCACCAGAAATATTCCTCCTTTAATTCATTAATCAATAATGTGAGCATTTTAGTAAAATCTGGATTTTAGTAGTGGTGATCCAGTTCATATTTTCGCCTGATGCACATGAGAACAGTTCTAAAAATCTTGTCTAATGCTTTGCAGAATGTGTCAATATGTATATGTCAACAGCTATTAAAATATTCATGTTCTTTGATTTAGTACTTCTCTTCCTGGGACTTGATTTTAAAAATTAATCAAAAATAAGAAAATATTTCAATGACCAAATATTTTTCCAGATTATATCTCAGAGTGTCTTCCTATATAGTTTCCACTGAATTCAAAGTCCCTTAAAGATACGACAAAAGTCATACTCCTGCACCACACTCCAGCCTAATTAAGAGTTAACTCCTTATTATTTTCAAAGTCATCTCTATAACACATCTCACAGTCTATTAGGAACACAAGCACTTGAAATTTGATGTTCTGAGAAGAGCAGACAGTTCTACTTTGTCTGGAATATAAAGCCAGTGTAGAGGAATATCAGGAAAGAAATGTAGAGGAATATAGAGAATGTAGAGGAATATCAGGAAAGAAAGTGAAGCCTGGAGAGCAGGAGGCAGTGAAGACAACTGAGGAGAAAGGCACACAGGAGTAGGAAAGAAAAGAGTGAGATGTGGCGGAAGCCAATGGAAGAAAACACCTCGCCAAGAACCCCATCAAGAAACCCCATCAAGAAACGCCAGAAACAAAATTCCTGCACCTTTTTCAACAACGAGGTCACAAGACTTCTGTCAGAGCAGTTTTTGGCTGACTGCAAAGAACAGGATTGGGAAGTAGAAACATAGAAACGTCAAGACTTGAGAATGCTGACTGAAGGAGAGAAAAGAGAAACTACGTCGCAGTCTTTCTCAATGGGATAGTCTAGGTGTTCAGTAGGGGAGGTAATTCTTGCTGTACAGAGAGTATTCTCAGTACTACATGACATTCCAATGGCAGATACTCACAAACTGTCCAGTCACTGTGACAAACAAACCCCCACATCTTCTAAAGGATTCCAGAAAGGACAGGGTACTGCCTCTGAAGATCCTTAGATGTCAACTGACGCTCAAACAGGAGTCTCTTTCCCATGAGATGGTTTTCAGAGGTCAGAAGGAGAAGCTTATTAGCATACCCTGGAAAATGTTGGCCATGTATTTATGATCAGAATAGGTGTGGAGGCAATGGCAAGCAGTTGAGAGAGTTTTTCCTTCAGGACTTCTTTTTCCCAGAGTTGAGTTTAACTGCTGAGAGAAGCCATCACACTACAGATTCAAACACAACTTGGCCATCCTCCACATCATCACATTTCTTGAAAAACATCTTTTCTCTTATCTCTATTCATTTACCACCCAAAAATTCCCTAAACCTTTATCAACTCCACTCTCTCCAGGCTATTATAACAGTCCTAAGGTAACCATTGCCTTCTTGGCTGTCAAATCTAAGGTACTTTTCTTACATAATTTTCCTTCTGATTACTGTACAGTATTGCCCAGTGTCCCTTAAAGCCACTTATTCTGTCACTACTCATGAACTAATAAAATACCTCTTTTCTGCCTTCCCTTCACTCCCTTTAAACATTTATCTGTTTTACAGATGACAGCATGATCACACTATCGAGGGGCAAGCACTGGGGCACAGCAGGGATGTGGGCATCCCACATCAGAGTGCCTGTTACTACTGGCTACTCCACTTCCAGTCCAGCTCCCTGCTATGTGACTGTGAAGCAGCAGATGATGGCTCAACTACTTGGATCCCTCCATCCACATGGGAGACCCAGATGGAATTCCTGGCTCCTGGCTCCTGGCTCCTGGCTTCAGCTTGGCCGAGTTTCTGCCTGTTTTGGCCATTTTAGGAGTGAACTATCAGATGGAAGGTCTCCTTCCCTCTCTGTCCCCCTTTCTCTCTCTGTCACTCTGTTTTTCAAATAAATAAATAATTCTTTTAAAAAACGGGGCATGTTCTCTGTACACACTCTTTATTTCCTCTACCCACCTTCACTCACTTCCTCTGAAAGTACTGCCTTCCCCTTTCATGATCAAATTTCAAGTTCTTCCTCATACTCTGAAGAATAACGCCAATGTCAAGGCTTCACTGTCTCTAAGCTATACATAACAGTTCTATCCTTTGTGAATTTCAAAACCTTATACCTTTGCACCTTTATGTCATATTTGGGTCTGTACTATATGAGGAACTTCTATATAAATGCCTTGCTTCCCTTATAAAGTCCATTGATAGCTCATATTTACTAAATATTAATATTAGACATTTACATATGCCAGTGTGTCCTTCAATAACTGAGTTACTCTTAATTTAACAAATATTTAAAAACAGAGGCTCATAAATTTTAATGACTATATAAAAAGCTCAACAAATATTTTTAAATTAATAAATTATTATTCCAAGATGAAGAATCACTATAAATGTTTTAAAAAGTTCATGGAAAATGTGTATTATGAAAAAACAATGTGTGAACTTCAGATTTTTGTGCACTAAAATAAACTTATCTTTGAAATCCATTTTTCTGAAGTACTCTCCTATAACTTTAAGAAATTATTGACTCTGAGGGCATGCTATAAACTAGGCACTGTACTTGACATTTGCTAAACTATTTTAAACTCACAGAGCAGTCCTTTAGAATATTGTTTTGTTGACCAAGACTCAGGGGTACCAAGTCACCAGTACATAGTCTCATACTGAGGATACACATAAAACCTCCCCTGATGTTAAGTCATTTGCTCTGGAGCCGTCAGTGAGAAGGCCTAAAACATCCTAAGCCTAAAACAAATGCAAATCATGCACATGCTCCTTCATTTGTTTTATTAGTAAGGTGTAGATATCTACAAAATGCATTTTGCCATTTAATACATGAGAAAACATTTTACTTTGCCTAACATTCCCAAGCAGATCTGGAGAGTAAAAGGTATATAAAATCAACTAAAAATTGTTACTGTCGGTGACTGTTTCTAAAAACAAAGAAAGCTGGGACCAGTGTGGTGGTGTAGTCATTTAAGCCACTGCCTGCGTATGGGTGCCAGGTCAAGTCCTGGCTGCTCCACCTCCCATCCAGCTCACTGCTAATGCACCTGGGAAAGTAGTAGAAGATGGTCCAAGTGATTGGGCCCCTACACCCATATGGGAGACCAGGAAGAAGCTCCTGGCTCCTGGTTTCAGCCTGGGCCAGCCACAGCCATTGTGGCCATTTGGGGAGTGAACCAGCAGATGGAAGCTTGCTCGCTTGCACTTTCTCTCTGTCTCTCCCTCTCTCTGTAACTTTGCCTTTCAAGTAAATAAGATGAATCTTTAAAAAAATGAAATTAAGTAAAAACATTGCAAGTAGTATATATTTAGTGATAAGTCTTCAAATACAGTAAGGAACCACAAACTAAAAACTGAAAAGCATTGTAAATATCTTATTTTAAAGAGTCAGCAATATGATACAATAACATATAAAAATTTTACAAATTCACTCATGCTATAACTTTTCAATAACAGTTTTTGGTCAGATAATAAACTGAATATTTTATGTGAAGTTTTTATCAAAGTCCTGCAAAAAAAAAAAATGTACTCTAGCAAAACTGCTATGACTGCAATGAACATAAGGACTACTTACCATGATGCTTTACTTCATTAAAATAAAGGACCAAGAAAAATACACCTCTACTTACAATAAATAAAACTAATCAATGCTATAATCCTTCCACAAGAAACACTGGAACTCTGGGAGGGAGCTGAAGAGGAGAAAACATCATGTCTATTATTACTGTGACTAAATAGGATTAACTAATCCTCATGAGATAAAGTTATGAATTAAGGGAAGCTCAGAACACTAAGAAAATTTGTGGGTAGAGGATGCAAATAGCTCTCTAATTATCTACAGCCTATTAACAAGCAATCCTTATTACATGCAATTAAAACCCTCTTAAATTTTATGGCAAAAGTTCATTGAAACGTTGAAAATTATATGCTAATTATAGTACTGTAAAGCACATGTTTAGTGTGTACTTTTACTATTGGCTTAATAAATAATAAAATATCAAATTCTAGGTGGTATAGACTAACCATCTTACTAAATGGAAAATGTGGTATGCTGCTAGCATGGGCTTGGGCTACAATTTCACATAGCTACTACAGTACAATATCCCACTGACTACAGGTTCTTTGTGGATAGAGGCACAACCATCCTGTTAACTACTGAACAGAACTACCAAGACCATCACAGGACCCAGTACAAGTAGATTCTTAAGTATTTACTGAACAAATAACTTTGGAAGATGAAAATATATATTTAATGATTACCTTACGTATCATTTACTTTCAGGTTCTGGATCATTTAAATGCTTCCAAAGCTTGTTCACTGATTGGTTTTTATACCAATTCCCAAACAATGAAAATATTACTTATAATTAATTTTAGGCATAAAACCTTTATGGAAACCTAGACCAAGTTTCTTTTGTTCCTAACTGTACCATAGCACCTAACACAAATCAAGGAGTCAGGTCAACAAATATAAAATGAGTGAATAAATGAATATATGAAGAAAAAGAATTATTACTACAGATTCTGATTTTCTGGCACATAATATTCTTCAATACGCAAGATACTATACTAAAGAATAAACACATACAACTGATATAAGTCATGGATGGCGCTTTTCTCTCAACTGAGGACTCCTTCATGACTTATTTCAGTATTATTTTATACCTATATAACCTAGGGAAAATCCCTTAATGTGCCAAGTAACAAAAAAAATTGTTTTCCTTAATAGTTCCATAGCCTCCCCTGTATCAATTGCTTTGTTCAAATCAGGATCGAAGCAAGGTCCATATAATGTACATGTTAACATATTTCTTAAGTCCCTTTTATCCTGTAGATTTCATGAGTTGTTTATTCCATAGAGTTTTCTATACCTAGATTTTGCTAAACACATTTATATCATTTAATATGGTCCCCTTTCCCTGTATTTCCTGTAAACTGGGTATCAGAGGTATACTAATAATATCCAAGGGAAATATAATGTAAGTCACATACACAATTTAAATGTCTAGTATCCACATTTAAAAAGAAATGGGTGAAATTAATTCTAATAATAGATTTATTTAACCTAATGTAGTAGTCATTTTTTTGTCACTATAACAAAATGCCTCAGAGAGACTTTATAAGGAAACCAGGTTTCTTTTGGTTCATGAATCTGGAGGCTTCCAGTCCAGGATATGGCAGGCTTCACTGGCTGTGCTTTCTGGCTGGCACAGTTCCATGGAGGCAGAGAACATCACATGGGAAGAGACAGGAAGCCCAAATGTCTGTCCACACATGTCTCTTATAGTGTCACCAGGATGCAATCATGCACCACCCCCCTAAACTAACGCAACCTAATCAATCACCAATTGGATTAGGTTTCCAGCTTCTTACTGCCATTATCATAAGACCTTGGGAACAAAACTTTTGAATTTGTAGGGACAATTATTCAAATCTTAGCATTCCGCTCCTGACCCTCAAAACTCATATCTTTTTAACCTATATAGTACTTCAAGAAGTTCATGGGAAAAAATGGTGCAGAAAAGTTTTGAAATCCATGAAGTCTCTTCGTAAATTTTCATGAACATTATGAGGATATTTTGTATCTACATATTTCAATGTTTTAACTAAATTATCTTTCAATTTATTTTTCCAAGAACTTTTTGAAGTCCCTTTTTGAAATACCATTCCAGCCCCAGTAGTTCCAAAGCCTAAAAGTCCAGCATGAATCAAAAATCCAAACTCCAAAGTCTCATATGAGACTCAGGAAAACTCCCTTAGCTCTGAGCCTGTATAAAAATCAGAAAACAAGTTACATACTTCCAGGACACAATGGTGGCACAGGCACAAGATGAACATTCCCAGTCCAAAAAGAGGTGAGAGGCAAATAAAAAGGACGAATCAGTCCAAAGTATCTCTTTTCTTACATTGTTAAAGAAAGCATATTTGGTTTGCATGTACATGTCTGTGTCTGTGTGTTTCTGCTTCTACTTTTATATCCAGAGGTCACATAAGGCCAGTCTTTTAGAGTTTACTGTCACTTTTCCTACAAAAAGAAGCATATCACAAACAGCTTTTCTAAACTGTCTGATGCCTACCTGCACAACTAATCACATGTCATGATTTGGTAAAACTACCTTCCATGACCATCATGTCACTCTTCAGAGCAACACAAAAATATACTTCTAGCATTTACTATGACAAAATTCCCTTTGTTACAGAAGTCATTCAAATCACTATAAGCTCTATTAAATAAATGTTTATTTCTTATTTTGTGAAACCAGAGAGACAAAAAGACACAGAGATGGGTAGCAAGACAGAAAAGAGTTCTCATCTACTAGTTCACTTCCCAAAAAGCTTGCAACAGCTGTGGTATGACTGGGGTCAGAACAAGGAGCCAGCAATGCAATTCAGGTCTCTCATGTGGGTGACAGGAACCCGTTTACTTGAGCCATCCCTGCTGCCTCTCAGGATGTGCATTAACAGAAAGCTGGAATCAGGAGTCTCAGTCAGCAATTAAATCCGTGCACTGAGATACCTCGGTCACTAGGTTAAATGCACACTCCTAAATAAATGTTTATTGAGCATGACAACAGTTTTCTAAAATGTAAAACTAAAGAAGGCAGATTTTCTTTTTTTAATTTGAGAGAGAGAGAGAGCAGGAGAGAGAGAGAGAAAGACTGCAGACAGAGACAAAGAGAAAGCTCCTATCCACTGGTCTACTGCTCAAATTCTGGCAATAAGTGATGCTGGGCCGGGCCAGGCCAAAGCTGAGAGCTGGGACCTAAATCAGGTCTCCCACAAAGTGGCAGGGACCCAACCACTTGAGCCCTCACCTGCTGCCTCCCACGATACGTATTGCCTGGAAGCTGGAATTGGAAGTGAAATTGAGACTCAAATACAAGCACTACCAATATGGGATGTGGGCATCCAACTGGTGTCTTAACTATTTACCCTAACACCTGTCTGGGAAAGCAGGGAATTTTGGTTGCTTTTTTCACTACCAGATATCTAGTGATTACAGTAGTGCTGCAAACAACAATATAAATATTTACTGAATGAATAATTATGTCAAAGGCATCATTAGAGTATTATGAATATTTTCTGCCCTTAAGGCACTGCCAATTTGATTGGGAAGGTTAAATCTATAGAAAAGCTAATATGTAACAAATGAGTATCAGTACCAATGAGGGGTACTGACATTCAATGTTGTAAGAGCTCATACAATGCAAATACCATGACCCAGTGGAGGAATATCTACTCACTGGGCTTTTAATAAAAAGCCCAATCCAGACAAGCAAAAAGTAGGAAGAAAATGGATGGAAAAATGTGAACAAATACAGAAGACCAGGAAAGGATGGGCAGCAACCCTTCAGACAGATTTCATTTTTGAAAGAGAAAAGTGTTTGTTTTTGTTTTTAGGGCAAAGCACATTTTAAGTTTAAAGTATATGTTAAAACAAAACAATTTTCCTTTATAATAATTATGCTACATGAATTCACAGAATATTTCCCCAAAATCTAAAATTACCTTAATAATTAAAAAGAAACCATCTTATGCTGCTTTTCAGGTATGTCACAGTAAGACAAAGAACTTCTATGTTTCATTTTGTAAAGAAATTGAGAATTTATACTTTTAACTTAATAACATTAACTAACACATGTGTGTTTATTATGTGTCCGATACCAGTCTAAGCATTTTACATATAATTATCAAAGGGGCAGCAATACAAGATCTAACAGTTTGCTTTCTCAAAAGTTATTTTCTTTATAATTTTAAGATGCTTAGTTCTTACATCTAATGTTTTATGTGCCATTATTTTGCTTTTACTGCAAAAGAAAGATCTGGCTCCCAAAGATAAAGGAGATTTTTGGTAAATGGTGAAGGTGAAGAAATAAATGACCCACTTGGCTAGTGTGTAATTACACTGCCTGAGATTGTAACAATCTATCACATGAAGGAGGATGACACCACGCTAAGGGGTGAGTCAAAGGAGATAGCCTTTGACTAACTACGGGACCCTGACGATCGATACTCCACAGATATTGTGCTCTCAAAAACAATTGAATTCTAAAAAAGTTTGAAAATAGATTCCCCCCTTCTTCTGATACTGATCAGAGACCTATCTTGACCTTATTCTGGAAGAGCAAGACTTTCTTTAAAAACGTATATGAAACACATAAATCCTTTCCATCTCTGGACTGTTCTTTCAAATAGGTATTTAACACATTCTTATAATGACAGTCCTACAAGCAAAACACCTGCTAAAATCTCTATTTCATTATTCTACAAACATGCCTACCCAATTGGCTATTACCAAGTTATCATAATACTTAACACATGACAGCAAGGTCTTTCAAAGACTGGAAACTTTAAAAATATGACAGAAAATGGAAATTTGCAATATATTGCATGAACCTCATATTTAATAAACAAGTGATTTAAATATTCAAAATTAAGTAAAAGGGACTTTTAAAATTTAGTTACTCTTAAACTTATAAAATATTTTATAAGTTAATTCTACAGATTAATAATCACTCAGAACTGTCTTAATGTACTGTGACATACTTTACATTGCCTGGCTTCACTGAGTCCAGTCCCTGTTGCAGGCATTTGGGAAGTGAACTACCAGATGAAAGATCTCTCTCTCTCTTTTTCTCTAACAAATAAATAAAAATTTAATTTTTTTAAGAAAGCAAAATCGGGCCTGTGTCTACTTCTTACAGCAAAATGATAGAAGACACAGTCAAAACAGGGAAAAGAACATGGGGCAAAGTCTGGGAAAGTCTGGGGTGAGCTTCCAAGAGCCTTTCGCTGTGCAGTCACACCGGGTATGTTTCATTCTTCTGGCAGTAAGTTATAACAACAAGTGTGAACTGTTTGTCTAGGGAAGCTCATTAGAGACTCACTTCCAGGGTTTTTAATCCGGGCTGGTTGCTTAGGCATCCTCTGCCTAGCACATGCCGTAATTCCAGACTCCCAGAAAGAAAACTGATGTTTAAAGTCAACTATACTGTAGAAAAGTGTAGGTAAGCCGGCGTCTTGGCTCAACAGGCTAATCCTTTGCCTTGCGGCGCCGGCACACCGGGTTCTAGTTCCGGTCGGGGCGCCGGATTCTGTCCCGGTTGCCCCTCTTCCAGGCCAGCCCTCTGCTGTGGCCCAGGAGTGCAGTGGAGGATGGCCCAAGTGCTTGGGCCCTGCACCCCATGGGAGACCAGGTAAAAGCACCTAGCACCTGGCTCCTGCCATCAGATGAGCGCGGTGCGCCGGCCGCAGCGCGCCAACCGCGGCAGCCATTGGAGGGTGAACCAACGGCAAAGGAAGACCTTTCTCTCTGTCTCTCTCTCACTATCCACTCTGCCTGTCAAAAAAATAAATATAAAAATAAATAAAAAAAAGAAAAGAAAAGAAAAGAAAAGTGTAGGTAAATTGAGCCTCTCTTCATTTATGGAAAACTTTTTATTTTATTTTTATTTTTGACAGGCAGAGTTAGACAGTGAGAGAGACAAAGAGTGAGTGTGTGTGTGTGTGTGTGTGTGTGTGTGTGTGTGTGAGAGAGAGAGAGAGAGAGAGAGAGAGAGAGGGAGGCATAGAGAAAGGTCTTCCTTTTTCTGTTGGTTCACCCTCCAAATGGCCACTACAGTAGGCGGTAGGCGTGCTGCGCCGATCCGAAGCCAGGAGCCAGGTGCTTCTCCTGGTCTCCCATGTGGGTGCAGGGCCCAAGGACCTGGGCCATCCTCCACTGCCTTCCCGGGCCACAGCAGAGAGCTGGCCTGGAAGAGGAGCAATCAGGACAAAATCCGGCGCCCTGACCAGGACTAGAACCCGGTGTGCCGGCACCGCAGGCGGAAGACTAACCTAGTGAGCCGCGGCACCGGCCAATGGAAAACTTCTTATCAGTAAAGTGAACTGTCTACCATTTGAGTTCCCACATGCCAGCAAAAGAGTCACTTTATAATCAATGCTTTTTTCTTTAAAATTTTTGTTTATTTTATTTCTTTGAGAGTCTAAGAGACAAAGAAAGAGACAGACTGACTGACAAAAAGAAAGCTCCTAATCACTAGCTCATGCCCCAGATGCCTGTAATGGTCAGGCCAGCACCAGGTCAAACCAGAGCCAGGAACTCAATCCAGGTCTCCCACATAGGTGGCAGGCACCCAACCACTTGAGCTAACCTCTCCGGCCTCCCAGGTGGTGTGTACATTAGCAGAAAACTGGAATTAGGAACAGCAGTAGGACTTCAAAGCAGGTACTCTGACATGGGATGTGGGCTTCCCAAGTAGTATTTGAAACATTAGGCCAAAATGCCTGCCTCTCAGCCATTGCTAAAGATGAGAGTATGCCACATTAATTCTTATCTACATGGTTGTATGATCACTAACACTATCATGCTAAGGAGAAAAAGTGTCCTTCTACCCTTTTGTAATCAATCTCTACAATCACTGGTCAGCTTTCTATCTCTATCGTTGGCCTATTCCAGAGTGCCACATAAATGGAATTATACAGAACATTTTGAGTCTGGCTACTTTCACTTAGTGTGATACACTCAAGATTCATTCATGCTGTTGCATGTTTCAGTGTTTTGCTTTTTTTTTTTATTGCTAAGTAACAGTATACTAAATATATATCATTTATAGCTTCATCTGTCATAAACATTCAGATTTAGTGGTTTTTTTTCTATTAACTATATTTGCATTTTACTTGAGTAAATATCTAAGAACAGAGCTTTTGGATTACTTTGTAACTTTGTAAGAAACTGAACATAGCATTTCAAGATGGCAATACAATTTGCAGTCCATTTTGCATTCCCATCAAAAATGTATAAAAATTTTACAACAATTTGAAATATTCCGTCCTCATAATTTGTACAGGCAATAGAAAAGAAATCTAATGAAACTGGGTGATTGATCACATAACAAAAAGTATTTACTAAAGCATTTTTTTTCCACATGGTAAAAGTCACTCATCTTTCAAAATTCAGTTTAAATGTCATTGTTTCCCCTAAAACCTACAAAGAACTGATTATTCTTTAAGGCTGTCACATCATTTTGTTCATAACACAATTTGAATAGTATTTGTTACAAGTTATATATATCTGTTTTCCTGTTTCTAAATTCCTTAGCAGCATATTAGGGGCCTTCAGCTCTGTATTCCTCTCAAATTAGACAGCAGCATGCATTTTATAATCAGCAATTTTTATGAAAATAAAATAACTGAGGAGAAAACTAGCATCTTTGAGGATGATGGATTAACCATGATTAATTCTACAAATAAAAACAACCAAACACTAGGCAAAACAAGTAATACAATGAGTTTCAAGATACTGAACATCAGGCAACAAAAGAGAGAGGTCCCTAAGAGATGGAAACAAAGCAAGCAAGCCCTATAATGCTCCCAGCTCAGTACCTTAAGAGTGTCTAGCCCATGACACAGGGAAGGAGAACGTGAGCAAAATCTAGCACATTTTCTGAGTTTACAGAGTTCTCTCAATAACTCAAGGATAAGTAGAGAGAAAAACCCAGCAAGGTTACATAAGACTTGGACAACATCAACCAATCTGACTTAACAGACATTTAAAGAACATTACATCAAATGATAAGGGAATACACAAAATTTTTACTCTGGGCCACAAAATAAATTTCAACAAATTAAAAAAGATTCACACTATACAAAGCATGTTTTCTGAGTGGAATTAAACTAAAAAAAATTATCAGATTGAAAGATCTTTACAGTATCCCCAAATGCTTGCATTTGCCTTTCTAAATAACCTCAAAGAAGAAATCAAAAGAGAATTAGAAATGATTAACTGAATGAGAATGAAAAGACAACCAATAACTGAAGGACTAGTGTTCAAGCTGTATGGCATGGCTAAACTCGTAGAACTAAGAGGCTACTTTAGAAAAGAAGCCCGGTAGCACGGGTCCAGTGGTGCAATGGATAAAGTGTCTGACTGGACCAGAAGAAAGAAGCCTGAAGCCAAAGACTTTAAGAAAAAGAACAAATTAAAACCAAGATAAGCATAAGAAAGGAAATAGTAAAAGTGACAATGAATCAAATAAAAGGAAAAAAAATCAATAAAACAAAAAGCTGGTCAAGCCAAAAAAAAGAGAGAGAGAGAGAACAAAATTACTATCAGGAACAACAGATGCAGCATTTCTACACTTCCTGCAACCATTACAATGATAAAGAGAACAGACTGATGCTGCTAAATTAGACAACTACAAGGATAAACACAGCTCTATATACTTTAAAAACTGAATTGGTAGTATACAAATTCACACAAAGGAATCTAAAGTCTACATAGCTTAAATGAATGTTACAAAATATTTAGGGAGGAAATATCAATTTTACATAAACTACTCATATTCTGATAAGGAGGAATCATATGCCAATCATTTTATGAGGTTGGCATTACTCTGATAGCAAACCTTAATAAAGGTGTTACAATAACAGTAGACCACTATTCTTTAATGGCATAGATGTAAAAATTCTAGCTAAAACTTTACCAAGTTTAATTTTTTTTTAAATTTTTTATTTTTGACAGGCAGAGTGGACAGTGAGAGAGAGAGAGACAGAGAGAAAGGTCTTCCTTTGCCGTTGGTTCACCCTCCAATGGCTGCCGCGGTCGGCGCACTGCGGCCGGCGCACCGCGCTCATCCGATGGCAGGAGCCAGGAGCCAGGTGCTTATCCTGGTCTCCCATGGGGTGCAGGGCCCAAGCACTTGGGCCATCCTCCACTGCACTCCCGGGCCACAGCAGAGGGCTGGCCTGGAAGAGGGGCAACCGGGACAGAATCCGGTGCCCCGACCGGGACTAGAACCCGGTGTGCCGGCGCTGCAAGGCGGAGGATTAGCCTGTTGACCCACGGCCCCAAGTTTAATAATACATTATGACTACCAGGAGTTCACCCAGGAATGAAAGTCACAGGATCCCTGATCCCTGCATTCCATATTACCAAAACAGCAATGCTTTTTAGTACCACCAATGAAATTAATTTTCAACTGTACTCCATGGTTAAAATAAAAAATTACAGTTTGAGGAGTCACCAAAAGGGTATGCAAAAGGTAAAACACAATCAGTGATTTATTTATTAAAAAAAGAATGGAATTCCACCATTAGCAGCAAAATGGAGGCAACTGGAGGACATCATGTTGTATGAAATAAGCCAGACCCAACAATACAAATACCACATGTTCTACCTTATATGTGGGAGCTAAAATTTTAAAAAACAAACCCAAAAGAAACAAATGTCTGGGTGTATCAGTATTGCTGTAAATATACTTTCCTAGAAAAGACCCTGGAGGCACAGGCAGTCAAAGCCAAAATTAACTATTGGGATTGCATCAAATTGAGAAGTTTCTGTACTGCAAAAGAAACAGTCGAGTGAAGAGGCAACCGACAGAATGGGAAAAAATAATTGCAAACTACGCAACAGATAAAGGGTTGATAACCAGAATCTACAAAGAAATCAAGAAACTCCACAACATCAAAACAAACAACCCAC
The DNA here is from genome assembly GCA_949820135.1 of Sylvilagus floridanus. Taxonomy (NCBI): domain Eukaryota; kingdom Metazoa; phylum Chordata; class Mammalia; order Lagomorpha; family Leporidae; genus Sylvilagus; species Sylvilagus floridanus. The sequence goes on along the minus strand of OX463238.1, from coordinate 24,385,178 downwards.
TTAAGAGATGGGCCAAGGACCTCAATAGGCATTTTTCAAAAGAGGAAATCCAAAGGGCCAACAGACACATGAAAAAATGTTCAAGATCACTAGCAATCAGGGAAATGCAAATCAAAACCACAATGAGGTTTCACCTCATCCGGTTAGAAAGGCTCACATTCAGAAATCCACCAATAATAGATGCTGGAGAGGATGTGGCAAAAAAGGGACACTAACCCACTGTTGGTGGGAATGCAAACTGGTTAAACCACTATAGAAGTCAGTCTGGAGATTCCTCAAAAACCTGAATATAACCCTACCATACAACCCAGCCATCCCACTCCTTGGAATTTACCCAAAGGAAATTAAATTGGCAAACAAAAAAGCTGTCTGCACATTAATGTTTATTGCAGCTCAATTCACAATAGCTAAGACCTGGAACCAACCCAAATGCCCATTAACAGTAGACTGGATAAAGAAATTATGGGACATGTACTCTATAGAATACTATACAGCAGTCAAAAACAATGGAATCTGGTCATTTGCAACAAGATGGAGGAATCTGGAAAACAATATGCTGAGTGAATTAAGTAAGTCCCAGAGAGACAAATATCATATGTTCTCCCTGATTGGCGACAACTAACTGAGCACCAAAGGGGAAACCTGTTGAAGTGAAATGGACACTATGAGAAACAGTGACTTGATCAGCTCTTGTCCTGACTGTTGTTGTACAATGTAATACTTTATCCATTTTAGTATTTTTTCTCTGTTTTGTTCTAGTACTATTGGTTGAACTCTGTAATTAACACACAATTACTCTTAGGTGTTTAAATTTTAACTGAAAAGTGATCCCTGTTAAATATAACAGTGGGAATAAGAGAGGGAGGAGATGTACAATTTGGTATATGTTCAATTGGACTTGGCCCAAATGATGGAGTTAGAATCGTGCCAGGGGATTCCAATACAATTCCATCAAGGTGACATGTACCAATGCCATCTCATCAGTCCAAGTGATCAATTTCAGTTCACAATTGATCACACTGATAGGTCTAAGAGTCAAAGGGATCACATAAACAAGACTAGTGTCTGCTAATACTAACTGATAGAATCAAAAAGGGAGAGAACAATCCATCATGGGTAGCGGGATACACAGCAGACTCATAGAATGGCAGATGTCCTAAATAGCACTCTGGCCTCAGAATCAGACCTTAAGGCATTTGGATCTAGCTCAAGAGCCCACGAGAGTATTTTAGGCATGGAAAGCCAAGACACTCTGGAAAAAAAAAAAAAGAGACCTAAATGAAAGATCTCTGCGAGTGAGATCCCAGTGGAAAGAATGGGGCCATCAAACAAAGAGGTACCTTTCTCTGAAGGGAGGAGAGAACTTCCACTTTGACTATGACCCTGTCAGAATAAGATCAAAGTTGGCGAACTCAAAAGGCTCCCATAGCCTTGGCAACTCACGACTAGAGCCTAGCGAGATTACTAACGCCATAAAGCAGAGTGTCAAATTATTAAGTCAACATCAAGAGTCACTGTGTACTTACGTCTCATGAGGGATCTGTCCTTAATGTGTTGTCCAATGTGAAATAATGCTATAACTAGTACTGAAACAGTATTTTATACTTTGTCTTTCTGTGTGGGTGCAAATTGATGAAATCTTTACCTAATATATACTAAATCAATCTTCTGTATATAAAGATAATTGAAAATGAATCTTGATGTGAATGGAATGGGAGAGGGAGCGGGAGATGGGAGGGATGTGAGTGGGAGGGAAATTATGGTGGGGGGGGAGCCATTGTAATCCATAAACTGTACTTTGGAAATTTATATTTACTAAATAAAAAAAAGGAATTCAGTAATAAAACCATCAGGTTCCACACTTTAAAACAAACAAACAAACTTTGTTTTATACTTTTGTCAAACCAATGTCAAATGCTATAGTTTTAATGATCTGTGATTATTTTAAAATTTACTATATATGGGTGAAGTGGTTATTTTTCCATTCAGTTATTGTTTATAGCCTTTGTCTATATTCCCATTAAACTAGCATCTTTTTTGCTTTTTACTTGTTAAACTTCTTATTCAGTGAAATATTAAGCCTTTTTACTGTAATATAAATTTAAAATATCATAAAAGCTGAAAAAAAGGTAGAAAGGGAGAGAGAAGGAAGGTAGGAGGGAAAGATGGGGAAAAGGGAGAAATGAAGGGAGTAACATTATGTTCTTAGCACTGTATCTATAAATCACATCAAATCTGTTAAAAACTAATTAAAAATTAAAATAAGAAATTAGTCAAAAAAGTAAAAAATCATAGGGAACAAATCTAGCTACTATAGGGATATTGTATACAGCAGGCAAAATCACAGCTCTCAAAAGATGTCCATTTCTAATCTCAGAAACCTATGAATATGAGACGTAGCAAGGGAAGAAGTGAGGTTGCTAATCAGTTAGCCCTGAGATAGGGAGATTATTCTGTTTTATTAGGGTGGACACAATGTATTCTCAAGGGTCCTTATGAGTGAAGGAGGCAGACAGGAGAGTCAGGTAGGAAGATTTATGATGCTCACCTCCCAACTCTGAAGATGGAGGAAGAGAAATGAGCCAAGGAATGCAGATGGCTTCTGTAAGCTGCCAAAGGCAAGGGAACAGAATTTTCCCTAGCACCTCCAGACAGCAATTAGACTCAAATTGAATGTATGACCTCCAGAATTGTAATAACACTTGTGTGGTTTTAAACTACTCAGTTTGTAATAATTTGCTAAAGCAGCTTTAGGAAACTAATACAATGTAATGAAAGGGAGGGGGGCTGTTAGTAGAACTAGCCACTCCTAAGGTTCCAGAAGGAGTTATGGTGTTGAGATGATATTCCTTACAAGGATTTCGAAAAGAAATGTTAGTACACCAAATGGACAAACCAACAAGGAAAAAAAATCATCTCCATCAACAAAGAAAAAGCAAATGATAAACTCTTAACAACCATTCCTGAGAAATACTTTTAGCAAAGCAGGAATGAAAGGCATCTATGAAAAACCTACAGGGAACATAATTAATGACTCAGAATTCTACCCTAATCCCCTAAGATCATGATCAAGACAAGGATTCATATTCTCACCAGAATTTCTAGTACTAGAGTTTCTATTCAGTGCAATCAAACAAGGAAAAAGAAAAAAAATTCAGATTAGAAAACGGAAAAGAAAGTAAAATTGACTTGTTGTTTGTAGATAAAGTTTTCTGTGTGCAAAATCAGATAGACGTTAGAAAAAAAATCTGCTGGAACTCATAACTGGTCAAGCAATTGCAGGATCAAAAGCAGAATTAAAAATAAAAACTGTATTTCTACAAACCAGCAATAACATCAATATGAAAGTTCATAACAGCTTTATTTGTAAGATAAAAAAGTAGAAACAGGGGCAAGCATTAGGCCCAGTGGTTAATACACCACCTGAGATGCACACTTACACTGGTGTGCCTGAGTTCATTCTCAGCTCTGCTCGACTGGAGCTTCCCACTATGTGTACCTAGAAGGAAGCAGGTGAAGGCAAACGTACTTGGGTCACTGCCACCCATGTGGAGACCTGGAATGAGTTCCTGGCTCCCAACTTTGCCCCTACCCCTAGCAATTGCAAGCATTTGAGGAGTGAACTAGTGGACGGGAGTTCTCTTTATTCTTTGTCTCTCCAATAAATACATGTTTTTAAAGTGAAAAAAAAAAATCCTGGAAACAACCAAATGTTCAACAACTTAAATGTGATATATTCACATAATTAAATAATAATCTGGAAAAAAAAAAACTATGAAGACATGCAACAGCATGGATCAAGCTTGAAAAATAATTAAGGGAATGAAAGAACCAGAAAAAACAAACAGGAGTATACACAGAATAAACCTATTCTTAAGAAATGTAAACTAATCTATAGTGAGGTAACAATAGTTGCCTGCAGGTAGAGAAGGCAGTAGACAGAAATCACAAAAGGGCAGGAAGAAATCTCTAGATTGTGGTGATGATTTTAAGATTTACATACATGTATAATATCATGTATTTATTTGCCAAAACTCATCAAATCATATACTTTACATAAATGTAGTTTATTTTATATCAATCATACCACCATCAAGGTAAGTAAGACTTTGGTTAATTATGTTTTCATTCTAATTTTAATATTAGAATGTTTAATGTTTTTTTCTGTGCCCAATACTATGATAGCCATTCCATATTTCACATTTGATAATTAACTCTATGAAATATCATCCATATTTTACTGATGAAAAGAAAATATAAAGCAAATGAAATCTGGAGAGGCTAAGTAGCATTGAAATGTAACTCAGCAATCAAGTGGTCTGCCAGTGTCACACATGTAGAGTCAAGAGATTCAAGCCCAGGCCTGCTTTACTTAAAAGCCAGTGGTCTTAATCAATATGTCATAGAGTGACTCCTCCTCAATGAAAGAATTAAGAGAATAGGTATCCTAGTAGGCTGAACAGAGACCTCCCACAGATGTCTACATATTAATTTCCAGACTGTAGACATCAATGTGATTGAATTAATGACATAGCAATGAGCCCATTCCTCTGGATTACCCTTGTAGGGTCCAGGTAATTATAAGGGTCCTGTTAAGAGGGGACAGGAAGGTTAGAAAAAGGCAATGTGATGACGGCACCAGAGAAAAAGAAGGAGACTGATAACTGAAGGAGAGTCAGTGAGAGATTCAAAGATGCTCTGTTGCTGGCTGGGGAGACGAAAGAAAGGGCAGTGAACCAAGGACTGCAGGCAGCCTCTCAGAGCTAGAGAAGTCAAGGAAATGTATTCTCCCTTAGAACTTGCAATTGATGGAATGTCAGCATCTCCACAAAGTCCACATGATGAAATCATAACCTCCGATCTGATGATATTTGGAGGGAGGGCCTTTGGGAGGTAGTCAGATCTGATTATAGAGCCCTCATGAATTGGGTAACTGACCTTTTAAGAGATTCCAGGGAACAGTCTACCTCTCTTTCTATAGTCTTAGGATACAAGGAGCAGCTTCAACCTGGACAAGGGCTTTCACGAGAATCCAACCTTACCTCAAACATCCAGCCTATTATGAGAAACAAATGTTTGTTGTTTAAGCCATGCAATCTACAGTAATTAATTATAGCAGCTCTAACAGACTAAGACAAGCCTATAGAAAAAATCCGGTCCTACTAAACCATTCTAGATTTTTGAGCCTCCAAAACAACTGTGCTATTCAAGTCACTAAATTTGTGGCAGTTTACTCTAGCAGGAGTGAGAAACTAATGTAGGCTCTACAGTTAACGTGGTCTTTTGTTCCTCACAGGAATCACCCTATACAATCAGGTCAAAAGTAAAAGTTCCCAATGATTATGAGGGAAAAAACAGACTTTGGAAGTCTGACTGATAAAGAAAATATTAAAGGAAGTACACTGTTTTAATTCCTGAAGTTCTGTATGTCTCTGAGTGTTAGTGGAGCTGAAAAATCAGTGTGTCCCAATAGTTTTAAGGGTTTTCTTTGCAAACTTTCAAAGAAAACTCACACGAACATAGTAAATGATTCCCCAGGCTGATTTTAAAGCAAGAATTCTTTGGTAGGTTTTGAGGGAAAGAATGGTACTGGAGATATTACAGTGAGTATGGGAATGATCTGCTGTAACCAAATCATATGGAAGACAGGCTAAGGGCAAACAAGATACAGGCAGTGTTTATAAAGCAAGTCCCTGCTGACTTTTTGCTTTATTTTGTCTTTAATTATCCATATGGCGCATGTTCCATGAAAGAGCTTCTAAAACAAACATCTCAAAACATAAACTCAATTTCCAGTTCCCTTCTACATGTACTTAACTTTGAACTTCTATATGTTTAAACTTTGAAACCTATACTTCCTTCTTTCATTCTCTCAACAAATGACATGTCCAAACTTCCCAGCAACTGTTATCGAACAAAAATAAATGTAGTTTTTTTTTTCCTAATGGCATCTATGGGCTAGAAGGAGGAGACAATTTCAAAATGCAATTACTATACAGTGTCACTGTGCTAGAACAGGGGATGTAGAATTTCTGTGGGAGGATGACAGGACACCTAAGCTAGAGAGGGAAGCTCAGTACAGAAAGGATTGAATACCACAGACGGAAAGGAGCATCAGCACAAGATAAGAGTGTCGGCAAAGTGTAGGAAAACGAGCAGGGAGAGACAAGGCTGGATGGTTGAGTACAGCCAGGCCATGAAGAGGTGATAATTTGGGTGCATCTTCTACTGGTACACATAACACAGCCCAAAGAGTCATCACGGGATTCTCAACCCTTCCAATAGAGTGCTTCTACTCCAATGAGGCCTGGCAAAACAACATGTAAGAACTGTCCAAAGCACAAGTAAGTGAGGTCTCTCAGGGAGCACTGAAACTGATGGTATTAGACACAAGCAGCAGTAAAAGCTAGCAATTTGTAAAACATTTGGAAATTTTAGATTTATAATAAATGTCACAAATACGAAGGAGTTCCTGTGTAACCCTCACTTAGCACCTCAATGTTATTGTTTTACAAGATTACATAATAATTTTTTAGATTAAAAAGGATAAGCAGTGATATAATACTATTAACTAATCTATAGAGAACATGTGAATTTTGGCCAATGTCACATTAATGTCCTTTTGTCCAGTATCTACTTCAAAATCTCAAACTGCAGGCCGGCGCCGTGGCTCAACAGGCTAATCCTCCGCCTTGCGGTGCCGGCACACCGGGTTCTAGTCCCGGTCGGGGCTCCGGATTCTGTCCCGGTTGCCCCTCTTCCAGGCCAGCCCTCTGCTGTGGCCCGGGAGTGCAGTGGAAGATGGCCCAGGTGCTTGGGCCCTGCATCCCATGGGGAGACCAGGAAAAGCACCTGGCTCCTGGCTCCTGGCTCCTGCCATCGGACGAGCGCGGTGCGCCGGCCGCAGCGCGCTGTCTGCGGCGGCCATTGGAGGGTGAACCAACGGCAACGGAAGGCCTTTCTCTCTGTCTCTCTCTCTCACTGTCCACTCTGCCTGTCAAAAAAAAAAAAAAAATTAAAAAAAAAAAAATCTCAAACTGCATGCACTTATCACATCATCTTGGTCTCCTCAAATTTCTAACAAGTCTTCCATGCTAGAAGGACTGTTTTAGATGATCTTTAGATTTGTGGAGAGTATTGACCATTTATTTTGTGGAACGCCCTCTCAATTTCTGTTTGGCTAGAGTTTTTCCTTAATTGGATGGAGAATTTGCATTTTTGTCAAGAATACCAGGGAAGTGCTCTTGTGGTCTTCTCAATGCATATCAGATGGTAAATAGTGTCAACAGGTCTCAGGACTGTGAGGTTAAGATTGATCATTTGGTTAATATGGTACCTATCATGTAAGTTACTACATTCCCTCTTTTAATTATTAAGTATCATCTGAGGAGATCTTTTAAGAAAATGCAATTATCCTTTGTCTCATTATTCCTTCATGTACGTTTCACATTCATCGCTGGTTCCTCCCTGCAATAACATCAATGTGGTGTTTGTCAAAAAGGTGATTTTCGGCTGGCGCTGTGGCTCAACAGGCTAATCCTCCGCCTTGCGGCGCCGGCACACCGGGTTCTAGTCCCGGTCGGGGCACCGGATTCTGTCCCGGTTGCCCCTCTTCCAGGCCAGCCCTCTGCTGTGGCCCGGGAGTGCAGTGGAGGATGGCCCAGGTGCTTGGGCCCTGCACCCCATGGGGAGACTAGGAAAAGCACCTGGCTCCTGGCATCGGACGATCGCAGTGCGCCGGCTGCAGCGCGCCGTCCGCGGCAGCCATTAGAGGGTGAACCAATGGCAAAGGAAGACCTTTCTCTCTCTGTCTCTCTCTCTCTCACTGTCCACTCTGCCTGTCAAAAAAAAAAAAAAAGGTGATTTTCATATATATATTCATATTTATATATATATATATATATAAATCCTTCTTTTTCTTTTCTTAAGAATTTATTTACTTATTTGAGAGTTAGAGAAGTAGCCAGGACATGAACCGGCAGCACCCACATGGAATGTTGGCACCACAGGTGAGGCTATACCACAGTACTGCCCTCTATCCTAATTCTTCTTTACTTTTAATAACTGGAATTCTGCTATAAGGAAGGGCTATTCCTCATTTTCAATTTTGTTAAGATACTTCACTATGCACTCATGAACATTTATTTAGTTTACCTTCTTGTACCACAGGAGATTTATTCCAATATCATCTTCAACTTGCCCTTTCTGAGCCCTGAAATTAGACATTTCTCCAATAAGATCTGGTTTCTTCCGTTAGCAAAGGCATTAGAAACTAAGATTTGGGAATCATGTTTGCACACCGTCATTGACTGTCACTGCTTCTACGTCCTCTCGGGAGACAGGGCTAGGAGATATAAGTGTGAACTCTAACTTGGGCAGACCCACACTTGTGGATTCATTTCTGTTCACCATCCGTATGTATACTCGCATGTAACACTGAATTCATACTGATGCCTCAGCTTCTAATCAATCAGCACAGGATTCATTCTGTACTTTCCCTTTCTCTTATTTATAATAACATTTATTAGCCAGAATTTATTTACTTTTTTAAAGGTTTATTTATTTTAAAGGCAGAGATACATAGGGAGAAGGGGAGAGGGAGAGGGAGAGGGAGAGGGAGAGGGAGGGGGAGAGGGAGGGGGGGGGAGAGAGAGAGAGAGAGAGAGAGAGAGAGAGAGAGAGAGAGAGAGAGAAAGAAAGATCGATCTTCCATCTGATGGTCTATTCCCCAAATAGCTGCAACAGCCAAGCCTGGGCCAGGCCAAAGTCAGTAGCCAGGAGCTTCCTCCCAATCTCCCACAAGGGTACAGGGGTCCAAGCACTTGGGCCATCTTCCACTGCTTTCTCAGACACTACTAAGCAGGGACTTGCATCAGAAGTGGAGTAGCCAACAATCTAATCGGTGCTCATATGGGATGCTGACACTGCAGGCAGAGGTTTAACCTTCTATGCCCACAGTGCAGGCCTGAATTTATTTACTTATTTGCTCCATTCTAGTATACATATGAATGTGGTAACAAATAGTATTTGGGTATGGTTCCTCTGTTTAGTCGGACTGGAAACAGTCACAGTTAACAGTTTTCAAAATTACCTGGCTTCCTTTACTTTCCCCCTCCACATCTATTGGTGTGGTTGTGGTATTTCTTTGTAGAAGTCAGATGTTGTGTTTCTCCCACATCATGGCTGATTCTATCTCATATATGTGGTGTGTGAAAGATGAGTATGGTTCTAAGAGTCAAAAGCATACAAAAAGGTATCTTCAGAAAAATTTTACCCTGCCTTTCTCTCTTGAACTCTGTTCCCATTCCCCTAATTTTCTAGCACATTCTCACCCATCTGCTGCAGATAAGCAACATTATTTGTCTATAGTATGTCCTTTCTGTAATTCTTTATGTACAAATGAACAGCTAACAATTATTGAGTACTTACTGAATGCCAGATTGTTCTCTGTATATTTCTGCTTATCACTTCTTTATCTATCACAAATGTGTAAACCTTAAAGGTATATATTCTCCAAGTTTCTTTCTCATCCCAGGAACTTTTCTTCTTACTAGGTGTTTTCTTGATGACTTTAAATGTACTCAAGATAAATTAATCATAGAATTAGAAAAGCAGCCTTACAAAGTAGTGAATTCTCTTCTTAGGACAATGACAATAATTAATAATTTAATCACCATCTTTATTTCCTCAGGTAGTTAATTCTTTAAAATCAGTCACAAATGCCCACAAAAGTACCTAAAAGTTCTCACCTATCACATTTATCCTCAAAACAAAACAAGAAAACAGGAAGGATAAAGTAACAACGTTACTTTAAATAAGAAAACTGAAGGCCTATAGAAGACCCTCTGTATTTCTATTATCCAACCACGGTTTAGATAGTTCACAGAAGGCTTAAATCTTCAGTAAAAAATGAGAGAGACAGAGACAGGGACAGAGCGCAAGCACTGTCCTATGCATCCATGTTATAGAGGCGAGTGAATCAGCGCAGGCCAAGTCCATCCTCAAGGAATGCCTGAGTAACAAGAAGCAACAGCTACTGTACCTTGCATATTAGCACAGGGACACAAAGCAAGAATTCAGCAGAATTGGTAATGTGTAAAATGCACTCAAAAATGGAGACACTTGAGACAAGAATAGATGGCAAGTCCTTGGGAAAACTGAAGGTTTGAAATAAAGCATGAAAGTGCCTTTGTAACAATAATTTCTAGAACTATTCCTGCTGGTAGTAAGTCAGTTAAGTGAAAAATCAAACCTTTAGCTATTTAGAGAGTGACTTTACAACAGGTTACCTTAGGCCAACTGGGAGAGTTTCTTCAAAACATCAGAGTACAAGCCCTACTCCAGACTAATGAGATCAGAATCCTGATTGAGCACTTAGACGTTAGTATTTTTAAAATGATCCAACAGTGATTCCTTTTTTTTTTTTTTTTTGGACGGCAGGGTTAGACAGTGAGAGAGAGAGAGAGAGAGAGAGAGAGAGAGAGAGAGAGAGGGAGGGAGGGAGGGAGGTCTTCCTTTTTCTGCTGGTTCACCCCCTAAGTGGCTGCTACAGCCAGCGTGCTGTGCTGATCCGAAGCCAGGAGCCAGGTGCTTCTCCTGGTCTCCCATGCGGGTGCAGGGCCCAAGCACTTGGGCCATCCTCCACTGCCTTCCTGGGCCACAGCAGAGAGCTGGACTGGAAGAGTAGCAACCGGGACAGAATCCGGTGCCCAAACCGGGACTAGAACCCGGAGTGCCGGCGCCGCAGGCGGAGGATTAGCCTAGTGAGCCACAGTGCCAGCCGATCCCACAGTGATTCTAATAAATAGCTAGAGTTAAGGACTACCAGTCTAGAGGATTCAACAGATGTATAGCAGACATTGACAAGAGGATGAAAATGGGATTTATTAGTTTCTATTACTTCTTTTTCTTTGAAATTTTTTCGTTGACAGCAAAGTGTACTTTTGCAGAAATGTGAATATATGCTTATTAAAATACTGTGAGCTTCAGAAATGTAAAACTACGTAAACGTACACTTACAGTTCCTTAATGTTTTTATATCTTAAGAAAAGTAATTTTAAGTACAACATAATCTTTAAAATTTCTAATTTTTTTTACATTTTTTCAAGAATCAATACTCTTTATTAATAAACAAATCTCTGGACCAGCGCCATGGTTCACTAGGCTAATCCGCTGCCTGCAGCGCCGGCACCCTGGGTTTTAGCCCCTGTTGGGCGCAGGATTCTGTCCCGGTTTCCCCTCTTCCAGGCCAGCTCTCTGCTGTGGCCTGGGAATGCAGTGGAGGATGGCCCAAGTAGTTGGGCCCTGCACCCCATGGGAGACCAGGAGAAGCACCTGGCTCCTGAGTTGGGATCAGCACGGTGGGCAGGCCACAGAGCGCCGGCTGCGGCGGCCATTGGAGGGTGAACCAACGGCAAAAGGAAGACCTTTCTCTCTCTCTCTCTCTCTCTCTCTCTTTCTCTCTCTGTCCACTCTACCTGTCAAAAAAATAAAAATAAAATAAAAAAATAAACCTCTCTAGGATATTGTCCAAATTATCATCTGGACCACACTTATAAGCAACATCTTCCAAACATACAATGTCATAGGACTGGTTTAGTGGAGCCAGAAATAAGACGAATCTAGGCCATACTTAAAGCAACAGTTAAATGTTTAAACTATATGAGGACAGTATCAATATCTTTTTCATGATTACATCACCATCAATTAGCATAAATCATAGAGCATATTAGGTGGTCAATAATTGTTACTTCCACACTTAACCCATTTTGAAAATTTAACTAGGAATTCATCAATAAAAGATAGGATGGAAATAAAGGAATAAGAAGGAACGAAGGAAAAGACCCTTGAATTGATGGACAACTGAGTAACTGAGGGATCTGTTGCAAGTAATTCAGTCAGGCAGTCATTCAAAATGGTAAAGTGGGGGTAGGCATTTGACATAACAGTTAAAACACCTCTACTTAGGGGAGCTGGTATCACAGCGCAAACAGGTAAGCCACCACCTGTGATTCTGGCATCCCATATGAGCACCATTTCAAGTCTTCACTGCTCCACTTTTGGTCCAACATTCTGCTATGCACCTGGGAAAGCAGAAGATGGTCCAATGACTGTGATTCCTGGCATCCAAACGGGAGACCCAGATAGTGTTCCAGGCTCCTGGTTTTGGCCTGGCTCACCTGCAGCTGTTGTGGCTCTTTGGGGAGTGAACCGACAGAAGAAAGAAATCTCTCTCATGCGTTCTCTCTCTGCCTTTCAGAATAAAAAGATGCCACTTGGGATGCCCGTATAGCATATCAGAGTGCCTTGGTTTGAGACCCAATTCGGCTCTCAATTCCAGTTTCCTGCTAATGGGCATCTTAGGGGGCAGCAAGTGGCTCAAGTACTTGAGTCTCTGTTTCAAGCATCTGGGCAGTGAATTAGCAAATGAGATCTCTCTCTTTCTCGCTCTCTCTCCTCCCTCCCTCCCATCTTTCCCATGTGTGTCTCACTTTCAAATAAATCAAGAAAGGTTTTTTTTTTTTTTAACATGGTAAACTGGAAGTCGGGAGAGGTCTTTGAGTTTTGGCTTTGTCAGTTCCATTGTATAATCCTAATTTTAAAAAAAATCTCCCATCTGCTGGTTCACTCCTCAAATGCCCACAGCAGCCGGAGCTTGTCCAAAGCCAGAAGCAAGAAACTCAGTCTGAGTCCCCCAAGGTGAGTGGCATGAACCCAATCACTTGAGCCATCATCTGCTGCCTCACATGGTGGACATTATCAGGAATCTAGAATCCAAGGCAGAGCCAGGACATGAACCTAGGCCCTCTGGTATGGGATGTGGGCGTCCCAAGCAGCATCTTAAATGTTAGACTAAATTCTCACCTCCACATTGTACAATCTTGAGCAAATCATTTTACTCTATAGGCGTTTGTCATTCATAAAAATGAGGGAAGTACGATATGACTTCTATCATGAATTACACTGGTGAATTTCCATGTATATGGCTATACCAGGTATTTTCAAGGAGAGTACATAATGCATCAGCCTGAGCATTGTTTTCAGAACAATGGATAAATTTTCTAAGTATTTACTGAATTAAAATTTTAAGAAAAGAATTTCTAATCCTGAAGAGCCACCTAAAATATCCAATTCTACAAATCATTGTATATACAGATATTTAATATTTAGCATCAAATTCTGATTCTAAGTTATCTATATCTAGGAGGATTTAACACAAAGACAATCCAAAACAACAGGAAATATATTGTCATTTTTCAAATGTATTTTTTCCTCAACAAAAGGTTACAAAATTATGTTGTAGAATACACATACCTTCCACCTGTTTCCCATCTTGTATTTTGCTTTCTCTATCTGTATACACATTTATCAATGTTGCTGAATCACTTGAGAATTTGTTATAAATATGATACTCAACTTTTTTTTTTTGACAGGCAGAGTGGATAGTGAGAGAGAGAGACAGAGAGAAACGTCTTCCTTTTTGCCGTTGGTTCACCCTCCAATGGCTGCCGCAGCCAGCACGCTGTGGCCTGCGCACCGCGCTGATCCGATGGCAGGAGCCAGGTGTTTCTCCTGGTCTCCCAAGGGGTGCAGGGCCCAAGCACTTGGGCCATCTTCCACTGCACTCCCTGGCCATAGCAAAGAGCTGGCCTGCAAGAGGGGCAACCGGGACTAGAATCCGGTGTGCTGGCACCACAAGGCGGGGGATTAGCCTAGTGAGCCGCGGCGCCGGCTGATACTCAACCTTTACCTATATACATTACTTAAGAACAAAGAGGTTTACTTATGTAATCATAATACAATTAGTATATTTCAGAAATTTAGCAATAATGTGATAAATATTTATAGCTGTTGAGTTTTGACATATGGTCAATCAGATCATCTTCACATAATATATGTGAAGTATATGTAATATATGTAATATATGTAAGTAATATATGAAGATTGGTACAACCCATTTACTAAATATGCATTATGTTTTTAAACAAAGTAATCAAACACTACATAATGAGAGCTATAGAAAGGCAGGACCAAAAAACTAGAGAGTCCTGGATTATGTTACAGGAGGCTATGTCCCAAACTGACTTTATTTTAACAAGCTGCCAATATAATTTATCTCCATAATAAGTAAGAAAATGCATTTTAATACTATGAATTGGCAGCAGTGAGTAAGAAACCCATGTCAACTAGGATAACATCTTTTTTATTCATTTTATATTGGGTTCTGATTAAGAACAGTATTTATTTAAAAAGTTTGGGTAGTGGTTTGGCTTTTAGTTTGTTTTTGTGTAAAGTCTTTTGGAAATAAACAGGCTAAATAAGTAAAAGTAGATGGAGAGTAGGGAAAGGGAAAAAATCAAACTCTCAAAAGTACAGCAATGATCTTTACACATGCATTTCAGGAAACAAAAAGTCAAACACACATACAACCTTGCATTATTGCCTATAGCAGAAGTTGTACACTATAAGGTATAAAAAGATAAGTTTCAGGCTGAGGCTGTGGTGCAGAAGGTTAATCCTCCGCCTGCAGCGCCAGCATCCCATATGGGCACCAGTTTTACTCCTGGCTGCTCCTGTTCTGATCCAGCTCTCTGCTGTGGTCTGGGAAAGCAGTAGAAGATGGCCCAAGTCCTTGGGCCCCTGCACCCATGTGGGAGATCTGGCTCCTGGCTTTAGATTGCCACAGCTCCAGCCGTTGTGGCCATCTGGGGAGTGAACCAGCAGATGGAAGACCTTTCTCTCTGTCTCTGTCTCTGTCTCTCTCTCTCTCTCTCTAACTCTATCCCTCAATAAATAAATAAAATCTTTAAAAAAATAAAAGTTTCATTATCTGAAAAATCCTGAATCTCTCTGAGCTTTCATTTATTCCACAGCAAATAGACATAATAGTATCTACTCCTCAGACTTGTTGTGAGGAGGGTCAATGAAATAATATTTTTGACAGATTCAGGCAGTCCTGGAAGATTGCAGGCACTCCAAACACTAACACAACTACCGATACTAGGAAGTTGTATGACTGTGGGAAGCACAAGTCCTGGAGTCAGAATGCCTGGGTTCAAATGTTAAGTACTGTATTAACTGTCACTTTGATCTGCGTCAAGGAACAAACTTTTTAAGTCCAGTTTCTTCATTTATAAAATAGGGTCAATTAATACTACCTATCTCATTAGTCTGAAAGAAAAAGTGAGATAAGCCTTACAAACTACCTGGCACCATGCCTGAAGTGTTAGCTATAGTTCAAACTGTCATCATCATCATTATTATTATTACAAATATAACATATCTAGATATAAACATATGAAGCTCTAGATACTCCTTTCCTAATTCTTCGATAGAATTTTAGGATCATAAAATCTTAGTGCTGAGGAGTTCAGCCTTTATTATGCAGCAGTTTTATTTATTTATTTACTTTTATTTATAATTTGAGAAGTAGAAAATGAGAGAGACAGGCAGAGAGCTCCCATCTATTGGTACATTCCTCAGATGCTGAGGCTAGACTGGGCTGGAGCTGGGAACCAGAAAATCCAGGTCTCCCAAATGGGTGGTGGGAATTCAACTATTTAAACCATCACTGCTGGGGCCAGCTCAGGAACAGGTAAAGCCACCCCCTGCAGTGCAGGCATCCAATATGGTTGACAGATGAAGCCTCTAGCTCTCTGCTATGGCCTGGGAAAGCAGTGGAAGATGGCCCAAGTCCTTGGGCCCCTGCACCTGTGGGAGGCCTGGAAGAAGCTCTGGAAGAAATATCTGGGTTCTGTCTTTGGATTGGCTCAGCTCCGACCATCGCAGCCATCTGGGGAGTGAACCAGTGGATGGAACACCTCTGTCTCTCTCTTTCTGCCACTGCCTTTCTGTAACTCTGCCTTTCAAATAAAATAATTAAATCTTTAAAAATGAATAAATAAACTATCACTGCTGCTTCCTATCGTCTGCACTGATAGGAAGCTGGACTCAGGAACCAGAGGTGGAAATCAAACTGTTACTTCGATGCTAGGTTAATTCACTCTCAGTGAAGTTCGTTTAGTTTTGATATTTTAAAGAAGATTTACAGAAAGAGAGGAAGAGAGAGAGAGATCTTCCATCCACTGGTTTACTCCCCATATGGCCATAATGGCTGGGGCTGAGCCATTTCAAAGCCAGGAGCTTAGAATTCCATCCAGGTCTCCCATTTGGGTGGCAGGGGCCCAACCACCTGTGCCATTCACTGCTGCTTTCCCAGGAGCCTTAGCAGGGAGCTGGATTGGATATGAGATGCTGTGCCACAATGCCAGCCCCATTAAATGTATTACTGTACAAATCTGCAATAATTTATTTGTACTAATTGCTCCCTTCTTTAAACCTCGAGTTCTAAGAAAACATACTATTTCTTTCTCAGTTATAATCTGTGTGAAATAAATAAGTTCATAAGGAAATTAAGGTCTTGTTCTTTGAAACTTATTGCCATACAGTTAGTCAAAGAGTCAGAAATAGAAATATAGGAACTGCACTGAGCAGTGCAAAAAATCATACTTACGTTTTACTAGAGACTAAATATATATATATTTTTAAAGTCTCTGATACCCTTCAAATATTTCCTTTTTCATAACTATTTACAGTTAGAAATTATAATCATTGCTTTTCAAGCTCAAGTGTGTCCATCTTTCCGTCTAACCTTTTAGATAGCAGGTTCTATGAAGGCAGGAGGCAGTTCTCTTCCACATTACTCTCTGCAGTGCACAGATGGTGGCGTGCAGCTGGTATTAAATAAATATCAAAAGAAAAACTGCTCCAATAGGCAGGAGAAACAAAACATGAAACAGTCAATAACAGTGTGATCTTGAAGTAGAAAGCAGCCCTGGCAACAAACTTCAAGGTTAAGCTAAACTACAGCTGTGGCTATCAAGCAATTCTTAGTTATTTGTTAAAAACACGGACTGTGTGGTTTCATATCAGACCTACATAAAACCATTAGATCTCTCTCGAAGTTTTTAAATAATTTAATCATTACCCAATCCTTTATTCTAAAATGTTCGATTACAACAAAAATTACAACAGGGATCACTACAAATCAAGCACTTCCAAGCTAATACTAGAAATTATCTATTGAGCCTCAAAATTTTCTAATCTAAAAACTCAGAAAATTGTACAGAAAAATATTTTTTACAAAGAGAAACCAAAATTTCCAAGACCATAATTATTATCTATAGTTAATCGCTTTGCAACATATTCTATTTCTATTATATTCTTCTAAATTTCTGAATTAGTCTTATCCTTCATAATACAACTCACCAGTGGTGATGATAAACACATTCTTGAATTTTATAGTTCAAAATTCAATGCTGGGGCCGGCGCTGTGGCGCAGTAGGTTATTTCTTTGCTTGTGGCGCTGGCATCCCATATGTGTGCCGGTTCTAGTCCTGGCTGCCCCTCTTCCAATCCAGCTCTCTGCTATGGCCTGGGAAAGCAGTACAAGATGGTCCAAGTGCTCGGGCCTCTGCACCAATATGGGAGACATGGAAGAAGCACCTGGCTCCTGGCTTTAAATCAGCGCAGCTCCAGCCACTGCAGCCATCTGGGGTGTGAACCAACAGAAGGAAGACCTTTCTCTCTGTCTCTGCCTCTTACTGTCTGTAACTCTACCTCTCAAATAAATAAATAAAATCTTTAAAAATTCAATGCTGCTTTGGATAGAACAAATTTACCTTAGTTTATGTTAAGCATAATGAAAATTTTAAGAAAAGTGGTCTACCTGATCACCTGATATTGAAAATAATTTATTTAAAACTTAGTATAGGCTCTGCACTATATTAAGAACTACCCAACAGGCTAATCCTCCGCCTTGCGGCGCCGGCACACCGGGTTCTAGTCCCGGTCGGGGCGCCGGATTCTGTCCTGGTTGCCCCTCTTCCAGGCCAGCTCTCTGCTATGGCCAGGGAGTGCAGTGGAAGATGGCCCAAGTGCTTGGGCCCTGCACCCCATGGGAGACCAGGAGAAGCATCTGGCTCCTGGATTTGGATCAGCGCAGTGCACTGGCTGCAGCGCGCCAGCCACGGAGGCCATTGGAGGGTGAACCAAAGGCAAAGGAAGACCTTTTTCTCTCTCTCTCTCACTGTCCACTCTGCCTGTCAAAAAAAAACCAAAAAAAAAAAAAAAAAAAAAAAAACTACCAAGATTACATAAGGAGAACTTATAATTAACAAACAAACAAAACAAAACACACAGTATATGGTCAAGTCCTAAATTCTGCTTTTCAGATTGCTCATAATTAACTCAGAAGTTAGGAGGAAACAATATCAGGAAAAACTGGAAGAGTCTTCACTGGATAATGAAAACAAACTTCCAGATATTTTTAGTGAGTGTACTTGAAACAAATATTTTTCAACTTCTCTTTATTTTTTCAATACACTGACTTTGCAATGTTAAACTTTAGTAGCCCTAAGCTTATTTTATTATTCATTTACTCAAAATTACTTCATAGCAAAAATATTGTATTCAAAATTATAAAAAATATTCAATTTTTATACTACACAACACTCTACTTGTTGGTGAAATTATAGAGCTTTTTGCCTTGCATTTAAAAAAAAATGTAGTTATTCCATTCTCATGTACTAGTAGTATCAGGCTATGGCTAGTACATCACTGATATGTAGAATATAATATCCATACTGCTTTTACATATGTGTTTATTTATTTTTCATTTATTTGAAAGGGAGAGAGAGAAATCTCCTATATCCTGGTTTACAACCCAAATGCCACCAA